>CM046880.1:222307274-222942984 GCA_025667525.1 Glebionis coronaria
AAGAACGATTTTTTGCTAATCGTGCTCGTTTGCTTAAACAAAGCTTAGAGGAAGATGATGAGGAACCTTCGATTTGCATGACACTAAATGATGACACACCTTGATCGCCTTTACCTCACGTGGAACCCACCGACTCTTTAACCATGGGGGACGAGCCTCTTAGCACTAATACAAACACCAATTCGGATGAATTAACCGTTTCTAGTGTTGAGAACCTTATCCCAATCCAAAGAGAGCTTGAGAGGGTTTCCAATGAACCATGTGATGAGCTTTGTGTTGATACCTCTTCTCCTCATGATCACATTGAGATTTTATCACATATTGACCTTCATGCTACTACTAGTGATTTTGGTGACTTTGATCTTGATGAATTGTTCAAAGAAAAGGATAATGAGATTGAGGAAGAGTTTGAGGAAGACTTGACACAAATAGCGGATGAAAATTGTGATTCTAGTGACGCGTCTTATGCTATATCATCCGATGATTTGTCTTGTCAAGATAACATTCCTAATTTGGATGAAGAGTTTGCTCCTATAGCAAAAGTGGATCCTTCTCCTCTACCACTTTATGATTCTTGTGATGAAACCTTTGATGATCCTTATGATAGTGATGAGTCTTTTACTTCTGATGATGATGACTCCATTTCTTCTATGACTCCTTCACCTATTCCTCTAAGTGATTTTGTGATACATTCAAATCCTCTTTGTGAGACATGTTTTGATAATCCACTTTTTGAGGACTGTGAAGAACCTAATAATGAGTCTATAGAAGAAGAACCCTTGATTGATCATCCTTCACTGGTTTTTGAGGATACACCTATTGATTTTCATGATCATATCATCCCTTTGAGTGATTCTCTCATTAATACACCTCCTTTTGAGCCTTATGTTCCCACCCTCCCACCCTTGAAGTTGGTTATTGATGAAGATCCTTTCCTCTTAGAGATTGATACTTTTTCATCTAAGGCACCTTTAGAACTCAAAACCTTTGATATGGACTCTTTTATGGAGATTGATGCCACCATAGAGGATACTCTTGCACATTTTGATATAGAGGTCGACGATAGTGTTTCTAATTTGGAAGAGGAGGTTCGTCTTATTACTACATTGCTTTTTGGGAACATAGAGACTACACCTCATCCACAAGACACTATTAATTTTGATCCTCCTTTCGCTATGCCGTCTATGGAAGATTACCCACCTTTTGATGATGATGATGAGCCTAATATGGATATACTTGTTATGAATGTTTTGATACCTACACCTTCATATTCTCATGATACTTTGGTCACTAAGGGGGAATCTTATATGGTTGATATGAGCTCATCTTCTTATTTTCCCATGAAGGGAAAGGTTTTTGATCCTGGGATACATAAATTTGAGACACCTTGGTTTTCATCTACTTCACTTAAGAGTGTGATTTCTATTGATATGGGCTTCTTGTATGAGCTTACTTTGGTGATGCTTCCTACTTTGGAGTTATTCACATGTAGAGATGGAAACTATGTATTTGATCCTGGTGTGCTTCATATTTGAGAGATTTCGTATGTTGGACAAACTTGAGACACGTTGGACCGTTCCATTTATCGAGGCGGATTTTGTAAATTTTATAGTAAATGGCAACGTACTAAGTTTGAGTGTATCATGTGAGATGTGCTTCAAAGTGGATATTCTTTATTCTCCATGATGGTTTCTCCAAGGACAACTTAATTCGGGGCCGAGTCGAGCTAGCGACTTAGGGTTAAAAAAACTCAAGCATTGAATAACTAGGTTAGAAAACGTAGAGTAGATTTTAAATAGGTTAGGTTTAATTAAAAGGATGTTATAGTAGAGTTGAAGTGGAGGGGTGCCTTTCTTCATCTTTTCGTGTTTGTTTCAAGGGTTGCTCTCTCACATTTCATGCTTGGAGCTTATGGAGGAGGCCCGTGTATCTGGTTCACTTCGATTAGTTTTTGCTATTGTGATATTCAACACACTTGTGCTTAAAATGAATACCCTTTAGTTGTCTCTTCCTTAACTTGGGTTAAGCTAAGTAATCAATGTAATAAGTGTAGGGGAGTTCACTCCAATGCTCTTAAACATTGAGGACAATGTTTAGCTTAAGTGTAGGGGAGACTTCTATCGAAGTGACCTTACCTATACCATTGCCTTAACTTCATGATAATTGGGAAAATTTGATTTTTCAACATTTTTCAAATTTTTGATCTACTTTGGCCACAAAAATATGCATTCATAATTTTTGCATCAATCATTTTTCATTTGCATAACACATTTGCATTGTATATATTTCTTCTTTTACTTTTTATCAAAAGATATAAAAAGAAAAAAAATATAATAAAACATGGTTTTAACAAGTTTAGACTTCTTTGACATATTAGGCCCGCCATGGATATTTTGACTCAACCCGAGTTTGCTTATCTTAGCATTCTCTAGCTAGTATCCTTAACCATGTAGTCCTTCATTGGTCTATTAGGCTAAGCATCCACCAATTTCATTATTTGAAATTTTAAATTTGTGGAGAATGGGAAATGATAGAGTTGAAGCAAGTGAAAAAGGGCTAGATAAACTTCATGATAATTACTTGTGGCTAAACCCTTCTCTTCTTTACCTCTATTTTCTTCGCATGTATATAATTGTTAATAAATAATCAAGTACGGTTTTAATTGGTTTGTAATCTCTTATGCATTTTTGGCTAATCATTTATGGTTGATACGAGTACGTCTTAAGATTCTAAGTTAGCACGTTTTATGTGTACTAGACTTATGTCATGCTCCATACTTAGCGGGTGTTTTTCCTTTTATTCTTTTCAAATTTCTTTGTGAGGAATAAAGAAAAATAAGAGCGGCTTATGAAAAAAAATGAGTGGCTAGGAAAAAAAAGAAAAGAAAAAGAAAGAAAAAAAATAATAATGCAAGACTCCCAAGAGGGGCAGTGTGGTGTTAATTATAGTGACTATTGAGTTCCAATATTACCTTGACGGGTTGCGGGGATTCAATAGATTGCTCCGATCCAATATTACCTTGACGGGTTGCGGGGTTGAAGATCCAAAGTCTCAAAAAGATGGCGGATGTAAATTATTGCGTGAGTTTTATTTTTCTTTCCTTAGCGAGTGTGTAGCTACTTATGAAAGCATGACATGAGGATTTTACACATAAGGCGAATGACTTATTACTCTTGAAACGGACTTGTATTAATTGTGAGCGGTTTTTCAAGTAATGGATGAGAGGATTACTTAGGATTAAAACCGTGCTTCCTTATTTTTGGATTTTACATTTCTTATACTTCACGCTTTAAATAATGACAAATTTGCCCACAAGCAATTTGCTCAAATAATAACCGATTCCACATTTAATTGTCATGAATAAGTTGATGCACTTTTTACTTGTGAATACAATGGTCCCATTTTTAAGCTTGGTATGGGGAAAGTGAAACTTGAGGGTGATAAATGTCCATGGTACCCAAGCCCTAATCTAAGTCATTGAATTCTTTATGAGTTATTTCCATCAAAACCATTTATGAAAAATCAAAAATATAAAAATAGAATTGTTTTCTTTGCATTGCATTGTAAATATTCAAAATCATTCATCATATAGCATAGTATAGTTTATTAAATCATAAAATGGCCAAGGTCGGTTAATTATGAGAAAAGTGTAACTTGGTGCTTTAAAATGCTGCATTGCATGAGGACATGGCAATGGTCAAGTGGAGGGGAGTTGATAAGTGTGAAAACACTCATCAATAATGATCCAAATACCACTCAAAACACAGTCAAATACCTTATATTTAACTTTAAAATATCAGAATTATGCGTGTATTTGTGTTTCATGTGTTTTCAGGTAAGAAGATACATTTTCGAGCAAACATGCGTTTTCATGGATTTATTTGATGAAAAGATGAAGAAAAAGACGAAAAGATGATTCAAGGACTTTATTTGCCAAGTTTCCAAAGATCAAGGGCTTAACTTGCAAATTTCTACAAAGATGAGGATGAAAGGAAAATATGCTAAGAAGTTTATATACCATTTGGATAGAGAATAGAAAATGAAGGACTAAAAGGAAATTAACTGGAAAGTTTATTATGTATTTGGTCAATTTGACCAAACTGGTCAAAACACATAAACACCCAAATACGCAACTTCGTCTTCTCAAAGAAGAGAGAGAAAGTGATAGCAGTTTCTTATCTCTTATCCACCTCTTAACCTGCAAATCAATTTCGAGGACGATCTACGAAGATTCAAGGGAAACTTTCAACAGAAAAAATACTCCTCTCCATCTCCTCTACAAGACGGTACCCTTTAATTAGATCAAGGAAGGAAGATAAAGAAACCCCCAAATGAGATGAAAGATGAAGAACGAGTATATCCTCGTATTTTACACGTGGCAACCAATCATTGGATAGACCACGTCACTTCACTCCTTTTGGCGGCTATAAATACAAGACGAAGTCCTTCATTTGGAATGGTTAGCTAGGAGTAGATTAGCACATAGTTAGTTAGATAGGACTAGTAGTTAAAGATTTTGTAACGAATTCAGTTTCTTTTCAGTTTAAACTTTTGTAACCGTTTCTAGTTTTCTTCCATTAATGAATCTTTAAAAGCTTCATATATTTTCTTCTTTCTCATCTTTTCCTGTTTATTCCTCTTCTAAGTTTCTGTTTTTCTTTACTGATACTTTTCACGAAATTAGATAAATTGGAGATTCATAGCTTTTTGATAAACTGGCACGTTATATCTACTATTCATTTTACTTGGTTTGTTTGACAGTACTGTTACGGAAGGTTTATGATTTGTTTGATAAACTGGCACGTTATCTTCTAGGGTGATTGGTGTTGAGTTTTTTTAAGAGAACTGATTGTGTAGATTTTCAGTAGGATTTAAGAAGTAAAAACCTTATCAGCTTTTTGAGCAATATAAGAAGTCTAATAAGTTTTTCTTCTAAGATTTCTTATTCAGTTTTCTAACTGTTTTGAGTAGAGATAACCGTTTGATGTTGTGAAAGTAATATGACGTTTCAGCTTATGATTCTGATAAAAGACTAGTTTTGATTTCTTGTTTTTGAAAGTTTTTCTTATAAAATTGATTCTCAGACTTATTAGTAATAAGCTCATAAGCTCCAAAAGCTTATGAGAAGTTTTTAGTAAATCAAGTTTTTTTTTAGTCAGTTAGTGAAAAGTTTTCAATTGATGTGATATAGATAAGTGTTTGAAGCATCAGATTCAGAGGTCCTGTTCTTGTTCTTCTTCGTTCGTTTTGGTTTGATGTTGCAGGATTATCAGGTTAAGCAGATTAGTTTGAGTTTACGCAGGTTTCAGTATCGAGAAGTTTTGTTTTGTTTTTGTTTGCTCGTTTAGTTTGATTTTGCAGGTTTAGAGAAGTGTTGATATCAGTTCAAGTACAATAGCATAGCTTCGCATTCAGTGGTCTGTCCTGGAAGTGAGAGAAGGATTTGTAGATTAGATTGGGGGTAGCTGGATCTTTTAGTTCGATTCAGTCAGTTCAGCAGTAGCAGATAGAAAGGGCAGGTCAACGCTGAACCCTCGCCATCAGCGGACTAGACGACGGATGTGTCGGTTAAGCACTTGTTATATTTTCTGCATTTTAGTGTAAAGATGCTAATGGTAGCGTAATATGTGCTTGTTTCATGTTTAAATGCCCTTGTTACATGCTTTTCGATATTTGTTAAATTCAGTTCTTCAATTCTAGACTTTTAGCTTAATAAAATTGTGCCCCGTTTGTAGTAGTAGTATTTGGCACAAAAAGATTTTGACTGAATGTGGTTATATCAGTAGAAGAATTTAGGCAGTTTAGCTTGTTAAAAATCTCACATTGATTACTTTAGATCAACTGAGATAGATAGATAAGTTTTTCAAAGGATTAAAAAGAGAAAGTGAAATAGTAGCTAGGCAAGAATCGAACCAGAGACCTCTACTTCACACTTGAATGTACTTACCACTGTGCCTTGCTATCTTTTACTCATTAGCATTCTAAGTGAAATCCTTTTAGATGTTAGTTACTTTAGAACAGTGTTGCTTACTAGTTGATAACTAGTTTTATATAGAAATTTATTAAGAATTCATTTTTTTTCTATCTTAGAAACGTAAAATGAGAATTTCGTATATTAGTTACTTTTATAAAAAGTTTGTTACATTTTATTAGTTTGTTATTTTCTTGTAAAAAAAAGTGTTAGATTGTTAAATTTGTTAATTGTTAGTAAATTTGGAATTTTGTGAAATAATTGTTGTATTTGCAAACGTGTTTTGTAGAATAGTACGTATACGTAGTATATAGCTATTTTTACATTTTTATATGCTTTGTGCAAAGTAGACATAGAATACCATTCAACTTTATCACCAAAAACAATTAAGTCGAGCTTAAAAACGTTATATCAATTCGAATCGAGCTGAGAAGACAACTACACTAAAAACGAAATATTACCCAACATCCCATGTTTTGTACAAACGTGTCCACACACAAAGTCTCACATTTGATCTCATTTTGGATAGAAAACTCTGCCCCATCTAATTTACTTATCCTTTCATACGCAGATAACCAAAATCCCATCCATAAATCCCATCTCAAACAATCATCATTATCTAATACAAACATACCCCATCTTCACCAATCATTTATCATCTTAACACAAGTCCAACCAGATCAAATCCATCTCAAACGATGCCACTAATAAACGAACCATGCCAGAAGAAGAGAGCCAAGAAGTATTCGAATGGAAAGATCCATGAGATGGGTCTCGGGTAGGTGATTGCATGTTGGTTTATCTTGTTTGAAAAACGAAACTAAGATTGATTCTAACAATGTTGTTATGAATCTTTCTTAACTTTCTTATATAAATTAATGGTATTAACCATCACACCAGATCGGTGAAGATATTTTTTCGGGGCTGAAAGATCTTTTAAAATATTTGATGTACACCCGAAAGATAGTCTGAGATCTTTAATGATTTTAAATTGAGTCTAGATGGGGATTAGGTGTTGATGGGTTAGGTAGGATATAGTTGGTGTTGATGGGAGTTAAAAGGCTGTTCGAAAATTGTTTTAGGTTGAGGGTGTAGTTGGTCGAGAGGGTTTGAGGCTATTTGTGGAGGTCTGAGTTTTGTGGGTCGAGGCTTGGTGTCGAGTGGAGTTTTTCGTGTCGAGTCAAAATGAACTTATAGTTTTGAGTCTGTGAGTCGAATATTAAACGAGGATGTATTGTTGAGTCAAAACTGTTGTGGAATCTGTTTGTGGTCAGTCAAATGTCTTATCCGGAATAAATCTTTCTCACCTTATTCGGAATAAACCTAAGATCCCCATAGACCCTTAGTTTAGCATAGACTCAACCAACCAACCATTTTTATCATGTAACAAAAAAACTCATTTTTTTTATAATTAAATATCTCACAAACCGTTCATCGTTACGTAAAACAAAACATATCATCGCGACGAGAATTAAATCATCTATCTATCGAGAGGCACATGTATATACTTTCGACGAACTTTTTTTCGACTTTTTTTCTTAAGTCACGTCTGGAGAGAATCATATATGATTCTTCACGAAACATATATGATTCTCAGAAAATCATATATGATTCATATCACGAATCATATATGATTTTCTGAAATCATACATGATTCGTGACGAATCATATATGATTCGTGACGAATCATATATGATTCTCTCTAGACGTGACTTAAGAAAAAAAAGTCGAAAAAAATGTTCGTCGAAAGTATATACATGTGCCCCTTGATAGATAGATGATTTAATTCTCGTCACAATTGTGTATTTTTTTTCGTTTGACGATTTACCATTTGTGAGATATTTAATTTTTAAAAAAGTGGTGGGAAGTGGGTTTTTAAAAAAATGGGTGATTATGATTGGTTGGATAAGTCTATGCTAATTTAAGTGTCTATATAGATCTTAGCTCTCTGTTCTGTTGCTTATCCGGAATAATTTTCAATATGTTATCCGGAATAAAGCTTCTCCTTCTTATCCGGAATAAGCTTTCTGAATGCTATTCGGAATAAGCCTTCTTCATCTTATCCGGAATAAGCTTCTGTGTTCTTATCTGGAATAAGGCTTCTTGTTCTTATCCGGAATATAGCCATCGGAATAGGCATTTGACTAACATTTTGTAGATACCGAAAAAATGAATCTGACCCATTTGTTGTTCTACTTTTCCCCAAAAATATGGATCGGATCTGGGTTTTTAAAAACTATTCATCTTCATCTTTAACCAAAAACCCAGAAACATGAAAAACAACTTTTGGACATAATGGACTGAACAGATACACATGGATAATAGAATAATAGAGGGAGAGAGAAAACCACCAAACACCAGACTTTTGGACAGATTGGGCATAGTAATAGATGGACTATTGGACTAACTGAACAATACAACACACACAAAAAAATCACGTGACATCATCTTAAAACATAAGCAGTTAATAAGCAACGAGAATAAGCAAACAAACACAAAACACCCCCGGTTAGCTCTGATACCAAATTGTTGACATCATAAGATTCAAGCTAACAAGAGGTGATCCGGAGGTCGGGGAGGATAAAAGAAGTATTTAGACATTTTTAGAGAGAGAAAGATAAAACTTGAAATGAGTATGTGTATTTAGAAAGAGAAAGTGAAATACACAATAAGAAGAATCCTCACCCCTACATGGAAGTATGGAGGGGTATATATAGCCTAGACACACATTAACTATTCTAACTTAACAAAACTAGTCCCTGCGTGTGTGGCTATATTTAAACTAATGTAATTCCATAAATGGCGCTCACATTTTAGGCCAAACACTGTTGGAACGCGGTTTCATTCGGCATAGTGCTTCTCCATGGGGCGCACCAGTTCTATTCGTAAAGAAGAAGGACGGCAGTATGCGTCTCTGCATAGATTATCGTCAGCTTAACAAGATCACCATCAGGAATAGATATCCATTACCACACATTGACGAATTGTTTGACCAACTCCAAGGGGCCAAACATTTCTCCAAGATTGATCTGAGTTCGGGCTATCATTAGTTACGGGTTAAAGAGCAGGACATCGTCAAGACTGCTTTCCGTACACGTTATGGGCACTACGAATTTGTAGTCATGCCATTTGGCCTTACCAATGCTCCAGCTGTTTTCATGGATTTGATGAACCGTATCTTCCATGAGTTCTTGGATAAGTTCGTCATTGTCTTCATTGACGACATTCTGATCTTCTCTAAGTCAAAGGAGGAACACGAAGACCATCTTGGTATTGTACTACAGATACTTCGCCAGAAGCAGCTGTACGCCAAATTCTCCAAATATGAATTATGGTTAGACAAGGTGGCGTTCCTAGGCCACATTATATCAGCAGAAAGAATAACCATGGATCCAACAAAGGTTGAGGATATTACCAAGTGGCCAAGACCAACATCAGCGACTGAAGTTCGCAGTTTCCTAGGCTTAGCTGGTTACTACCGTAGGTTCATAGAGAACTTTTCCCGTTTAGCACTGCCATTGACCAAACTGGTGCGAAAAGGGGAGAAATTCGTCTGGACTGAAGAAAGAGAGAATAGCTTTGAAGACCTAAATCAGAGGCTGGTATCTGTACCAATTCTTACTCTCCAATCTGGTACAAGTGGATTTCAAATCAACTGTGATGCTTTAGGGAAGGGACTTGGCTGTGTTCTCATGCAACATGGGAAAGTGATTGCTTACGCATCACGGCAGCTTAAGCCTTTTGAGGAGAACTACCCTACGCATGACTTGGAACTTTCAGCAGTCGTGTTTGCATTGAAGATATGGAGGTACTACTTGTATGGCTAATCATGTGATATCTTCACAGATCACAAGAGCCTGAAATACATCTTCACTCAGAGTGAACGGAACATGAGGCAGAGAAGATGGTTAGAGTTGTTGAAGGATTATGACATTAATATGCAGTATCATCCCGGCAAGGCGAATGTAGTGGCGGATGATCTCTCGGGTATGATCAGCGGAATCAAGATAGAGGAAGAGATTATAAGAGACTTGGAGCGACCAGACATTGAGATCATGGTACGTGGACAACACGGTTATTGGGCTAATATTAGAGTGGAACCTGAGTTACTCTCTAGGATCAAGGAATCTCAGAAGGATGATGGTGAAATTTGGGCGATCATTCAGAACTTGGATCAGCAGACGGAGTTTCGGTTGGATGACGACGGTATCTTATGGCAGGGCACTAGGCTTTGTGTTCCTGATGACCTTACACTCAGGGAAGCGTTATTGACTGAAGCTCATAGCTCCCCATTCTCCATTCATCCTGGTTCGACCAAGATGTACCACGACATCAAGCAGTACTTTTGGTGGAGTGGTATGAAACAGGATGTTGCTACTTATGTCTCCAAATGTCTTACCTGCCAGCAGGTTAAGATCGAGCATCAGCGGTCTAGTGGTATACTACAACCGTTAGACATTCCAGATTGGAAGTGGGACAAGATCACCATGGATTTTGTTACCAGTCTTCCGCAGACAAAGAGGAAGCATGATGCGATTTGGGTTATCGTTGATCGACTTAATAAGTCAGCTCATTTCTTACCGATCCGCAAGGAGGATCCAGTTAGCAAACTCGCCGATACTTACAAGAAAGATATCATGAGACTTCATGGTGCTCCATCCAGCATCGCTCAGACAGAGATCCTTGGTTCACTTCGTGATTTTGGAGAAGTCTACAGAAAGCTTGCGGTACAAAACATAAGCTTAGCACGACTTTTGATCCTCAAACGGACGGACAGTCGGAACGAACTATTCAAACATTAGAAGACATGCTTCGAGCATGTGCATTGGAGTGGACAAGATATTGGGATGATTATATCTGCTTGGTAGAGTTCGCATACAACAACAGTTGGCACGCCATCATTAAGTGTGCACCGTTCGAAATATTGTATGGCAGAAAGTGTCGCGCCCCAATCTGCTGGTATCAGGTTGGTGAGCGAACACCTGAAGGACCAAAGATGATAGAGTTGACCAACGAGAAGGTTGTTGTAGCTAGGGCGAAACTACAAGAAGCTCGCGCACGTCAGAAGAGTTATGCCGACAAACATCGTTGGGACTTACATTTCAACGTGGGAGATCATGTCTTTCTTAAGGTATCACCGACACGTGGTGTTAGACGTTTTGGAATCAAATGGAAACTTAGTCCTCCATTCATCGGGCCGTTTGACATCATCGAGCGAGTTGGTGAAGTATCTTACCGTTTATCGTTACCTCCGTAGCTTTCTCACGTACATGACGTGTTCCATGTGTCCTTAATTTGAGGGTACAATTACCATTCCCTTCACACGGTTCAGTATCCACTGGAACAGATTTGTGAAGATCTTACCTTCATAGAGGAACCCGAACGAGTTCTTGACACACAAGAACGAGTCATGAGGAAGAAGACGATTCCATTCGTCAAAATCCTTTGGAGGGATCATACCGAGCGGGAATCCACTTGGTAAACAGAGGAGTCTATCCGGACTTCGTACCCTCATTTCAAGTTTTGAATTCGGGTACGTTCTTCTTTAAGTTTACTTTATCTATAATTCGGGGACGAATTATTCTTTTTAGGGGGGAAGAGTTTTAAAACCCGCATGCTTTTACCATGAACAATACACTTAGTAAACGTTTGTACATATTAAAACTTTCCTTTTATAGCACGAACACGTGTCACGAATATTAATTACAGAAATTACGTACGTGTTATTGCACGATAAGTATGAAGTACGTGATATTACACGATAATTATTAAACATAATAATTATAATCACGAACATGAAATCATGAACGTTAAATCACGAACATGTAATTACGTACGTATGTATTATAATACGATTAGTATCGTTTACGTACAAGTATTAGTTACTACACGAATAATAAATTACGAACTAACACGAAAACGCTAACGTATGTACACGTAATTTATTAAACATGGAAAACTTTCGGGTTTCCCTTGTGGGCCCCACATACCCGCGGACACCAAGACAAGGAGGGCCAAGCCCATGTTATTTTTACCAAATAAACAAAAAGGGGAAAACATATTTTCATTGTACAGAGTTTTTCTAAAAAATCAAAAACCCTAGCCTCGTTGTCTTTCTTCCTTGGTCGCCGGCTACAACACACCAAAGGAGGTGTTTGATTGATCTTGGTAAATTAAAAACAAGAATAGTGTTCGTGTTATTCGTTCTCATTTGTTTCATTCGGTAAATCCTTAAATCCTTTTTCTTTTATCCTTTTGTTAAATCAAGATCATGTGAACATGGGGATTAATATAGACTAGTAATTAAACTTGTTAATTAATCATGGGGGAAAATAAAAGAATGGTTTTGGGATTAGATTTGGTTCGGCTGACGCAAGGAACCGAGAGCCGAAGCTCTCAGTGGGCTTCGCATCACCACCAACCGTGACCACATGGTCTCGATGTGGGCTGTGGTGGTTTCGGCAGCAAGAACCAAGGGACCCCGACTTGAGTCGGGGTGCCGTTTAGTTGGTGTTGCGTCTCGACAGCAGCAAGAACACCACTGGTCAAGGACAAGTGGCTATTTTTGTCAAGCAGGGGGAACCCTGTGTGGGCAGCGGCTAGCCGAGGCAGGCAGGGGCAAACCACCGGCTTAAGCCGATGCGTTTTTACACAAACAATGGCAACCGGCTGAACCGGTTCGCCACTGTTAAGGGGGTGTTTGTTTTGTCCGATTCAAGGGGGAATTCGGTACGGTTCATGATAAGTCTAAATTAAAATCACGGGTCCGGTTCACGACTAATCTTTACGTGTTATTAGTTTTTACAAGTTAATATTATTTAACAAAAATATTAAATTAATTAAAACATGACTAATAATTAATTTAATTAATCATGGACTTAGGTTATTATTATTTATGAAATAATACATGTTTTAACCTAAGTATTTTATTTAATTTAGACTATAGTATTAATTAACTATTTAAAACATGTAATATAATTAATTAATAAACATGACTTAGGTTATAATTAATGTAATATTAATACATGTTTAACCTAAGTATTTTAAACACCTTAATTTAATTAAATCATGCTTCTATTTAATTAAATCGTATAACCTATAGTTTATTTAATTAACATGATATTATTAATAAGCTATTCTATTATCACATGACTTATGATATATATATATATATATATATATATATATATATATATATATATATATATATATATATATATATATATATATATATATATATATATATATATATATATATATATATATATATATATATATATATATATATATATATATATATATATATATATATATATATAGAGGGGCGTTATTATGAGTACCATGCTTAAAATAAAAACAATAAGAACCAATGTGGACCGTCGGATGTACTTTTTGATCAGATTTAAATTTAATTAAATAATAATGCAAATGGCAGTATCATAATTCAACTCAATATGAGTGACAGTTTAAAACTCATTTTGCATTAATTCACACATTTATCACCATCTTTTTCGTTTTGACTTCTTTTTCCTTCCTACGTTGCATTCACTCATTTATCACACATTTATCACACATTTATCACATATTTTCATTTAATTCTTAGCAAATATTTTGAATTCTCTTTTCCCCATAATATTCATGCGTGTCTTTTACATAAACTACTACTGTCATTTATTTCGGTATTATATTTGTGTGCCAAAATATTTTATTTGTCACTAATAATGTCATAAAAATTAATTTGTCATAAAAATAATGTGTCATTACAAATCTATCACAACAGTTTAGTGTGTCACTAAATATATATTAAAAAAATTAATTTTGTAGACATAATGTGTCGCTTATATGTTTTTAAATAATTTAATGTGTCACTAAACGTAATTAGATTAGTAACAAGAAATGTGTCACTAAATAATTTAATGTTTTAAAAAAAGTTTATTGTGTCATTAAATATATATTAAAAAGTAATTATGTCACTAAATGTATCAAAGTGATTAAATGTGTCAAAGAAACATGTGTCAAAAAACTTAGATTAGTAACAAGAGATGTGTCAAACTTTGACTTAGTCACAAGAAATGTGTCATCAAACTTAATGTGTCAAAAAGCTTTATTTGACACTAAAAAATGTGTCAAAAAAGTTAATATGTCACTAATATATGTCGTAAAAAACAATGCGCCACTAAAAGGAGCTTGACGCATTATTTTCATAATATGTTTCAAATGTCATCAAACTTAATGTGTAAAAAACCTTACCTTGACACTAAAAAATATATCATAAAATTAGTGTTTCACGAACATATGTCGTAAAAAATAATGCGCCACTAAAGAATGCTTGACACATTATTATCATAATATGTTTTAAGTGACACGTAAAAGATTACGCACATATTTTCATTATACATTTCAAGTGACACTAATTTTTTTTGACATACATGTTTTTTACACTTGATATCATAATATATAAAAAATATAGATCGACTGATATAGAAAATCGTGTAAAATGATACCGAACAAAAAATTAAACTAATAAGTAAAAAAAATATTTAGAAACTTAAGCTTTCTTATCATTATTTTAAATTCATAGAAAAAAAAATGATACATCCCTACATGTATTTACGGTTAGCCACGCATGAACAATTTGTTTTTGCCATAATTCAACTTGGGTGTATATTAAAAGCATGCACTACATATTACGTAGTACTTAGATTCACAAGTCAAATAAATAACATACGTTATCAAGTGTCATAATGACCTTTCATTAAGTCACATAAACTCTTTTGCAATGAGTTGAGGAATAAATACCCAAAGTACCCATTAAATATAATTAATAATTTTTGAATAATTAAATATTAAATTTTCACATGTTAACTTTTAATTGGTTCTTATTATTTTTATCTTAAGCTTGGTACTTACATGAACGCAAATCTATATATATATATATATATATATATATATATATATATATATATATATATATATATATATATATATATATATATATATATATATATATATATATATATATATATATATATATATATATATATAACCAGTAAACTTATGCTTATATTATTAGCTTATTAATTCAGTTTATTTCTAAATATGGAAACTTTCTAATTCAGGAAATTTATTATTTTTAGAAACTTTCTATTTTTAGAAACTGATCTATTTTTAGAAGTTAATCTATTTTTTGGAAACTTTCTATTTTGGAAACTTTCTATTTTTGAAAACTTTCTATTTTAGGAAACCTTCTATTTTTAGGAAGTTACTTATTATTACACAACAAGTATAATAATACAAGAATACAAGTAATACTTAATCAGAATACTTAGAATACATGATAAACACAGTATAATATTAAAATCAGTTAAACAAGACATGAACATATAAAACAAGCTAAGACATGATATAATCAGTTACGTACTCAGTAAACAAAATACTTATACATGTCCCCTATTTATGTAGCATTAGTGAGATCGGAGTAGGAATTTCATTCTTTCGTCTTCTTCGTTCACTGGACATAAGGTACGGATTTCCCGTCCCTTCAGTATGGACATTCTTTCCTTATTAGGATTCCCCGTTTGTAGCCAACTGTTTTCCCAGTATTGTTTTATATGTTTGATGACTTATGTTAGTTTAAGAGCCTAAGCCATATACATACATGAATAGTATCACCTAGTTATGGAGGTACCATAACCATAACACTGGAGGCACCAGTGTTATGACTTCCCCAGGATGGAGTGATTGCTCGTGGTGTCCCTTTACAGTTTTGGTCATTATATTATATTATCATGTGGGGTGTATGGGTGCATCCTAGTTACATGTTTTACCAGTAATACCAGAGTGAATGCGATGTGTGCCTTGCATCCTTCACTAGGAGTTGATCCCTCCTACCCAGACTATTTAATTAGAGGTAACCCCTCTAATTTCATGACGAGGTCTCCCCTCTAAGTATTCATGCACGGTAGAACCTCATGACCTATATGGGCTATTGGCTAATTAATACAGATTTTATATAAAAACATAAGTCTTTTCGAATTATAAAACCAGTTTTATGAACATGTTCCAAGTTACTTAGGACTTATACTTTTCCGCTGCTATCAGTCTTTTATGCTTATGTTATTCCATGCTATACTTGTATCTCCGTTCACTGGGCGTTATGCTCAGCCGTTTTCCTTTCATGTTCCCAAACGACAGGTACTCAAGGGCGCTCGTAGATTTTAAGCGTACGTGCATATGGATTGGAAGCTATCTAGCCTTCTCTACTTTATGCATTTCATCATACATTTTCCTACTTATTTATTTGGACATTGTTTAGTCCTTTTCCTTTACAGTACTTATGTTTGTGTGTGATAAGCTTATACTTGGACTACCGATGTTTGTTTCTGGTATTTTCATTCATGGTCATTTAATATTTTTAAGACATTTATCTTGTATGCTTTGATGACATGCCATAATCACGCGTGACATTCCATTTACCAAAATGGGGTGTTACAACAACATATTCCTATATGTTGTCAATACAATGTATATATCAAGTGTAACACACCGTAATTTTCAGACTTTCTAAAATTACAATTTTGCCCCTATATTTTTTATTTGGTCAACTATGTGCTAATTTGCTATTATCTGAGAACCGTTCCCTTCTTTTATGACATAACGTGTGCTGGCGTGTATTTTGCTTAGACTGTGCTCAGTCTGCGTTGTTGTGAACACTGCGAGTGTGTCACTATTGGTTGCGTAATGATTTACGATCAATACTTTGGCGTAGGTGAAATCTATTTCCATTGTGTGTGCATTAACTGTATGGTGTCTATTTATGTCGTGTTGCGCGAGCTATTTGTGATTTAAATGTGTCTGAATAAACATTTACATGACCATGGCTATAATTTATTTGTGTGTCACGTGATTTACGTAGACTGCAGTGTCGTAATTATATTCATATAACGCATGCATCCGTATTCGAATTTTAATTTTCGTTGTTAATACTTTTCCTAATTTTATTCGTGAATACGACTGACGGATATACGAATTCTTGACGATGTCGGCCAAAGTAACTGCGTGAATATAAATAAAGTCATTATTTATACCTTGATACAATTTTACTTCTAACTACCTATAACCTTATTTACCTTATAAATCAAATAAATAAACAGAAATGAGGATAGGATCCCTCCCCCACTTGTTTCCTTTCGAGATTACACATACTCAAATTGAAAAACATTCCACATATAAAACCTAAACATTTACATGATACACGTCCTTTTCCCTTATCTCATGGACCGACTCTTTTGGTCCCCTACCTCACACAAACCAACCCCTTGTTCCTACCCGTTTACATCTTTTTTTCCTCATATACACAACTGGCTTTTCACATTTCACACACACTTAGGAAACACACACTCAAACGCCTCAAACCTCCATTATCATATCTTTAACTTCCAATATCATTCCACACAATATATGACTTAAATCCTTTCTAAAACTTGTACTATAATTAACTAAAAACATCCTTTCATAAACACCAACATTCGAAAATCTATATTAAGCCAAGTTGGTTGCGGGTTACAGGTCTTCTAGCTAAGTAACTACGTTTCATCGGCGCGAGTCTTCATAGTTCAACGTGGGTTTTGCTTGGACGAGGTCAAGCTGCGGTTGTACAAGTAGATCACGAAGGTTTTCCTTGTTCGAAGGTTTTCCTTGTTCGAAGGCTTTAGAACAAGCTCGGGTTGTCGCGGTTCGTGTGGGTCGAAGTCTCGTCCGTTTACAATTGTTGTTCATACCGAAAGCTCAAGGTTAATTCGCAAACCTACACATATTCTCGTTTTTCTTTCATCGTGTTTGTCATGCATGTACATCGTCACCTTTACCATTCTTTTTTTTTTGAAACCATGTTTTTAGAATGTGAGTTTTGTAAAGATGAAAACTTAATAACGTGGGTTAAATTTAAATTGTTCTAAACACACTTTTGTAATGGGTTCATGTCGGTGCCGTATATTAGCGTGGAGTCGAGCGTTGAAGCTTCGAATTATGGCTAAGTAAGGTGTCGGTAAGACTTGAACTGTGAGTCATATATGGGTATGTTCGAAACCGGATTTTTATGACGTGACCAAGTCTAAGTTTTGTCATGGGTTTGACATTGTGAGTTGACGAGAGTGGGAGCTTAGTACCGTCGAGTCAAAACCTTCTCTTTTACAAGAAATGTGAGCGTGAGTCGTCGAGTCAAGAACTTGTTTTACAAATGGACTTTACTTGCGTTAGTAACAAGAGTGAAATAAGGGAGTACATATATTTATATGTCGAGAGTGAGAGAAAGGAAGAAATGAGTTTCAAACTTTATGTGTCCTTTTTTGTTGTGAACTTCGATATCAGTTGCGAGGGTTTGTGAGAGTTGCTTTGTGAGTCGAGAGGGTCTAACGGGAGTTAGTTCTCATGTGAGTTTTTCGATGACTGCGAGTCGCGTGAGTAACAGGCAACGTTTTAAAGAAAGATAATGGTGGAGATTGCGGCTGTGCTGTTAACGAAAAGGAGGGTTATGTATATATAAGATGAGAGAGAGATGAAAGCTTATTCATTTGCAGTTTTATATAGTATCGAGACAAGAGAGAGGGATAATAGGACAAAATTTTTGTTTTGGGTGTTCCCTTGTGTGTAGACATTATTTGGTCAGATAATAAAAGTGTTCCTATTATGTCCATGCTTTACCCAAAGTGCTCTACTCATGTTACGTGTCAGTCATCAAAATAGGTAAAGCCTGAAAAAGTTGGGTAAAGCATGTCACGTGTCAATCGCTGAGATAGATAGAGTACTTTTTTAATAGGAGATAGCCCAAAAATGTTTAACCAAATACCGTCTACAAACATAACCCAAAACAGAAATTTTCTCGGGATAATAATGGAAATGTTTTTGTTAAATTCAAGTGTGACAAAGAGGGGTGCACCTTTTTTACTTTTTATCCTACTATCC
Organism: Glebionis coronaria; assembly: GCA_025667525.1. Taxonomy (NCBI): domain Eukaryota; kingdom Viridiplantae; phylum Streptophyta; class Magnoliopsida; order Asterales; family Asteraceae; genus Glebionis; species Glebionis coronaria. Next base: position 222,326,209 of record CM046880.1, read on the forward strand.
CCAAAATCTGTTTTCAAGGAAGGTTTCACGTGGGAGTTTAGTCCCATTTTATATTGTCAAGTTGTGTGGCGTGTTTTAATTGTTAAAATGCATTGGTAAAATGTCTACTTTGTTAAGTTATATTAATACGATAATATTTGAACAAAGTCTACGACGGGTCATTTAAATGGGGTCACGGCTTCGGGTTAGAGAGCGATTAGTTGACTTTAATTAACGTGAGTTGAGCGATGTCTAAAATGATTAAATTCAAATAGTCTTGAAAAACTGGCAGATTTCTTTAAAAAATTGAGAGAGATTTTAATTAAAGTTAAAATGGTAAATATAAACGTAACTTCGAAAGGCTGACGAATTTTATATCGAGTCGAGGCGTTATTTTTCCTTTACTTATAAGTTTGGTCGAATGTTACATCAACAAATATTTTGAGTATATATTTATAACTAAAACAGTGATAAATAGTGACATGTGCGTGTGACGTGAATGTATTTTTGCATTCTTTGATTGTGACCTAATTTAGCATTACATATTAATAACTACGTTTTCACTTAGTTATGAAAGAGTTATCGTCCGTCTTTTTGAATTGATTATTGGAAAAAAGTGTGACTCAGTCGTTCTTGGTGGAATAATAAATGGGGGAAAGTTATCTATTTTAAACTAAAAATAAAAATGTCGTTGAAAGCTTGAAAATTTAATCTAAGATAAAGCAAGTTAAAACAATGCTAAGTAAAAAGGCGGGAAAGATTAAAGTTGGAAAATAGAAACAATTCAGAAAACTACCAATTACACTAAGTCTGAAAATTGGAATTTCAGAGAAATCGAATCTTCGGAATAATGGTATCTTCGGAAAAATGGTATTTTCACAAATATTGGTATCTTCTTCGGAATAAAGAGATTTTCAGAAATATTTGCATTTTCGGAATACTTGTCTTTTCAGAAAAACGGGAATTTCGGAATAATTGCCTTTTCAGAATAATGAGCTTTTTCAGAAAAATGGTGTTTTCAGAAATATTGGTATCTTCAGAATAAAAGGACTTTTCAGAAATATTGGTGTTTTCAGTAAAATGAGTATTTCGGAAAAAAGATGAATTCAGAGAAAGGGACGATTTCAGAGTTTTAAAACCCTTTTCCGAAAAGGTAAAAACACAGATACATAAAATCAGTTAAATCGAAACTTAAGAGATAAGCTACTAATAAGCACAAACCAAACAAGAAATTAACCAAAATTTTAACCAAATAAATTTTAAGAAGAACTAAATAAGCCACAAATTAAAAACTATAAAAAACATTCAATAATCAAAACATTCAAAATCAACTAATAAGCAATTCTATAAATCTATCAAAACAACTTAATCAAAAATAAGCCAAACACTAGAAGATCAAACACCACAATAAGCTGAAAACATCCACCACATCAAAACTACAAGATCAATCACATGAATAAAACAATCACTTAATCAAAGAGATGGGATTAACTACATGATTATCAAGATTAAGATAAAGATTAAGAAAGGTAGAATGAGAATTAAGAAAATAAGCTTGATTGATTAAAGATGAATATCAAGAGATTACAAGATTAATGTAAAGATTAATAAGTTTGAAAGAAAAACTAGAGAGAAAAATGAAAACACACTTAAAAATTAAACTACTACTACTAAAAACTAAAACACCTAACCACCCTCATAATGACACATTAGGATGGTATTTATAGGAGGTGGAGATTACATTCTTAAGCTATCTAATTTTTTTCTTCTCGACTCGACTCGACTTAATCTTTGTCTTTCTCGATGTTGTCTTGGGATTTGTCGATATAAGTTGAACTTGTCTAATAATTTTCTTCTATAACTAGACTTGAGTTCTTCGACTTCATTAAACATCCGTCTTGAGACTTTTTCTTCGATAAATCTTCAGAATAGGCCTTGGACTTCCGTTCTTTTTGCATTCTCGATCTTTCGACTTCGTCTTTAGTCCTTTTCTTCGATAAAAGCCCGTGATAGCCCATGTTTTCTTCCTTTTGCATCTTTTGGTCCTAAAACACAATAAAAACACAAACCACGCATAATTCCGACTTTTACGCCATAAAATACACGTTTTGGTCTTGTTATTATTGGAGATAAGTGGTAAAAGGATAAGTGTTTTCACACTTATCAAATCCCCTACACTTGACCATTGCAATGTCCTCATGCAATGCACTAATTTCAAAGCACGGTTTACATTTTACATCATAGATAACCCACCTTGGCCTTTATTAAATGCTAAACACTAAGGAAACTATAAGAACAAAACAAGTAAGAAATCAAAGACTTACATTGGGTTTTTGGTTGTCATGAATGTTCATCATTCTCAAGTTTCACGTTCCCCATACCAAGCTTAAAAACAAGATCATTGTTATTAAGGGTTTTTGGTTGTCATGAATGTTCATCATTCTCAAGTTTCACGTTCCCCATACCAAGCTTAAAAACGAGATCATTGTTATTATAAGTTAGCAAACTAACATGAACTCATGTGGCCCAATTATTTACTTAGACTCTCTTATTCCTAGGTGTATCTCTTATGTTTTAATATTGTCTTGAATGATCACGAGGATGCATTGTTTGACTTATTTCGATAGTTATTTAAGCTGAAAATAAAGTGGGACGATTTAATCAATAGTTAGCTAAAGGACAAAATCTTTTAAAACTGCTTCTCGGGACCTTTCAAAGTTCATATCTTGGCATAACTCGCTTCACGATTTGAGACCTTTCTCGGACCGATATTTGGCAGCGACTTCATACTTCAAATCTTTGAGAGACGTTCTTGAAATTATGGTCTTCTCTTCATAATAGGAATTTCTTCACTTGAAGTTTTGAGAGATTCTTCATCTTTGGACCACGACTTCTTCATTTTTCTCCAATCTTTATTTTGGACTTTGATATACAACGATCCACCTCCTTTTAGGACTTGGATCTATTTATCCTCATACCTTGCTAGGGTCTTTTCGGATAGACTTCTCCATGATCTTTAGGGGTGTATTTGCTTTTCGTCGTGTGTCTCGATCCTTCATATTGATTTTTGATAAATGATTCTTCACATCACTTTTGGATTTTTAGCAACAAAATGTAGCCCTTATGCCTTGTTATGGTCTTTTCGGACTCGCCAATCTTCGCATCCCGCTTCAATAAGTTATGCCTTGGCTATGAACTCTAATTAATATCGAGCAACTTTTAAACGATCTTGTGCTAGAAGCTAAGTAACTTTTCAAACCGTACAACCTTATTTATTGCAGATAAATTTATTAGCAAGCGATGGGAGAATAGGCTTATAATCAACTCACATAAATTCACGAAAGAATACCAAACTTATAATTGACTCTATCATCTCTTGTTCTCCACAATTTAAAATCTCAAGGAATGAGACTCGTGGATGCTTAGCCAATTAAATCAAAGTTTTGGGTTTTCAAGTCATCTATAGGATCTTACAAATTCTTAGACTTTTCCGAGTTTAGAAATCGCATTTTAAAGTTCCCTTGATAAACGACTCTCTAGGATCAATTATAGGAACTTGCGAAAAGTTCTTGTTCTTAACCCGTGAGAGTTAAGACTTTCGCGTTTTAAAGTTCCCTACATAAAAGCCTAGCAAAACTCGACTTAAACACGTTAAGGATACTAGCTAGAGTAAACTTAGATAAGTAAACTCGGGTTGAGTCAAAATATTCACGACTTTGAAAGATTTTAAAAACACTTTATTGAAAATTTATTCTAGCAAGGAAAGAAAATAACCATAACAAAGGAAAATACAACTATACAATTAGGCCAAAATAGATTAAAATTTTTGAAAAATGTCGAAAAATCAAAATTTTCGGATAAAATGAGGACAAATTCATGGAAAAGACCACTTACTTCGATAGAAGTCCCCCTACACTTGATATAAACATTGTCCTCAATGTTTAAGCATGTGGGAGTAAACTCCCCTACACTTATGACATTGTACACTTTGTTTAAATCTTGGTAAGGAAAGGACAACTATAGTGAGTTCAATGTGAACATATAAGATATGAAATATTGAATCACGACAGTTTTAGGATAGAACCGGGAAGACGGGAACACGGGATCACGGTTCGTCAAAAGTCATCGAGAATGGATCTTTGAAGCTTTAATCCCTGCGCAGAAGAAGAAACAAGACAATAAACACATACGTGGCTCCCCCTACACTTATTATGAAAACGGTAAAGGATAGATCACGGGTTGCCTCCCGAGAAGCGCTTGTTTTTGATAACCTAGTCACGAGCCTGACTCGACCTAGAACTTAATTCAAGGGAAACATGGTGAGGGATGGAATCATCTCATGAGAGATGTCCTCACCAAAGTACAACTTCACGTGCTGGCCATTCACCTTAAAATTGGGCCCATTTGGCTGAGAATGCTCAATGGTGCCATAGGGAAAGACTTTGGCGATGGTGAATGGACCAGACCAGCGGCTCTTCAACTTGCCCGAGAAGATCTTCAACCGAGAGTTAAGAAGTAAGACTTGATCACCAACGTGGAACTCTCGGTTCTTAATCCTTGCATCATGGATTATCTTTTTCTTCTCCTTGTAGATCAATGAGTTCTCGTAAGCTTCATTCCTCAGTTCATTATGTTCGTTGAGTTGAATCTTCCGAAGATCACCGGCTTTGTTGATGTCGAAGTTAGCCCACTTCAAGGCCCAGTATGCCTTATGTTCCAGCTCGATGGGGAGGTGGCATGCTTTCCCGTACACAAGACGATAAGGTGTACAACCAATCGTGGTCTTATAAGCAGTACGGAAAGCCCACAAAGCATCATCTAACTTATCGGCCCACGAGGCACGATGCTCTCCCACAGTACGTTCCAGAATTCGCTTCAACCCGCGGTTAGAAATCTCGGTTTGCCCATTAGTTTGGGGATGATAAGCGGTGGAAAGACGGTGATTGACACCGTACTTAGCCATGACTCTTTCGAATTCATCATTGCAAAAATGAGTCCCGCGGTCACTGATAATAGCACGAGGAACACCGAATCGAGCAAAAAGTTGTTTCAAGAAGTTAACAACCACCCTCGCATCGTTCGTAGGGAGAGCCTTAGCTTCAACCCATTTAGAAACGTAGTCAACGGCAACGAGGATGTACTTGTTCCCTTTAGATGATGGAATTGGCCCCATAAAGTCGATGCCCCATACATCACAGATTTCACATTCTTGTATGAAATTTTGAGGCATCTCATTTTTATGTGTGATCTTGCCTTGTCTTTGGTAAGCATCATAATGTTTAACCATGTCGTGAGCGTCACGATAAATGGTGGGCCAATAAAATCCAGAGTCAAATACTTTCTTCACGGTGTAATTGGGACCAAAGTGACCACCGATGGGTCCTTTATGGCAAGCATCAAGGATTTGTACCGCTGTCGGCCCATCAACACATCGACGAATAATCAAATCAGCACATTGTTTGAAAAGGTAAGGGTCGTCCCAGAAATAATGTTCAATATCTTTAAAGGACTTTTTCTTTTGTTGGGATGTTAACCCTTCCTTGAGAATTCCACCTGCTAAGTAATTTGCAATGTCCGCAAACCACGGGGTGTCATCAAGATTGGAGTTGATAGACATTAAGGCCTCAAGGGGAAAAGAGTCGTTGATCTCTTGATTCGGATGATCCCCTTGATAAGGATCCTCAAGTCTACTAAGATGATCCGCGGCTAGGTTTTCGGCACCCTTCATTTCACGAATTTCGATTTTAAATTCTTGAAGGAGCAAAACCCAACGAAGAAGTCTTCGTTTAGAATCTTTCTTAGTCAACAAGTACTTCAATGCGGAATGATCGGTATACACGATGGTGGTAGAAAGGACAAGATAGGGGCAGAACTTTTCAAAAGCATACACTACAGCTAAAAGCTCTTTTTCGGTAGTGGTATAATGCAATTGAGCCCCCGTCATTGTCTTGCTAGCATAATGGATTGGTTGGAAGTGTTTGTTCACTCTTTGGCCCAAAACCGCTCCAATAGCAAAGTCGCTAGCATCACACATCAACTCAAAAGGTAGCTCCCAATTAGGGGTAACCAAGACCGGTGCCTTAGTTAGCTTGTCCTTAAGAAGATTGAAGGATTCAAGACACTCTTTAGAAAAGATGAAAGGAGCATCTTTTTCCAAGAGGTGGGTCATCGGGCGAGCGATTTTAGAAAAATCTTGAATGAATCGACGATAGAAGCCCGCATGACCAAGGAAACTTCTCACACCCTTCACGGTTGAAGGTGGAGGTAATTTGGCTATGACATCCACTTTAGCACGGTCAACTTCAAGACCGGCTTTTGAGATTTTATGTCCAAGCACAATGCCTTCTTTCACCATGAAATGGCATTTTTCCCAATTCAGAACAAGGCGAGTGTCTTCACACCGCTTAAGCATGCGTTCCAAATTAGCAAGGCAAGTAGTGAAGGAATCACCATAGACGGAGAAATAATCCATGAAGACTTCCATAGTTTCTTCAACCATGTCATGGAAGATAGCCATCATACACCTTTGGAAGGTCCCAGGAGCATTGCATAAGCCGAAAGGCATTCTTTTATAAGCAAATGTTCCGTAAGGACAAGTGAATGTGGTTTTCTCTTGGTCTATGGGATCGATGGGAATTTGAAAATACCTGGAGAAACCGTCTAAAAAGCAGTAATAGTCATTACCCGCTAGACGTTCAAGCATTTGGTCCATGAAAGGGAGGGGAAAATGATCCTTTCTCGTAGCATCATTGAGTTTGCGATAGTCTATACAAACTCTCCACCCTGTAACGAGACGAGTAGGAATCAACTCGTTGTTTTCATTGGGCACAACGGTGATTCCGCCTTTCTTAGGCACACAATGGACGGGACTAACCCATGGTGAATCCGAGATAGGATAGATCATTCCCGCATCAAGAAGTTTGATAACCTCTTTTTTGATTATGTCATGGATCTTAGGATTCACCCTTCTTTGGCTTTGAATAGTGGGTTTAAAGTCGTCCTCCATGAGAATTTTATGTGTGCAAAAGTGAGGATCAATTCCACGAATATCGGAGATTTTCCAAGCAATCGCTTTCTTGTGATTCTTCAGCACGGCGATGAGTCGAGATTTTTCTTCTTCTTTCAAGTCCTTTGCCATGATGACGGGTGACTTCTTGTTGTTTTCAAGGAAAACGTACTCGAGATGAGACGGTAGGTCCTTAAGCTCTAAATCCGGAGGATTTTCGATGGAAGGCGTAGTCAAATTCGGTTCATCGATAGAGATATCCTTTGGAGATGGTGGAGAAATATGGTCCTCATTGAGAAGTTTCTCAATGGTACGAATGTCTTCATCCCAATTGGAGGGAGAATCGTCATATTTTAAGTCCACATCTTCCAAAGTTGCTTCAAATTCTTTCAAGATGAAATCACTTTCTCCAAATGGAGTTGGTGATGGAGCAATAGAGGCAACGGTCTCAACAATGGGAAGAGAAGAAGAACCACTTTTACAAGCGTCTTTGAAATGTTCTTCACAAGCCTCATCAAGAACGTCAATGAAATTAACGCTCTCATTTTCAGAAGGCTGCTTAGAAAGTTTACCCATGTTGAAGACGATCTTATCGTCACCAACTCTCATGATTAATTCGCCCGCGGCTACATCAATGAGAGTGCGACCGGTCCTCAGGAATGGACGTCCAATGATTAATGGAACACGGGGGTCCATCTCGTAGTCAACGACAAGAAAATCCGCCGGAAAGGTGAATTTGTCGACACCAACGAAGACGTCTTCGGCTATCCCCACTGGATAAGCAACCGTACGGTTAGCTAATTCCAAAGTCATTCGTGTGGGGACTAGCTCAGGTAGAGACAATTGTTTCCAAACGCTTAAAGGCATTAAGTTTATACTAGCACCTAGATCGGCTAGGGCTATACAATTCTCTACCCCAGGGAAGTTGCAAGGAATCAAGAAACGACCCGGATCACCAAGTTTGGTTGGTAATTTCCTTAAGAGCACTGCGGAGCAATTCTCATTAAGTTGGGTCTGAGCGATGTCGAGAAGTTTCTCCTTATCACTGAGAAGATCTTTAAACATTTTAGCGTATTTCGGCATGTGAGCGAGAGCCTCAGCAAAGGAGATATTAAAATTTAGTTGTTTAAACATTTTAAGAAAGTTAGAAACCTGAATATCATCCTTGTTCTTCAATTTCTCTTTCCTCAACCTCGAAGGATAAGGTATGTTGGGTTGAGATGAAGGCTTTGGAATGGAATTCTCACTCACATCCTTGGGTGGTGGAGGGGTGGAAGTAGAAGGTGGAGTAATTGGAGAAATAGAAGGTGAAGGAGTAGAAGTTGGAGGAATTGGAGAAGGAGACTCGTTTTCCTTTGTCACAATCACCGGTGTAGGTGTAGGAAGCTCGGGTTCCTTTAAACCTTTTCCACTGCGAGTGGTGATTGCTTTCATCTCCCCTCTTGGATTAGCAACAGTGTTACTCGGAAGAGAACCCGATCCTGAGGCTTGATTACTTGGGAAGAAACTAGCCATCATGTTCCTTAAGTCATTCGTTTGACTTGCCAAAGTGTTTCGCATATCGGCTCGAAGATCGTTTCCTTGTTTCACCATATCTGCTTTCATGTTGAGCATTTCCCGCTGAAGATTTTTCACTATCGCATCATTAGTCCTCATGTAAGTTTCAACGTCTTGATGTAATGCGGTGGGTTGGTTGGGAGGGGGAGCATGGTAGGCGGGTGGTTGATAAGCAGGTTGTTGGTAAACTTGGTTGTTTCTTTGAGGTGGATATGGGTTTCTTTGGTTTTGAAATTGATTTGGAGCACGAGGTTGGTTTTGATTGTTGCGATTGAGGTTGTTTGGGTTTTGTGGGGGAAAACCGGGGGGTGAAAGAAAGTTGTTTGAGCGATAGCTGAGCAAATTGCGGTCACCTTGAGGACGTGCTTGATAGCCTCCTGTAGAATAGGTACCGTTGGCGGCATACACACTTTCCGGATTGTCATGAGTCGAAGGACAATCAGTGTATGAGTGAGATCCCCCGCATATTTCACATGATTGAGTCAAAGCACTAGCTTGGGCAGTGATAGCTTTGGTATTGTTGGCAGCTTGGAGAGCAAGTGATTCAACAAGCGTAGTGAGCTTATCAATTCTCTTATCGCTCTCATTAGTGCTAGCACTAGCCACATTGGTCCAAACACTCTTGATTTGCACTCTAGACTTGTTCTTAATAATATCCCAAGCGGCATTAGCAGACTTAACCAAAATGTTACCCCCCGAGGCACTATTTCGTGAACCTTGGTCATTCATGCTTAAACCATTGTAAAAAGTATTGATTTGATGTACTTTTGTTAAACCATGTTGTGGACACTTTCTTAAAAGTTCCTTAAAACGGTCCCAAGATTCACTAAATGTCTCACCGTACTTATGTTCAAAAGTAATGATTTCATTCCGCAAAGCGGTAGTACGTGAGGGTGGGAAAAAGTAGTTGATGAATTTGATCTCTAAATCCCTCCACGTAAGAATACTTTGTGGCGGTTCCTTATCAAGCCAATGTCGGGCTTGTCCCTCTAAGGAGAAAGGAAAAATTTGCAAGCGAATTACCTCTTGTGAAACCCCATTATACTTAACCGTATTAGTGAGTTGAAGGAACCTTTTTATATGGTCATGAGGATCATCAATTGAACGCCCCAAGAAGGGTTGAGCAGAGACCATTTGAATGAAGCCGGATTTAAGCTGAAAGTTGTTGGCTCCAATCTCGGGTATGACAATAGCATCGGTGTTGCCCTCTACGTGCGATTGCAAAAGCTCGATCATTGGTTGATTGTCCATGGTGACAATTGGTGGAGTAATGACTTCGGCTTGGGCTACTTTCTTCTTACGAGCACGAGTACGCATACACACCTACAAAAGGAAAAGCAAAATAGACAAGAAATATTTTTGGTTTTTATATGTTTTTCTATTTTTTGTATTTTGAAAATTTTTAATTTTTATGGATTTTTGAAAATTTTAAAACAAGGAAAATAACGTTCAAAGAGGAACGGATCCCAAAATCCAACGCGTCTCTCACAATAAACCTTTAATCTTAACGAAAAGAGCCGGCAACGGCGCCATTTAATAACTACGTTTTCACTTAGTTATGAAAGAGTTATCGTCCGATCTTTTCGAATTGATTATTGGAAGAAAGTGTGACTCAGTCGTTCTTGGTGGAATAATAAATGGGGGAAAGTTATCTATTTTAAACTAAAACTAAAAATGTCGTTGAAAGCTTGAAAATTTAATCTAAGATAAAACAAGTTAAAACAATGTTAAGTAAAAAGGCGGGAAAGATTAAAGTTGGAAAATAGAAACAATTCAGAAAACTACCAATTACACTAAGTCTAAAAATTGGAATTTCAGAGAAATCGAATCTTCGTAATAATGGTATCTTCGGAAAAATGGTATTTTCAGAAATATTGGTATCGTCTTCGGAATAAAGAGATTTTAAGAAATATTTGCATTTTCGGAATACTTGTCTTTTCAAAAAAACGGGAATTTCGGAATAATTGCCTTTTCAGAATAATGAGATTTTTCGGAAAAATGGTGTTTTCAGAAATATTGGTATCTTCGGAATAAAAGGACTTTTCAGAAATATTGGTGTTTTCAGTAAAAGGAGTATTGCGGAAAAAAGATGAATTCAGAGAAAGGGACGATTTCAGAGTTTTAAAACCCTTTTCCGAAAAGGTAAAAACACAGATACATAAAATCAGTTAAATCGAAACTTAAGAGATAAGCTACTAATAAGCACAAACCAAACAAGAAATTAACCAAAACTTTAACCAAATAAATTTTAAGAAGAACTAAATAAGCCACAAATTAAAAACTATAAAAACATTCAATAATCAAAACATTCAAAATCAACTAATAAGCAATTCTATAAATCTATCAAAACAACTTAATCAAAAATAAGCCAAACACTAGAAGATCAAACACCACAATAAGCTCAAAACATCCACCACATCAAAACTACAAGATCAATCACATGAATAAAACAATCACTTAATCAAAGAGATGAGATTAACTACATGATTATCAAGATTAAGATAAAGATTAAGAAAGGTAGAATGAGAATTAAGAAAATAAGCTTGATCGATTAAAGATGAATATCAAGAGATTACAAGATTAATGTAAAGATTAATAAGTTTGAAAGAAAAACTAGAGAGAAAAATGAAAACACACTTAAAAATTAAACTACTACTAATAAAAACTAAAACACCTAACCACCCTCCTAATGACACATTAGGAGGGTATTTATAGGAGGTGGAGATTACATGCTTAAGCTATCTAATTTCTTTCTTCTCGACTCGACTCGACTTAATCTTTGTCTTTCTCGATGTTGTCTCGGGATTTGTCGATATAAGTTGATCTTGTCTAATAATTTTCTTCTATAACTAGACTTGAGTTCTTCGACTTCATTAAACTTCCGTCTTGAGACTTTTTCTTCGATAAATCTTCAAAATAGGCCTTGGACTTCCGTTCTTTTTGCATTCTCGATCTTTCGACTTCGTCTTTAGTCTTTTTCTTCGATAAAAGCCCGTGATAGCCCATGTTTTCTTCCTTTTGCATATTTTGGTCCTAAAACACAATAAAAACACAAACCACACATAATTCCGACTTTTACGACATAAAATACACGTTTTGGTCTTGTTATTATTGGAAATAAGTGGTAAAAGGATAAGTGTTTTCACACTTATTATATATCTAGGTTGCGACTTGTGTTTGCTGCATCTGTGACTTTCATATTCTTGCTATGAAATCTTTGCATACTGAGGTGAGTCATAACCCCTTTTTAAACTGCTTTATATGTTTAATCTGTTTGGGGTTAGACAATGCTTGTAACATCATTTATGGACGCAAAACTATGTTTTCTTGATCTTATCGCTAAAGTTATGTTTTTGGATATGCCTAAGTACCGTTATCCCACTTTGCCCATCATGAACCGTTAGTTACTTCCGGATGACCGGTTAAGTAAGCACATATGTTATAGATCGATCTATTGGAGTTTGGCACTCCCGTCCGGGTGTCCTCTGTCACCACTGCCAAACGGACCTATACTTATGGACATTTTAGATGTTGTCTTAGGGATAGGACACCTAGCGGGCACTTATTATTGTTTCATCTTGTCATTAGCATCAGTGTCATGAGTTTAGCGCTATCATAACTACTTTACCCACTATATCCCATATTTTGACATTATATCACCTAGAATGGTCTCATGTGCTTTAAAACATTTTATTTGCGGTCCATCTTTTACCATGCTTTTGAATTAAACCTATGAAGTCACCAGCTATTGTGTTGACACTTTAAGCATTTATCTCAGGTGTTGAACTACTTGCTTGTTGCTTGCTTTGGAGTCTTATGCATACCGTACTTGGATTTGAAGACTTGCTCATGCTTAATAAACTTTTTATCTCATTGTTACTATTTAAACTCTGATTTCTGCTGCACTTGCTTAAACTTGTTTATGATTTGAACATTGTATTTCTAAATCTAATGCAACGAGGTAAATTATTTTAAAACGTCTCATTTAGAGTCGTTCTCTTGCACCTTGACTTTGTTATTATGACATAACATCCCCCGAGCTTTACGGCTTCCACTGACCTTTTTTTGGGGAGTTACATCAAGTCTAAGATCTAAAAGTGATCTAATAAGTTCAATATCAATAAGAACATCTCAAATATAACCATGATGCCCTAAATTCCCTTAGAAACCCTAGAATCCCTATAAATGAGTTGTAAACTCAAGAATGGTAAGCTATGAATGGAAAACACATATGAATAAGTCATTAAGGATTATAAACAAGTTGTAAACTATACTTTGAAGACATAATAATACCTAAAAATGGCAAAAACAAACCATACAAAGCTAAGTACAAGTAATTGTACATAATAGTCTATATCACCACCTAAAAACCCTTGGTAAACAATATTTCAAGCAATGTAATTACATAATATCAATGTACAAGTATCAAAACAATATACTAATTAAAATATATCATATAAAGGAATGTTAATTGATCACAAAATGCTAATATTCATTAATCCAAGGCTAATTACAAGTTAAGACCTAGTAACCAAGATTAGCATATAAAATCCATTATACATTAAATTAGAGTCTAATATTTTGCCATAAATTACAAAACTCAACTATATATCATATTAAGAATATACATTTATTTCAAGTCAAGTTACAAGTTGGTAAAGCATGAAGTACAAGTTATCATAGTATAGGATCTTAAACTCCCATAATTGTCTCTAGAATATGACCAACCTATACAAACCCTTAAACTAAAAATGTAGAATCTATAGAAGTCATAAATATACTCTAGAATCCCTAGAATAAGTTTTTATAAAGGTACAAACACTAATTACCCAAGATAGAAAGTCATTAGGATTAATGACCTAAAAACCTAATATTAAGAAATCTACATGGAATCATCAGCTAGTTCTTTTTGGACAAGTCTATAAATATTTATAGGACTTCATTAAGGTTATAAGATTATGTTACTACAATTTACAATTACCCTAATGCACAAGGTACAAGATTTCAATGCATGGCTTGTAAATTAGGTCAAAATGGGTATTTTCACCCTTTAGACATGTTTACTTAGAATAACTTAATAAAACCAACGTAAGGACTTCATGAACATATTGAGGACAATGTAGGATGTATAAATTGAGTTTAAATCAGTAGTTAGTTGAAGGATAATCACTTAAACTAATACTTAGCCATAAATCATTAGAAACCCTAACCCGCCTAAGTTTCTTCCCATTTTCACATCAAACCTTGTTAAACATCAAACCAAGGACCCAAATCTCTTAAATAGAATTTCTATACCTTAAATAAACCCTAATCCATCACTAATCACATTTCTAAATCTTTAATCACCAAAATTACAAAGTTACAAGTTACAAGCCCTAGAATTGAACCCGGTTTTATGTTTTCCCTCCAAATACCCATTTCAAACCTTTCCCTACCAATTTTAAACTTATTATTAGTAATAATAGATATTTAGGAGATATTTTACAAGTAGGTGATGCACCGTCTTGTCAATGACACATACTTGTTCCTATCTTTTCTAGCCGTGAGCTATTATGAACCATATACTTCGATATTTTGATCCTAGACCTAATGAATCACTCCTAGACTTGCATAGAACTTTCCTAGGATTACTTAGTCACTAATACCTGGTTATTACACGTTTCATAGCATTCCTTGGAGGCTAAGGCTTGAAAATAGTATAAATAGGAGCATTTAGCTTCATTTTAGAATCATCCTTCCATTTCTTACTTAAACACACATACATTCTGTTCTCACACCACCATTGAAGCTCTAAGAAGTACCTAAGATCATTATCAAGCTTTGGAAGAAGTTCTAGGAGTTCTTGAAGAGTTATGAGGAAGATATAGTCCATATACCCTATTAGGAGCCATTTTGGAGCATCCTAGGTAATCAATTTGTTAGCTATGCTTTGATATTGTTATAATACTTTCATAGAGTTTTTATACAGTTATTAAGATGTTAGGAAGATAATCTAAAAGAAACTAAGTCATTTCATATTTTAAATGAAAGTTATAAGTTAAAGATGTCTTAAAACCCTAGTTTTGTAATTTACATAAATAATAAGCAAAAACCCATTTAAAAAGCTATAATTCTGAAGAAATGTTTTTATTATTATTATAAACATGTTTATAAACTTTTTTTTAAAATCTTAGATCATTTGGTCCATTTTTGAGGTTGTTATGTGATATTTACAAGTATAGGGACTAAAACTGTCATTTTTGGAACTATTTAACATTTTGAGCCAAAAGTGTCATTTTGTGAAATTTAAGTATATAATAATAAATGTTGGAAATTTTGAGGTCCTAAGATTAAATATTGAGGGTTTAAAATGCAAATACTAAAACTATATACTTTAAGGGTTAAAAGTGTAATTATACCAAAGTATAACTAAAAGGGCTATTTTTGCCAATTTTGAAACTAAAGAAGAATAATTATGAATATGAGGAAGTAATGAAAGTATCATGTTAGTAGGGAATTTTATACAAAGATGTTCCATCTCGATATTACGTTCTGACTAAGTAGTTGGGTTTACAATTTAAAGTGCCCTCGCTCCTCAAACGTTTATAGAATGGATTCTGAGTATGATGGCCCGAACAATGGTGCTAAAATTACAAGCAAATATTAATAAAAGAATATATAACCAACACATATCAATATTGAACCAAAAGTCAAAGACTTGATACTATACACAATGTATTAATCCAGGTTAATGTGAGATCAAGCTGTTGTTTATGAGACCAAGTTGTGATTTGTATTATCAAGCTATTTATCTGTGAATGAAATACATCTTATTTATATGTCGGATTCTATGGACATAAGGTGAGTTTATAGCCTCACTTTTAAAAAGCTTATAAACAATTTGAAAACCCGTGAGGGGGATATATGCAAAACTAGAATACAAGTGTTTTTGTATGCTGCCTATATGATTATTGACACTATGTTTACTTGTTGCCATCAAAAGTCACTTTTTAATCGTGAACCGCTAATCATTTAATGAGCGCTAATATCGTGAATAGTACTATTGGAGACTGACATCTCCTGTCTGGGCAAGTCGCTCTTGCTAGCACCTCAGTGGTCAAACATGCATACTTTATTTTGTTAATAAGGATAGTTTGGCAGAATTCCTCATAAGGGCAACTGTGGGTTTCTGATATGTCTAGTCGCGGTATCATAAGCTTAGTGCAATTGAATCATCATTTTATTCAAACTAACGAGCAAATAACAACGTAGCTAAAAAAGAGGATCTTGTATTCAAACTGAGTTTTAAACCTATGAATTCAATCAACCTTTGTGTTGAATTTAAGCATATATTTTAGATGAATGGTGACTGACAGCATGGAGCAGCACGAGAATGGCATGAAGAGGCACAAGCCTGAAATTTTTCTAGATTTTGGGAACATCATATTGTAAAACTCTGATTTTTCAATGAAATATAAAGAAAGTTGATTTCATCACTCTTTTGAGTTGTTTTCTATTATTATGACTTGTGTTCTATGATGTAATACCCCAGATCAATATTCCGCTGCGTAAAGGTAAAATGGGGGTGTTACAAACATGCTTGTTCAAGTTGGCAAATTCATGTTTCGTGCCAACTTCGTGATCCTTGAGATGGAGGAAGACTGCCAAGTCCCTCTCATTTTAGGAAGACATTCTTACACGCCGCCGATGCTATCATTCGTGTGAAGAATAAAGAACTCAACCTTGGAGTTGGCGATGATAGAGTCACATTCTTAGTTGACTAAGCTATGCGATACTCCCATTCTAATGATGACACATGCTTCCGCATGGATGTTATCGATGAAGTAACGGAAGAAAAGTTAGACACATTGCTTGATGACAACGCGCCGTTCAACACCACTTTGTAAATGATTAGTGATACCGATAGTGATCAAGAATTCGAGGAATTCATAGCCATAGATTTTGAAGAAATCCCCGAAGAAGAAGTAAACACAAACTTTGAGGCCTTGCCTTCAAAGTCGAACTTTGTAGTTACAAAATCCATTCAAGAACCACCGACAGATCTTGAATTGAAACCTCTTCCCGAACATCTCGAGTACGCTTATCTAATAAAGGATTCACTCCTTCCAGTGATCATATCCGCTTTACTCAAGGAAGATGAGAAGAAACGCCTTGTTTCTATGCTCAAAACTCATAAAGAAGCGTGTGCTTGGAAAACATCTGATATACCGAGAATTAGCCCAAATTTTTGCAAACAAAAAATCCATCTTGAAGATGATGCCAAACCCGTCATTGAAAGGCAACGTCGACTTAACCCAAACATGAAGGAGGTTGTCATGAAGGAAATACTCAAACATGTTGAAGTCGGAATCTTCTATTCCATAGAAGATAGTCCTTGGGTTAGTCCAATTCATTGCGTTCCTAAGAAAGGAGGAATGACCTTGTGACCAACGAACATAACGAACTTGTTTCGACAAGAACCGTTACTGGTTGGCGTGTAATATTTGTCTTTTTCAAGTTCGTTTTTCTCTCGATATCTTTACGAATTGAATGATTGATATGAATCAAGTCACTTTATTGTTCTTGGTATTTGATTCTTAAGTTTATGGTATTCTATTGCTACTTTCTACAAAACCATCAAAAGTGTAAAAATATTATAGTCTACGTAATCGTACTAGTCTAAAAACAAGTTGCACATACCATCATATAAGCACAAATTACAACCAAATAATGCACAAGTATTTAATGCCAAAATGTAAAGTATAGGAACTAAAAATGTAAATTTGCAAAGTCTAGGGACTAGAAATATAAACTGAACAAACTACTAACCAAAAGTAACAGTTATAACAAACTATGTAACTGAAATAACAAACCTAACAAAATACAAGGACTAATCAGCAATCCTAGAAAGTATTAACTAATTTTCTAACAAACTAGAAACTTCCCAAATTCTAGGGACTGATTTGCAATTAATCAAAGATTTTCACTAAAACGGGCTTAATCAAAATTAAGCCATATCAAGAGTTCTAGTGAACCAAATAAGCTCAAACTGGTCTCAAAAGATTCACGATGAAAAATTGGCTAGTCATTATCAAGGAGAAAAGCTGGGTTGGTCTTAAACTCAAATAAGCAATTTCTAATAACCTACTTTTAAGAGAACAACTTATCTGAATAAGCACTATGTCTGATTTTCACAAGAAAGGTTTAAAATCCCAAAATATTGACACATATCCAAGAAAATTTGAAAAATATCCACAGAATAAGCCAGAAAATCGAATAAGCTCAAACTGCTTATATTGACCAAGTTTGACCAGCGTTGATCAAAAGTTGACCAGGTTCAAATCTTGTTTTTATGACTTATACAACTGAATTTTGCAATAATATGGCAAGGTTTATGAAGAGAATCAGTGGGAATTAAAAATAAGCTATGGCAAATATAAGCTATTATCATAGAGACTTTCAATGGCTTCTAGCTTATTCTATAGTGAAAACTGTATCTACTTGCTTATAAACCTTGAAAGCTAGGATGTTGGACTTTCAAATGAACATGGAAACAAGTTCTAATTCCAAGATTTGAGCTAGATATGCTGATTTGAAAGTGGATCGTTTTAGGCTTCAATGACTGACCCAAAGTGTTTTAGTACCATTTACCTTTTTGACTAATAGTTTGACTTCCAAAACTTGCTCAATTTCTATTGACCAGTATTAAAGTGTATGTAAACAAGTATTAATCACTATCACTAACTGAATCAAAATATAGCAAATTATTCAAACACCACTTATGGACTTAAATGGAAATTAAGCTATGTAAAGCAGATTTATACTAACAGAATAAGACTATAAACTATCTAAACATATCAACAAGAACACAAGGATCAAATAGCAGGCAAAATCAAGCAAGAATACACTATATCTAAGAATCGAGCATGCAGTTTACTTTTTAGAGGAAATGTAAACAGAATATGAACTTTTTAGCTAATGATGCCTCCTTTGATGGAGAAGAGAGTGATGAACTCTCTTTGAGATTATTCTACAACTTATCACTAAATAGCTTAAATCAAATCAACATCAATCACCATTATTCATCATCACTAAATCTGCTACAAGTCTGATCATGAACTTTTGGCTAGAACTGGTAAAGAACTTCACTACAACAAAGTCTGATCACTTGGAAAGACTTCCAAAACACTTAACTGATTCAATTATTCAATACGAATAACAGAATCACAAAGATGAGGATATGAAGAGTAGATGCACTAAGGTAAAGTAGAGAATTGAGAAATTTGTGAAATGAAGTTTGTTATCAATGGTGAAATATGTACAACTGCCTAACTAACTCACTTAGAGTGGTTGTCAATCACTCTAAGTAGATATAACTAGTGAAAGGAAAACAAAAGGGAGATTAAGCTAAGTGTGTGTGTTTTCACACTTTCCTACATTACATGAAATGAGCTATCCATCCCCATTTATAGACGAAATGTGAGATGTAGGTGAGCTCCAAGACGTGTCCCATCCAATGACAATATGCCATGCGTCAAAAATCTGTCAAAGCTTCTTCAAGTTTTCTTGATAGAATTGGGGGAATTTTCTTCTCTTGATTTCATCCTGATTAAGCAGTTGGGTTGAGGTCGTCTTGTCATTGCGAGTACTTTTCATGTTGACAGCTTTCTTTGATATGGACTCTATAAGAGTCCACGATATGGTGTTGAGTTGTCCACGTTGCATGATATAATTGGGTGTTAGGGAAGCACACGGATCATCATCTTTAAAACGAAATATGATTGGTTGGTTTTGCTAGTGGAGTGTACTGTTGTGATTTGCTTGCCGTCCTCTCTTTCTTCATTAATGAGCATTATTTGGCAATCCGTGGCAATGTAATACTCGTTTCTCATTGGCTAAGAGTTGTTTCACTTGGATCAAACTTGAATTAAGTATTAAAATGGCAGATTTAGCCCCTCACCTTTTAGCAGTTTGTTGTTTTGAGCTAAGCACTTCATAAACTTGATATAAACAGCCCTTGACTTGGAGTTTCAACAACATTGACCCTTTGAATTTGGTTGACTTTCTTCATAAGATCTTTGACTTTGTTGAATTTACACTTTAAGTCCTTCTTCTTTGGCATATTGTCATGAAAGGTCCTTGTTCTTTGGAGACTTGTCACAATGAGTCCTTCTTTTGTCTTTTTCTTGATATTAATGCCTTGAAATCCGTGTTTACACCAAATCGTATCATTTTACCTACAAAATGACAGACAACAAAGAATACCCCATAATACTGCTTTTTCACATAAAACATGGTATTTTTCTTTGTGTTTTAGGGTTTGATTTGTTATAATTGATATGAAATTTCACTCGTATCAAATCCCATACACTTGATCATTGTCATGGCCTCATGCAATGCAATATTTCAAAGCTCTAAATTACATTTTTCTCATAATTAATCAACCTTGGCCAAGATGAAATTCTCTTACACTATACTACACTATATGATGCATGAATTTGATTTTTACAATGCAATGCAAAGAAAAAAAATTCTATTTATATATTTTTGATTTTTCTTGAAATGATTTTATGGAAATAACTCATAAAGAAATCATTGACTTTGATTAGGGCTTTGGTACCATGAATACTTATAATCCTCAAGTTTCACTTTCCCCATACCAAGCTTAAAAACGAGATCATTGTTATTCATAAGTGAAAGTGCATCGACTTATTCATAAAAATTAATTGTGTTACCATTATACCCCCACTTATTTTGTCTCTAGGACCGGTTATTATTTGAGCAAATTTCTTGAGAGCAAATTTGTCATTATTTAAAGCGTGAAATATAAGAAATGTAAAATCTGAAAATAAGGAAGCACAGTTTTAATCCTAAGTAACCATCTCATCCATTACTTGAAAAACCGCCCACAATTAATATAAGTCCGACCCAAAATAATAAGTCATTCATTTTATGTGTAAGATCCTTATGTCATGAATTAATAAGTAGTTACTCACTCGCTAAGAAAAGAAAAATAAAACTCACACAATAATTTATATCCGCCGCCTTTATGAGACCTTAGATCTTCAATCCCGCAATCCGTCAAGGTAATACTGGACTGGAGCAACTATTAAATCCCCGCAACCCTTGTGAGAGTAATATTGGAATTTAATAGCTACTATAATTAACACAACACTGCCCCTCTTGGGAGTCTTGTATAATTATTTTTTCTTTTTTTTCTTTTTCTCTGTTTTTTCTAGCCACTCATTTTTTTATAAGCCACTCTTATTTTTCTTGATTCCTCACAAAGAATAGAAAAATAATTAAGAGAAAAGCACCCGCTAAGTATTAAACATGACATAAGTCTAGTACACATAAAACGTTCTAACTTAGAATCTTAAGACGTACTTATACCAACAACGAATGATTAGTAAAAAATGCATAAGACACTACAAACCGATTAAAACCATTCTTGATTATTTATTAACAACATATACATGCGTTGAAAAGAAAGTAAAGGTTACGAAAGGGAATATAAAAGCCACAAGTAATTAATATGAGGTTTATCTAACCCTTTACACTTACTACAAACTCTATCATTTCTCGTTCTCCACGGTTTAAAATCCCAAATAATGAGACTCGTGGATGCTAGGCCTAATAAACCAATAAAGGTATACATGGTTAAGGATACTAGCTAGAGTAAGCTTGGATAAGCAAACTCGGGTTGATTTAAAATATTCATGGCGGGCCTAATATGTCAAAAACTTCTAATCAAGCAAAAACCATATCCTTTATTATATTTTTTTTTCTTTTTATATATTATTGATGAAAAATAAAAGAACAAATATATACAATGCAAATGTGTTATACAAGTGAAAAATGATTAATGCAAAAATTATGAATGCATATTTTTTGTGGCCAATATAGATCAAAAATTTGAAAAATGTTAAAAAATTAATTTTCCCAATTATCATGAAGGCAGGACAATGGTATAGGTAAGGTCACTTCGATAGAAGACCCCCCTAGACTTAAGATAATCATTGTCCTCAATGTTTTAAGAGTATTGGAGTAAACTCCCTGATATGTAGTAAATTACAGCTTTTAGGTAAAAGGCGTAAATACGGTAAGTATTAAGTACACAATTTAGGAAAATCGTGCACTAATGACTCAAAGTGAATTGTGAGTTCGTTCTCGAGGGGGCTTAATGTGTGTGTTAAACTTGATGGTATTTGAGATTAATATTAGAAATAAAAGAGAAAATGATAACAGTTACGATTAAAATTAAACTACGACAAATGATAAGACGTAAAACTTAAAAACGTGACGAAATTTAAAAATTACTCTAAAAGTTCCTAGAAAATCACAATAAATTCCTAAAAATCTAATTAGAGTTTACAAATAATAAAAACTTTTTAAAATCTTTTATTTAATTAATTATTAATTTTTTTATGCTAATTAAAGCTCTTAAAATCAATTAAATTAATAAAAAGCCCAAATAAATATTTTTCAATTTGTAAAACTCCAAAATCACTTAATTAAACTAAAAAGTGTTTTTGTAAAATTTAAAACCAATTAAAAATATTTAAAATGATTAAAAACTAAAAACAAATATTAAAATAATATTAAAAATTCAAAATTTATAAAAAATTCTAAAAACTTGTAAACTAGTTTATTTTAACTTAATAAAAATAGAAATGAAAGTGAAATGACCTAAATACCCCTAATGGGCTCCAAATGGGCCAAAATTGAAAATAGTCCAAGTTAAATGAGCTTTTTGGCCCAATAAGCAAAAGTCAACCAAATAAGCTGAAAAGTTCAAGTCTAGCTTAAAATGGGATTTTAAACAAAAAAATCTAAAGGCCCAAAAGCTGAAAATGAGCTTATCACAGCTTAATAAGCACTCGGCTTATTCTTAATGGGCTTTTTGGCCCATTAAGCCATAAGCGAATGCCATAAACTGAAATTTCACACACATCCTTCTCTTGTGCTTATAAAACTGTTTATAAAAAGAAATTTTGAATAAGTGTTGGAAATACGTTTTACGTATAAAGAAAGTCTCGGTCACTCCAACAATATAGTTATAGGCTCGTAGTACTGTTTAAGTTACATTGATGTTTAGCCCGACCAATGAGCATGTTTATGGGCCGGAGGCCCAAGTCCACTTAAGGACTTGGGTATATAAGCCTCTTTCCACCATGGAAAGAGGTGTTAATTGTTTCATTTCTCAAAGTTATACACATAGTTTCTTTCACTTCTCTCTCTAAGTTTCTCTCTCTAGAAAAGCATCAACCCTCTTGAAATACAAAGATTATCATTGTTCTACAATTGGTATCAAGAGCATGGGATGAAATATAGGTTGATCTTTGTGTTGTTCATGCTTATTTAAGCATTTCGTGTGTTTTGATTGTTTTTTGTACCAAAGATTCAATTTTTTTTCGTGTTTCTAAGTGTTCTTCATAGTCGTATACCTTCTTCATTGTTGTATTAGTGATTTGGATATCTTGGTTTTGGTTAAAACACAAATTTTTTGGCTCAAAAGTTACGAATTCTATTGTTTCATCATTGTGAAATTCTAGCAACTGATTCTATCGGAAAGTACAAGAAAGTAAGGCTCGATCGCAATAACCCAAGGGTTTTACTTTGCGATCACAAGGATTCAGACACCTTATTCCGACGACTATTCCGATCACTCATTGCAATCGAGGATTGCGACGGTTTTTAAGGGTTATTGAAACGTTACTCTGTCCAAATAGTATTAGCCATATTGCGATCAGGATTCCGATAGTATCACATTCCGATACTTGGTGCATTCCGACAGATCCCACATTCAGATAGAAGGACATTCCGATAGAAGCACATTAAGATATAAGGATATTCCGATAGAACCAACATTCCGATACTTGAGACATTCAGATAGAAGAAGTATTCCGACAGAATCAACATTCCGATACTTGCAACATTCCGACAAAAGGGGTATTCCGACAGAATCTACATTCCGACACTTAACACATTCCGATAGAATTTGTTTTTTGGATAAAAGTCGCATAACTTAAAGGATTTTTCTATTGTGCATTAATTTGGTAATTTTCAAAAACACACACAACAAAAAGATAACA
Source organism: Glebionis coronaria (assembly GCA_025667525.1). Taxonomy (NCBI): domain Eukaryota; kingdom Viridiplantae; phylum Streptophyta; class Magnoliopsida; order Asterales; family Asteraceae; genus Glebionis; species Glebionis coronaria. The sequence goes on from CM046880.1 coordinate 222,349,825, forward strand.
ACATCTTTCATTCAACAATACAAAAACACATAACCTTATTTCATTGCTCGATCATTTTTGATAGTCTTTATTCAAGGGATCATAAAATGAATTCAAATTCATATATGCCAACAATGACTTCACTTACCGATATCTCAATCATCTCGGGTACCGACACTCGCTCACCATTGCTCATCAAAGATTTATTTGAAGCATGGCAAGTTCGTATGAAAACTTACATCATGGGCAAACCCAATGGTATACTTATGCTTCAATCAATTGAAAAAGGTCCATTAGATTGGGGAGAAGTTACCATCAACAATGTGACGCGGGAAAGGTTGTATCATGAGTTAACCGATGCTAACAAAATTATTGCCGATGCAGATGAAAGGGCCGTTCAGACAATACTTCAAGCCCTTTTACCCGATATCTATAGAATGGTGAGTGAACACACAGTGGCAAAGGATCTTTGGGATCGATTAGCTGTTTTGTTACAAGGGACCTCTCTAACTAAGCAAGAACGAGAGTGTAAATTGTATGACTTGTTTGATAGGTTTACATACATTCCAGGGGAGACTCTTCACGATTACTACTGGCGTTTCACTACTTTGATGAATGACATGAACGTGTATAATCTAAGGATTTCTCAGTTTCAGCTAAACACAAAGTTCTTGAACACGTTACCCCAAGAATGGAGCCAATATGTCACCGATGTCAAGATGATTCGAGATTTGCATAAGTCAAACTTAGATAAACTCTATGCCTTCTTGCAACAACACGAGAAGCACGTGATCCAATAACGAATCTCTCGGGGATCTTATCAAGAACCATTGGCATTAATGGCAAACCATCCTACAATGTCATATCACAACTCTCCGTTTGCTTTGGGACACCAATCTTCCTATCAACCATTGTATCAAACACCAAGTTTCCCATAGTATTCGATCTTGCCACAACCGCCTACATCTTATCACCAACAATACAAGCAACCAACAACATCATCACAAGGAGACTCACATTAGTTACCTTATGCTTCACAACAGTATTTACCGTATCAACCTCCAACAAACCCTGCTCTTACCTATCAACACCTTGAGGTTCCTCAACCCCATCACTCACAACATGGTAGTGTTCCCTCAAATCAGCTTGTAGCTCAATCAGCACTAGCATTTTATTGTGACGATGAGATTCCTGTCCCCGAGTTTAGACAAGGGGATAGTCCTGCTGATATACTTGCTCAAATGTCTGCCTATCTCACTCAAACATTGAGCAAACGAGGTTACAGGGGACCAGCTACAACAAACAATCAGTTAAGGAACTCTTCTAACTCTTGAAAACAAGCTACAATTCAGGATGGCAGAGTAATGGTGCAACCACTTCAGGGGAGACCCAATTCAGCTACTGCTGGTGCACGTTCCTCTAACACTGCTGCTACAAGGGGTAATAGCACTAGCAAAATGAAGATGATTATATGTTACAACTGCAAAGGGGAAGGGCACATGGTCCGAGAGTGTAAGCAGCCCAAGAGGAAAAGGGATATCACATGGTTTCAGGAGAAGATCTACTTGGTGAATGCTCAAGCCCAAGGACGTGAGCTCGATGAAGAAGAGTTGGCATTTCTCACAGATCCGGGAGTCGCGGACACTAACGGTCTCACAGCAGCCATCACAAACAGTGCTGCATATCAATGTGATGATTTGGATGCATACGACTCTGACTGTGATGATCTCAATACCGCCAAAGCAGCTCTCATGGCAAATCTTTCACTTTATGGAGCTGACACAATTTCTGAGGTACCAAATACTGCTACGGATACTAGTATTGTACCTTATCAAGTTGAGCAAGTGTCTGAGTATCCGGAACAACTTCCGGTGGTTAGTAACTCAATCGAGGAGACAAACAATGATAGCAATATCAATGCAAGTCGCCAGACTTTGAGTGAACCACAACCGAGAGCTATTACGAATACAAAATCGTTTGCTCAACCTGATTTGGTTATGGTCTCGGCATCTATGCTTAGCCAAATGAATAATGCGGTCCTTGAAACCCTCAGTGTTAATCAGACTTTATCAGCCGAGCTTGCTTTGCATAAGGAAAAGGTTAAAACCTTGGAATTAACTCCAGTGTCCACTACCTTAACCAATCCCGAATTTGATAGGTTTAGGCAAGTCCAAATGGATAATCTGCTAGAAATTGAGAGTTTAAGAGCAAATCTTTTGAAAGAACTTAAAGAAAAAGAGAGTTAGTCATTAATAATTTTCAAAAGCTACAAACGGATTTCGAAATTCTCGAGTCTAAAAGGGTTGAAACGGAAATTAAGGCGTCTGAGAAAGTTAAAAAGACTGAAATTTTACTTTTAAAATAATACTCTGCTTCACATTTAGTACACTTGTTTCATTCTTCTTTTCAATAGTTCAACCTATCGCGTCTAATAGACCTACCACCTAACCCGGGGTATGAAAAGCAAGCATTTCACAACAACCCACGACTTTATGATGTAACCAAGTTAGGATTGTTCTTTGATCCGATTGTGTTTTTAAATGAATCTGAGAGCATGTCACTACATGAAGAGAATCGATTAAAATTACTTCCTACATATCCTGAGTATGATTATACACAAATGAATGCATCATATGCAGAAATAGATTTTAGAACTCGCTTTAATATGCAAAAGGAATTTATCCATACACCAGCTTACATGCCTACTAGAGAAACCCTTAGTATACTTCCTACACTTGTTAATTCGGACGAACCTAAGGAAATTCCTATGAATCATCCATCGGTAAGTACGGTAAAGCTCAGCTTGGAAGAGCTTGAGCGATACCTGACCGAGTATGACAAGGTCATCCTGGAATGTACGACTTCAACGGCTCAAACCGCTGGAGAATGGGCTTTCGAACACATGAAAACGGTGTTTGAGAAAGAGATCGTTCCGTTTGTAAACAATATTAAAAATGGAGTTTATTATCTCGCGGGAAATCTAAGTTTCGAAATGGGTGAGGTTCAAAAAGTGTTCTATGAAATGGATGATGCTTATGAACAACATTTAATTGAGAAAGAAAAGATTTTGTCAGAATATGACTGATTCTTGGAACATATAGTGTCTCTCGAAGTGATGCAAGTTGTTACTAATGAATATGCTCTTGAGATTTCATCTACTGTGAATAAATGTGATGATATGCAAGATATATCTGTGAATATTGTTGAGCCTATGATTAATGTATATAATCATTCTTGTCATGAATCTAACGCTGAATTTTTAAAGCTTCAAGATTCTTATAACACACTTTCAAAACGTTTTAATGAGCTTCAACAACATTGTATATCTCTTGAAATTGAAAATGAATCTAAAAAAGAAACTCTTTCAAAAACAAATGATTGTGAAAACTCCGTTGAGACAAGTGACAAGATGATTCAGGTGGTTCAGGCTTTAGAGAAAGAAATTATGAGACTTAAGAGAGAATCAGTAGCAGAGAAATGGGAACTAGAGGCTGTAGAGATTAAAAATCATGCCCTAGAAGATAGAATTACTTCTATGCTAGGGGAGTTTGATAAAGTAAAGCAGGATTTCTCAGATATTTATGGTTCGTTAGAAGAACGCTTCGCTTTTAATGCGGCAGAGCAAAAGTCACTCGTTGACCAACTGAACCATAAGTGTGAGGAAATCTCTGACTTAAATATTCAACTCATAGACAAAAACATGGTTTTGGCTGAATTAAAGGAGACACTTCAACTCAAAGGACAAGAGGTTGTTGATAATCCAGCTCCAATCACTGCCGCGACCTCTAGTGCTCCAAAAACCAACAAGGTGGTGATCAATAAAAACCCGTACAATAAGAACAACTCACTATTATATAAGTGGTATATGGAAGATGCAGTTAAGCACGCAGAGCTTGCTAGGGATGTGGTAGATGATTACTATGAAATTGATCCTATGAATAGTCACTATTACTCTGCTCATGCTTACATTGAGGGGGTACAACAATGCTTAGAGCACTTGAAGTACATAGGACAACCGGGTTCTACACCACCTAAACAACAAACCCCCACCATTGCCATTACTCCATTTAATAAGAATCCAGGATCTAAGCCTATTTTAAACACACCCATCAAGGAAAAATCAAAATCTGTCACTAATGTTCCCATGGCTTCTACAGGAGTAATTATGTCTACTAAGGCTAAAGGATCTCAAGACAAGAAAGATAGGATCAAGCCTTCCACTAGTAGGACTGCCAAGAAGAAAGTAGAAGTTCACCCTAGGAATTTTATTTCAGTTTCAAATAAAAAGAATCATGTATCTAAGACAATCTGCCTCTGTGCAGAAGCCTAAGAAAAATGTGAATTCGAATTTGCGATGTTGGAATTGTAATGAATGCATGTTTTCTCAGCGTCATGATTTATGTCTTGTTGATCACGTGAATGAAATGTATGCTATTAGGAACAATCTTGAATGGATTCCAACGGGGAAGAAATTCACCCAAGTTGGTTGGCAATGGAAACCCACTGGTAGGACCTTCACTGCTAATGGAACTACGTGCCCTTTAACTAGGATCACATCCACGGAAGTTAGGTCTCAACGTCCTTTAACTAGGAACACTAGTACTAAGAAATGGAAAAAGCGCCCTTTAACTAGGTCTGCCCCAACTATTGTGCCTACCAGTGAAGAAGTACCTCAGGATCTTAGACAACTAGAATCTAAGCCGGCATTTAGGAAGCAAGTTTGGAAGCCTAAGAATTCTTCGGTTAGCAAATCTAAGATAATTTTATATGTACCTGCTAACACGGAGGAACTACTAGATTCCGATACATTGTCTTTGTCTGGTGATATTTTCAGGTGGTCCAAATCATCTTCTGGTACTTGGACTCTGGATTCTCAAAGCATATGACCGGATATCGCTCGATGCTCAGAAATTTCGTCAGCAAGTTTTTAGGAACGGTTAAATTCGGCAACGACCATATTGCGAAGATCATGGGTTATGGTGAATACCAAATTGGGAATGTTACGATTTCAAGGGTATATTATGTGGTGGGACTTGGTCACAATCTATTTTCAGTGGGACATTTTTGCGATTCAAACCTTGAGGTGGCTTTTCGACAACATACTTGCTTTATTCGCGATCTTGTAGGAAATGATTTGTTAAAGGGTTCTCGAGGGGATAATCTCTACACACTGTCCATTCAAAACATGTTGGCCGCCTCTCCTGTATGCCTTCTCTCCAAAGCATCCAAGACCAAGTCATGGTTGTGGCATCGTCTGTTATCTCATCTTAACTTTGATGCTATAAACCATTTGGCTAAAAATGAACTTGTTCGTGGTCTTCCAAAACTTAAGTTCGACAAGGATCATTTATGTTCCGCGTGTTATTTGGGGAAAAGCACTAAGAAATCATACAAACCTAAAGCTGAAGACACCAACCAAGAACCACTGTATCTTTTGCACATGGATCTTTGTGGGCCAATGCGTACGGTTAGTGTGAGTGGTATAAAATACATCCTCGTCATGGTGGATGATTTCTCAAGGTTTACATGGGTAAATTTTTTAGCATCCAAGGATCAAGCACCAAATTATATTATTACTTTCTTAAAGATGATCCAAATACGTCTTAATGCTACTGTTCGCCGCATTCGCACTGATAATGGAACTGAGTTCGTTAATCAAACTCTACGAGAATATTATGAAGAGGTCGGTATTTCACATGAAACTTCTGTTTCTCGCACTCCATAACAAAACGGTGTAGTGGAAAGACGTAACCGTACACTAATGGAAGCTGCTAGAACTATGTTGATTTATGCGAATGCTCCTTTATTCTTATTGGCTGAAGCAGTGGCAACCGCATGTTATACCCAAAACCGCTCCATCATTCGTAAACGCCATGGTATAATACATATGAGCTACTTCATGGACACAAACCCGATATTTCATTTCTTCATGTGTTTGGTGTACTGTGTTATCCAAATACAAATAGTGAGAATTTGGGCAAACTTCAACCGAAGGCTGATATTGTAATTTTCATTGGTTACTCGCCTGCAAAGAAAGCTTACCGAATTTATAACCGTCGTCTTGGCAAGATAGTAGAAACTTTGGATGCCGATTTTGATGAGATGACAGCGATGGCTTCTAAGCAACACAGCTCTGAACCCACATTACATGAGATGGGAACCGGTACGATTAGTTCCGGAATAACTCCCAACAATCCTACTTCTCCATCATTTATACCACCTACAAGGCCCGAGTGGGATGAGTTATTTCAACCGATGTTTGATGAATTATTTGATCCACCTAGTAATGATTCTCCAGCACCTGCAGCAGTAGCTCTGATTCCCGAAGTTGGTGCTCAAGATAATGGAAATCAGTCCGAGACATCTACTGTTACTATTGAACCAGATGTCCCATCCCCCAGTAATTCACAAACTACACTTGAATCATCACCCCCACTTGTTCCTAATGATGTTGAAGAGGATCACTATGATCACAATTTGGAATTTGCTCACTTACAAGAGCTTCCTTTCTTTGGTTCACAAAAACCTGAAGACCCTAACGGTGCGTCTACCTCAGAGGAAGCTCCTGCAATCGTTCACTCCCGACCACCACGGATTGAAACTCACAACACCAAATGGAAAAAGGATCACCCAATCCGAAATAATATTGGTGACATCGATCGACCAGTCTTAACACGCCACCAACTCCAAGAACATGCATTATATTGCTACTTTGATGCATTTCTTTTCGATACTGAACCTAAAAACTGGCAACAAGCCATGACTAAATCATCTTGGATAGAAGCCATGCAAGAGGAACTTAATGAATTTCAACATCTTGAAGTGTGGGAATTAGTTCCTTTACCCAGCAACGTCGAAATCCTTACATTGTTGTGGGTATATAAGGTTAAACTCGATGAGTTAGGTGGAGTGCTGAAGAACAAAGCTAGATTGGTTGCTAGAGGTTATAAACAAGCTTTGGGTATTGATTTTGAAGAATCCTTTGCTCCTGTTGCACGATTGGAGGCAATTAGACTATTCCTTGCTTATGCTGCTCACATGAACATGATAGTCTACCAAATAGATGTTAAGACGGCATTTCTTAATGGTGAACTAAGGGAAGATGTCTACGTAAGCCAGCCGAATGGATTCGTCAACTCGGAGTATCCTAATCACGTGTACAAGCTCAAGAAGGCTCTTTATGGGTTGAAACAAGCTCCACGCGCGTGGTACGATCTCCTATCGTCGTATCTTATCTCGAAAGGCTTCTCCAAAGGCAAAGTGGACCCAACATTATTTATTCTTAAGGAGGACAATGACATGATACTGGTACAAATTTATGTTGATGATATAATATATGCTGCTACTAATCAAAGACTGTCTGACCATTTTGAGAAAATTATGTCCACACGTTTTAAGATGTCGATGATGGGAAAAATTTCATTTTTCTTAGGGTTGCAAATTTCTCAGAATCCCAGAGGCATCTTCATTAATCAATCCAAATTTGCTCTTGAATCATTAAAGAAATATCATTTTGAAAATTGTGACCCCGTGGATACTCCAATGGTGGAGAGATCCAAGTTAGATGAAGATAAGGAAGGGATTGCTGTCGATCCTAAACTTTACCGTGGAATGATTGGCACCCTTCTCTATCTGACTGCTAGCAGGCCTGATTTGCAATTTGCTATATGCATGTGTGCCCGGTATCAGGCTCGGCCTACCGAAAAGCACTTACATGTTGTGAAAAGGATCTTTCGGTATCTTAAAGGAACACTTAATCGTGGTCTGTGGTATCCAAAGGATTCCTCTATTGCACTAATCTCATATGCAGATGCGGATTAGGCTGGGTGTCAAGATACTAGACGTAGCACTTCTGGCAGTGTGCAACTTCTTGGAGATAGACTTGTTAGTTGGGCATCTAAAAGGCAGAAAAGCGCTGCGATATCAAGTACAGAGGCTGAATACATTGCTATTGTTGGAAATAAGTTTTACGTATATAGAAAGTCTCGGTCACTCCAATAATGTAGTTATAGGCTCGTAGTAGTGTTAAGTTTCATTTATTAAATAGCCCGATCCATGAGCATGTTCATGGGCCGGAAGCCCAAGTCCATTAAGGACTTGGGGTATTTAAACCTCTTTCCACCATGGAAAGAGGTGTTGGTTGTTCATTTTCTACATTTCAATATACAAGTTTCTTTCACTTCTCTCTCTAACTTTATCTCTCTAGAAAAACATCAACCCTCTTGATTCATAAAGATTATCAATATTCTTCAATTGGTATCAGAGCATGGGATGAAATAAAGGTTGGTTTTGTGTTGTTCTTGTTCACTTTTGTGTGTTCATGTGTTTTTGATTGATCTTTACCCAAGTTTCAATTTTTTTCGTGTTTTTGACTCTCCAAGTGATCCATATATCTTCTAAATACTTTTGGTAGTGATTTGGGTGTTTTGGGTTGGTTCAAATCACGGTTTTCTTGTCGAAAATCTCATCTTTATACCTCAAAATTTCGTAACAGTACCGTTATTCCGATCAGAGCAATCGGAAAAGGGTTTAGGGATTCCGATAAGTCACATCGGAAAAGGGTTTACACATTCCTATCAGTATTCCGATCAGGGGTGTCTTTCTACATTCCGATTAGGGGCGTCTTTCTACATTCCGACAGGAGGTTATTTAAGTATTCTGATTAGGGGTGTCTTCCTACATTCCGACCAGGTTTCCTATATCATTCCGATTGGATAATATTCCGACCAGGGTTCCGATATCATTCCGATTGGTTCATATTCCGACTAGGTTTCCGATAGCATTCCGATTGGACGACATTCCGACCAGGTTCCTATATCATTCCGATTGGATCATATTCCGACTAGGTTTCCGATAGCATTCCGATTGGACGACATTCCGACCAGGTTTCTGATATCATTCCGATTATATAACATTCCGATCAGGGTTTCAGATAACATTCCGACAGGATTGGTTATTTTTAGCATTTCGACGGATTAAATTTGAGACTTACGACACTTTGAGATTTTTACATTGAGATTAAGAAGTTTGGGTATTGAGATAGTATTTTCACAACTTAGAGGATTTTGTTTCAAGTATCTAATCTTTCAAAAAAACACACAACATCTTTGTTTCAACAACATTAAAACACTTAACCTTATTTCATTATTCGATCATCTTTGTTAATCTTTTTTCAAGGGATCACAAAATGAATCCGAGTTCATTAATGCCTTAAATGACATCACTTACGGATATTTCCGTCATTACGGGAACGGATAATCGCCCTCCAATGCTCATTAAAGAAGTATTTGAAGCATGGTAAGGTCGTATGATGTCATACATTAAGGGAAAACCGACATATGGGAGGCTTATGGTCAAGTCAATTCTAAATGGTCCACTTGATTATGGTACCATCGTTGTTAACAATGTGACTCGACCACGGGAGTTTGAAGAACTTACACCAGCTCAACAACTTATTGCCGATGCAGACGAAAAGGCTCTTCAAACCATTCTCCAAGCTCTTCCACATGACATCTATCGAATGGTGAGTCAATATACGGTTGCAAAGGATTTATGGGAACGTCTAAAGGTTTTGCTACAAGGTACGTCTCTTACAAAACAGGAACGGGAATGTCAGTTGTATGATCTGTTTGATAGGTTCACGTACAGCCCAGGGGAAACGCTTCACGCCTACTACTTCAGATTCACTACTCTAATGAATGATTTGAATGTATACAATCTCGTGATTGCTCCATTCCAGGTTAACACCAAGTTTTTGAATACTTTACCTCAAGCTGAATGGGGTGAATATATTACCGATGTTAAGTTAACCAGGGATTTGCATAAGTGCAATTTGGATCAACTCTATGCTTTTCTTCAGCAGCATGAGAAACACGTGATCATGCACCGTTCACCTCGAGGTATATACTCTGATTCTCTAGCATTGATGGCTAATCAACCAAGCTTGTCATATAACAACACTCCTTATATCATGGGACACCAAGCTTATCATCCATCCCCGTACCTGACTCCAAGCTTCCCCCAATATTCGATTCTACCTCAACCACCCACCTCACATCAGCAACAATATCGGTTTAATGCACCTTCGTGTCAGAGAGAACCACAAGCATCACAATATGCCTCACAACCTCACCCATATTCACCAGCAAGCATTGCACCTTATGCTCAGTCATCATACCCTTCTTATCAAGAAAATGCAGCATATCCATCAAGCTATTCTAACCACATGAGTATCCCTCCTAATGCTTATGCCGTTCAACAAGACCAAGCATTGTATTGTGATATTGATGAAGTTCCCATTCTTGAATTCAAACAAGGAACTGACCCAGTTGAAGTGTTAGCCACTATGTCTGCTTATCTCACAAGGACATTGAGCAAACGAGGATTTAGAGGACCAGCTCCTACTAACAATCAGCTGAGGAATTCATCCAATTCTCGACAACAAGCTACCATTGAGAATGGCAGGGTAATGGTTCAACCTATACAACCTAATCAGGGGAGACCCACTACATCAACCAATACACGCATGGTGAATCCTGCTCCAATGGTCAAAACTCCTCCACGGGCTAATTCCACAGGTAAGTTGAGAATGATTACATGCTACAACTGTAAGGAAGAGGGTCACATGTCTAGGGATTGCACAAAACCCAAGAGGAGAAGGGATGGTCAATGGTTTGCAGAGAAGATTTATTTGGTAAACGCTCAGGCACAAGGACAGGAACTTGACGAAGAGGAGCTTGCATTTCTTGCTGATCCAGGGATTGCGGACCAAGAAGTTGTCACTACACAGAATGCAGCATACCAAGCAGATGATCTGGATGCTTATGATTCAGACTGTGATGATCTTCAATCTGCTCAGGCAGCTCTTATGGCAACTATCTCTAGCTTTGGGTCAGATAAAATATCTGAGGTACTTACTAATTCCATTGATACTAGTATTTAACCACATCAAGTTGGACAAGAGGGTGCTGATCCGAATGAGTCTTCGGTGGTGAGTATTTCAAATGAGGAGACAATCAATGATAGTAATATCAATGTGAGTCCCCAGACTTTGAGTGAATCACAACCGGGAGTCACTTCGCATACGCATACTCCTGCTGAACAAGATTTGGTCATGGTTCCTGCAAATTTACTTAGCCAAATGAATACTGCACTCTTAGAAACCCTAGCTAAGAATAAGAATTTGTCTGCTGAGCTCGCCTTGTGCAACGAAAAAGTTCAAACTTTGGAATTAGTTCCTTCGTCCAATGTTCTAACAAATCCTGAATATGATCATTTTCGAAACAAACAAATGGGTCATTTGCAAGAAATTGAAACCTTAAGAGCAGATCTTTCCAACGAACTTAAAGAAAAGGAGTTAGTGGTCACTAATTTTCATAAACTTCAAATGGATTTTGAATTACTCGAGTCTAAAAGGAATGAAATGGAAATTAATGCGGCTAATAAGATTAGAAGTTTAGATTACTTGCTTTTAAGACAATACGTTGCCTCTCAACTAGTGCACTTATTTGATGCTTCGTTTAGAGAATTTAACTTATCGCGTCAAAAAGGCCTTCGCCCTAACCCACAGTATGCAAAACCAGCTTTTATCCATAGTCCAAGACTTTATAATGCAACCCAATTAGGATTGGTCTTAGATCCGATTGTTATTTTCGAGGATCGCACAAATAAGGATCTAGTTGATGAGAATCGGTCATACAACTTTGCTAATTATCCCCAGTGTGATTTTTTTAAAATGAATCAGGAGCTTGCAAAAACGGACTTTAGAATTCGCTTCCATATGGATAAAGATCTCATCACAGCACCAACCTACATGTTAAATGAAGAAAACCCTAGTACACTTCCTACACTTGTCAAAATGGAAGGACCTAAGGAAATTCCAAAGGACCTTCCACCTGTTAGCACTCTATGGATAAACTTGCAAGAGATTAATCAATACTTTGCTAGTTTTGACAAGGTCATCCGGGAATGTACGACTTCAAATGGCCTAAACGCCGGAGAATGGGCTTTCGAACACATGAACGAGGTGTTTAAGAATGAGATCAATCCGTTTGTCGAAATTCTTAAAGGAAGTTTTGCATCTCTTTCGGAAAATCTCGAGTTTGAAATTAAAGAAGTTCAAAAAGTGTTTTATGAAATGGACACCGCTTACGAACTACAATTAATTGAAAAGGAAAAGATTTTATCCGAATATGACCGATTCTTGTCCCAAGTAATTTCGTGTGATGTGCTTACTACTGTGAATGTTAATTATTCGAATGAGCTTACATCCGCTATGATTAAATGTGATGCTGTGAATATAAATGATGATGATGTGTGTGATCTCTCTGTAAATGTTGCTGATACTGTAAGTGAGGTAGATAATCATTCTTGTCACGAGTCTAACGCTGAATTTTTAAAGCTTCAAGACTCTTACAATTTACTTACAAAACGCTTTAATCAACTTGAACAACATTGTATATCTTTAGAATTAAAACAACAAACTCAAAATGAGGATCTTTTGATAACAAATTGTTGTGAAAACAATGTTGAGACGAGTGACAAGATGATTGAGATAGTTAAGGCATTAGAGGAAGAGATTATGAGATTAAAGAGAGATGTGTCATCGAATGAAACACTAAAATTGGAACTAGAGGCTGCAGAGTCTAAAAACCAGGACTTAGAAATTAGACTTTCGTCTATTCTAGGGGAGATGGATCGGGCAAGACAGGGACTATCCGCTCTTTATGGTTCAATATAAGAACGCTTAACTTTTAATGCAGCACATCAACAATCTTATGTTGAACAACTGAACCAAAAGTGTGAGGAAATCTCTGACTTAAATATCCAGCTCATTGACAAAAACATGGTTTTGACCGAGTTAAAGGAGACACTTCTTCTCACCCGACAAGAAGTTGTTAATAACTTAGCTACCAACTCTGCACAGTCCTCTAGTGCTCCATCAACCAATTCAGTAGTGCTCTATAAGAACCCGCGCCATAAGCAAAATCTGCTTACTTACGATGACTATATGAGGAATGCAATTAAGCACGTGGATCTTGTTAGGGATATTTTAGATGATTTGTATGCGTTAGATCCCTCAAGCAGTTACTATTATTCAGCTCATGAATATATTAAGCGTGTTCAATATTGCTTAGCATATTTGCAATACATAGGAACACCGGGTTCTGCACTACTCACTAATCGACCCATTGCTGTAACTCCATTCAGTAAGACCCCAGGAGCAAAACCGTCTTTGGCACCATCAACTAAGGCACCGTTAAAATCTGTTGCTAATATTCCCACTTTGCCTTCTACAGGATTAAAAGAGTCTACTAGGGCTAAAGGATCGCCACTCAAGAAAGATAAGATCAAACCCTCCACTAGTAGTACCATCAAGAAGAAAGTAGAAGCTCACCCTAGGAATGTTATTTCAGATTTAAATAAAAAGAATCATGTTGCTAAGACTAAAAGCTCTGCGCCTGTGCAGAAGTCTAAACTATTTGTGAATTCTAATTTGAAATGTTGGAATTGTAATGAATGCATGTTTTCCCAACGTCATGATTTGTGTCTTATTGATCATGTGAATGAAATGAATGCCATTAGGAATGATGTTGAATGGAAGCCAACTGGGAGAACTCGTACCCAAGTTGGATGGCAATGGCGTCCCACTGGTAGGACCTTTACATTAGATGAAAAAATGTGCCCTTTAACTAGGAATGCATCCATTGAGGTTAGGTCTCAGCGTCCTTTAATTAGGCACACTAGCACTAAAGTATGGAAACCGCGCCCTTTAATTAGGTCAGCCCTGATTGTGGTAAAATACGTCCTTTAGGAAAGGAGCGTAAAAGCGGAAAGTATTAAACAAATGATTTTAGGAAAAACCAAGTGTTAATGACCCTTATGGTGAAGTGAAAGTTCGTTTCCCAAGGAGGTATATGTGTGTGACTATGATGTAAATGATTTGAGATTAACATTTGGTTTAGAAGGGGATGAGAAAAGAAGATGACGAGACGTGAAAATTGCTACTACAATGACAAAACGTAAACCCGTAAAAACTACAAAAATAAAAATTAATTCTAAAAATTACCAAAAATTCACCAAAAATCAAAATAAATAAACTAAGAGTTTACCAATGATCAAAACTTTTTCAAACCTTTTAAATAATTAAATATTCAATTTTTAAATGCTAATTAAAGCCCTAAAAATCAAATAAATTATCAAAAAGCCCAAATAAAGATTTTTCAATTGGTAAACCTCTAAAATGACCTAAAAAGATTAAAAACTATTTTTAGAAATTTTTAAACTAATAAAAACTATTTAAAATGATTTAAAAACTATTAAAACTTAAAATAATTATAAAATTAATCTAAAAGTGATAAAATTATTCTAAAAGTTTCTAAATTCCTATTTTAATGTATTAAAGCTAAGAAAAATATAAAAAGTTGGAAAATGTGAAATTTGAAAAATAATAATAAAATAATATTAAAATAATATTAAATATCCAAAATTATAAAAAATTCTAAAAACTTGAAAACTAGTTTATTTTAACCTAAGTAATCAGAAAATCAAAGTGAAATGACCAGAATACCCCTATTGGGCCCTCAAATGGGCCAAAACCAAAAACAGTCAACCCTTAATGGGCTTTTTAGCCCAAAAAGTCAAACTTGGCCCAATTGACTTGAAAAAGCCCTATCTGACTCAAAATTTAATTCTAAGAACAAAACTCTAAAGGCCCAAAAGCTGAATGTGAGCTTATCACAGCTTAATAAGCAAACAGCTTATTCTTATTAGGTTTTTTAGCCCATTAAGCAATAAGCTAATGCCATAAGCTCTAATTTGACACACAACCTTCTTTTGGGATGCTTATGAGATTTGTAAAAAGAATTTTTGAAAAAGCACACTCAATAAGCCAGAAATAAGCAAAGTAATATTTCACTACAAGACAAAATAGTCGTTTTTGAGAAATAAGGCACCTCAGGACTTGATTCAACTTGCAAAAGATCACAAATGGACTCAATAAGCCAAAACAATCAACAAAATTCCAATAAGCAAAACCAATAAGCCAGAATAAGCCAATAAGCACTTATGAAAAAGTCAATTAAGTTGGTTTTCTAGTCAAACCCTAAAGTCAACCCACCAAATGCTCCAGTATGAACAAATGGGTCAAATAATGAGCACCTATTACAAAATCCAAGTTGTTGCTGGTTAAAATAAGCTATTATAGCTTATTGATAAGCTGAAACCCAAAATACAGTAGCAGTGGTAACCAGCAGGGGAAAGGAGTTCCCACTGCTTTGACTATTTGACTGAGCTTTTTAGAGAGTTCTAGTTGGATTCAATTGGAAACAAAGGCACCCTTATGATCAGTGAACCACAAGGAGTCAATAGCAACAAGAAAATCACAATTTGGTTCACACAATAAGCCATAATTGATCAAACAGTCACCAGATACCACACAGACATGGAAATAAGCAGTTATGCACTTAATAAGCAGATTTAGCAAGAATAAGCCAACCAAACTTAACAGGATGCATACACAAGCTATATAAACTATGAATAAGCACAAAGAAACTTGAATCAAACACTGAATCAAAGTAAACAACAAGATCTAAGCATGAAAAGTTACTGATGAACAATGAACATATGCAGAAACAAGTTTGCTGATCTATTTGACACTAGATCCAATTTCAGGCCTCAAATCCTTCTTCCCTGGTGTTGTTAACCTATATTTAACATTTGTTAACCCTAGTCTATGATTAGATCTAGGTGTCCCCTAAATTTCAGTCAAATTCACCAAGTATCCAAGATTTTATACCCTATTTTATGAATCTATGTGTTTCAAACCTTCAAACCTGCAAACAGATGAACAATAGCACCTAACAAACAGATACCAACACTTGCAAACAATAAACCACCTCTTAGCAAACCACAAATCCAATTCAAGCAGTAGATCCAAACACCCCTTAATCAACTACTTAACAAAGAAACTTGTGATTTTAACTAATAACCTACTGATTTTAATGATAAAAAACACTTACTAGGTAGCAACTAACACAATCAAACTCAAAAATTACCAGCACAAACACAAGAACTCAAAATCCAAGTACCAAATCCAAAACAGGCATAAACATGGAATTTTTAGAGGAATCTTAACAAGGGATTATACCTGCCCTCCACAACATCCTAGGAGGGCCAGCTATGCTCCTTGGACCTTGTTCAACAACTAGAACAAGACCAAGGTACTTCAACAAAGGAGATGCAAGACTGCCTTGGTTGATGGTTCAAAGTAGAACCTCAAGGACTTGATTTCTTCAACACAAGTAGCAAAAAACTCACCCAAGGGCTCTAATCCCTTCACAAGCTTGGTGTCAACAAGCTTGCAAGAGCTTATAGCTTATGGCTAAGGGTTAGTACACAAATATAGGAAAATCAGAAACTAGGATTTCAAGGCCTTTGAACCTTGAAAACCTTATGAACCAAGACGTGCCTTAACCACAAGATTAAGGAAGGTCTTAACAATCAAATGGAACT
Source organism: Glebionis coronaria (assembly GCA_025667525.1). NCBI lineage: Eukaryota > Viridiplantae > Streptophyta > Magnoliopsida > Asterales > Asteraceae > Glebionis > Glebionis coronaria. The sequence continues at coordinate 222,366,316 of CM046880.1, forward strand.
CAGATTTAGGCTATTCTAACACCAACTTTTAATCAAATCAAAAAGAGAATTCAAAATTTTCAGAAATTAAAATTTTATTAAACTTAAAAAGGAACTACAAAGATTGATAGCCTAAAACTGGAACAAAGGGACTCTCACATGTTGAGGTCTCCTTTTATAGGCAAATGCCTGGCTAAACACTATTCACAAACCCTAGAAGTGAATTCTCTAAAATGCCCTTGAGTCTTCTAGACGTTTTGATGGAACGAGTTGTCCAAATGCATCCAAACCGTTTAGAATAGCTTTGATATGAAGCAGGGATCCTTGGCTGTTGATTTGGACACGTTAGATTACTTGGAGAGTAAGTTGCATTTTCATTGGTTGAGGAGGTTGAGTGTGGGGTCCAAGGAGTAGTGGGATTGAGGGTTTTGTGTGTGGGATTTGTTTCTGCACATGTGAATCACACAAGTGCCAGGGTAATTGAAAATTACCCTTTGTTTAAGTGGAGTAAAAACTGGGGGTGAAGAAGGGTGAACAGTAGTAACTTTGATCTGAAATTTTGGCGCAATTTCGTTTCAAATGTTTCAAGTATACAACTTTGGTCCTTGTTCTTTGGTATAAAGTGTATAACACGTTTTTCAGCAACAAAACTCTATTCCCTTTGCAAATAACTTTCACAACTTGGCAGTTTTGGCATAAAACTTTGGAAAAAGGTTTCAAAGGGTTGTTTTTGCCATTTTGAGATATTTCAAGGGCTGATTTTGGACATTCTTGATCTTCAAAGGTCTTCAATGTATCTTTGGCTTGATGAGGGACCATATTTGACAATTTGGAATTGTTGAGGGACTAATCTTGCCATTTCTTCAAAGTAGAAGGACCTTTTGTGTAATTTTGACAAACTTTAAGGGACCAAACTTGTAATTATGAATATACAAGGGTTTTAAGTGTCATTTCTTCAATAAATGAGGATCAATCTTGTATGTCTTGAAGTCTTTAAGGGTATTTGTTGATTATTCCATGAATTAGGGCCCGGTTGTTTGTACGGCTTCGTTTCTCGTGTCCGTTTTTCCTTGTATCTTGTGATCTTTTGTCTTTTTCACGATATCCATACCTAAAATACACAAGTAAACAAACACAAGCATATATATGGTATTTTATGACATTTTTATGCATTTAAAGCCCGAAAAGAACGATGAGATCATGTATAAATGCCATCTCATCAAGCCCCCACTATAGTGCCTATCAGTGAAGAAATACCTCAGGATTTAAGCCAACTTGAATCTACACCACCAACTAGGAAGAAGGCTAGGAAATCTAAGAAACCTAAAGTTAGCAAATCTAAGATCATTAAATATGTACCTGCTAATAACAAGGAACATTCAGATTCCGAAACCTATACATTGTCCTCGTCTGGTGATTTTTCAGGTGGTCCAAATCATCCTCTGGTATTTGGACTCCGGTTGCTCAAAGCATATGAACGGAGATCGCTCGATGCTCCGAAATTTCGTCAGCAAGTTTCTTGGAACGGTAAAATTCGGTAATGATCATATTGTAAAGATAATGGGGTATGGTGAATATCAAATTGGAAATGTCACGATTTCAAGGGTATACTATGTAGAAGGTCTTGGTCATAATTTATTTTCAGTAGGACAGTTATGTGATTCCAACCTAGAGGTTTCTTTTCGACAACACATTTGTTTCATCCGCAACTTAGAAGGAAAAGACTTGTTGAAGGGGTCTCGTGGTGCAAATCTTTATACTTTGTCCCTACAAGACATGATGGCCGCCTCTCCAGTATGTCTTCTCTCCAAAGCATCTAAGACCAAGTCATGGTTATGGCATCGCAGATTATCTCATCTCAACTTTGATGCTATTAATCATTTGGCTAAAAACGAATTAGTTCGTGGTCTTCCAAAGCTCAAATTTCACAAGGACCATTTATGTTCCGCGTGTTCAAGGGGGAAAAGTACCAAGAAATCATACAAGCCCAAAGCTGAAGACACCAATCAAGAAAAACTTCATCTTTTGCATATGGATCTTTGTGGGCCAATGCGAACCGAAAGTGTGAGCGATAAGAAATTCATCCTTGTTATTGTGGATGATTTCTCCAGGTTTACATGGGTTAGATTTCTACGTACAAAGGATGAAGCACCGAAGGCTATCATCACTTTTCTGAAATTCATTCAGGTACGTTTAAATACTACTATCCGCCGAATTCGTACAGATAATGGAACAGAGTTCGTCAACCAGACTCTTCGTAATTACTATGAAGAAGTTGGTATTTCACAAGAAACATCCGCTACACGTACTACACAACAAAACGGTGTCGTTGAAAGACGGAATCGTACGCTTATGGAAGCTGCTAGGACTATGCTGATTTATGCGAACGCTCCATTATTCTTGTGGGCAGAAGCTGTATCTACTGCATGTTTCACCCAAAACCGCTCTATCATTCGGAAACGCCATGGAAAAACACCTTACGAGCTTCTACATAATCATAAACCCGATGTTACATTCTTTCATGTGTTTGGTGCTCTTTGCTATCCAAACATCAATAGTGAGAACTTGGGCAAACTTCAACCGAAATTCGATATAGGTATTTTCATTGGTTACTCACCCTCCAAGAAAGCATACCGAATTTACAACCGTCGTCTTGGTAAGATAGTAGAAACTATGGACGCAAATTTTGATGAGCTGACAGCGATGGCTTCTGAGCAACGCAGCTCTGAACCCGCGCTTCATGAGATGGGAACCGGTGCTATTAGTTCCGGATTAGTTCCCAATAATCCTACTTCTACATCATTTTTACCACTACAAGGCCCGAGTGGGATAAACTATTTCAACCGTTGTTTGATGAATTCTTTGATCCTCCAAGTGATGAAGTTCCAGCACCTGTAGTGATAGCTCCAATCCCTGAAGCTGTCACTCAAGCTAATGAAGCTTTATCAAATGCATCTTCAATTAACATTGAACCGGATGCACCTCTACCAAGTGATTCTTAAACTACACATGAATCTTCACCCTTACTTGTGCCTAATGATGTGGAAGAGGACTCTATTGATCACGATTTGGAATATGCTCACCTACAAGAGCTTCCATTCTTTGGTATACCGATACCTGAAAATCTTTCAGCCGCGTCTACCTCAGAAGAAGCTCCTACAATCGTTCACTCCAGACCACCACGGATTGAAAATCACAGCACCAAATGGACAAAAGATCACCCAATTAGGAATATTATTGGAGGTCTCGATCGACCAGTCTCGACACGCCATCAATTACAAGAGAGTACACTCTATTGCTACTTTGATGCATTTCTCTCCGAAGTTGAACCTAAAAACTGGCAACATGCTATGACTCAATCATCTTGGATTGAAGCCATGCAAGAGGAACTAAATGAATTTCAAAGAATTGAAGTATGAGAATTAGTTCCTCTCCCCGACAAGGTAACACTCCTTACTTTGTTGTGGGTTTATAAGGTTAAACTCGATGAGATGGGTGGAGTCTTGAAGAATAAGGCTAGATTGGTTGCTAGAGGATACAAACAAGCCTTGGGTATCGACTTTGAAGAATCTTTTGCTCCTGTTGCAAGATTGGAGGCTATTAGACTATTCCTTGCGTATGCTGCTCATATGAACATGATCGTCTATCAAATAGATGTGAAGACGGCATTTTTGAATGGTGAACTAAGCGAAGAACTCTATGTTAGTCAGCCGGATGGGTTCGTTAGCACGGAGTTTCCTAATCATGTGTACAAGCTTAAGAAGGCTCTCTATGGGTTGAAACAAGCTCCACGCGCGTGGTATGATCTCCTTTCAACATATCTCATTTCGGAAGACTTCTCCAAAGGCAAGGTAGACCCCACTCTATTCACTCTCAACGAGGACAACGACATGATACTGGTACAAGTTTATGTTGATGATATAATATTTGCTGCCTCTAACATAGAATTGTCAAATCGCTTTGAGAAAATAATGTCCACACGCTTTCAGATGTCAATGATGGGAAAAATTTCATTTTTCTTAGGATTACAAATTTCTTAGAATCCCAGAGGCATCTTTATTATTCAATCCAAATATGCTCTAGAATCTTTAAAGAAATATAACTTTGAAAATTGTGACCCCGTGGAAACTCCAATGGTGGAGAAATCCAAGTTAGATGAAGATAGGAATGGGATTATTGTCGATCCGAAACTCTACCGTGGAATGATCGGCACCCTTCTCTATCTGACTGCTAGCAGGCCTGATTTGCAATTTGCCCTATGCATGTGTGCCCGGTATCAGGCTCGGCCTACCGAAAAGCACCTACATGCTGTTAAAAGGATCTTTCGTTATCTCAAAGGAACACTTCATCGTGGTCTATGGTATCCGAAAGATTCCTCTATTGCTTTAATATCATACGCAGGTGCCGATCATGCTGGGTGTCAAGACACGAGGCGTAGCACTTCTGGGTCTGTGCAACTCCTTGGAGACAGATTGATTAGTTGGTCTTCAAAAAGGCAGAAAAGCGCTGCAATTTCTATCACGGAGGCTGAATACATTGCCATGTCCGGTTGTTGTGCTCAAGTCCTTTGGATGAGATCACAATTAACTGACTACGGTTTGGGATTCAACAAAATCCCGATGTATTGTGACAACAAGAGCGTCATTGCCCTTTGCTGCAACTACGTTCAACACTCCCGGGCAAAGCACATCGACATTCGCTACCATTTCATTAAAGAGCAGGTGGAGAACGGAGTGATCGAGTTGTATTTTGTCACCACTGAGTATCAGCTGGCAGATATGTTCACCAAAGCCTTAGATCGAGGACGAATCGAGTTTTTGATCGACAAGCTAGGCATGAAATCTTTCTCTCCAGCGACTCTCAAAGAGTTGGCAGAAGAATCAGCAGAATAGTGGTGGTAAACTATTCATATGTATCCTTTGTTCGTGATCATGTATATTATTGTATATATATAAACCACAAAAAGAAAAATACAAAATATAAAACCTAGAAAAACCATAAAAAATATAAAACATAGAAAATCCATAAAAAAATATAAAATCAAGAAAATCAAAAAATATTTTTCGTTTTCAAATCGGGCATGTCTTTTAGTACGGTAATATTTACGGCTTTAGAAATGTCGATTCATATTGACACGGCGCCATAAATAGAGTCCGTATAAAAGTTGTACAAGTTTTAAAACATGCCCATTATGGCTTGTAGTTATTTCTGACTGCAACCCGGTTTTCGCATTAAAGTCACGTATTTCTTTTGAAAACGTTGGCTCACAACAGGAATTAATTTTCTCGGGCAAGGTTTACTTGAAAACCTTGTAAGGGACTAAGTTTACTTTATAACTTGTTCTAACATAAATTCGTGTACGTTTCAGTGCACTTATTTTGTTAAAATAAGAGAAATCTTATTGCCCCTAGAATCGTTTCAGAAAATCATTAAACAGAAAAGGTCTTCATATGATAATTGTTCCATTAAATGCAATGACTACAGCTCTTTAAATAGAAAACGGGTCACCAATTAAGGGGGAGCAAATATCATATCATTTTGAACATGATCTGGTCTTAATATTATCTTGTCTGTCATATTATCTTATATGCATTATGTGAAATGTGTGCCTTGTATGGAGTTTGTTTTGAGTTGGCATTAGGTTTTATTGGTGTGTCTCATTAGTCGGGATATTGTGTTATTAACTAGTTTTAATAACTAGTTTTTCTTATATAAGTCAAAACTGGGAGGACCAGATTGCAATTTGTGCAAAGATTGGTTAGAAAGTTTGACCTTAGTCAAAAGCTTCCACTCCCATTTGTTTTGTTTATCCCGTATAACACACACTCCATACTCTTTTTTTCTGCCGCCATTATCCATCTCCAAGACTTGCATCATCTCATTTCTTGTGCGTTTTTGCTGTGATTTCTTCTAGGTAAACTTCGAAAACATGTGCTAAATCTCTTGCCTATGATTTCTATGCTTATAATCTTATGTTCTTCTCGGGTAGTATCTGTTGATTTAGGGATTCGGTATCTAAATGTGAATAAACATCAGGTTTCAAAGAGGGGATTTAATCTTTATCACATATTATAAAATGGTTTTGCACTAATTTGATTAAAACAGCCTAAAAACCATAGAAATCGTTAAGTTTAGATCCACCTCGTTAAAACCGCCCAGATTTCGATTAAGAAAGGTTCTAGATTCCGATTGGTCATTTCGATCGGTCATTCCGATCGGACATTCAGATTGGATATTCCGATTGGACTTTTTTTTTAAATTAGATCATTCCGATCGGTTATTCCGATTGGATATTCAGATTGGACATTCCGATTAGACTTTCAAATTAGGTCATTCCGATTGGATATTCAGATTGGACATTCTGATTAGACTTTTTATTTGGTCATTCTGATCGGGCATTCCGATCGGTCATTCCGATCGGTCATTCCGATCGGTCATTCCGATCGGTCATTCAGATTAGACATTCCGATTGACTGTCCAATAAGGCATTCCGATTAATATTCCAATTAGATCATTCCGATTGGGCCATAAGCTTTCCGATTACGGTATTCCGATTGGGTCATTCAGATTGGCAAATTGTCATTCCGATGATGTCTATGATATTCCGATTATGTCATTCCGATAAGATCATTCCAATTGGGATATTGTCATTCCGATTGGGCATTCTGATTTGGGACTATGAGATTAGAGATTCTTCCATTTAGACTTTCTGATTAGGTATTTTCTAAAGGGTTTTCCGATAAAGATTAGTGCCTTGTGTTGCTAGATTGTTCCCTAGATAAGTGGTCTTATAGTATTTGCGAAAAGATTGTTGTTGTATCATCACCTTAAGTTAGCATGCCTTTACACTATGCAATTGCCTTAGACTATCTAATGATTTCGACCTAGATTGCATTATTTCCTTATTAGGCTTTAAGTAAATTAGGGCCACTTTCACGAAACCAAGTTTTATTGAAATTAATTAATTTTATCTCTTAAGAATACTTGAAAGGTTTCTTATTACAGAAGTTCCTCTTATTTAATAAGTTGACTCCTCTATAAACAAAAGAGATACAAATTACTTATTCAATGTCTTGTGTTTTGTTTCCAGGCCATGGAAGACAAAGTTTCATCGTTGTCTTGCCCTCTGTTCAAGCCTACTATAGTTTGGGTTGAGGAAAATCCTACAATTCCTGATGTAGTGGTTGAAACTAAACCAAAACCCACTGAAGTTTTGGTTGAATCTAAACCAAGACCTACTGAGGTGTTCGTAGAAATGAAACCTAGACCTACTGAGGTTCTGGTTATGACAACCAAGATATCCAAATATTTTAAGAATTAATGCTAGGTTGTTATCCATTTAGAATAAAATGTCTTCGGCATGTCTGTGTGTTGTTGTATGTAAGGACCTAGTCCATCTGAACCATGTTTGTATGTTGCTTCTCTATAATATGTGGTAATAGTTGTTATGCTTTATTCCCTATGCTTCAACTTGGCATAGACTTAAGATATATATATTTTGTGTATATCATTTGTGCTTATGTCATCAAAGCAGGAACCATGTCTATCACCAGAGAACAACAACAACAATCAGACCTCGCATTAGTACCACTTGCAGAGAACAACTTTCGTCTGAGAGAGGATTTTGATCCAAAAATAGAAGCTTTCAAAGTTGCAACGGACATTCTTGACATGTCACCCATTAAAGATGCACTTAGAGCTACTGCATCAGTTCCCGAGATATACATTCATGAATTTTGGGCCATAGCATCGATTACCGCAGCAAAGGAAGCATCTAAAATATCGATCACTTTCAAAATAAACAAGCAAAATTTTACCCTTGATTTAAATCAATTTAGGAAATTGTTCAAGTTTCCCAAATTAGCGAAAGGAGAAAAGTTTGTGCCTAATCCAAAAACAGATGAAGTGCTTCGAGTAATTAGAGCTCTAAAATATGAGGGTAACATTCAAAATCTATCTCAGTTCTCCACTGCACGCATTGGTCAACCATGGAAAACACTCGTCACCATCATCACCAGGTGCCTCACTTCAAAGGCTCGTGGTTTTGATCAACTGAGACCACCTCAGGCTCATATACTTTGGGGCCTATACACTGCATCTAAAGTAGACTATGCTCTACTTCTTTGGGAAGAAGTGTGTTACCAATTCACCGGTACAAAGAAGAAATCACTACATCTTCCGTTTCCAAGGTTCACAAAACTTATCATCAACCATTTCATGAAGAGTGTTCCTTCTATTGACAAGCGTGGAAACTTCTTCTACCATACATCAGATAATGACCATGTGTTGGATCAGATAGGTGACGAGAAACATTCCACTAAGTACTCACTGCTTCCAGCTTTAGTGCCTGACACAATGATCAATGACGGGATCAAGGACAGTGAACCCTACAAACAAATGCTCCTGGACATTGAAACACAATTTAAAAAAGCAAACGCAGATCCATCCGAAAAACAAAAGGGTAAAAGGAAAAAGACTGTTGTCAAACGCCAAAAGACTTCTTCACCCCAAACCAAAGGTAAAGCTAAAGGGAAAGAGCAACTACGTGATGAAGATGCAGATGAACAAGATCCTTTAGTACAAATGTCTGAAGAAAAACAGATGCGAATAGCACGAAAGTTAAGTAGGATGGAGGCACAGAAAACCGGTAGTGGTTCTAGATCAAAAACTCCTGCCGAGTTAGCACTGGAAGCTTTTGGAGATCCAGACGATTCAAACGATGAAGAAGAACAAGATCTCAGACTAGAGGAAGAAAGCACAGACCCAACAAATCAAGATGATGACAACGTAGATGATTATATCAACTATGATTATGAAGATCAAAATTTAGAAGGTGGAGAAGATATGGAAACAATTCTGTACAAGGACGTCAACCTTAGCAAACCACTTCCACCTCCAGCATCAATGATAGCAGCAGACGATGCTCATCTGACGTTGTTTCCTATCCAACAACACTTACCCCCTCCACCACCAGTCTTCAGTACTGTTGTAACAACCGTCCCGCCGATTGAACCTACAATCGAGACCATTCAACCTGTATGAACCACCACCCCCGTAATTACACCCACGTCGTCACCGATCATCAATCAACCTGTATCAACCACCATCCATGTAATCACACCTACGCCGCCACCGGTCACCCATCAACCTGTACTAACCACCACCCAAGTGATTACAACGACGCCTCCACCGATTATCGATCCTCCTGTACCAACCACTGCCCCAGTGATTGTACCAACATCGCCATCTATCCTCGAAGAACTTGTACCAACCACCATCCAATCCACAACCTCGTTAGCAATTGCAGTAACTCCTCCACCAACAACAACAGCAGTACAAATATCATCCACTCCCACTCCATTTCTCACAATCAATGATCCACTCATTCAGCACCTCCAAAAACAACTGGAATCACAGTCAAAACATATTGCGTCACTGGAGGCAAGGATAACTCCTAGTAAGTCACGTGAAGAAAGAGCACAAAAACGTGATGACTCCAAACTTCAAGAAACATTCGTAAATGTCATAAGACTTCAAAAGCAACACAAAGAGTTTCGTGCTGAAAAGGACGCACGTGACAAAGAAATGCTGCATTTCTCAATTCCATCAATGATTCCATGACTAACATCATTCAGCGTGAAGTTAGGTCATGTGTACATCAGGAGCTTCCAGCATTATTCACAAATGGCCTTACTAACTTACAGTTAATGCAGACTTTGGAGACTCGGTTAACCAACATTGAGTCACCAATAACAGAAGCTCAACACGAATTACAAAGACCTCTTAGTAAGATCATAATGGAAGCTTTCAGCACATCACCAGTAGAAGACACTGAAGTTCCCCAATCTTCCAAGAAACAGAAACGTCAGGAGTCTGACAATGACGATGAAGCAGAAAATGAGGAAGAAAAGGAAAAGAATGAGGAGGAGAAAGAACATTCTGATAAAAATGAAGAAGAAAAGGACGAGGACGAGGACGAGGATGAGGATGAGGATGATGACGAGGAAGAGGATGAGGATGATGACGAGGACGATGATGAGGATGATGACATGAGGATGACGATAGTGATGCGGATGACGATAATGGGAATGGTAAGGATAAGGAGAAAGGGGATGGTGATAAGGATGAAGGTAATGGCACCAATGGAGAAGAATCTGAAGAATCTGATGCACGTTCAAAAGAAAAAGTTGACGATAAACAAGCTGAGAGTGAACACATCACCACTGACGAGCATGGTGAAACCACTGACAACACCACAGGTAAGTCATCTGAACCAGTTCTTACTAGTGTATCACAAGAAGATCCTGTACTACCACTAGTACAAGACGAACCAATGATTGAAGACGAACCATCACCGTCTGTGGAACATCACTCTCCACCGCCTACTCCTGTTCAGCATCACACAGAAACAGCCACAGGTACGTCTTCTGTACCGGTTCCTACTAATGTCTCATCAACAACACCTGTTGAACACGAACCTATGCAAGAGGACGACCCGATACCATCTGTGATACATAACTCTCCACCTCAGCACTACATTGATATGGATATTGACGAATTAAATCAACCACATCCTGAGTTTGTTGATACGTTCACTATTGATGAGACGGTTCCCGTACAACCATGGCTTACACAGGCAGCAACCGTACGTACAGTTTCTAACAGTGAAAAGGCGGATCTCACACAATTCCTCAATAATCCTATCGACTTCTCTGGATTCTTGATGGATAAATATGGAGTGCCTAGCATTGATACAAACATGCTTCAAACAACGATCAAAGACAAGAACTTCTGGGCTTCCATGAAGATTGCGAAACTGAGGGAGAATATCATTTCAATAAGCTCATGAAAGCAATCAAGTCAACAACATCAGGTGAACAAGATCCAATTCTTCTTCCACTAACACCCTCAGTTATTGCAGCCGCCAAGAATCTGCCAATGCAATACTTCACCAACCGTGATCTTGACTACTTAGAAAACGGCGCGGACAAGTATGCTACGTCATTAAAAATGGGCAAAGCAGTAAATTTGGAGGATATCCCTTGGATTAAAGATAAAGTTTCAAAACTATGGAGCAAAAAGCTTGTCAAAGAATATGATCAATATGCGGAATTAGGCATCTCACATTGGCGGGGCAACAAGAAGTCAGCTTACTACTTCTATAATCACACCAAGCAAGGTACACCTATAATTGCAACCCGTCGAATCTCCAGCATACAGGGAGTTAACTTTCATCATATCTTCGGATATTCGTATTTGAAAGACATCATATTCAAGCGAGAAGACGGTAAGACTTATAGTGTCGGTGAAGGGGATCTTCAATTCCTACGACTTGAAGATATTGAAGATTTTCTACTCCTTTTGCTTCAAGGCAAGGTCCCTCACTTAGAACCCGATGAAGTCATTGCCCTAAGTTCTAAAATTCGCCAATTCACTCGTCGAATTGTAATCAAGCAAAGGGTTGAGGATTTACAACTCGGGGTAGAGAGTTACCAATCCAGGCTAAATCTGGAACGACCTCACACAACACCAATGAGTCGTTTTCACCAAGATAAGGAACCATACATGGGTACACTTAAACCAGAGATGGGCATATTTTACCTGAATGAAGCAGAGGTCATGCAATACATGCGACTCTCAGAAATACACAAGTTCAGCGATGGCACTCTCAAGCATGTACGTGACAAGCTGTTGATGCTCAACTCAGGACAAGGTCTTCCAGAGGTAAAGTACCAATGGGTAGGCCGATTTAAGAAGAGTGCCAACCACACCATCCAGGTGATTGAGGAAAAGTTAAGGCATCGGCGATTGATCCGCAGTATTGAACGATTCGTGGGGGTAGACCATATGGAGCACATCACAGGCTCGTGGACCGATCCATCTAATGGGTCGTACTATTTCAGGTCTACTCCATATTGGTTAATTTGTGAATATGTTAATATTGTAAATATTGTGCTTTTGTGGCTTGTTGTAGTGTGAAAGTATGAAATGTTTCAAGAATTTCTCACGAGATTCTAAATCTTTCAAAATCTATCATACTCAAGCACTACAACTTACCCTCATTAATTTGAGGGGGAGCATTAATATGTTCTTTGGCCAACATCTAATTTCATTTTATTACCCAAAGACCGGTTAATCCATTAATATCCAAAATATTGATGGTTAACATTTTGGAAAGGGGAGAAAATGGGATTAAGGAGACTTAATGATACTTGGCTAAAACAATGAAAAAGGCTTAAAAGATAAACCAACTTAACATGTGTAATGCACAAGTTAAGGGGGAGCGTTTTTGATGATAAAAACACTTAAGGCACAAAAACTTTGATTTTAATATCACAAGTGCTTTAAGTGATTTTTCAAAGATTTTTCATGGTGACTATATCAACCCAAAACACACTTAAATCACGACGGATGTGGTGACAAAAGGGTGGTAGGTATAGGTATTAGCCCAATGATTCATCAGAACCGATGGAATCTTCCCAAGGACAACTCCCTAGATAGAACTAGAAGTCCTAGGAAAGATGGAGAATGAATGTGAACGTAGCTGAATGCCGACCAAGTACTTAAGCTAGCACTGGAACAATCACAACAAGGTGCTAGTGATGACGTATTGGTAAGCATTGAAGGGGGTTGAAGAATGAAAAATAATTGTGAAGATAAAGGGTGTAAAGAAAGAAGCCCTCCTTACAACTTTAGGCAGACACCGGGTCAATACATATGCTATTGAGATCATTAGTTAATGATTTTCGATATTGAAGAAAGCCATCATGGACCCAGTGATGCAATGCACAACCCTCCCCAGCTAACTCAAATATCTCTCAAAAGGTATTTGTTTTAATTACACGGAGATCAACACGTTATCTATTGGTTTATTCACTCCGAATAGACTGGTATTGAATAGGTGGCACTCCTCTCCAGCCATCGATCACTAAATCAAAACGCACTATCGAGTCTAGAGCCACGAGATCATCAAAAGTCTCATTAGGACACCTTCCATTTATTCCTTGCTTCTTCACACACTGTGAAAAGTAAGAGATCTTTTATGAGTCCTACGCAGTATTCTTGTAATATTGCCAGAACATCTGAGTGATACGCAAGTATTACAGTAAAGATGGAAATCCTGCTTGAGCCAACATCAAACAAGCTCATGGTAGGTGACACGTGCGGTTCTTTAAGAACTAATCTTGTGACAACTGGAAAGAAACAGTAGTTTAATTCTTATTTGAACTTAACCTCGTTCCAGGCCTCTACGCATTATCATATGATCTTGCCAGAACACTCAGAGTGACACTCTTTAGTGTTCACAGTGACGAGTGGAAATCCTTCTAGTGTTAACATCAAACAGCACTTGGTAGGTGACAAGAAAGATTCAATTTGAATCAAGTTTGTGACAACTGGAAAGCAACGATGGTGAATATCTTAATTGAAATTCATTTGTTCCAGGTTTCATGATTTGACGGCTTCAATCATAAGGATTTTTAATCCAAATGATTCACTCTATATGTTCGCAGTCAGCTTTGGACGGTCGAATAAAGAGAACGGGTTTACCCGCGAAATCCTGTCAGGAAGTTACTTAATTGAAACTATCTGTCACGGGTACGATATCTAATATCGTCCAACGGTCTTCACCGACCGGAGGTAAAACGCTACCGAATTAGAATAAAATGTCAAAGCCATTTTATTCGTGTCTTATTATGTTGCTGCATTCGAAGACGGTGGCGTTGCTGTGTACCTGTTGAAGACGGTGGCGTTGCTGTGTACCTGTTGAAGACGGTGGCGTTGCGGTGTACCTGTTGAAGACGTCCTCACATGCTTATTCCTTCTACATCAAATATTCCTGCAAATTCAAGAAAGTATGACCTGAAAGTCTTCCGCTGTATCGACTCTGAAACTTTCAAGAATTCAACAAAGGATAAGTGTGTGGGACATGAAGTCACAAAGAGGCAAACATCACAAGAAAATAAAGAATGCACGTGAAAGGCCAAAAAGAACGTGTTCCAAGCAAAAGGCTGATATCATTTAACACATATTCACAAAAGGAAGAAAAAGAAAGAAAAAAAGACTACGAGCTCAAGAACAAGATCTAACATGCTAGTTTCATTTATTAAATAGCCCGACCCATGAGCATGTTCATGGGCCGGAAGCCCAAGTCCATTAAGGACTTGGGGTATTTAAACCTCTTTCCACCATGGAAAGAGGTGTTGGTTGTTCATTTTCTACATTTCAATATACAAGTTTCTTTAACTTCTCTCTCTAACTTTCTCTCTCTAGAAAAATCAACCCTCTTGATTCATAAAGATTATCAATATTCTTCAGCTATGTCTGGTTGTTGTGCTCAAATTCTTTGGATGAGATCACAATTAACTGACTACGGTCTTGGATTCAACAAAACCCGATGTACTGTGATAACAAAAGTGCAATTGCTCTATGCTGCAACTACGTTCAACATTCCCAGGCGAAGAACATTGACATACGCTACCACTTCATCGAAGAGCAAGTGGAAAATGGAGTGATCGAACTGTACTTCGTCAACACTGAGTATCAGCTGGCAGATATATTCACAAAGGCCTTAGATCAAGGACATATCGAGTTTTTGATCGAAAAGCTAGGCATGAAATCATTCTCACCAGCGACACTTAAGGAGTTGGCAGAAGAAACTGAAGAATAGTGGTGGTAAACTATTCTAGAGTATCCTTTGATCGTGATCTTGTATATTATCGTATATATTTAAACCACCAAAAGAAAAATACAAAAATATAAAACATACAAAAACCATAAAAAATATAAAATCAAGAAAACCCAAAAATATTTTTCATTTTAAATCGGGCATGTCTTTTTGTACGGTAATATTTACGTCCTTAGAAATGTCGATTAAAATTGACACGGCACCATAAATAGAGTCCGTATAAAAGTTGTACATGTTTTAAAACATGCCCATTATGGCTTGTAGTTATTTCGGACTACAACCCACTTTTCGCATTAAAGTCACGTATTTCTTATGAAAACATTGGCTCACAACGAGAATTAATTTTCTCGGGCAAGGTTTACTTTAAAACCTTGTAAGGGACTAAGTTTAATTTATAACTTGGTCTAACACAAATTAGTGTACGTATCAGTGCACTTATTTTGTCAAAATAAGAGAAATCTTATTGCCACCAGAATCGTTCCAAACAATCACTAATCTGGAAAATGTGTTCATGAATATTTGCTTCCTTAAAATCATTGACTACAGCTCTTTAAATAGAAAACGGGTCCGTGTTCAAGGGGAGCAAATATTAAATCTTTTTAGAAACAAATTTGGTCTTCAAAAAGGTTTTTCAGAAAATATAAACCGTTAATATTCTCATTAAATGCTAAGTGTGCATTGTGTGGAATATAACTTAAGGAATAGGTTATTTGAAATTAGGCATTAAGTGTAAGCATTCGTGTTTATGTGCGGGTTAGTACTTCATTAAGTTATTTGGTTAATCCTAATGATCTTAACAAATGCTACTAACTGGGGGACTATTATTGCAAATGTTGCAAAGAGGGGGTGTCATGTGTAACTTTGGAACAAAGTTGACCAACTCCACCTTATACCCCCCCCCCCCCTCCCCGTTCCTTTTTCTTTTCCATCGCAAAAACACAAACACAGATACACTCCCCGCCATTGTTGACCTTCATCATTTGATTTTTGATTGCTTGCACTTCGTTCATTCATCTAGGTATCATTTCATGCTTTAATTGTTATCATATTTCTCATCTTAAAACATACACAAACAACCTGAGTTCAAAATTAATCAAAAATTAGGGTTTTTGAGTTTTTGTGTTGAAAATGTTAATTGATAAGTGGGATATGTTTAGAATGCATAGATGAACATAGGTCTTGCCCAGTTTTGCTTAAAACATTGCCAAAGTCCAGGAATCGTGAAGTCAAAGTTAAGATCGAATCCCAGTCTCAGATTGCGATGATCATTGCGACACCACATTGCGATGCATAGTCATTGCGATGAGTCATTCCGATGGCTCATTGTGATGGGTTATTGCGATGGGTCATTCCGATGGCTCATTGCGATGGCTCATTTCGATGGGTCATTACGATGACACATTGCGATGGCATATTGCGATGGTGCATTCCGATGCATTATTGCGATGGCATTGTAATGGTATTGCGATGGGGAGATATAGCGATCATTTCTCAAAAATTGCGATGGAAACACACTTATTACGATTGAACTTAGATATTGCGATGACCTTGTGAATGCGATAGGACATGATTGCGATAGGATTGCGATGGTTTCACATTGTGATAGGTGTAAGATTGCGATGCTTAACATTCCGATGTTTGTAGGATTCCGATGGATGGTTGTAAGATTGCGATGGATTTAGGATTATGATGCATTTTTATTCCGATTACTTGAAAGATTGCGATGAGTTGTTTTGGCATATATTGTGATAACTTATAGTATTCTATTAACACTATAAGATTGTGATGAGTAATAGGATTGTCATACTTGTATTATGTTAGGTGGCACCTATAGACTTATGTCGTGATCAAGTTATTGTTGTTCTATAACTGCAATACGCTAATGCTACAACTTGACATAGGTTTAAGATATATATGTTTTGTGTATATCATTTGTGTTTATGTCATCAAAGCAGGAAGATGTCGATCACAGAAGAACAACAGCGACAACGTGATCTCGAACTTGTTTCACTCATCAACAGGCTACCATATGCTGAGAACAACTCTTGTTTGCAAGAGGATTTTGATCCATCTTTAGCAGCTTTCAAAATCGCCACGGATATCCTTGACATTTCACCTATCAAAGATGCATTCAAAATTACTGCCTCTGTTCCCGAAGTCTACATGCATGAGTTCTGGACCACTGCAACACTTTCTAAAAAGACTATCTCATTCCAACTAAACAACACGCCAATGGTACTTAACTCGAGCATCTTTCGGCAACTGTTTAACTTTCCTAAGTTAGCACAAGGAGAAAAATTTGTGGCTAACCCAAACACTGATGAATTGTTTCGAGTCATTCGTGCTCTGAATTATGAAGGTGAAATCCACAACCTATCCCAGTTCAATAAATCACACACAAGGCAACCCTGGAAAGCACTTATCACCATCATTATCAAATGTCTTACTGGAAAGACTCGGGGCTCCGACGTAATGAGACCACCTCAGGCTCACATATTTTAGGGACTTTACACGGCATCTAAAGTAGACTATGCACTCCTTATCTGCAAGAATTTTGTTATCAGTTTACTGGAACCAAGAAGAAATCCGTGCATCTTCCATTCCCTAGATTCACCAAGCTCATCATCAACCACTCTATTAAGAGTGACCCAACCATTGACACTCGCGGGAATTTCTTCTACCACAAAAAAGATGATGACTATGTGATCCTACAAATGAATGCGGATACTCACTCCACAAAGTATTCATTACGTCCAGCCCTAGTACCTGACACAATGATCAATGAAGGAATCAAGGAAAGTGATAAATATCAAGAGATGCTTAACGATATTGACACACAGTTTCGACGAGTAAATTCACTTCCCTTAGAGAAGCAAAAAGGTAAACGAAAGAAGAGAGTTTCAAAGAGACAATCGACTGCTTCCTCCAAAGATAAAGGCATAGGGAAAATGCAAATAGTTGATGAAGATGATGATGAAGATGAGATGATCCATACTGACAATGAACATGAAGAAGAAGTACCACTCAGAAGGCAAAAGAAAGCAAAGCAAACCAAAGGTAAAGAAGCAAGTATTGCTTCAGATGAACCAGCTCAACAAACCATTTCTGAATCCAAACGACTGCGTATTATTCTTCAACAAAGCAGAGAGGAGGATTTTGCAACCTCCATATGATCAGGCTCAAGACTGTTTGAGGACTTAGAGGAATTTGGTAATCCTGATGCTGACATAGCATTTTATGAAGATCCTAACGATGAAGATGTTTATGAAGATACTGATAACTTCCATTTTGAAAGTCGTGAGCAGAGTGAAGAGGTTGGTAGTAGTGCAAACACATATACAAGTTTTTTGTATCATGATGTCAATATCAACACATCTTTACCGGAACCAACTCACATGGTGATAAACGACGATGCTCATGCAACTTTCATACCAGAAACTCAACTTCAAAGTAAGTGTACTTCCAGCTCTGACGATGTTATGAAATATCTTAATTTGGAAGGGGAGGGTGTCGAGGTTACAAATACTGATCCATCGACAAATGAAAACATGGTGGATGTTCCTATAACTTCTGTTACATCAACTACCATTTCACCACTATCCACCCCGGTCATCACTGATTTCATAACATCAGCTATTACACCCGTACCTGTTGAACAACCTGTATCAACTACCACCACAACGACTGAATCTACACCGTCATCAATAGCAGAACAACCTGTATCAACCACCGCCTCAATCACTGAATCTATACCATCACCTATCCTTAAAAACAACCCGTATCATCCACCACCACTTTAACAGTAATGGTTACACCTCCATCATCAGTACAACAAGTATCATCCACCTCCAACCCATTCCTTACAGTCAGTGATCCACTAATCCAGTCTCTTCAACAACAGCTGGAGGCTCAAGCTAAACAAATAGCTACACTGACTGAAAGATTCACCACTCCTGACACACAACCTCTCAAGGAACCGCAACCTGATGAGCCTACACTTAAGAAAATATCCAACAGAGTGTCTAAACTTAAATAACAACACAAAACATTTCTTGGAGAGAAGAAAACTCGTGACAAAGAGAATGTTGCCTTTCTTGGGTCAATTAATGAGAAGATGACCAAGATCATTCAACGAGAAGTAAAGTCATACATTGATCAGGAGCTACCAATTCTTTTCTGTACTGGTTTATCTACCCTTCAACTAATGACATTGTTGCAAACACGACTGAAAGATATAGGGGCTCATAAATCGAAAAATAAACGAAAAGTTCTGCAATATCTCAACAAAGCAATTATTGAAGATACACCTGCAGATACTACCGACTCTGAGTCTAATAATGAAGACGAGCTAGAGGAGGAAGATAACGAGGGTAACGGTGATGAGGATGATGGTGATAATGATCAAAATGAGGAAGAGGATAAGGATGAAAATGATGAGGAAGAAGAGGATGAGGAAGAAAAGGATAAGGAAGAAGATGAAGATGAGGACGAGGATACAGATGAGGATGAGGATGAGGATGATGATAATGACGACGGGAATGGAACCAAAGAGGGTGGTAAGAATGAAAAAACGGGTACTAATGCCGAAGAGTCAAATAAGGATAAAGGTGATTAGGCTACAGAGAAAGGTATTGAGGAAGCTGCCGAAAGCGTTGTTGAAACCGCAGAAAAGACGGTGGACTCTACTGTACCAGAATCTCAGCATATTGATACAGGTATATCTACTAGACCAGTTTCTACTACTGCTTCTCACAATGAATCTGTAGAACATATGCTAGAAGACGAAATTCCTGTGTCTACGTATGAAGAAGAACCCACAGGGTCAATGCTAGAAGACGAACCTCATGATGATATACCGGTGACACAAGAACAACCTTCAACACCATATGAAGATCAGCACAACTCTGATATGGAAGTTGAAGACTTAAATGTTCCAGAACCAACGTTTGCTGAATCTCTTATCATCGATGACACGGTATAGGAGCAACTCTGGCTTACAAATGCAGCACCTCAGCATCCTTTCACCACAACAATTGAAAGAGAGCTCACTCAATTCCTAAACAATCCTATCGATTTCTTGGCCTTCCTAAGGTATTATCATGGGAAACCGACAATGACTCCGGACCATATCAAAATGGCAGCCGCAAATGTGGACTTCTTTGATACTTTGAAGATCAGCCATAATGAGGCAGAATATCACTTAAATGAGCTTACAAAGGCAATGAGAGCGACGAATACGAGAACTCAGACTCTAGTATTACAACCTCTTACACCCACAGTCATCGCCGGTTCTGCAACGATTCCAATAGAGCACTTTGTATCTCACGATCTCGAGTATCTTGAAAAAGGTGCGAAGAAATATGCCACATCACTCACTATGCTCAAGGCTGTTAATCTGGAGAACGTTCCATGGATCAAAGATAAAGTACCTAATGCATTATAGAGAAGGAAACTGCTCAAGTTTTATGATACTTTTGCATCACTTGGCATCTCTCACTGGACTGCAAAGAAAAGGTTAGCTTACAATCACTTCCATCGTCCAAAGAGAGGTTCTTCTATTGTCTCAGCTCACAGAATCAAAAGCATCCAAGGAGCAACCACTCAGACTGTATTCGGTTATGATTACTTAAATGTAATCGTGTTCAAACGTACTGATGAGAAAGAATACCGAATTGGCGAAAGTGATCTCCAGTACCTTCAACTTGAAGACATCGAAGATCTTCTATTGTTATTGGCTCAGGAAAAAGTCGACCATTTGCTTCCTGAGATAGTCATTGCTTTGAGCTCCAACCTTCGTCAATATACAAGAAAAATCGTCATTCAAAACCGGGTGGAAGATTTTCAACTTGGAGTGGAGAGCTATCAGAAACAGCTAAACTTGCAACGTCCCCATACAACTCCCCTCGGTAATTTTCACAAGAACAAGAAGCCGTACATGGGGACCACGACACCAGAAGCAGGTATATTTTATCCAAATGAGACTGGAGTCATGCAGTTTATGCGATTCTCCGAACTGCACAAATTCAGCGATGGTACGCTCAAGCATGTTCGAGATGATCTGACGGTTCTCAATGCCGACCTACCACTTCCAGCAGTCAAGTACACCTGGACAAGCCAGTGCTAAAAGGGAGCAAAGTACGCGATCAAAAAGATCGAGGAACTTTTAAGGAAGCGCCGGTTGCTACGAAGTTTGGAACGATTCGTAGGTGGAAGACCATATGGATCTCACCATATGTTCACGAAACGATCTATTTAATTATGGACCGTCTTATAACAGGTCAACTCCATATGTCTATTATTGTGGATATGTTAATTTTTGTATAATCAGCTATTGTGGCAAGATGTAGTGTAAAAGTATGATATTTTTCAAGAATTGCTCTTGAGATTCTAAATCTTTCAAACATATCGTACTCAAGCACTACAACTAACCCTCATTAATTTGAGGGGGAGCATTAATATGTTCTTTGGCCAACATCTAATTTCATTTTATCACCAAAAGACCGGTTAATCCATTAATATCCAAAATATTGATGGTTAACATTTTGGAAAAGGGAGAAAATGGTATTAAGGAGACTTAATGATACTTGGCTAAACAATGAAAAAGGTTTAAAAGATAAACCAACTTAATATGTGTAATGCACATGTTAAGGGGGAGTGTTTTTGATGAACAAAACACTTAAGGCACAAAAACTTTAATTATAATATCACAAGTGCTTTAAGTGATTTTCAAGGATTTTTCATGGTGACAATACTTACCCAAAACACACTTAATTCACGACGAACGTGGTGACAAAAGGGTGGTAGGATTAGGTATTAGTCCAATGATTCATCAGAACCGATGGAATCTTCCCAAGGAAAATTCCCTAGATAGAATTAGAAGTCCTAGGAAAGATGGAGAAAGATTGTGAACGTAGCTGAATGCCGACCAAGTACTTAAGCTAGCACTGGAACAATCACAACAAGGTGCTAGTGATGACATATTGGTAAGCATTGAAGGGGTTGAAGAATAAAAAAGAATTGTAAAGATAAAGGGTGTAAAGAAAGAAGCCCTCCTTACAACTTTAGGCAGAAAGCGGGTCAATACATATGCTATTGAGATCATTTTTTCAATGATTCTCGATACTGAAGATAGACATCATGGACCCAGTGATGTAATGCACAACCCTTCCCAGCTAACTCAAATATCTATCAAAAGATATTTGTTTTAATCACACGGAGTTCAACATGTTATCTATTGGTTTATTCACTCCGAATAGACTGATATTGAATAGGTGGCAATCCTCTCCAGCCATCGCTTACTAAATCAAAACGCACTATCAAGTCTAGATCCACGAGATCATCAAAAGTCTCATTAGGACACTATCCATTTATGCCTTACTTATTCACACACTGTGAAAAGTAAGAGATCTTTATGAGTCCTACGCAGAATTCTTGTAATATTGCCAGAACATCCGAGTGATACGCAAGTATTACAATGAAGATGGAAATCCTGCTTGAGCCAACATCAAACAAGCTCATGGTAGGTGACACGTGCGGTTCTTTAAGAACCAATCTTGTGAAAACTGGAAAGAAACAGTAGTTTAATTCTTAATTGAACTTAAACTCGTTCCAAGCCTCTACGCATTATCATATGATCTTGCCAGAACACTCAGAGTGACACTCTTTAGTGTTCACAGTGACGAGTGGAAATCCTTCTAGTGTTAACATCAAACATCACTTGGTAAGTGACAAGCAATATTCTATTTGAATCAAGCTCGTGACAACTAGAAAGCAACGATGGTGAAAATCTTAATTGAAATTCACTTGTTCCAGGTTTCATGAATTGACGGCTTCAATCATAAGGATTTTTAATCCAAATGATTCACTCTTTATGTTCGCAGTCAGCTTTGGACGGTCGAATAAAGAGAATGGGTTTCCCCGCGAAATCCTGTGAGGAAGTTACTTAATTGAAACTATCCGTCACGGGTATGATATCTAATATCGTCCAACGGTCTTCATCGACCGGAGGTAAAATGCTACCGAATTAGAATAAAATGTCAAACCCATTTTATTCGTGTCTTATTATGTTGCTGCATTCGAAGACGGTGGCGTTGCGGTGTACCTGTTGAAGTCGTCCTCACATACTTATTCCATCTGTATCAAATATATCTGGAAATTCAAGAAAGTATGACCTAAAAGTCTTCCGCTGTATCGACTCTGAAACTTTCAAGAATTCAACAAAGGATAAGTGTGTGGGACCTGAAGTCACGAAGAGGCGAACATCACAAGAAGATAAAGATTGCACGTGAAAGGCCAAAAGAACGTGTTCCAAGCAAAAGGATGATATTATTCGACACATATTCACAAAAGGAAGAAAGTTAAAAAAAGAAAGAGCAAGTGGACTACGAGCTCAAGAACAAGATCTAACATGCTCTATTACGACTTTGTAAATTTGGAGTGACCTCCCTTTGGGGGAGATTGTTGGAAATACGTTTTACGTATAAAGAAAGTCTCGGTCACTCCAACAATATAGTTATAGGCTCGTAGTAGTGTTTAAGTTACATTTATGTTTAGCCCGACCCATGAGCATGTTCATGGGCCGGAGGCCCAAATCCACTTAAGGACTTGGGTATGTAAGCCTCTTTCCACCATGGAAAGAGGTGTTGGTTGTTTCATTTCTCAAAGTTATACACATAGTTTCTTTCACTTCTCTCTCTAAGTTTCTCTCTCTAGAAAAACATCAACCCTCTTGAAATACAAAGATTATCATTGTTCTACAATAAGCTCAATAAATAAGCCTGAAATAAGCAAAAGCTCTTTAAACAAAACGATAAAATAGTCGTTTTCGAATTCTAGCGTGATTCAAAAGCTGATTCTAGTTGCAAAATGTTTGAAATTACTTAATTAAGCTAAATAATCAAAAAGATTTTCAATAAGCACACTCAATAAGCTGAAATGAGGAATAAGCACTTTTGAAAAAGCGAAGTCAATTCGTTTTCTAGTAAAAACCTAAAACCAAAAGCCACAAACTTCCAGACTAACTAAATGGATGAAATAAGTAAGACTGATTACAAATGTAAAGTTTTTGCACAAAGAAATAAGCCAGATTAGCTTATTGATAAGCTGTTCACAAATTATAACTATTAGTGGCAAGCAGTAGTGGGAAAGGAGTTCCCACTGCTTGAAATGAAAATCCTATTTTGAGCTTGTTTTAATGAGTATCTTTGGACAATAATGGCACCCCTACAACCAGTGAGTTGTAGGGAGTCAAGAACAAGCAAGAAAACACAAATCCATACAGCTAAATGATACAGTTTAATCAACTAATGCACAGACATGAAAATAGGCAAGGTCTGATGGTTTAAGCTATGTTTAAGCAAGAATAAGCTAACCAAACGTCTCCAAATGCATACAACAACAATATATAACTTACTTAAGGCCAATTAAACACGTTTCATGCCTAAACTCCAAGATTAGAACTAGTATTAGCCTTATGTGATTAACTGATGAATTGTATAAACAGACAAAGCAAGTTTGCTGATGCACTTGACCAAGAGACGAATTTCAAATGATTAAAACAAGTTATCTAGATTCACAAATTTTGGTTTTTCAACATACAACCCTAGATCTATGCCTTAAGTACAAAGATGGCCAATTTTCAGTTCACAAGCACCTAAAACCACTTTGTTTTTAGCAAGATTCAGATTAAATGTTTAAAAGCACAAGTTATGCAGGTTTTTAACGTAACCTCTCAATAACAAACTTAAACACAAAGCAACTCCTAAAACTTACTCAATATCTATTAATCACTTACTAACATGCAATCCCAAACACCCTTTAAAAACATATTAACAAGATTTTTCGAAGACTTTTTGAGATTCAAACTTCAAAACACAAAAATTATCCTTAAACAAACTCCAAATAACTTATCTAAGCAGAATCATTCAAGAACACTCATGACAAAAACATATGGAAGATTCAAATAACATGCAATTTTTTCAAGTAAAAAAAGGGGATGAAAAGAAGGTGATACCTCCTCCCACTTACATCCTATGGGAGGCAGCAATGCTCCCCTAAGCTTGACCAACAATTAGGTCAAGCTAGGGGTGTCTCTGATGAAAGGAAAGAGCTCCTTAACTACTGTAGTTAAGGAGTATGGTCAAAGAAGGCTTAATGTCTTGGACAAGTGAGCTGTTTTGGAACAAACAAGAGAAAACAATCCTCAATCCTTGATGATCCAACACCACAAACTAGCTTATGGTATGAGTGGACCAAGGATCAAGGGATTAGAACAGGTATCAAGTAAACAGGTAAATAAAGTTGCAAAGAAAAAAAAGTAGATTTCTTCCAAGGGTTTGTCCCCACACCTTGAATATCCCCAAACCACAGGTCTCACTTCACCTTGATAATTTATTATCAGGGTGATATGATCAACCTAGAGTCCAAAAACTTCAAGTGCTTGAACTAGAAACTTGGAAAAATCAGTGATTTTGAAAATCTTTGAAACCAAAGTGCATAAAACTTAAAAATAAATTTTGAAACGTACTTAAAGCAAGAAAATGATGACAATTAACAGGAATAATAAAGTGGAACTTTGATTTCGTCACAAACTTAAACACTTTTTCTCATTCATAGAACAAAAGGCTTTACAAAGCTTTGACCAAAGAAACCAAGAACAAGAAGAAATGCTATCTCTAAGACCCTTTATATAGAGGGTTTACAAGTTCTAGAATGCTAAAAATAAACTAAAACCATAATGCTTGAAATTCCTTGAATGCCCTTGGGAGTTTGAATTTGTTTGACTGATCTTGGTGCAACATGTGACGCCAGTTGTTGTATAGTGATCTTAGGCATTTATCTTGAGCTTAGGATGGAAGCAACTTTGTGAGGCGTTGATTCTCTGCATGGTTTTTGTTTGGGAGTGAAAAGTGGGGTAGGGGAGGGTTGAGGTAGCATGTGAGGTGATGGTGATGGATGGTTAAGAGTGGGTTTAGATTTAGTTTAGTGGTAATCATAGATCTGGAGGAGATTAACAAAAACTCCCTTGATTATATAGGGTAATTAGATTAAGGTTTATGTGTTCTTGGCTGGGAAATTAGGCGTGTTTGATCTAGATTAGGGGTGTGGTTAGGTGTTAAGGCGCCAAATTTAAACTAATTATTAATTAGTTATAAACCGGTTAGTGGATAGGTGACGTGGTGGAAGGGTGGGATGTGATTGGTTAAGGTTGTTAGTGGGGTGAGGTGGCAGAGTGTGGTTGGTCTAGGTAACTTTGTTTGTCTCCCAGCTTTGGCCCCTCCATTCTCTTCTTTGTTTCATTTGTAGTTTTAACAGCCTAAACTTCAATTCCTTTGTTAATTAAGTTTTTCTTTTTGCATTTTGACCACTAAAACTTTCCCAAGGTATGTTAAAGGACTTGATTTGTAATTTCTTGATTTTTGAAGGGCTATTCTTGAAATGTCTTTATACTTTAAGGTCTTCACTTGTATACTTGACTTTGTGGAGGACTAAAAGTGACAAGTCTTCAATTTATAGGGACCATTCTTGCCAATTCTTCAAAGTTGAGGGTCCTTTTTATAAATTTGACAAACTTTAGGGACCAAACTTGTAATTATAAATATACAAGGGTATAAAGTGTCAATTCTTCAATGATGAAGGACACTTCTTGTACAATCTTCAATTCTTCAAGGAATTTTCTTGGAAATTCAACACTTGCGTCCGGTTCATTGTGCGGCTTCTTTTTCCGTGTTCGTTTTTTATTGATTCTTGTCATCTTTTGTCATTTTCTCGATATCCGTACCTAAAATACACATTGAGCAAACACAAGCATATATATGGCACTATTTATGATATTTTAACCGTTTTAAGCCCGTTTTGGACGATGATACTATGTATAAAAGCAGTCTCATCACTCCCCCATACTAAACCATTGCCGTGCCCTCACGCAATGCTAGAATAAAGTATCTTAGCATCTCCAAAATTCGTTTTTATGGTCTTTTATTGAAACGTAAACTTGCGACACTACTACTACTTGCTACTACTTGCGTTTTAGACATAATGTATGATTTTCATCACAAAATGGGACGTTTAGGTTCATAGAATAAGAACACGTGAATGCTTAGTTAGATATAAATTCATCGTCCTCGATTTTTACCCAATTCCATGCCAAGCGTGTAACGAGATCATTGTCATTATAAGTTAGAGATAACTAGATTTTACTCAGTTAAAAAAATTAAGTTCTTTGTCGTATGTCTAATCGAATTAATTTCCGGTTCAAAGTGTGACTCAATTGTTTTTGGTTAAGAAAAATATTTGTCGTTGCTTGAAAAATAAAAATGCACAAACTTTAAAGTAAATGGTAGGTAAATAAGTCAAAAAACTAATTGAAAATAAAAGACGGGAAATTAAAGCGTGACGAGAAATTAAAAGGCAAACTTAAAACTATCCTAAAGGCAAGCTTAAAATAAATCTAAGGCAAGTAAACTAAAAGTGCGACTAAGTAAAAAGGCGGGAAAAATAAAGTTTAAAACTTAAAAACAAAAACTTAAAATAAACTAAAAATAGCTCAGAAAAAATGTCATTTTTTCCATAAAATTAAAAATTGCAAACTAAGAAAAAAGTCCTTCACTCGGAATAATTAACCTTAACTCGGAATAATCCTTCGTTCGGAAAAATATCCTTGATTCGGAATAAATTTGGTTCATGCAGAATAGGAGGTTCACTCGGAATCAAGCTTCATTCGGAATACTGCTTCACCCGGAATAAACTATTGATCTGGAATAATCGCTGATCCGGAATAAAAGACTTCGTTCGGAATATTAGCTTTATGCGGAATACTCCTTCGTCCGGAATAATTGCTTATTCGGAATAAGGGTTCGTCCGGAATAAAGCGTTCATCCAGAATAAAGGCTCATCCAGAATAGTGCTTCATCCAGAATAACAGATTCGTCCGGAATAATACTTGATTCGGAATAAAACTTCACTCAGAATAAAAATCAGTTCATTCGGAATATTGGCTCATGCGTAATACTATTTGATTCGGAAAAACAGGATGGTGCGGAATAATAAAAATAAAACATTTGTTCGGAATAAAAACAATAAAAGGCTAGTTCGGAATATTTGCTTGATAGGAATAAACTGGGAAAACAAATTCGCGAAGAACACGGGACTACAAAGGGACGAATTTAAATCAAATCTAACCAAAATCAACCAAAATATTAAACCAAAACAACCACTAATGATCTAATAATGATAACCTATCAATCCAAATCAATAAAACTAACAAATAAACACCACAAAATCAAAACCCACTTAATCAAATCTATCAAAAACACATAAGCACAACCAAAAGCATAAACAAAGATTAAACCATAAAAAGAAAGGAAGGATGAGAGATTAACAATAAAAACTTGATAATAATAAGATTCAACAATAAAAAGTAAAGATTAAACTTACAAATTTAAGGTGCAAGACAAGGTAATTAAATGGCAAGAAAGTAAATGACTTAAAAATTAAAGATGGAAGAGCTAATTTGTCAATTTAGCCAACAACATAAAAAATGACTAATGACTTCTATTTATAGGGGAGGAGGAGAGGTTGGAAGCTTCCTCCTCTCTTTCTTCTTTCTTTCTTTATCGCTTAGTCCTTCGTCTTCTTAATTCTTCGACTTTTTCGACTTTAGTCTCAGGATTACTTTAAACTCGTCTTGTGATTTCTTCATAAATTAGACTTGAGTTCTTTGGCTTTATTAAACTTCCGTCTTTGGACTTTTTCTTCGATAAATCTTCAGAATAGGCCTTGGACTTCCGTTCTTTTTGCACTCTTGATTTCTTGACTTCGTCTTTTGTCTTTTTCTTCGATAAAAGCCCGTGAAAGCCCGTGTTTTCTCCCCTTTTCACATTTTCGTCCTAAATCACAACAAAAACACAAACCACACATAATTCCGACATTTACGACATAAAATATACGTTTTGGCTTGGTTATTATTGTAGTTAAGTGGTAAAAGGATGGGTGTTTACACACCTATCAAATCCCCTACACTTGACCATTGCAATGTCCTCATGCAATGCATTAATTACAAAGCAAGATTACACTTTTCATCACAATCAATCCACATTGGCCTTTATTAAAGAGATAGAAAATAACAAAACAAGTAAAGAAATCAAAGCCCTTAGGGTTTTGGAATGTCATGAATAATCCTTGATTCGGAATAAAACTTCACTCGGAATAAAAATCAGTTCATTCGAAATATTGGCTCATGCGGAATACTATTTGTTTCGGAAAAACAGGCTGGTGCGGAATAATAAAAATAAAACGTTTGTTCGGAATAAAAACAATAAAAGGATGGTTCGGAATATTTGCTTGATTCAGAATAAACTGGGAAAACAAATTCGCGAAGAACACGGGACTAAAAAGGGACGAATTTAAATCAAATCTAACCAAAATCAACCAAAAGATGAAACCAAAACAACCACTAATGATCTAATAATAATAACCTATCAATCCAAATCAATAAAACTAACAAATAAATACCACAAAATCAAAACCCACTTAATCAAATCTATCAAAAACACATAAGCACAACCAAAAGCATAAACATAGATTAAACCATAAAAAGAAAGGAAGGATGAGAGATTAACAATAAAAACTTGATAATAATAAGATTCAACAATAAAAAGTAAAGATTAAACTTACAAATTTAAGGTGCAAGACAAGGTAATTAAATGGCAAGAAAGTAAATGACTTGAAAGTTAAAGATGGAAGAGCTAATTTGTCAATTTAGCCAACAACATAAAAAATGACTAATGACTTCTATTTATAGGGGAGGAGGAGAGGTTGGAAGCTTCCTCCTCTCTTTCTTCTTTCTTTCTTTATCGTTTAGTCCTTCATCTTCTTAATTCTTCGACTTTTTTGACTTTAGTCTCGGGATTACTTTAAACTCGTATTGTGATTTCTTCATAAATTAGACTTGAGTTCTTAGGCTTTATTAAACTTCCGTATTTGGACTTTTTCTTCGATAAATATTCAGAATAGGCCTTGGACTTCCGTTCTTTTTGCACTCTTGATTTCTTGACTTCGTCTTTTGTCTTTTTCTTCGATAAAAGCCCGTGAAAGCCCGTGTTTTCTCCCCTTTTCACATTTTCGTCCTAAATCACAACAAAAACATAAACCACGCATAATTCCGACATTTACAACATAAAATATACGTTTTGGCTTGGTTATTATTGTAGTTAAGTGGTAAAAGGATGGGTTTAAGTGTAGGGGATTTGATAGGTGTGCATTTGATAACTATATTTTACTCAGTTAAAAAGTTCTTTGTCGTATGTCTAATCGAATTGATTATTGGTAAACGTGTGACTCAGTTGTTCTTGGTGGGAAACAAATAGTTTGGTCGTTGTAGTAAAATAAAAGTGCACAAACTTTTAAAGTAAATGGCAATAAATAAATCTAAAAACTAATTGCAAATAAACGACGGGAAATAAAAACGTGACGAAAAGTAAATAACGCAAACTTAAAACTATCCTAAAGCAAACTTAAACTTAAACTAAAGGCAAGCTTAAAATTAATCAAGGCAAGTAAACTAAAAGTGCGACTAAGTAAAAAGGAGGGAAAAGAAAAGTTTAAAACTTAAATTATAAAATTAGAAAAACTAATAATAACTCATCCGGAATAAATCCTTCATCCGGAATAACACTCTCATTCGGAATAAATGTTCATCCGGAATAAACAAATGCTAACCTTCATCCGGAATAATGTCTTCGTTCGGAATAATCAAAACAAATCAATTCATCCGGAATAAAATTTGATTCGGAATAAACTGCTGGTTCGGAATAAGCCTTGATCCGGAATAAACTGCTTGGTTCGGAATAAATGACTGATCTGGAAAAATCAAAACAAATAGCTCATTCGGAATAGTAGACTCATTCGGAATATTCCTTCATCCGGAATATATGTTGATTCGGAATATTGAGAACAAAAACTCACTCGGAATAAATTCAGTTCATTCGGAATATTCATTCATCCGAAATAACATAAGTTCATTCGGAATAGGGGCTCATCCGGAATATCTGTTCATCCGGAATAAAGGACTTGATCCGGAATAATGGAAACAAAAGCTGTTTCGGAATAAAAAGCTTTACTCGGAATATTTAGCTGATATAGAATAATAAGAGGGAAACTTTGGTTCGGAATCTGGGAAAAACAAACTTAGCGAAGAACAAGGGAAATAAAAAGGGACGAAACTTAATTAAATCTAACCAAATTAAACCAAAAGATTAAACCAAACTAACCAACAATCATCTACTAACAATAACCTAGCAATCCAAATCACTAAAACTAACAATCATAACCAAAATAATCAAACCCATTTGATCAAATCAATAAAAACTAAAGAACATAAACATAAACATAAACATAAACATAAACATGAAGATTAATATCAAAACAAGAAAGGTAGATGAGAGATTAACAAGAAAAGTAAAGATTCAATAAACATAAAAAGTAAACTTACTTGATAATTAAAGTGCAAGACAAGGTAATTAAATGGCAATGAAATAAATGTGCAAGTAATTAAAAATGGAGAGACTAATTTTGTCAAAATTAGCTAACAAAAATGAAATTATGACTAATGGTCCTATTTATAGGAGGAGGAGAGGTTGGAAGCTTCCTCCTCTCTTTCTTCTTTCTTTATTTCTCGTTTAGTCCTCATTCTTCTTAATTCTTCGAATTTTTCGACTTTTGTCTCGGGATTACTTTAAACTCGTCTTGTGATTTCTTCAAAAATTAGACTTGAGTTCTGCGGCTTTATTAAACTTCCGTCTTTGGACTTTTTATTCGATAAATCTTTAGAATAGGCCTTGGACTTCCGTTCTTTTTGCACTCTTGATTTCTCGACTTCATCTTTTGTCTTTTTCTTTGATAAAAGCCCGTGAAAGCCCGTGTTTTCTTCCCTTTTTACATTTTGATCCTAAAATCACAACAAAAACACAAACCACGCATAATTCCGACATTTACGACATAAAATACACGTTATGGTCTTGTTTTCATTATAATTAAGTGGTAAAAGTATGGGTGTTTTCACACCTATCAAATCCCCTACACTTGACCATTGCAATGTCCTCATGCAATACATTAATTACAAAGCAAGATTACACTTTTCATCACAATCAATCCACATTGGCCTTTATTAAAGAGATGGAAAATAACGAAACAAGTAAAGAAATCAAAGACTTACCTTAGGGTTTTGGAATGTCATGAATGATTATCATCCTCAAGTTTCACGTTCCCCTTACCAAGCTTAAAAACGAGATAATTGTTATTATAAGTTAGAAAACTAACGTGAACTCATGTGGGCTAATTATTTACTTAGACTCCCTTATTCCTAGGTGTATCTCTTATATTTTATTATTGTCTTGAATGATCACGAGGATGCATTGTTGACTTATTTCGATAGTTATTAAGGCTAAAAATAAAGTGGGACGATTTAATCAATAGTTAGCTAAAGGACAAAATCTTTTAAAACTGCTTCTCGGGACCTCATAAAGTTCATATCTTGGCATAACTCGCTTCACGATTTGAGACCTTTCTCAGACCGATATTTGGCAGTGAATTCATACTTCAAATCTTGAGAGACGTTCATGAAATAATGGTCTTCTCTTCATAATAGGAATTTCTTCACTTGAAGTTTTGAGAGATTCTTCATATTTGGACCACGACTTCTTCATTTTTCTCCAATCTTTATTTGGGATTTTGATATACAACGATCCGCCTCCTTTTAGGACTTGGATCTATTTATCCTCATACCTTGTTAGGGCCTTTTTGGATAGACTTCTCCATGATCTTTTTGGGGAGTTTTTGCTTTTCGTCGTGTGTCTCGATCCTTCATATTGATTTTTGATAAATGATTCTTCACATCACTTTTGGATCTTTAGCAACAAAATGTAGCCCTCATGCCTTGTTAGGGCCTTTTCGGACTTGCCAATCTTCGCATCCCGCTTTAATAAGTTATGCCTTGGATATAAACTCTAATCAATACCGAGCAACTTTTAAATGATCTTGGGCTAGAAGCTAAGTAACTTTTCAAATCGTACGACCTTACTTATTGCAATTAAATTTATTAACAAGCGATGGGAGAATAGGCTTATAATCAACTCGCATAAATTCACAAAAGAATACCAAACTTATAATTGACTCTATCATCTCTCGTTCTCCACAATTTAAAATCTCAAGGAATGAGAATCGTGGATGCTTAGCCAATTAAATCAAAGTTTTGGGTTTTCGAGTCATCTGTAGGATCTTGCAAATTCTTAGACTTTTTCAAGTTTGGAATTCGCATTTTAAAGTTCCCTTGACAAACGACTCTCTAGAATCAATTATAGGAACTTGCGAAAAGTTCTTGTTCTTAACCCGTGAGAGTTAAGACTTTCGCGTTTTAAAGCTCCCTATATAAAAGCCTAGCAAAACTTGACTTAAACACGTTAAGGATACTAGCTAGAGTAAACTTAGATAAGTAAACTCGGGTTGAGTCAAAAGATTCACAACGTTTGAAAACTAAAACCACTTTATTAAAATTTATTCTAACAACGAAATAAAATAACTATAACAAAGGTAAAACTACTAGGCCAAAATTTTTGAAAAGTGTCGAAAAATGAATTTTTCGGTTAAAATGAGGACAAATGCAAGGAAAAGACCACTTAACTTCGATAGAAGTCCCCCCTACACTTGATATAAACATTGTCCTCAATGTTTAAGCATGTGTGAGTAAACTCCCCTACACTTAGGACATTGTGCACGTTGATTAAATCTTGCTAAGAAAGAGACAACTAAAGGGATTCCTATTTTAATAGTGAGAAATATAAAATAGTGAATCGAAAAGAGTTTAGGATAGAACCGAGAAGACGGAAACACAGAATCACGGGTCGTCAAAAATCATCAAGAGTGGATCATTGAATGCTCGAATCCCTGAATATGAGAAGAGAGAAAATAGCAAACACCAACGGGTCTCCCCTACACTTATGATAGAAATAGCTAAAAGATAGATACTTGGTTTGCCTCCCAAGAAGCGCTTGATTTTTGTTCACCGAGTCGTGAGCCTGACTTGACATTGATTAGCAAAGGAAGAAGCTTGAAAAACATCCACCTTTAAAATGTGTTTCTTCATATCCAAAGTAGGATAAAGACCATAATCATCAAAGTCCAAAAGAGGAGCATCACTCTCATTTGGGAAGTAAGTGTTGAGAAAATTAGCAAAATCTTCCTCAAATGAGTAGTCATCCAAAGTAGGATCAAGTGTTGTAGGCGGAGGATCTTCATCATGAGAAGAATCACTCGAAAGAGTATCGGCCTCATCAAAATCATCAAACGTGGGCATGTCTGGATACTCAGAAGTAAAATCATCATAATCATCACCATTAGAACTAGAATCGTCATCATAAGTATCAAAGATCGGTGGAGAATCATAAATTGGGGGAGGATCAGAATTAGAGAGAGAATCATCCACATCGTCTTGGAACAGTGGATTATCAAAGCAAGAATCGAATAGAGGATTGTTTTAGACGACAAAATCATCAAGCACATTAATCATATTCGCCGATTCTCTTCCATAGGATTTGTTTGTGATCTTCCCCATTTCGAACACTTGTGCATCATTCCTGACCCTTAAGATTAACTTACCTTCGGCAACATCAACTAAAGCTTTTCCGGTTCTCAAGAATGGCCGACCAAGTATTGAAGGAATACGAGGGTCCATTTCATAATCTACAACAACAAAGTCGACCGGAAAAGTGAAGGTGCCAACTTTAATGAACACATCTTCGGCAATACCAACGGGGTAAGTGAGAGTGCGATTTGCAAGCTCGAGAGTCATCTTCGTTGGTGTAAGATCGGGTAATGATAACTTATTCCAAACACTTAAAGGCATCAAATTTATACTTGCCCTGAGATCGGCTAAGGCAGTAAATTCGTCGGTTTGGTTAAAAGTACATGGTAGCACAAAACGACCGGGATCTCCAAGTTTTTCCGGAAGTTCCTTAAGAAGGATTGCAGAGCAATTTTCATTCAAGCGAGTATTAACAAACTCGGCCATCTTCTCCTTCTTATATGCAATTCCTTAAACATCTTGACAAATTGTGGCATTTGAGCAAGAGCTTCAACAAGGGTAAATGTGACGGTCATGCCGGCAATCTTGTCCAAAAAAGTTAGAGACTTGAACGTCATTCTTAGTCAAAATTCTAGCCTTGTCGAGTCGAGAAGGGTAAGGAATGCTGGGTTTATAGGTGGAAGGTGGGGTTGGTGAAGGGTTCTTCTTGGGTACTTCTTCATGAGAAGGCGGAGACGGTAATGGTGAACTAATACTAGGTGTGGGAGTAGTAGGGATAAATGGTGGTGGAGGAGGTGTAGATGGTGTAACTGGGGCTGGGATAGATGGTCCTACTAAAGTTGCTCCACTACGGGTAGTAATAGCACTCACATTCACTCTCGGGTTGGTGACGGTGTTTGAAGGTAGAGAGCCCAAAGTAGAGGGTTGAGTGGTTGGTAAGAAACTAGCCAGCATATTCTTCAAATCATTCGTTTGAGTGCTGAAGGAGGTTTGTATATCATTTCAAAGCTCGGATCTAATCTCATTCCCTTTCTTAGTGATATCCCCTTTTAAATTGATAATTTGGCTTTGTAGATTCTTGATTTGCTCTCCTTGGGTTCTCATTAAAGCTTCAACATCTTGATTAATGGGTGGGGCTTGTTGAGCGGGTGGGCGATAAGGATTAGAAGCTCGAGGTGGGATTTGGTTGCTTCTATTGTAATTGTTGTTGGGGTTGTGGTTTTGAGGAGAAAAACCGGGTGAAAGATAGTTGTTCGACCGGTAACTTAGCAAATTTCGATCCCCTTGAGGTCGGGCTTGGTAATTTTCCGATGAATAGTTACCATAAGCCGCATACACGT
Source organism: Glebionis coronaria (assembly GCA_025667525.1). NCBI lineage: Eukaryota > Viridiplantae > Streptophyta > Magnoliopsida > Asterales > Asteraceae > Glebionis > Glebionis coronaria. The sequence continues at coordinate 222,401,897 of CM046880.1, forward strand.
TTTCCGGGTTGCCTTGAGTAGAAGTACAATCAGTGTATGAATGAGGACCGTCGCATGTCTCACAAGGAATTGCTACAGCTTTAACTTGTTGTTGTTGGTTTGTAGCGATGAGCAAGATATTTTTGTTCATTTCGGCCATCATGCGGGTGAATTCGGTCATGTCGGGGTTTGCTGAAGTAGAAGAAACATTGACTCTCGGGTTGTTCCTTGAAGAAGTGGAGGAATCCCAATTGTTGTGATGAGTAGTCATGTTCTCAATAAGCTCTCTACACTCCTCGGGTCTTCTATTCATAAATGTGCCACCGGCGGCTGCATTAATCGTATCACGATCACGAAAAATCAAACCATTGTAGAAAGTATCAATCAACGTAACAGGGAGCATGTTGTGGTTTGGACATCGATCGATCAAAACATTATATCTTTCCCAAGCATCAAAGAGAGATTCATCGGGTTCTTGCATGAAACTTCTGATTTGATTTCGAAGGCTCGTGACCATGGATGGTGGAATGTAGCGCGACAAAAATCGTTGAGTCATGTCGTCCCAAGTATGAATGGAATTCTTCGGGAGACGATCAAACCATTTTTCGGCGTGGTGTGATAAAGTATGTGGAAAGAGTTGAAGGCGAAGAACATCCATAGTAGCACCGGGCAACTTCATGTTTTGAGTAATAGTAATGAATTTGTCGAGGTGCTTGTTGGCATCATCATCCGGTATTCCGCGAAATGGATTAGTTTGCACTTGTTGGATCATGTGATGCTTCAACGAAAACTCCGGATCCGTGATTTGCATCAGCGCAATCGTTCCTCCTCGTCCAAACATTGTGGGTTGACAAAGCTCCTCCATTGTCCGAAGATCGGGCTGTGGAAGAACATTGTTGTTGTTATTGTTGAGGTGCGGTGGATTATTGTTGTTGTTGACACCTGCCATAGCTAAATCTTCACGAGTCTCGGGCTCTGGATAAGTTGAAGATCTAGTACGCATACACCTGCAAAAGCAAAAGAAAAAGATACCAAAGCAATAGACAATATATATACACTATAAAAATAAAATCTTTTTGGATTTTTGAAAATTTTTAATTTTTATGGATTTTTAACAATTTTTAATTTTTATGGATTTTTGAAAATTTTTGAGTCGGAAAAATAACGCTCATGAATGAACGGATCCCAAAAAGCAACGCGTCTCTCACAGAAAACCGTTAATCTTTACGAAAAGAGCCGGCAGCGGCGCCATTTGATAACTATATTTTACTCAGTTAAAAAGTTCTTTGTCGTATGTCTAATCGAATTGATTATTGGTAAACGTGTGACTCAGTTGTTCATGGTGGGAAACAAATAGTTTGGTCGTTGTAGTAAAATAAAAGTGCACAAACTTTTAAAGTAAATGGCAGTAAATAAATCTAAAAACAAATTGAAAATAAATGACGGGAAATAAAAACGTGACGAAAAGTAAATAACGCAAACTTAAAACTATTCTAAAGCAAACTTAAACTTAAACTAAAGGCAAGCTTAAAATAAATCTAAGGCAAGTAAACTAAAATTGCGACTAAGTAAAAAGGCGGGAAAAGAAAAGTTTAAAACTTAAATTATAAAATTAGAAAAACTTAAAATAACTCATCCGGAATAAATCCTTCATCCGGAATAACACTCTCATTCGGAATAAATGTTCATCCGGAATAAACAAATGCTAACCTTCATCCGGAATAATGTCTTAGTTCGGAATAATCGAAACAAATCAATTCATCCGGAATAAAACTTGATCCAGAATAAACTGCTGGTTCGGAATAAGCCTTGATCCGGAATAAACTGCTTGGTTCGGAATAAATGACTGATCCGAAAAATCAAAACAAATAGCTCATTCGGAATAGTAGACTCATTCGGAATATTCCTTCATCCGGAATATATGTTGATTCGGAATATTGAGAACAAAAACTCACTCGGAATTGATAGGTGTGTAAACACCCATCCTTTTTACCACTTAATTACAATAATAACCGAGCCAAAACGTGTATTTTATGTCATTTATGTCGGAATTATGCGTGGTTTGTGTTTTTGTTGTGATTTAGGACGAAAAGGTGAAAAGTGGAGAAAACACGGGCATTCACGGGCTTTCATCGAAGAAAAAGACGAAAGACGAAGTCAAGAAATCAAAAGTGCAAAAAGAACGGAAGTCCAACACCAATTCTGAAGATTTATCGAAGAAAAAGTCAAAAGACAGAAGTTTACTAAAAGCCGAAGAACTCAAGTCTAATTTATTGAAGAATTACAAGACGAGTTTGAAGAAATCCCGAGACAAACTCATTAAAGTCAAAAGATTAAGGACTTAATGACGCAATTAAAGAAAGAAGAAAGAGGGGAGGAAGCTTCCTAAGCACCTCCCTAATCTCCCCTATAAATAGATTAGATTTTCCTTCATTTGTTTTTGTTGGTTAATAGTGACAATTAGTTCTTCCATTTTAATTACCTTGTCATTTAATTACATGTCATTTAAATACTTGTCTTGCACCTTAAATTCATTTAATTTCAAGTAAGTTTCCATTTAATTCTTGTCAATCTTTACTTTTATTGTTTGATCTCCTATCTTCCTTTCTTGTTTGATCTTAATCTTCATGCTTTATTGTTTATGTTCATGTTCTTGATTTTTATTGATTTAATTAAGTGGGTTTTGATTATTTTGGTTATATTTGTTAGTTTGATTGTTTTGGATTGTTTGTTTATGATTAATAGATGTTTATTGATTAGTTTGATTTAATCTTGTGGTTGATTTTGTTTAGTTTTGATTAGATCCGTAGCTTTTTGTTTCTTCTTTGTTCTTCACTTCATTCTTATTCCCAGGTTTATTCCGAACGAAGGGTTCAAGCAAGTAGTTCTGAATCAGTGAGTTCCGAACCAAGAAAAGTTCCGAACCAGTGAGTTCCGAACCAAGCAAAGTTCCGAACCAAGCAAAGTTCCGAATCAAAGTTCCGAACCAAGCAAAAGTTCCGAACCAAGCAAAGTTCCGAATCAAAGTTCCGAACCAAGCAAAGTTTTGAACCAGTGAGTTCCAAACCAAGCAAAGTTCCGAACCAAGCAAAGTTCCGAATCAAAGTTCTGAACCAAGCAAAAGTTCCGAATCAAGCAAAGTTCCGAACCAAGCAAAGTTCCGAATCAAAGTTCCGAACCAAGCAAAAGTTCCGAAACAAGCAAAGTTCCGAACCAAGCAAAGTTCCGAATCAAAGTTCCGAACCAAGCAAAAGTTCCGAATCATGCAAAGTTCCGAATCAAAGTTCCGAACCAAGCGAAGTTCCGAATCAGTGAAGTTCTGAATCAAAGGTGTTCATTCGGAATATTGAATATTCCGGATAAGTGACATACTCCGGATAAACCATTATTCCGAGTGAGCATTTTATTCCGGATCAAGGATTTTGGTAAATATTCCGAGTGAAGAAGAATCATTCCGAACGAAGGTGACATTCCGGATGAGTGATTATTCCGAACGAAGGATTATTCCGAATGAGCTGTTTTCAGGTTCTTTTTAGTTTCTGTTTTTAAGTTTTAATTTTCAAGCTTTACTTTTCCCGCCTTTTTCCTTAGTTACACTTTTAGTTTACTTGCCTTAGATATATTTTATCCTTGACTTAGTTTAATTTTTAGTTGCGTTTTAAGTTTGCCTTAGATAGTTTTAAGTTTGCGTTATTTACTCTTAGTGCCTTTTAATTTTCGTCTCGCTTTTAAATACTTGCCATTTATTTTAAATTAGTTGTAGATTTATTTTAACTGCTATTTACTTTAGTTGTTTTGCACCTTTTAATATACTACAACGACACAACTATTTGTTTCACCAAAGAAGGACTGAGTCGCATAGTTAAACCAGGATCAATTCGATTAGACCACTACTTCGAACTTTTAACTAGCAAAATCTTTACATTAAAATGACGCCGCTGTCGGCTCTTTTCGTGAAGATTAACGGTTTTCTGTGAGAGACGCGTTGCTTATTGGGATCCGTTCACTCGTGAACGATATTTTTCGTGTCAAAAATTTTCAAAAAATCCCAAAAACATTTGAAAAATCATAAAAAGCATTTCTTTTCAAAAGTTTTGCACCAAATATATTACTCTTTATCCTCTATTATGTTTAATTCTTTTTTTTACCCCTCTTATTTATAATTCTTCATGGATTCGTCTTGCGTACGGTGTGGGAGACCATGGCATGGTTTTCGAACATGTCAATGGTGTACTTGTGAGCGGTGTGGTTTTGATATCGACGATACACAATTTGGATTTTATCCATTTTGCAATTCAACAAATTCATACTTCTCCTCTTACAATACTTTCTCACCTTCTCCCGTCTATGACAATCCTTATCCTCAAGATGCACCAGGTTTTTCTCCATACCCGTGGTGCTATATTTGTGGGGGCCCTCACGATGCTTCTTCTTGTGATCCGTCGAAGGTCTTTGAGAAAGTTCCGTGCTATCATCCCAGTGTGTATAACTTTGAGCCCCCACGTCACACCGTCAATCATCAACCCTTTTGTGCACTTCCTCCTGAGCAAATGGCCACACTTTTTGACAACTTTCAAAAAGTTCAAGAAGCTTGCAACAAGATCATGGAGAAATGTCAAGCGGATCAGCAACAAGATCAAGTATCTAACCTTAATGCTTATACTCCTCCTCTTGTGCCTCCATATTATTATGATAGTGATGACGATGAGAGTCCTATTTCTTGGAACGATGAGAATTCTATTCCTTCTCCCGACTTGCCGGCTCTGGAGCCTCAGGATTCACCTATCCTAGTGGATGAGGATCTTAGCACAATTCCTGCAAAGGAATCCGACGAATTCACAAAGTCTAGTGCTGATAACCTTGTCCTAATTTCAAGTGAATCTGAGTTGACATCCGACAGTGACGATGAGTATGATGCCCTTTCTTCTGATGATGTTCCTTCCACCAACACTTTGGGAGAGGATTATTTGGCTTTCTCTAATCCTTTTTTTGATCAAGATGATGATTTTACTTCTAGTGATGATGAGTCACTATCTGATGAAGACGTTCCGAAGGAAACTTTCAAGATTTATTCGAACCCTTTATTTGATTTTGATGACGCTTACATATCTAGTGAGGTGAATCCTCTCTTTGACGAAGGGATTGAGGACATTTATAGCTCTGCTTCTCTTGATATTGATTAGCATACTTTGTTAGCCATGCCCCCTTCTATAGCAGAGGTGGAGAGATTTGACTCTAACGGACAGGTGACACGGATGGAAGGTAATTCTTCTCTTACTTCTCATACTATATTGCCCCCTCATCCTACTGAATGCACACCCAAGCGGGTGATGTATCAATTTCACTCTCTGGGAAATAAGGATGAGTGCTTTGACCCGGGAGGTGACAATGACCATTCTATGATTGATAACCTTACGACTTTGCCAATTGGTCAGCATCGATTGTCTTTGGAGGATGACAATGTGATTCCTTTACCCACCCCACCTCCCGTGGATCAAGATTTCACATACTTCTCGTATGTTGAAAGGACCTTCCTACCATTAAAGACTTATCCTCCTGCCTCTCCTTTATTATATTCCTCCGGGAACGAGGACAAGGTCTTTGATCCCGGTATTACATTTGAGGCTTCCCCATGGACCATTTAATTCGGGGACGAGTCAGGCTCGTGACTCGGTTAATATAAACAAGCGCTTTTTGGGAGGCACCCCAATTATCTTTACCTGTTTTCACCATAAGTGTAGGCGGGAGCCCCGTGGTGTTTCTTGTTCTCTTTCTTATCATGTGCAAGGATTCGAGCGCTCAATGATCCACTCTTGATGATTTTTGACGACCCGTGATTCCGTTGTTTCCGTCTTCCCGGTTCTATCCTAAACTCTTTTCGATTCACTATTTTATATTTTCCAATATTAAAATAGGAATCTCGTTAGTTGTCCTTTCCTTAACAAGATTTAAACAACGTGCACAATGTCCTAAGTGTAGGGGAGTTTACTCCCACATGCTTAAACATTGAGGACAATGTTTATATTGAGTGTAGGGGGGACTTCTATCGAAGTTAAGTGGCCTTTTTCTTGTATTTTTCCTCATTTTAACCGGAAAATCAATTTTTCGACATTTTTCAAAACTTTTGATCTATTTTGGCCTATTAGTTTTTTACCTTTGTATAGTTATTTTCTTTCTTTGCTAGAATAAATTTTTAATAAAGTGTTTTTTATTTTCAAACGTTGTGAATCTTTTGACTCAACCCGAGTTTACTTATCTAAGTTTACTCTAGCTAGTATCCTTAACGTGTTTAAGTCAAGTTTTGCTAGGCTTTTATATAGGGAGCTATAAAACGCGAAAGTCTTAACTCTCACGGGTTAAGAACAAGAACTTTTTGCAAGTTCCTATAATTGATCCTAGAGAGGCGTTTATCAAGGGAACTTTAAAATGCGATTTCTAAACTTGAAAAAGTCTAAGAGTTTGCAAGATCCTATAGACGACTCGAAAACCCAAAACTTTGATTTAATAGGCTAAACATCCACGAGTCTTATTGCTTGAGATTTTAAACTATGGAGAACCAGAGATGATAGAGTCAATTATAAGTTTTGTATTCTTTCGTGAATTTATGTGAGTTAATTATAAGCCTATTCTCCCATCGCTTGCTAATAAATTTATCTGCAATAAATAAGGTTGTACGATTTGAAAAGTTACTTAGCTTCTAGCCCAAGAACGTTTAAAAGTTGCTCGGTATGGATTAGAGTTCATAGCCAAGGCATAACTTATTGAAGCGGGATGCGAAGATTGGCGAGTCCATAAAGGTCCTAACAAGGCATGAGGGCTATATTTTGTTGCTAAAGATCCAAAACTGATGTGAAGAATCATCGATCGAAAATCAATATGAAGGATCGAGACACACGACGAAAAGCAAGTACTCCCAAAAGATCATGGAGAAGTCTATCCAAAAAGGCCCTAACAAGGTATGAGGATAAATAGATCCAAGTCCAAAAAGGAGGCGGATCGTTGTATATCAAAGTCCAAAATAAAGATTGGAGAAAAATGAAGAAGTCGTGGTCCAAATATGAAGAATCTCTCAAAACTTCAAGTGAAGAAATTCCTATTATGAAGAGAAGACCATTATTTCATGAACGTCTCTCAAGATTTGAAGTATGAAGACGCTACCAAATATCAGTCCGAGAAAGGTCTCAAATCACGAAGCGAGTTATGCCAAGATATGAACTTTATGAGGTCCCGAGAAGCAGTTTTAAAAGATTTTGTCCTTTAGCTAACAATTGATTAAATCGTCCCATTTTGTTTTCAGCTTAAATAACTATCGAAATAAGTCAACAATGCATCCTCGTGATCATTCAAGACAATATTAAAATATAAGAGATACACCTAGGAATAAGGGAGTCTAAGTGAATAATCGGCCCACATGAGTTCGTGTTAGTTTGCTAACTTATAATAACAATGATCTCGTTTTTAAGCTTGGTTTGGAGAAAGTGAAAACTTGAGGATGATGATCATTCATGACATTTTCAAAACCCGAAGGTATGATTTTGATTTCTTTATTTTGAATGTTTATCTCTTTAATAAAGGCCAACGTGGATTGATTATGATGAAAAATGTAATCGTGCTTTGTAACTAATGCATTGCATGAGGACATTGCAATGGTCAAGTGTAGGGGATTTGATAGGTGTGTAAACACCCATCCTTTTTACCACTTAATTACAATAATAACCGAGCCAAAACGTGTATTTTATGTCATTTATGTCGGAATTATGCGTGGTTTGTGTTTTTGTTGTGATTTAGGACGAAAAGGTGAAAAATGGAGAAAACACGGGTATTCACGGGCTTTTATCGAAGAAAAAGACGAAAGACGCAGTCAAGAAATCAAGAGTGCAAAAAGAACGGAAGTCCAAGACCAATTCTGAAGATTTATCGAAGAAAAAGTCAAAAGACAGAAGTTTACTAAAAGCCGAAGAACTCAAGTCTAATTTATTGAAGAATTACAAGACGAGTTTGAAGAAATCCCGAGACAAACTCATTAAAGTCAAAAGATTAAGAAGATTAAGGACTTAATGACGTAATTAAGGAAAGAAGAAAGAGGGGAGGAAGCTTCCTAAGCACCTCCCTAATCTCCCCTATAAATAGATTAGGTTTTCCTTCATTTGTTTTTGTTGGCTAATAGTGACAATTAGTTCTTTCATTTTAATTACATTGTCATTTAATTACATGTCATTTAAATACTTGTCTTGCACATTAAATTCATTTAATTTCAAGTAAGTTTCCATTTAATTCTTGTCAATCTTTACTTTTATTGTTTGATCTCCTATCTTCCTTTCTTGTTTGATCTTAATCTTCATGCTTTATTGTTTATGTTCATGTTCTTGATTTTTATTGATTTAATTAAGTGGGTTTTGATTATTTTGGTTATATTTGTTAGTTTGATTGTTTTGGATTGTTTGTTTATGATAAATAGATGTTTATTGATTAGTTTGATTTAATCTTGTGGTTGATTTTGTTTAGTTTTGATTAGATCCGTAGCTTTTTGTTTCTTCCTTGTTCTTCGCTTCATTCTTATTCCCAGGTTTATTCCGAACGAAGGGTTCAAGCAAGTAGTTCCGAATCAGTGAGTTCCGAACCAAGCAAAGTTCCGAACCAGTGAGTTCCGAACCAAGCAAAGTTCCGAACCAAGCAAAGTTCCGAATCAAAGTTCCGAACCAAGCAAAAGTTCCGAACCAAGCAAAGTTCCGAATCAAAGTTCTGAACCAAGCAAAAGTTCCGAACCAAGCAAAGTTCCGAACCAGTGAGTTCCGAACCAAGCAAAGTTCCGAATCAAAGTTCCGAACCAAACAAAAGTTCCGAATCAAGCAAAGTTCCGAACCAAGCAAAGTTTCGAATCAAAATTCCGAACCAAGCAAAAGTTCCGAACCAAGCAAAATTCCGAACCAACCAAAGTTCCGAATAGAAGTTCCGAACCAAGCAAAAGTTCCGAATCAAGAAAAGTTCCGAATCAAAGTTCCGAACCAAGCGAAGTTCCGAATCAGTGAAGTTCCGAATCAAAGGTGTTCATTCGGAATATTGAATATTCTGGATAAGTGACATATTCTGGATAAACCATTATTCCGAGTGAGCATTTTATTCCGGATCAAGGATTTTGGTAAATATCCCGAGTGATGAAGAATCATTCCGAACGAAGGTGACATTCCCGACGAGTGATTATTCCGAACGAAGGATTATTCCGAATGAGCTGTTTTCAGGTTCTTTTTAGTTTCTGTTTTTAAGTTTTAATTTTCAAGCTTTACTTTTCCCGCCTTTTTCCTTAGTTACACTTTAAGTTTACTTGCCTTAGATTTATTTTAGCCTTGCCTTAGTTTAATTTTTAGTTGCGTTTTAAGTTTGCCTTAGATAGTTTTAAGTTTGCGTTATTTACTCTTAGTGCCTTTTAATTTTCGTCTCGCTTTTAAATACTTGCCATTTATTTTAAATTAGTTTTAGATTTATTTTAACAGCTATTTACTTTAATTGTTTTGCACCTTTTAATATACTACAACGACACAACTATTTGTTTCACCAAAGAACGACTGAGTCGCATAGTTAAACCAGGATCAATTCGATTAGAACACTACTTCGAACTTTCAACTAGCAAAATCTTTACATTAGGAATAAATTCAGTTCATTCGGAATATTAATTCATCCAGAATAACATAAGTTCATTCGGAATAGGGGCTCATCCGGAATATCTGTTCATCCAAAATAAAGGACTTGATCCAGAATAATGGAAACAAAAGCTGGTTCGGAATAAAAAGCTTTACTCGGAATATTTAGCTGATACGAAATAATAAGAGGGAAACTTTGGTTCGGAATCTGGGAAAAACAAACTTAGCAAAGAACAAGGGAAATAAAAAGGGACTAAACTTAATTAAATCTAACCAAATTAAACCAAAAGATTAAACCAAACTAACCAACAATCATCTACTAACAATAACCTATCAATCCAAATCACTAAAACTAACAATCATAATCAAAATAATCAAACCCACTTGATCAAATCAATAAAAACTAAATAACATAAACATAAACATAAACATGAAGATTAATATCAAAACAAGAAAGGTAGATGAGAGATTAACAAGAAAAGTAAAGATTCAATGAACATAAAAAGTAAACTTACTTGATAATTAAAGTGCAAAACAAGGTAATTAAATGGCAATGAAATAAATGTGCAAGTAATTAAAAATGGAGAGACTAATTTTGTCAAAATTAGCTAACAAAAATGAAATTATGACTAATGGTCCTATTTATAGGAGGAGGAGAGGTTGGAAGCTTCCTCCTCTCTTTCTTCTTTCTTTATTTCTCGTTTAGTCCTCAGTCTTCTTAACTCTTCAACTTTTTCGACTTTTGTCTCGGGATTACTTTAAACTCGTCTTGTGATTTCTTCATAAATTAGACTTGAGTTCTTCGGCTTTATTAAACTTCCGTCTTTGGACTTTTTCTTCGATAAATCTTTAGAATAGGCCTTGGACTTCCGTTCTTTTTGCACTCTCGATTTCTTGACTTCATCTTTTGTCTTGTTCTTCGATAAAAGCCCGTGAAAGCCCGTGTTTTCTTCCCTTTTTACATTTTGATCCTAAAATCACAACAAAAACACAAACCACGCATAATTCCGACATTTATGACATAAAATACACGTTATGGTCTTGTTTTCATTATAATTAAGTGGTAAAAGGATGGGTGTTTTCACACCTATCAGTTAGTAATGCTAACACTACTCATATGCCCTAATCACGTACTTAGACTCCCTTAATCCTAAGTGGTATCTCTTATATTTTATTTTTGTCTTGAATGATCATGAAGATACATTTTTTACTTATGCGATGATAGAGATTAAGGTCCAAAAATAGAGTCATAACGGTGTAACCAAGACCATCGAATTAATAACCTCCCCTAATAGAAAACGATGTCAAAAAATTAAATCAACAAGAAGGATCGATAAACACGGTTTTATAACGGTTTTGAACATAAGACTTATTACCAAGACTTTTATACGCCCCCTAACGGATGGGCTTTATTATCATAGGTTTACCTCCATCTTTTATTCAACTCTGCCATGGAGCTTTTATTATGACTTCAGTCTTGCCTTGCCTTTTATATAACCTCGCCATGAGGTGTTTATTATGGCCAAAGACGTATATACTCACGCTAAAGCGAATTTTGGATCTTTAAAGCTTCAAAGTTTAAGGCTTTTCACTTTCAATTTTGCATAGATTTTTCGGCCTTGTGAGCTTGAAATTTTTGCTTGATTTAGGTGAGTGAGCACTTAAAATTATTATTGGGTGAAGCTTACGATTATTCGGGGTGCCAGTACTTCAAAACCGTGACGCTGGCGATAGCTTAATGTTTTCCCAATTTAATTACATGGAAGCTACTAGAAAAATACTAGAAACCAACAATCAAGATTACACCGCTAAGCCAATACTTATTAGCAAAATATATATACAAGCGAAGGGAGAATAAGCAAACAATTAGAAAAACATGAGTTTTTGAAAGAATACGAGTACTCAACGTTTAGCATAGTAACTTACAATTAACGCTATCATTTCTCGTCCTCATTTAAGAGACTTAGCCTAATATATGTTAAGGAATCGAAGCTAAGTGCTCAACACGCACGGTCGAGTCAAAAATTACTCTTATTTTCACCATCGGAAAATCTACATCCGTGTCTTTAAACACTTTTGAAAACATGAGAAATTTTTTTAAAAATTTGGCCATTTTTAGCCTTATTTGTAACAAAACAATAAACAAAAAGATAAACTTTGGAAAGCGTGAAGGTTTGGCAAGGCAAGTATCTATTCACCCCCATACTAAAGTTAAACATTATCCTCAATGTTTCGAGTCTAAGGGTAGGATACCCCCATACTAGAGACAAAGTCGAATGCTTAATCTAGCATGGAAATGGTGGAACCATTAATTCAATAGCCGTTTATGAAGTGTGCTAAAAGACCTATGGTTAGAACATCAAAGGATATATCATTTGGATATCGAGAAATTCTTCAAGCAAACGATCGCGTGCTCATGTAAAACGAACACGAGAGGCTCCAATCGTGAAGATGATCATCTAAAAACCATAATTCACATACAACCAAGAAACAAAGGTTGGAAGGGCACAAATCCCCTCACATAAGCTACATTAGAAAGCGATAATATGTACATGGATAAGCATGGGATCTCCCCCACGAGGCACCTCGTTTTTTATTACCGAGTCTTGAGCTCGAATAGATCCCCTCAATACTAATTATCATTGGGGAAGGTGACTTAGACGAGGTCGTACAAAGAAGGGACTCCCCCACCAAAGTAGTGCTTCAACCTATGACCCTTCACCTTAAAGTTAGGACCATCATTTTGAGCTAGCTCGATTGTCCCATAAGGAAACACTTGGGTGATGGTGAATGGTCCGGACCAACGGGATTTCAACTTACAGGAAAATATTTTCAATCTTGAGTTAAAAAGCAATACTTGATCTCCAATGTTAAAAAACCGGTTTTTAAGTTTAGAATCATGAAACTTTTTGGTTTTGTCTTTGTATATCAATGAATTTTCATAAGCAATGTCTCTCAGTTCATCCAATTCATTTAATTGCATTTTCCGGTGTTTTCCCGCGGTCTCAATGTCATCATTACAATGCTTTAGGGCCCAATAAGCTTTGTGTTCGAGTTCAATTGGAAAGTGACAATTCTTCCCATACACGAGCTTATAAGGAGTGCACCCAATGGGCATCTTATAGGCGGTACGAAAGGCCCATAAAGCATCGTTTAACTTATCTGACCAAGGTTGTCGGTTCTTTCCTATCGATCTTTCCAAGATCATCTTCAAAGCTCTGTTTGAAACCTCGACTTGCCCACTCGTTTGTGGGTGATAAGCCGTAGAAAGCCGATGTGTAACCCCATATTTCTTTAGAAACTTTTCAAATTGTTCGTTATAAAAATGGGTTCCACGATCGCTTATGATAGCATGAGGGGTTCTAAACCGAGAGAACAATTGCTTCAAGAACTTGACTACCACACGAGCATCGTTCGTGGGCAAAGCCTTAGCTTCCATCCACTTGGATAGGTAGTCAACGCGACAAGGATGTACTTATTACCACGAGATGATGGGAATGGACCCATAAAATCAATGCCCCACACGTCAAAGATCTCACACACTTGGATGATATTTTGTGGCATTTCACCGTTTTGTGAGGCTTTTCCTTGACGTTGGCATGAGTCACACGACTTGACAAGTGCGTGCGCATCTCGGTAAATAGTAGGCCAAAAGAAACCGGCATCAAAGACCTTTTTCGCCGTGAGATTAGCACCATGGTGACCACCCGTGGGTGCCTCGTGACAACCTCTAATGATATTAGTAGCTTCGGTGCCAAACACACAACGTCGAATAATTTGATCCGCAAAAGTCTGAAAGAGGTAAGTGTCACACCCCACCATGGCGGAATATGGGACGCGATGCATGGATATCATCACAACAATAACGTGTCCATATAGAGAACTATATGAATTAGAAATGTCATAAAAGGTGACACAAATGTCATGACAATACCTCAACAATGCAGGAGTCTAGGTAAGTAGGTAACAGTCCTACCTCTTACCCAAGACAAACAAATAACACAAACAAATCAACATATAGGTTCATAGTATCACTAACTGAAACAAACAGAGAAATAAACTAAGAAGAAACGGGGATCTCCTTCTAAATGCAATCCTAATGCCTCCGAAACTAGCCACTTTTATTCTCAAGCTTAACCACACTCTCACCTGAAAGAGACACTAAAACACGTCAACATAAAGTTGGTGAGAGTCATAGGTTTAGACTCTGATAGGTGTGTAAACACCCATCCTTTTTCCACTTAATTCTGACTAAAACAAGAGCAAAACACGTATTTAATATCATTTGTTTGGAATTATGCGTGGTTTTTGTGTTTATTGTGTTTTCAGAGCCAACCGGATAAATATTGAAGAAAACATGGGATTGCACGGGTTTTATGGAAGAAAAAAGACTCAAGACGAAGTATATTGTCCAAGAGATGCAAAAGATTTGAAGTCACTGGGCCTATTTGACGATTTATCGAAGAAAAGGACCAAAGATGGAAGATTTACATAAGTCGAAGAAACTCAAGTCTATTAAACGAAGAAATTAAAAGACGAGTTGGATTTAATCGACGAGAAATCCCGAATCAGAATCGAAAACGTCACCTTTTCTGAAAAGACGAGAAGACAAGAAGAACGGGAGAAAGCCCACTCACCAACCAAAAGACAAGACTATATAAAGTCCACCCTTCACACTTTTCATTCAGTTTTTAGTTTTTCTTTCCCCTCTTTTTCTCCCTTTTCTGTTCGTAGTCATCACCAACACCACTAGGGTGTTTGGTGATTTTGATTTTTATTGTTCCAAGAATCTTGTAGTTTAATCTTTGTTTTGTGATTGTTAAAACCTTAATCATTCAATACATCAATCTTTCCATTTCATCTTGTTCATCTCCATCTATTTGGTTAAAAGTTTAAGTTCTTATTTGATTGATTTAATCTTTAAAAGTTGCTGGGTTTTATGTTTTTATTGATGGGATTTGTAGTTATTGGTTAGTATATCATTTGTGTTTAGCTTTATTTAAGTTTTGGTGAAAAACTTGGTGATTTTTGGCTTAAAATCGATTTCCCTGTTCTTCTATAAAAGTACTGTTCTTGAGCATTCCCAGATTCCGGATGAACAAAAGTTCCAGATGAACACAAAGTTCCGCATGAGTTAAGAAGTTCCGAATGAGTTTTCTTTTTAAAAGTTCCGAATGAGTTTTTATAAGTTCCGAATCAATTTATGTTAAAAAGTTTCGAGTCAGTTAAAAAGTTCTGGATGAATGTTCTGTCCAAATCTTCCGAATAAACTTCCGAGTCAAAAGTTCCGGACGAAAGTTCCGGATAAACTTCCGAATCAAAAGTTCCGAGTGAAGGGTCCGAGTAAAGTTCCGGATGAACTTCCGAGTGAAGGTTCCGAGTAAAGTTCCGAATTAACTTTCGAGCCAAATCTTCCGGATCAACTTCCGAACAAAGTTCCGGGTGAAAGTTCCGGATAAACTTCCGGATAAACTTCCGTGTGAAAAGTTCCGGATCAATAGTTCCGAATCAAGGTCAAACTTCCGAATCAATCTTCTTTTGAGCAATTTTAAGTCTTACTTACTGTTCTTACTGTTCTTCATTTTTATTTTATATTTTAATCCAAGTGTTATTAATTGTTATTAATTTAATTGCTTTTAAATTTAAGTTTACATTTTAGTGCATTTAAACTTTTAGTAGATTAAAAATCCAAACCCCCTATTTGTCACCAAAAACAAATCATTCCACTTAGAACCAAGATCAATTCGAGAGGATATCGAGAGAATTTATAGAACCCATACAAAATGCTAGTATCAAATGGCGCCGCTGCCGGCTCTTCTCGTTAAGATCAACAGTTTTTTGTGAGAACTTGGATTTTGGGATCCGTTCCCCGTGAACGTTACTTTTTCATTAAAATTTTTAAAAACACAAAAAAAAAATAAATAAAAAAAAATAAATAAAAAAAAATAAATAAAAAATTTTCAAACATTAAAAATCATAAAAACCAAAAATATTTTTGTTTTGTTTTTGCCTTGTTAGTTCTTTTGCAGGTGTATGCGCACTCGATCAACGTCTTATCAAGAGCCCGAGCCTCTCGATAACTTAGACATGGCCGGTGTACAAAACAACAACAACATACCACCTCAAAACAACAATAATAACAACAACAACCCACCTTTCAACAACATGAATAATAACAACAACAATGAGCCTCTACCGGATAATCGCCCGATGATTGAACTTCTGCAAGCTCATGTAGATGGCAACACTGATCCAATTGTTATACCCGCGATTACAGCCAACAATTTTGAGCTCAAATCCTGCTTTATCCAGATGGTCTCTGCTCAACCATTCTTGGGGCGTACCATTGATGATCCACATGACCACATCAAGAGATTCTTGCAACTCACCAATACGGTCAAATTCAATGGTGTTCCACAAGAGGTAATCCGTTTACAACTTTTTCCCTTTTCTTTAGAGGGACAAGCCCGGCATTGGCTTGCTAAGGAACCGCCACAGAGAATTCTCTCGTGGACGGATTTGGAGACCAAGTTTATCAATTACTTTTTCCCACCCTCTCGTACTACCGCTTTGCGGAATGAAATCATAAATTTTGAACAAAAGTACGATGAGTCGTTTAGTGAATCTTGGGACCGTTTCAAAGACCTTTTGAGAAAATGCCCACAACATGGTTTTACCAAAGTACATCAAATTAATACTTTTTATAATGGTTTAAGCATGAATGACCAAGATTCACTAAACAGTGCCTCGGGGGGTAATCTTTTGGCTAAGACTTCCAATGCTGCTTGGGATATCATTGAGAATAAGTCTCGTGTGTAAACCAAGAGTGTTCGGACCAATGTCGCTAGTGCTAGCACTAGTGACAGCGACAAGCGACTGGACAAAATCACTACGCTTCTTGAATCGCTTGCTACCCAAACCGCGATCAACACCAACAGCATCAACGCTAGAAACGCTAAAGACGCTCAAGTCAATGCTGTTAGCCAACCATGCGAGATATGCGGGGGTCCTCACTCTTACACCACTTGTACAGCCACCCAAGACTACCCTTCTGAAAATGTGAATGCAGCATATGGCACCTATCCTCAACCTGCTTATCCAGCTAGACCTCAAGGTGACCGTAATTTGCTTAGCTACCGCTCCAACAACTACCTCTCACCACCTGGTTTTCCTCCAAACAACCCTAACCAACAACAAAACCTCAATCGCCCTCCTCAACAACAACAACCACCTCGTACACCATACATACCACCTCACAAACAACAACAACCACCTCAAAGAAATAACCAAGTTTACCAGCAACCTGCTTATCAACCACCCGCATACAATGCTCCTCCCAACCAACCCACCGCTTTACACCAAGAAGTGGAAACCTACATGAGGACTAACGATGTGATAGTGGGAAATCTTCAGCGGGAAGTGCTCAACTTAAAAGCAGACCTGGTCAAACAAGGGAACGATCTGAGAGCTGATATGAGAAACACGTTGGATAGTCAAACGAATGACTTGAAGAACATGATGGCTAGTTTTTTCCAAGGTAATCAACCCTCTTCTTCGGGTACTCTTCCGAGTAACACCGTTGCGAATCCAAGAGGGGAGATGAAAGCAATCACCACTCGCGGTGGCAAAGGTACCAAGGAACCCGAGCTTCCTATACCTCCACCGGTGATTGTGACTAAGGAGAACGAGTCACCTGATCCTATTCCTCATCGTTCTACTTCCCCAATTTCTCCACCTCTTACTTCTACCCCTCCTCCACCCAAGGATGTGAGTGATCCTATTATCCCAAAGTCTTCCTCTTCTTCCAATATACCTTATCCATCTAGGTTGAGGAAAGAGAAGCTCAAAAGCAAGGACGATATTCAGGTTTCGAACTTTCTTAAAATGTTCAAACAACTGAATTTCAATATCTCCTTCGCTGAGGCTCTCGCTCACATGCCTAAGTATGCGAAAATGTTTAAAGATCTTCTGAGTGACAAGGAAAAGCTTCTCGATATTGCCAACACCCAACTTAATGAGAATTGCTCTGCAGTGCTCTTAAGGAAATTGCCAACCAAGCTTGGTGATCCGGGTCGTTTCTTAATCCCTTGCAATTTCCTGGAAGTAGAGAATTGCATGGCCCTAGCCGATCTAGGTGCCAGTATCAATCTAATGCCTCTAAGCGTTTGGAAGCAATTATCTCTCCCTGAGCTAGTCCCCACCAAAATGACTTTGGAATTAGCTAACCGTACGGTTGCTTATCCAGTGGGGATAGCCGAAGACGTCTTTGTAGGAGTCGACAAATTCACTTTTCCTGCCGATTTCGTCGTCGTCGACTACGAGATGGACCCTCGTGTTCCCTTGATCGTGGGTCGTCCATTCCTGAGGACCGGTCGCACTCTCATCGATGTTGAAGCCGGTGAGCTTATCATGAGAGTGGGTGATGATAAAATCGTCTTCAACATGGGAAAGTTGTCTAAACAACCTTATTCCAACGAGAGTGTTAATTGTATTGACGTTCTTGATGAGGCTTGTGAAGAACACTTCCAAAATGCTTGCAAAAATATTCCTACCTCTCTTCCCAATGCTGAAACCGTTGCCTCTATTGATTCATCACTGTCTCTATTTGGAGAAAGTGATTTGTTTTGGAACGATCTTGAAGCCACCATGGGAGATGTGAACTTAGCTAATGATGATTCTCCCACCGATGGGGATGAAGACATGCATTTCTTTGAAAACCTTCTCAACGAAGACACTCTTTCTCCACTATCTCCCACAGTTATTGCTATCGATACTCCGACTTTGAATACGCCTCCCGTCGAAAATCCTCCGGATTTAGAACTTAAGGAGTTGCCGCCCCATCTCGAGTATGTGTTCCTTGAAGAAGAGAAGAAGTCGCCAGTCATCATTGCTAAGGATTTGAAAGATGAAGAGAAAACTCGCCTCATCGCCGTGCTTAAAGATCATAAGAAGGCAATTGCTTGGAAAATTTCTGATATTCGCGGAATTGATCCTCACTTCTGCACACACAAAATTCTCATGGAGGACGACTTTAAGCCCACAATTCAAAGCCAACGAAGGGTGAATCCAAAAATCCATGAAGTCATCAAAACAGAGGTTATCAAACTTCTTGATGCGGGTATGATTTACCCTATTTCGGATTCACCATGGGTTAGTCCAGTCCATTGTGTGCCCAAGAAGGGCGGAATAACCGTTGTTCCCAATGAACACAACGAGTTGATTTCCACTCGTCTCGTGACTGGGTGGAGAGTTTGTATAGACTACCGCAAACTCAATGATGCCACGAGAAAGGATCATTTCCCTCTACCTTTTATGGACCAAATGCTTGAACGTTTAGCGGGTAATGAATATTACTGCTTTCTTGATGGTTTCTCGGGTTATTTCCAAATACCCATCGATCCCCAAGATCAAGAGAAGACAACATTCACTTGTCCCTATGGCACATTTGCTTACAAAAGAATACCTTTTGGCTTATGCAATGCCCCCGGGACTTCCCAAAGGTGCATGTTAGCTATCTTCCGTGACATGGTTGAATAAACCATGGAATTCTTCATGGATGATTTCTCGGTCTTCGGGGATTCCTTCTCTTCTTGCCTTGCCAATTTGGAACGTATGCTTAAGCGGTGCGAACACACTCGCCTTGTTCTGAATTGGGAAAAATGCCATTTCATGGTAAAAGAAGGCATCATGCTTGGACACAAGATTTCCAAAGCCGGTCTTGAAGTAGACCGTGCTAAAGTCGATGTTATCGCTAAGTTGCCTCCACCTTCAACCGTGAAGGGTGTGAGAAGTTTTCTTGGTCATGCGGGCTTCTACCGACGATTCATCAAAGATTTTTCTCAAATCGCTCGCCCGATGAACCACCTCTTGGAAAAAGATACTCCTTTTATCTTTTCCAAAGAGTGTCTTGAAGCCTTCAACTCGCTTAAGGATAAGCTAACTAAGGCACCCGTCTTGGTTACCCCTAATTGGGAGCTTCCCTTTGAGTTGATGTGCGATGCTAGTGACTTTGCTATTGGTGCGGTTTTGGGCCAAAGAGTGAACAAACACTTCCAACCGATCCATTACGCTAGCAAGACAATGACGGGGGCTCAATTGCATTACACGACAACCGAAAAAGAGCTTTTAGCTGTTGTCTATGCCTTTGAAAAGTTCTGCCCCTATCTTGTCCTTTCCACCACAATCGTTTACACCGATCATTCCGTGTTGAAGTACTTGTTGACAAAGCAAGATTCCAAACCAAGACTTCTTCGCTGGGTTTTGCTTCTCCAAGAATTTAAAATCGAAATTCGCGATAAAAAAGGAGCTGAAAACCTAGTCGCGGATCATCTCAGTAGACTTGAGGATCCTTACCAAGGGGATCATCCGAACAAAGACATCAGTGATTCTTTTCCCTTGGAGACAATAATGTCTATTAATTCGAATTCTGATGAAACCCCGTGGTTTGCGGACATTGCAAACTACTTAGCGGGTGGAATTCTCAAGGAAGGGTTAACATCCCAACAAAAGAAAAAGTTCTTCAACGACATTAAGACTTACTTTTGGGATGACCCTTACCTATTCAAACAATGTGCCGACTTGATTATTCGCCGATGTGTTGATGGACCGGCAGCTTTGGAAATCCTTGATGCTTGCCACAAAGGACCCACCGGTGGTCACTTTGGTCCCAACTACACCGCCAAAAAAGTGTTTGACTCGGGATTTTATTGGCCCTCCATATATCGTGACGCTCACAATATGGTTAAACGATGTGATGCTTGCCAAAAACAAGGCAAGATCACACATAAAGACGAGATGCCTCAAAATTTCATTCAAGAATGTGAAATCTCCATTCCCTTCTTCTAAAGGAAACAAATACATCCTTGTAGCCGTTGACTACGTTTCAAAGTGGGTTGAAGCCAAAGCTTTACCCACTAATGACGCAAGGGTGGTTTGTAACTTTTTAAAATCTCTATTCGCTAGATTCGGTGTGCCTCGTGCCATTATTAGTGATCGTGGGACTCATTTTTGCAATGACCAATTTGCTAGAGTCATGGCTAAGTATGGTGTAAATCATCGTCTTTCCACAGCCTACCACCCACAAACTAATGGTCAGGCTGAAATATCCAACCGAGGATTAAAGCAAATTCTGGAAAGAACCGTGGGAGAGCATCGTGCCTCATGGGCTGATAAACTTGATGATGCTTTGTGGGCTTTTCGTACTGCATACAAGACTCCGATTGGTTGTACACCATATCGTCTCGTGTACGGGAAAGCGTGCCACCTCCCCATTGAGTTGGAGCACAAGGCTTACTAGGCCTTGAAGTGGGCTAACTTCGATATCAACAAAGCCGGTGACCTACGCAAGATCCAACTCAATCAGCTGAATGAACTCCGTAATGAGGCTTATGCAAATTCTTTGATCTATAAGGAACGGACTAAGCTCATTCACGACTCTAAGATTAAGAACCGAGAGTTCCATGTTGGAGACAAAGTCTTACTCTTTAACTCTTCGGTTGAAAATCTTTTCGGGCAAGCTGAAATCTCGTTGGTCCGGCCCATTCACCATTGCCCAAATATTTCCATATGGTACTCTCGAGCTCGCTCAGCCTAATGGACCTAATTTTAAGGTGAATGGCCAACGACTGAAGTTGTACTTTGGTGAGGACATCTCTCAGGAGATGATTCCATCCCTCACCACGTTCCCCATGAACTAATTTTGGGTCAAGTCAGGCTCGTGACTCGGTTATCAAAAACAAGCGCTCCTCGGGAGGCAACCCGAGTATCTATCCTGTTCCGATTAACCTCCTAAGTGTAGGGGGACTTCTATACGTGTTTGTATTTGTGTGGTGATGTGATTACAGGGATAAGTGCACTCTTGGAATCTCTAAAGAACCGTGCTCCCGTGTTATTCGAAATCCGGTTCTATCTCTCAACTATCGTGATTCAATTTTCTTCATACTCACATTTGAAATTGATCACGTTAGTCGTCTCTTCCTTAACTTGAGTTAACCAACGTGCACAATGTCATAAGTGTAGGGGAGACTTTTCCCACACGCTTAAACATTGAGGACAATGTTTATCTTAAGTGTAGGGGGGACTTCTATCGAAGTTTTAAGTGGACTTTTCCATGAAAATGCCTTCATTTAACCGGAAAATCATATTTTTCAACATTTTTCAAATTTTTTATTAACTTTGGCCATTTAGTCGTAATTTTAAAATTTTTATCGTTGCTTTCGTATGTATATATCCCGCAATAAAGTCAAATTTTAATAAAGTGGTGTAGCTAGTTTAGAAGTCTTTGACATATTAGGCCCGTTGCGTTTATTTTGACTCAACCTGAATAGACTTATCCAAGTTTATTCTAGCTAGTATCCTTAACCATGTAGACCTTAATTGGTTTATTAGGCTAAGTATCCACGAGTCTCATTACTTGAGATTTTAAATTGTGGAGGACGAGAAATGATAGAGTCAATTATAAGTCGGTATTCTTGCACAAGCTCACTTTGTGTAATTATTTGCCTATTCTCCCATCACTTGCTAATAAATTATCTGCAATAATTAAGGTCGTACGATTTGAAAAGTTACTTAGCTTCTAGCCCAAGAGTTAAAAGTTGCTCGGTAATGATAAGAGTTCATAGCCAAGGCATAACTTATGAAGCGGGGCGCGAAGATTGGCGAGTCCGAAAAGGCCCTAACAAGGCATGAGGATTCCATTTTATTGCTAAAGATCCAAAGTGATGTGAAAAGCATTATTCCCAAAGTCAATATGAAGGATCAAGACTCACGACGAAAAGCAATCAACTCCCATAAAGATGATGGAGAAGTCTATCCGAAAAGACCCTAACAAGGTATGAGGATAAATAGATCCAAGTCCTAAAAGGAGGCGAATCGTTGTATCTCAAAATCCCAAATAGAGATTGAAGAAATAATCATGAAGTCGTGGTCAATAAAGTTGGAGTACCTCTCAAAAGTCTCCAAGTGAAGAAACTCTATGAACGATGAGAAGACCATTATCTCAAGCACGTCTCTCAAGATATGAAGTATGAAGTACATGCCAAATATCGGCCCGAGAAAGGTCTCAAATCGTGAACCGAGTTATGCCAAGATATGAACTTTTTGATATCCCGAGAAGCAGTTTTAATAGATTTTGTCCTTTAGCTAACTATTGATCAAATCATCCTACTTTGCTTTCAGCCTAAATAAACTATCGAAATAAGTCCAAAAATGCATCTTCATGATCATTCTAAGACAAAAATAAAATATAAGAGATACACCTAGGAATAAGGGAGTTTAAGCATATAATTAAGCCATGTGTGTAAGTGTTTGATTTACTAACTTATAATAACAATGATCTCGTTTTTAAGCTTAGTTTGGGGAACGTGAAACTTGAGGGTGAGAAATCTTCGCAACACGAAAGCCCTAATGTAAGTATTGGTTTCTTTGCAAGTTATTTCCATCCTTTTGTTTACTTTAAAGTTTTAATTTCTCTTAGTATTTTAATTTTTGTTTAGTAGTATTTTAATAAGGCCAAGGTTGATTGATTATGAGAAAAGTGTAAATTTGCTTTATCACTAAGCATTGCATGAGGGCATGGCAATGGATAAGTGTAGGGGATTTGATAGGTGTGTAAACACCCATCCTTTTTCCACTTAATTCTGACTAAAACAAGACCAAAACACGTATTTAATATCATTTGTTTGGAATTATGCGTGGTTTTTGTGTTTATTGCGTTTTCAGAGCCAACCGGATAAATATTGAAGAAAACATGGGATTGCACGGGTTTTATGGAAGAAAAAAGACTCAAGACGAAGTCTATTGTCCAAGAGATGCAAAAGATTTGAAGTCACTGGGCCTATTTGACGATTTATCGAAGAAAAGGACCAAAGATGGAAGATTTACATAAGTCGAAGAAACTCAAGTCTATTAAACGAAGAAATTAAAAGACGAGTTGGATTTAATCGACGACAAATCCCGAATCAGAATCGAAAACGTCACCTTTTCTGAAAAGACGAGAAGACAAGAAGAACGGGAGAAATCCCACTCACCAACCAAAAGACAAGACTATATAAAGTCCACCCTTCACACTTTTCATTCAGTTTTTAGTTTTTCTTTCCCCTCTTTTTCTCCCTTTTCTGTTCGTAGTCATCACCAACACCACTAGGGTGTTTGGTGATTTTGATTTTTATTGTTCCAAGAATCTTGTAGTTTAATCTTTTTTTTGTGATTGTTAAAACCTTAATCATTCAATACATCAATCTTTCCATTTCATCTTGTTCATCTCCATCTATTTGGTTAAAAGTTTAAGTTCTTATTTGATTGATTTAATCTTTAAAAGTTGTTGGGTTTTATGTTTTTATTGATGGGATTTGTAGTTATTGGTTAGTATATCATTTGTGTTTAGCTTTTTTAAGTTTTGGTGAAAAACTTAATGATTTTTGGCTTAAAATCGATTTCCCTGTTATGCGGTAAAAGTACTATTCTTGAGCATTCCCAGGTTCCGGATGAACAAAAGTTCCGGATGAACACAAAGTTCCGCTTGAGTTAAGAAGTTCCGAATGAGTTTTCTTTTTAAAAGTTCCGAATGAGTTTTTATAATTTCCGAATCAATTTATGTTAAAAAGTTCCGAGTCAGTTAAAAAGTTCCGGATGAATGTTCTGTCCAAATCTTCCGAATAAACTTCCGAGTCAAAAGTTCCGGACGAAAGTTCCGGATAAACTTCCGAACTAAATTCCGAATCAAAAGTTCCGAGTGAAGCGTCCGAGTAAAGTTCCGGATGAACTTCCGAGTGAAGGTTCCGAGTAAAGTTCCGAATTAACTTCCGAGCCAAATCTTCCGGATCAACTTCCGAACAAAGTTCCGGGTGAAAGTTCCGGATAAACTTCCGGGTGAAAAGTTCCGGATCAATAGTTCCGAATCAATGTCAAACTTTCGAATCAATCTTCTTTTGAGCATTTTTAAGTCTTACTTACTGTTCTTACTGTTCTTCATTTTTATTTTATATTTTAATCCAAGTGTTATTAATTGTTATTAATTTAATTGCTTTTAAATTTAAGTTTACATTTTAGTGCATTTAAACTTTTAGTAGATTAAAAATCCAAACCCCCTATTTGTCACCAAAAACAAATCATTCCACTTAGAACCAAGATCAATTCGAGAGGATATCGAGAGAATTTATAGAACCCATACAAAATGATAGTATCAGACTCCAATGCCAAAATCAAACCATAAGCTGTGAACAACAACCACTAACAATCGAACATATGGACAATGTGATACAAACATGCATTAACAACTAATATTCAAGATTTAACAAACCAAACCAAATCCAAGGCTCCCAGCCTTACCAAACATCATGGTCCCATAGGCGCCCATACACCTATGTACAAATCCAAAGGCCCCGCCTTGTCATTATCCATTGGTCCCATAGATGCTCACACATCTATGTACGTCCCCAAGGCCCCGCCTTGTCAACATCCCCTTGGTACCAAGTCAAACCACAATAACTGAGATGGTACGTGTCCCTCGATCCAAATCATAAACACAATCAAGAATCACATATCAGTTAATCACATAAGTGCACACACAAGTCCATCACAAACCATAAAAACATTCAAAACATTAGTTACAAAACCATACAGTGTCTCTTCTATCCCATCTGGAAGTGAAAATCATTAAAAGATATGGGATTATGAAACTCACCTGATTGAGCTTCTCCAAAAATCCGCGCACTAGCAAAAAGCTAACAACAAAAGCACACAATCAAAACATGAACCAAACACTAAAATGGCTCATCAACCAATGATGGACATCTAACCTTCTCCCATATATATACCTAATTTATATGCTCTAAGCATCTCATTACACCTCTCTATAAAGCCCTTAACTTAGTTTACTTCATAACCCGTCCCGTTAACATTTTACCCAAAACAGTCCCAGTTTTTAGGTCTCCAAACTATAAGCCAAACGTCCACCTAAACATACCCATGATCTCTGTAAAGGAAACCCTATGCCCTTACATATGTTACCTAACTCCTCCTTTTTCCCCAACCTTAAAGCTACTGTTAGGGCCCTGATATATATATATATATATATATATATATATATATATATATATATATATATATATATATATATATATATATATATATATATATATATATATATATATATATATATATACTTCTGCCTATCCGTATTTTACCGATTTTGAACATACAAAAAGTTTGTTATGATTAGGGGGTCTTACCCTAACCCATTTGCTTAGCCACCCTTCAGGTCTCTTATTTAATATATAAACCAACACCCATGCTCATTAGAGGGCTCAAGTGTACCCCTAAGTACCCCAATCACCTTAAAGCATTAAATTAAACCCGACTGATTTCAAAACTGTTTTGACCTCCGACTGATGTAACCTGTTTTTGACCCACTTCTCCACCTCCAATTTTGTTCTCGTTTCTTGCATTTGAAATCCAACTCAATTACCTTTCCAGGGATACTTTGATCGCAAAATAAGAGTTTGTAGAACTCCATATATGATCAAAACAATTGACCTAAAATTCTGCCCAGTTTAAAAAAAACGAATTCAATTAAATTAACCTAATTAATTACCCATAACTCCACTAATTACAAGCCCTAATTCACATAATCATTATAATATCATTGATATATAGTTTTTAATTTAAACCCTAACCTAAATCCATCATAAGATGATTATAAAAACATCAAAAACAATTAAATTGAAAAGGGATTTGAGGTTTTACCTTAAGATTAATGGAAGACAAAAAAACAATGAAACCCTAAAAAACTCTTGTGAAACTGTCAGCAATAAGCTCCAGGTAGAAAAAATAATATGATCTTTATAGTTAAAAGCCTTATATAGTGTACACAAGAGTCCTAATCCAAATAGAAAGCCCACTTTCCTTTTCCCTTTCTTTTTCTTTTTGTTTCGTCGCCCAAACCGACCCACACCCTTGTTTTTTTATTTTTTTTATTTTTATTACTTATTAATATATTAATAATAATTACTTAAATTTCCTTAATTTATTTCAGCTCTTAAAACCTCCAAAACCTCAAAACCGTAAAACTAGTCAAATTTACGCGTTTACCGTAAAAGACGTAAAATATACAGTTTTAAAAAAAATCTTAAATTTTGAAATAAACTTTATAACTAAGTCCTAAATGACTTAAAACCATCCTGAAAAATACTCACATGACTAAAAACCTTACCCGAGACCTCTAAATGCTAAACCCCAAATCCTAAAAAAATACAATTTACTATAATACTTATACGTATACGTAAACACCAAAATAACACCATTTCATTTCATAGTCACCAATTTGTGACCTCATGAACATGAAATAACCGTTCCTCGATTTACTTATGAGTACAATATACCCATAAACGATGTCCACACCAACTTCGTTCACGCAAAATAAACATGTAAACACACAAAACACATAGTCACACATAAAATAACCTAAAAATAAGACCGAGTGACGAACCTCAAAACCACGGTTGTCACATCACTCCCTCCTAATATAAATCTCGTCCCGAGATTTACTCCTTAGGATCGTCATTATCAAATAGCTGAGGATACTTGCTCCTCATAAATCCTTCCCGTTCCTACGTGAACTCTAGTCCACGTTCCAAATTCCATCTTACCATAACTATGGTATATTAACCTTTTTCCAACGTCTTAGCTTCACGACCCAAAATCTCTACCGGCTCTTCGATGAAACGAAGACTCGTATCGATACTAATATCATCTAACGGTACTTGCAAGTCGGTTCTTGCTAAGCATTTCCTCAAGTTTGATACATGAAATACATCATGCACACTACTCAATTCCTCCGGTAATCTCAACCTATACGCCACTAGCCCAATCCTTTCAAGGATTTTAAATGGACCCACAAATCTAGGTGCTAACTTCCCTTCCTTTCCAAACCACATCACTCCTTTCCATGGTGAAACCTCTAGCAAAACCTTACCTCCAATCTTAAATCCCAACGGCTTATGCCTCTCGTCCGCACAACTCTCTTGTCGGTTCTTTGCCATTTTCAACCTCTACTTAAGCACCGCCACCACCTCTATAGTTTTACGATCCATCTCCGGTCTAATACGTTGGTCGCTTCTAACTTCATCCCCCTATAACGGGGATCCACCTCATCTCCTATGAATTAACTCCAATAGTTTCTACTACAATTCCTATCACCAGACCTAACGGCTTCTATCCTCTACGGATTTTCCATCATTCAGAAGTTCTCCCAACCTTTATCACATCCAATGGTATATGCAGGATTGCATAACCAAAAGCTTCCCATAACATTCACATGAAACATGTCATAACCACCTCATCCTTGCTTTCCCATGCTCGGAACCAAGTAACTAACAATCCTTCATACTAACAGGTGCTACACCTTTTCTCTAGGTGAACGTTTCATTGTTCGTTACTACTAACCTCTTGCTATAACGGTTTTCCCTTCAATATCACCCCACCATCTTGACAACCTCTTGCTCCCTCTAATCATTCTTCCTCCATACTACTTTTCGCTTGTATTTCCACAATCTTAATTTCCATACCATCTTATATCCCGTCTTCAGCCTATAATTTAGGTGTTTCCTCCTTTATTCCCTACATCCTCATCAATGGGGAACATGCCCCTATCACCGGTGACTCTCTCTTTGTAGGAGAATTCTTCCTAATATAATGCATTCTCCAACTATCTCCAAATCTCACGCCAATGCTCTAGGCGTCTTTCTCAATTACCTCTATAGTATGCTCATACCAACCATTAGTCTATCAACGATATACTATGCTTGCTTCGCATCGTTTCTTCCCTTGCCATAATCCTTCATAAGGCATTCCATACATATTAGGTTAACTTTTACACAAAACCTCCTATTCCATCGCATATGTGCGCAATCCTTCCAACTTCTCAACTATGTGACTTCTCATTCCTCTTGAAATATGGGATGAATTAGTCCGTCTATCGACTATCACCTAACTCTCATCGTACATATTCCTCCACCGTATTATGTATCCCTTCCACCAAATTCGTCCTTACATTGCCCTTTCTAAGCCACTCCTATCTATGTAGGAAGTATAGTCTACGTCCCTTTTCTCGATATGATTGTCCAAGCCACGCAACATAAATGTTGGCGCGCTCTCTGCTTTAGACAACTCAATGCGTGCAACCTAGATCCTGCATCCAAACCACCCCAATACGTCATCCATATAGTTCAAGTTCGTCTCAGCTTCACTTCATTCTTTTTATTCCATGTCTCATCAACCATGCTTGCCTTTCCCAGATGGTACTTAGCCTTGCAATTGTCTTTCATCACTTAACTCCACCCATCACCTTTGCCAAATGTTCAACCAAAATGATGGAATATGTGTTAGAGACATTCATGATCCGTATAGATCATTCTCTAAGTCTAGTACCCCAAATGCCTCTAGCATTCTAGGCAGATATAACAGTCCAACTCCACTGACTAAGTCTTATCTAGTTCTTCCAAATCTTCAGTTCCTGCATCGTATAAGCAATCGCCTTTCTTTGTCGTTCTCGTATACCTCCAAATCCTTGCTCTACATATCGTCATGCTTCGCGAATTCATCCAGTCCTTCCGATAATGCCAATACCTGCTCATTATCCAATCCACCTCTTCAGCCTCTAAAACGCTTCCTCACCCTTCTTCACTTTGCCCCTTGCTGGTTCCACGATATGCCATCATCTCTGACTACTCGTCCTGGCCAACTTAATCCTAAAACTCACACTTGAAAATCTCACGTATAATTCCCTTTCCTAACAATTCCAAAACCAACTCATAATTCGCCTCACTCTCCTTCTTAGATTTTAGTAGATCAAGATGTCGTCGATGCTCCCGATGAAAACACATTTATATATTGTCATGCACCCCCGGTTCATTGACTCTATGAAAACTACTAGCGCCTCGGTGAAGCCAAAATCATAACTGTAAACCCAAAGCGTTCATACAACATCCTTCGCAGTTTCAACTACGTCCTCCTCGTACACTCTCTTAGAAGCAATACAAATAAATTTCTACCTCGTTCTACTCGCGAAAATCTACACGTATTCTAAAAGACCAATACTTCCTCTTATCAGACCACTCAACCGCTTTTCACAGCCAATCTAGTACTAAGCAACTCAAATTATACCTTGCATCCATTGCAATTTCTAACAACTCTTGCTCTTAAAATCATTCCATCAATAATTTCCTTGGAAAGGCACTAACTACAACTCCTCTCACTTCTCCTACTTGCTCTATTTATGGTTCTACCTCACAGTAATAGGCAAACCTACTAAATCTCAGGAAATTTTTGGAAAACTTACATGCCTTACGCACAATCATAAATACCTTTGAGGTATTATACCCCTTCCAACACTCTCTATGGCGCGTTACTTGTGCCAATATCCATACATTATACAAATCTCTATTCATCTCCCTTGGCACTCCTAAGAGACCTCATGACCACATTAGTTCGTCTACGAACTTTTAACTCTTTCATCCCCACTAAGGGCATTCCGACCATTCTCTCAGGGCCACCTACTCAATCTTGTAGGCGCGACTAAGTCTTTCATATGTCTACCTCAACGCTCCCAATCAATACGAACCCAAAACTACATCCTGAATCCACTAGATACGATCAACGAATCAAACCCACGGATAACTAACGACATTTCACGTGCACGAGTTAAAACAGACCAAAACCACGAAAACTCAAAAGGAAAACTCAAACATGTACCAATTCAAATGACTCATGACAACGAAAAATGATCCAAGAAACACTTAATGGCAACCAAAACATCTTATTCCCCGCGACATATTATCTAAACCGTGCACAAGATCGACTTTTCCAAAATAATATATTTTTTTCTTTCCTCACCACATCTATGTGACTCAAACAATCTACAAACAACCTTCTAGACGATCTCAAAACTCAACTCAAAGTCTAGGTATCCCGTGCATCCTAAATCATAAAAACTACTATCCAAAACTCAACCTTGAACCCGTCACTTGTACCAAAATTTTGATCAAGCTACTGACACCCCATGACTATACATACCAAATATTTGAGAAGTACATTCCGAGTACATAGGTTTAGGCTTTTGAATCACCCAAAAAGCTTTAAAAACGAACAAGTTATGACCAAAACAGTTTTATACTAGTTGTTTTTTTAAAAAAACTAAAGAATCCTCTTAGTAATTAACGTAATCCTTTTTAAATGAAAAGAAATAAATGTATGTGAAATTTTCATGAACTTTGTTTAGTCTTGCATAAATAATTATAAATGATGTATATTGATTAAGATCACTTATATAAAATATTTAAGTAGAAATAAATTTTATTTCACTTTATTTTAAAGAAAGTCTTTTAGAATTTGAAATAAATAAGTTTTGATTAAAAAAATCTTATGTTACATCTTGTTTCAAACACGACTCCTACACCCTACCCTTATTTTACCGAATACAACCAACTATCTAACTATATAGTAGATTTCCAAGTCTTTTTCAATATATACCGACGAAAAGAAATGTATGACTCAACACAAAAGATTTCATTATCCCAAAAGAGATCCCAAGTTATTTCAATAGACTTAAAACCAAAAACACCATTTTAAAACGGACACGTGAAATATGAAACTCGAAGAATACGCTACAACGGAGGTTGAATATCTAAAAAGAAGCGAGCTAGCCACCCTCCTAAGGATACAATCGTTAAATGTAGGGGATCATACATATATAGGCATATTAGGATACATATACTCAAATCCGTCCAACATCTACTATACAAGCATGTATTAATCCTCTTTCATGCAATCATACTTAGGAATCTATTGAAGTTGTGGTACTTGTATAACTATGTTGGCCACCATACTTATACAATTACCCTTTCTCCAATGCACTCCCTCCTATGATGACACTTATAAGAATCAATACAACACATAACACATAAATCCATCAACTAACCTAAGCACATAACCACATAAACAATAAGGTCAAAAACTCCAACTATTAAAATAACATAGTCAAACTCTTGAAATACATAAATCCATAGTCTAGCTAAAACAACATAGACTAAATCCAAAACGAATACAAAATCAGTTATAAGTCATGTCGCCCATAAGAGTGGAAACAGCTTAAAATCCTTCATATCCACCTACTCCTAATAACTCGAACCACCACATGATTCATAGGGAACATTACTTAAACATCAAAAGAAAAATACTATACCTCAGGTACATAAAATAACCCAACAAAAGATAGAAACTACCATGTAACAAATTATGTACTATAATGTACAATTTAAGCAAAATATGACAATGACTAGCGTGGATGATTATGGTTCAACTAGCACTAGTCACACCCCGAAAAGAAAATAACATGTGGCTAAGTATGAACTACTATGGTTCAATTCATACTATTCAAAACATCGCAATAAATAACATCCAAACACATAAATTAATATAAAATGCACACATACTCCTATAACGCCTATATGCAGGGACCCTTAAGCTATAGACTAGGCTACGCGACTAGGCAACCTATTTCTCTATAACCATTGTCTCTGATACCACTCTGTCAGACCCCACCATGGCGGAATATGGGACACGACGCATGGATATCATCACAACAATAGCGTGTCCATAGAGATAACTATATGAATTAGAAATGTCATAAAAGGTGACACAAATGTCATGACAATACCTCAACAATGTAGGAGTCTAGGTAAGTAGGTAACAGTCCCACCTCTTACCCAAGACAAACAAATAACACAATCAAATCAACATATAGGTTCATAGTATCACTAATTGAAACAAACAGAAAAATAAACTAAGAAGGAACGGGGATCTCCTTCTAAATGCAATCTGAATGCCTCCGAAACTAGCCACTTTTATTCTCAAGCTTAACCACACTCTCACCTGAAAGAGACACTAAAACACGTCAACATAAAGTTGGTGAGAGTCATAGGTTTAGACTCCAACGCCAAAATCAAACCATAAGCTGTGAACAACAACCACTAACAAATGAACATATGGACAATGTGATACAAACATGCATTAACAACTAATATTCAAGATTTAACAAACCAAACCAAATCCAAGGCTCCCAGCCTTACCAAACACCATGGTCCCATAGGCGCCCATACACCTATGTACCAATCCCAAGGCCCCGCCTTGTCATTATCCATTGGTCCCATAGATGCTCACACATCTATGTACCTCCCCAAGGCCCTGCCTTGTCAACATCCCGTTGGTACCAAGTCAAACCACAATAACTGAGACAGTACGTATCCCCCGATCCAAATCATAAACACAATCAAGAATCACATAGCAGTTAATCACATAAGTGCACACACAAGTCCATCACAAACCATAAAAACATTCACAGCATTAGTTATAAAACCATACAGTGTCTCTTCCATCCCATCTGGAAGTGAAAATCATTAAAAGATATGGGACTATGAAACTCACCTGATTGAGCTTCTCCAAAAATCCGCGCACTAGCAAAAAGCTAACAACAAAAGCATACAATCAAAACATGAACCACACAATAAAATGGCTCATCAACCCATGATTTACATCTAACCTTCTCCCATATATATACTTCATTTATATGCTCTAAGCATCTCATTACACCCCTCTATAAATCCCTTAACTTAGTTTACTTCATAAACCGTCCCGTTAACATTTTACCCAAAACAATCCCGGTTTTTAGGTCTCCAAACTATAAGCCAAACACCCACCTAAACATACCCTTGATCTCTGTAAAAGAAACCGTATTCCCTTACATATTTTAGCTAACTCCTCCTTTTTCCCCAACCTTAAAGCTACTGTTAGGGCCCCGATATATATATATATATATATATATATATATATATATATATATATATATATATATATATATATATATATATATATATATATATATATATATATATATATATATATATATATATATATATATATATATATATATATATATACTTCTGCCTATCCGTATTTTACCGATTTTGAACATACAAAAAGTTTGTTATGATTAGGGGGTCTTACCCTAACCCATTTGCTTAGCCACCCTTCAGGTCTCTTATTTAATATATAAACCAACACCCATGCTCATTAGAGGGCTCAAGTGTACACCTAAGTATCCCAATCACCTTAAAACATTAAATTAAACCTAACTGATTTCAAAACTGTTTTGACCTCCGACTGATGTAACCTGTTTTTGACCCACTTCCCGACCACCAATTTAGTTATCGTTTCTTGAATTTGAAAGCCAACTCAATTACCTTTCCAGGGATACTTGGATCGCAAAATAAGAGTTTGTAGAACTCTATATATGATCGAAACAATTGACCTAAAATTATGCCCAGGTTTTAAAAAAACGAATTCAATTAAATTAACCCAATTAATTACCCATAACTCCACTAATTACAAGCCCTAATTCACCTAATCATTATAATATCATTAATATACAGTTTTTAATTTAAAACCTAACCTAAATCCATCATAAGATGATTATAAAAATATTAAAAATAATTAAATTGAAAAGGGATTTGAGGTTTTACCTTAAGATTAATGGAAGACAAAAAAACAATGAAACCCTAAAAAAAACTCTTGTGAAACCGTCGGCTATAATCTCTAGGTAGAAAAAATAATATGATTTTTATAGTTAAAAACCTTATATAGTGTACACAAGAGTCCTAATCCAAATAGAAAGCCCACTTTCCTTTTCCCTTTCTTTTTCTTTTTGTTTCGTCGCCCAAACCGACCCACACCCTTGTTTTTTTTCTTTTTTTTCTTTTTATTACTTATTAATATATTAATAATAATTCCTTAAATTACCTTAATTTATTTCAGCTCTTAAAACGTCCAAAACCTCAAAACCGTAAAACTAGTCAATTTTACGCGTTTACCGTAAAAGACGTAAAATATACAGTTTTAATAAAAATCTTAAATTTTGAAATAAACTTTATAACTAAGTCCTAAACGACTTAAAACCATCCCAAAAAAATACTCACATGACTAAATACCTTACCCGAGACCTCTAAATGCTAAACCCCAAATCCTAAAAAAATACAATTTACTATAATACTTATACGTATACGTAAACACCAAAATAACACTATTTCATTTCATAGTCACCAATTTGTGACCTTATGAACATGAAATAACCGTTCCTCGATTTACTTATGAGTACCATATACCCATAAACGATGTCCACACCAACTTCGTTCACACAAAATAAACATGTAAACACACAAAATACATAGTCACACATAAAATAACCTAAAAATAAGACCGAGTGACGAACCTCAAAACCACGGTTGTCACAGTAAGGGTTGTTCCAAAAGTAGAACTTGACGTCACCAAAGAATTTTCGTTTTTGTTGAGTCGTCATACCCTTAATGATGAACTTCCCCGCATGGTAATTTGCGATGTCCGCAAACCATGGGGTGGTAGAATCTTCCTTGGAATCCACTACACCAAGTGTCTCAAGAGGAAATGTTTCGGTGATTTCCTTGTTCTCGTACACACTTTGGTGAGGATCTTCCAAATGATAGAGGTGATCGGCCGCAAGATTCTCGACTCCTTTTTTGTCTTTTATGGTGACATCAAATTCTTGTAGGAGGAGAATCCAACGACGCAATCTCGGCTTTGAATCAAGCTTAGAAAAGAAGTACTTGATAGCCGAATGATCCGTATACACTATGCTTTTGGTCAAGACGATATAAGGTTGGAATTTATCAAATGTATACACAACGTCAAGTATTTCCTTTTCCGTTGTGGTGTATTTAAGTTGAGCCTCGGTATCGTCTTACTAGCATAGTGTATAGGTAAGAAATGCTTATCATGACGTTGCCCCAAAACGAACTCAATAGCGTAATCACTTGCATCACACATGAGCTCAAAGGGGATGTTCCAGTTGAGAGCAACAAGAATGGGAGCTTCGGTAAGTCTCCTTTTAATAATTTCAAAGGCTCGAACAAAATTTTCGTTAAAGACGAAAGGAGCATCTTTTTCGAGGAGGTGTGGAATGGGTCGAGATATCTATGAAAAATATTTGATGAAGTGATGATAAAAGCCCCCGTGGTCTAGGAGACTCCTAACTCCCTTAACGGTTTTGGGATGAGGTAATTTGGCGATGACGTCTATCTTAGCTTTGTCTACATCAATCCCTACTTTCGAGACCTTGTGCCCTAAGACAATCCCATCTTTACACATAAAATTACATTTTTCCCAATTGAGCACAAGGTTGGTTTCCTCACAACATTTCAACATTTTCTCCAAATTTCCTAAACACGAAGTGAACGAACTACCAAACACGGAAAAGTCTTCCATGAAGACTTCCATCGTCTTCTCGATCATGTCATGAAAAATAGCCATCATAGACCTTTGAAAGGTTCCTGGTGCATTGCAAAGACCGAATGGCATTCTACGATAGGCAAACGTTCCCTATGGACACTGAAATTGTGTAAATTGAAGTTCGTTTCTCTCGATTCTTAACCAATTGAAAGTCCTAACAAAATCAGGTTTATTATCGTTTTTGGTTGATAGGGTTATTTGGATTTTCTATGTCTATTTAAGCAAGCAAGTAAAAATATGAAAGATATTAAGCTACGTATCCGTAAAACAATTAGCACATACCAAGTTTTTATTCAATAAAGGACAAAATTGTAAATCTATGGAAATAATGTGCTAAAATGTAAGTACTTGAAACTAAATTGCTTGAAATGTAATTATCAGAAAGTAAAAGGACTAATTATGCAAATTGTAACAAACTACTAACAAAATGTAACAACTTGTAAAAACTACTAACTAAAAATGACAAGTGATTAAAAGTTTTGGACTAATACAAATCAAACCCTAATAACATGGAAAATTAGCTGCCAATACAAACAAGAACAAAGTATAGGGACTAATGTGCAATTAAATGGACTATTTAACGAAAAACGGGTTACTTGGACAAATAAACTCGTATAAGCTCTAAAATGCACCAAATAAGCTCAAACCAGTTTTAAACTGCTTAAAATCCAAAATCACTTAGGCTAGTACAAGGAAAAAGCTTGAAATGCAATAAAACTAAAACAAGCCAACTTCAATAAGCCAAGAATAAGCTAACTGAAAAGCTAGACATGCACAAACAAATTTTTATGCTAATTCTTGTTAATCAATCTATGGAGAGTCTGGAATGTCTTTTCTTATGGAAAATGATCAAGTAATATAGCTGGAAATTGCAAATAAGCTGAAACTAGCTTATTGACCAAGTTTGACCAAAAAATTGAAAAAGTTGAAAACTTCCAGATCCACTCAAGACAAGTTCCTAAACAAGATCGTGAAAGAAAATCACAAGATTTATGAAGTGGGTTTGCCAGAATAAGAAATCAGTATGCAACTTTATTACAGAAACTTGCAGTTGCTTAAGTGCTTATGAAAAAGCTAATTTCTCCCTTGAAACAAGATACTGTATGATTTCCTTATAAGCACTCAAACTTCAGATGTTAAATGACCTCTAGAAACTAGTTTGACTGATTTTCATCAATATATGAACAAATGCTAGGAGATTGAAAATGACAACTTTTTTAAGAACTAGTATAGCAAAACTGACCCAAACCTTTTAACAGCCATTTGCCTTTTTGACCATATTTTTGCCTTAAAAACTACTCAAACTTGTTTTAACAGATCTAAGGATAAAAAATGAGCAAATATTAACTAGTTTACCAAACTAGAACTACAAATTGACAGCAAATCGAAACACCAGTTTACTGAACTTTTAACAAATTTTGTGAAGAGAAAATGAGAAAATGGTTAAGTTGATCTAAGACTGTTATCTACTCAAACACAATGATCAAAATGGAGCACAAATGAACCAAGTATATGCAAGTTAACAGGCTAATACTCAAAATTCTAAATCAAGCTAAGTAACTGATGAAATGAATAACAATAACAAGTATAAGCTATCAAATGATTATCAAACTAACAAGTATCTATCTAAACAATTAGAATCAATCCAAAAACATGTAAATCACACTTGATCAGAGCAACAAGTAGAATTTACACTAGAATGTAACATGCATTTAACTGTTTAGTGGAATAAAACTCAAGAACTTGAAACCTTTTAGCAATGTGCCTCCACTGATGGAGTAGGTAGGCGCTGAGCCTCCTAAACAGTGCTAAACCACCACCTTAGCACTAAAATCAACAAATTAACCATATACATTCATCATCATCATCATATCTACCCAAAAATCTGCTTCAAAATCAACTCAGCTACTGGAATAGGAATGAACAGCTACAATTCTTCAACAAAAGCTCCTTATGATCAAATGTGATCACAAGCAACTCATAACAGCACAAAGTTCAACAGTAATGCAGGGATTGATAAGAAGATTGAAGGAAAAGGAGGTAAATTTATTTATTTGAATGTGAAAAGTTGTTACAGAATTAGGTAGGAAGTTACAACTAACTATAACTAACTCAAGAGTTTGTCAAGCTCTTGAGTTTGTTACACTAACAACTAACTAGCTAGATTGAGAGAGAAAAAGGGAAGTGTGTGAAATTTTCACACTTAGCTATGTACATCAAATGAGAGATCTATTCCCTATTTATAGACAAAAAGTGAGAAGTTGTTGGGGTTGATGACGTGTTGCCACCAATCAATTGCTGCCAGGTGTCCTGAATCTCTCAATTGAAACTAGCCGTTATGAACTTGAATTTGGACTTTTCTTCTTGGTTAATTTTCAGGTTAATTAAGTGAGTGGGTTGAATTCGTCATCCAAAAATAAGCACTTTTCATGTTGACGACTTTTTCTGATATGCATTATAACTCTAAGTCGATTCTGGGTTTGTTTGGGGAAGAAAGTGCCACGTGGAATTATCTGTTTGGTTGAAATGTGAGCACACGGATCATAATCCGTTTATGGATAAAGGCATTATTGGTTTTCAGTCTCTCATTGGCTATAAAATGAATAAGTGGGATATACTGTAGCTGGGCGGCTCATAAATGAGCTGGTGATGTGACTTGCCAGCTATTGATCCATGTTATATAATTCTTGCACTCTCATTGGTCCAAAACCCCTTCACACGGATTGCTCCCAAACTTGGAGAATTTTTGGCACTTTTAACCCTTAGACTTAGGCAGATTATCCAAAAGGTCTAAAAACTTCATTTTAATGGCATTTTTGGTCCTTCTACTTGCATACTTGTCTAGTTTGACCCTTTGACTTGGTTGACTTTGGATTTGACCATGTTTGACTTTAATCTTGACTTTAACAAATTTACACTTTGAGTCCTTCAACTTTGGAGTGTTGTCAAGATAGGTCCTTCATCTTCAAAGTCTTGTCATCTTTGATCCTTCTTTGTCTTTTTCATCCAAATAAGCTTGATATCTTCTTGTTTACTTGAAAATGTATCCTTCTTACATATTTAAACACAAACACAAAATATACCACATAATTCCGCTTTATAGCACAAAAGTTAGGTACTTTCCTTGTGTTTTAGGGTGATTTGTTGATTAATTGATATGAGTTTTTGCTCATATCAAATCCCCTACACTTGAACATTGCCATGACCTCATACAATGCTATA
Organism: Glebionis coronaria; assembly: GCA_025667525.1. Classification (NCBI taxonomy): domain Eukaryota; kingdom Viridiplantae; phylum Streptophyta; class Magnoliopsida; order Asterales; family Asteraceae; genus Glebionis; species Glebionis coronaria. The sequence goes on from CM046880.1 coordinate 222,441,106, forward strand.
TTTTAAAGCACAAATTTACATTTCCCTCATAATTAACCCACTTTGGCCATTATGGAATGCTATTACACTATGCTACTCTACATGATGCATGATTTTGATTTTGAACAATGCAATGCAAAAGAAACAATTCCATTTATATCTTTTTGGATTTTTCTTGAAATAGCTTTGATGGAAAAACTCATAAAGAAGTCAATGACTTAAATTAGGGCTTTGGTACCATGGACACTTATCACCCTCAAGTTTCACTTTCCTCATACCAAGCTTAAAAATGGGATCATTACATTCACAAGTAAAAAGGTGCATCAACTTATTCATGACAATTAAATGTGGAACTGGTTATTATTTGAGCAAATTGCTTGAAGGCAAATTTGTCATTATTTGATGTGTGAAATATAAGAAATGTAAAATCCAAAAATAAGGAAGCACAGTTTTAATCCTAAGTAATCCTCTCATCCATTACTTGAAAAACCGCTCACAATTAATATAAGTCCGTTTCAAGAATAATAAGTCATTCGCCTTATGTGTAAAATCCTCATGCCATGCATTAATAAGTAGCTACACACTCGCTAAGGAAAGAAAAATAAAACTCACGCAATAATTTACATCCTCCATCTTTTTGAGACTTTGGATCTTCAATCCCGCAACCCGTTAAGGTAATATTGGATTGGAGCACCTATTAAATCCCCGCAACCCGTCAAGGTAATATTGGAATCTAATAGTTACTATAGTTAACACTTCACTGCCCCTCTTGGGAGTCTTGTATAATTATTTTTTTTTTCTAGCCACTCATTTTTTGTAAGCCGCTCTTATTTTTCTTTATTCCTCACAAAGAAAGTTGAAAAGAATAAAAGGAAAAACACCCGCTAACTATTAAGCATGACATAAGTCTAGTACACATAAAACGTTCTAACTTATAATCTTAAGACGTACTTATACCAACCATGAATGATTAGACAAAAATGCATAAGAGATTACGAACCATTTAAAACCGTTATTGATTATTTATTAACATATATACATGCGAAGAAAATAGAGATAAAGAAGAGAAGGGTTTAGCCCCAAGTAATTATCATGAAGTTTATCTAGACCTTTTATACTTGCTTCAACTCTATCATTTCCCATTCTCCACAAATTTAAAATCTCAAATAATGAGATTGGTGGATGCTTAGCCTAATAGACCAATGAAGGACTACATGGTTAAGTATACTAGCTAGAGAATGCTTAGAATATCAAACTCCGGTTGAGTCAAAATATCCATGGCGGGCCTAATATGTCAAAGAAGTCTAAATTTGTTAAACCATGTTCTTATTATATTTTTTTCCTTTTATATATTATTGATGAAAAACAAAAGAAGAATATATACAATGCAAATGTGATATGCAAATGAAAAATGATTGATGCAAAAATTATGAATGCATATTTTTGGTGGCCAAAGTAGATCAAAAATTTGAAAAATGTTTGAAAAATTAATTTCCATGTTATCATGAAGGTCAATGACAAGTTCTAGGTAAGGTCACTTTGATAGAAGACCCCCCTACACTTAAGCTAAACATTGTCCTCAATGTTTAAGAGCATGGAAGTATAAAACTTCCCCTACACTTATGAAAATGAATAGACTTTTCTTAACCCAAGTTAAGGAGAGCTCAACTATAGTGAATTCATTTTTAAAGCACAATGTGTCTATGAAAAATCACAATAGTAACAAAGTGAACCAGATACAAGGGCCTCCTCCATAAGATCCAAAGCACGTGATGAGTGAGCAACCCTACAAACAACATGAAGACAAAAGAAGGTCTCCCCTACACTTCTCATCAACTTGCTATCCTTATTTCTAACCTACAACACTCTAGATCTAAAAAACTTCTAAACCTAGTTATTCAAGCTTGATTCTAGCTCGACTCTTCCCACAATGAATTAATTCATAGGGAAAATGGGGATCTCTTGGACCATTTCCACGGAAATGTCCTCCCTAAAATAGCTTAACACGGTGAACATTCACTTTGAAATTTAGGCCATTAGGTTGTGACAACTCAATGCTCTCCCACCGTTCTTTCCAAAATTCTCTTTAAACCACGATTTGTGACCTCGGTTTGACCATTAGTTTGAGGGTGATACGCGGTAGAAAGTCTATGATTAACTCCATATTTCTTCATAACTCTCGTGGATTGATCATTACCAAAGTGTGTACCAAGATCACTTATGATGGCCCGAGGTACACCAAATCTAGCAAATAATTGCTTCAAAAAATTCACAACAACTCGAGCATCATTAGTAGGTAAGGCTTTGGCCTCAACCCATTTTGACACATAATCCACCGCAACGAGTATATACTTATTTCACTTGGAAGATGGAAAAGGTCCCATAAAATCTATTCCCCACACATCAAAAATCTCACACTCTTGAATGAAGTTTTGTGGCATCTCATCACGTTGTGTAATTTTTCCTTGTCTTTGACATACATCACAAAATTTCACCATCTCTTGGGCATATTTATAAATGGAAGGCCAATAGTAACCCGAATCAAAGACTTTATTGGCGTTATAGTTGGGCCCAAAATGTCCACCCGTAGGTCCCTTGTGACAAGCTTCTAAAATCTTAAATGCCTCGAGCCCATCTACACACCGTCTAATTATTTGGTCCGCACATTGCCTAAAGAGGTAAGGATCATCCCAAAAGTAATACTTCACTTCCTTTAGAAATTTCTTTTTTTGTTGGGAAGTAAGACCCTCTATAAGCACATTCCCCACAAGATAGTTTGCAATATACGCAAACCAAGGGGTGGCATCCTCTTGAGAAGAGATAGACATAAGCTACTCTAATGGAAAGGATTCATTGATTTCGTTATTAGGAAAATATCCTTGCAAAGGATGCTCAATTCTACTCAAGTGATCCGCCGCTAAATTCTCGGCTCCTTTCTTATCTCGAATCTCTATTTTAAACTCTTGAAGCAATAAAACCCATCTCAAAAGCCTAGGCTTAGCATCTTGCTTTGTCATGAGATACTTGAGAGCGGAATGATCCGCATACACTATGGTTTTGGATAGCACAAGGTATGGTCTAAATTTCTCAAAGGCATAAACTATAGCAAGCAACTCTTTTTCCGTTGTAGTATAATGAAGTTGTGCACCCGTCATGGTTTTACTAGCATAGTGTATAAGTTGAAAATGCTTATTCACTCTTTGTCCTAACACGGCCCCCACCGTATAATCACTAGCGTCACACATAAGCTCAAAAGGTAATTCCCAATTTGGAGAAACCAAAACGGGAGCCTTAGTCAATTTCTCCTTAAGAGTCTAAAACGAATCCAAACACTCTTGGTTGAAAATGAAAGGAGCCTCTTTTTCCAAGAGGTGGGTCAACGGTCTTGCTATCTTAGAGAAATCTTGAATGAAGCGTCTATAAAACCCCGCATGACCTAAGAAACTCCTTACACCTTTAACCGTAGTGGGTGGGGGAAGCTTAGCAATCACATCAATTTTAGATAGATCTACTTCTAATCCCTTATTGGATATCTTGTGTCCCAAAACAATTCCCTCTTTCACCATAAAATGACATTTCTCCCAATTAAGAACTAAACGAGTTTCCTCACACCACTTAAGAATTCGTTCTAAATTGGTGAGACAAGAGGTAAATGGATCTCCAAAGTTTGGAGAAATCATCCATGAAAACCTCCATAGTTTGCTCAATCATATCATGGAAAATTGCCATCATACACCTTTCAAATGTCCCCGGTGCATTACACAAGCCAAAAGGCATTCTCTTGTAAGCAAATGTACCGTAGGGATAAGTGAATGTAGTCTTTTCTTGATCCTTAGGGTCAATGGGTATTTGAAAATAACCCGAAAATCCATCAAGAAAGCAATAGTATTCATTTCCCGCTAAGCGTTCAAGCATTTGGTCCATAAAAGACAATGGAAAATGATCTTTCCTAGTAGCCTCATTGAGCTTCCTATAATCAATACAAACTCTCCAACCCGTAACAAGTCTCTTAGGAATAAGCTCATTGTTCTCATTGGGTACTACGGTGATTCCACCCTTCTTAGGAACACAATGTACCGGGCTAACCCATGGAGAGTCGGAAATGGGGTAAATCATGCCCGCATCAAGGAGTTTGATAACTTCCTTTTTAATGACCTCATGAATTTTAGGGTTAACCCTTTGTTGGCTTTGAATGGCGGGTTTGTAATCATCCTCCATAAGGATTTTGTGTGTACAAAAAATGTGGATCAATTCCCCTTATGTTGGATAATTTCCATGCTAAGGCTTGCTTATGTTTCTTAAGGACTGCTATGAGTTTCTCTTTCTCATCCTCTTTCAACTCTTTAGCAATAATCACGGGTAACTGGTCTTTTCCCTCTAAGAAAGCATACTCTAGGTGGGATGGAAGGTCCTTAAGTTCAAGTGGAGGTGGACTCTCTATGGAAGGTTTAACTATGGATGGATCATCATTGGTTACTTCTTGTGGAATAGGTGAAGGAATGGGGTCCTCATTGAGCAACTTTCGGATAGTGAGAATATCTTCTTCCCAATTGATGGGAAAATCATCATTACCAAGAAAGTTGGACTCAAATTCCTCCAAGAGGAAATCACTCTCTCCAAAAGGTGTTAAGGAGGGAGCAATTGAGGCCACGGTTTCAACATGGGGCATATCCTCACTATTACTCTTGCAAGCGTCATGAAAATTGAAATTAGGTTTTTGCTAGTTAAAAAAGTTCGTTTTCTCGGTGTCTAATCGAATTGATTTCCGGTTAAATGTGTGACTCAGTTGTTTTTGGTTAAGAAAAAGGGAAGTTGATTTTCTAAAACTAATTAAAAAGTAAATGCGAAAAGTATTTAAAAATAAACTAAAGACAAGTACAAATAATAAAAGTAAAACAAGGTGAATATTAAAAACTAAAAATTAAAACGATATTAAAATGAATATTAAAACAAATAATAAAACGAAATTTAAAACGAAACAATTAATAAAAATAAATCTAAAAGACGAAATTAACTATCGACTCGAAAATAAAGTTTACTAAATGAAAAAGGAGAGAATAAAACTAAAATGGTACTTTAAAGCTAAACGAGGAAAAACCTAAAGCGGGTACTAAAAAAAGATAAAACTTGAACTTTACGTAAAAATATTAATTTTAAAATTGGAAGAAAAATTCAACTAAAAATACGTAACTTTTAAAATTAAAATCGGAAAAGCTTTCAGATTAAACTAAACGATTACGGAATAATACTAAATAATAAACAAGCTAGCAAGCTAGCTGCTCAAGCTAGCAAGCTAGCTGGTGGAAGTGGCGCAAAAAAAGTATTAGAATATAAGCATGCAGGCATGCCTGTAACTTATTGTATTGGAATGTTATATTGTAATTTCTATCGGAATGTTATATATAAATTCTATCGGAATGTGTTTTTTTTTATAATTAAAAACTAGCGCAATATATTATATTAACAAAAACCAATGGAATGAAACTAAAAGAAAAGTATCGGAATATAGTAAAGATTGAAACCATCAGAATGTGGCTATTGAAAATTGGGCAGCACTTCGTCGCAATATACCTTAAACTCCGTCGGAATATGCGATCGCAATGAGCGATCGCAATCCCGATCGGAATAAGGGAATGAGAACACAAGCTATCGCAAAGTAGAACCCCCTTTGGGTTATTGCGATACAAACAAGCAACCTATCGGAATGAGGCGTGGGAATGTGTAAAAGCTCAATATTGCGATGGAACACAGAATAATCCGAAAATGGAGATAAGCTAAAAACTCAATAAGCACACTTAATAAGCACTTGTCAAAAACTCAACAAGACCAATATTAAGGAGACTCAATAAGCTACGAATGGAAAACTTTCAAGACACAAAATAAGCAAACAAAATAAGCAAACTTTAAAAAGATAAAAACTTTTTAGAAAACTTAAAATAAATAAGCTAAATACAAAATAAGCCAATAAGGTTGTCAAACTTATAGCTTATTTCGTATGAAAGCTTAGATAGAAATAAAAAGATGAACTTTTTAATCAAATAAGCAATATGATTAAGCAAAATCAATGCTTAATCTGAACTACAATCAAACCAAAACAAGAAAAGTAGGATGAGAATGATAAAGAAGAAACTTGATTAAAGGAAAACAAAGATTCAACAATAAAATTAACTTACTTGGAATTAAAAGACATGAAATTAAAGAACAAGAAAGTAAATGACATGAAATTAAAATTGTGCAAGTAAAGAAAAATGGTGGAAAGACTAATTGTCACATTAGATAATAAAATGAAATGAAGTGAAATGGGTTCTATTTATAGGGAGAAGGGAAGCATGTATTGCTCCTTTCTTTCTTTCTCGCCTTTTCGTCTTCTTAATTCTTCGACTTTTTTGACTTTGTCTCGGGATTAATTAAACTCGTCTTGTAATTTCTTCATTAATTAGACTTGAGTTCTTCGGCTTTATTAAACTTCGGTCTTTAGACTTTTTCTTCGATAAATCTTCAGAATAGGCCTTGGACTTTCGTTCTTTTTGCACTCTTAATCTTTTGACTTCATCTTTTCTCGTTTTCTTCGATAAAAGCCCGTGAAAGCCCATGTTTTCTTCCTTTTTCATCTTTTGGTCCTAAAACACAATAAAAACACAAACCACGCATAATTCTGACTTTTATGACATAAATTACACGATTTGGTCTTGTTATTATTGGAAATAAGTGGTAAAAGGATAAGTGTTTTCACACTTATTAAATCCCCTACACTTGACCATTGCAATGCCCTCATGCAATGCATTAATTTTAAAGCACGGTTTACATTTTCCATCATAAATAACCTACCTTGGCCTTTATTCAACACTAAATAAAAAGATAAAAACAAGTAAAGAAATTAAAGACTTACATTGGGTTTTGGCTGCCATGAACGTTTTTCATCCTCAAGTTTCACGTTCCCTATACCAAGCTTAAAAATGAGATCATTGCTATTATAAGTTAGCAAACTAACACGACTTCATGTGGGCCAGTTATTTACTTAGACTCCCTTATTCCTAGGTGTATCTCTTATATTTTATTTTTGTCTTGAATGATCACGAGGATTCATTGTTTGACTTATTTCGGTAGTTATTTAGGCCGAAAATAAAGTGGGACGATTTAATCAATAGTTAGCTAAAGAACAAAATCTTTTAAAACTGCTTCTCGAGACCTCTTAAAGTTCATATCTTGGCATAACTCGCTTCACGATTTGAGACCTTTCACGGACCGATATTTGGCAGCAACTTCATACTTCATATCTTTAAGAGACGTTCTTGAAATTATGGTATTCTCTTCATAATAGGAATTTCTTCACTTGAAGTTTTGAGAGATTCTTCATCTTTGGACCACGACTTCTTCATTTTTTCCAATCTTTATTTTGGTCTTTGATATGCAACGATCCGCCTCCTTTTAGGACTTGGATCTATTTATCCTCATACCTTGTTAGGGCCTTTTTGGATAGACTTCTCCATGATCTTTTGGGGAGTTTTTGCTTTTCGTCGTGTGTCTCGATCCTTCATATTGATTTTCGATAAATGATTCTTCACATCACTTTTGGATCTTTAGCAACTAAATGTAGCCCTCATGCCTTGTTAGGGCCTTTTCGGACTCGTCAATCTTCGCATCCCGCTTCAATAAGTTATGCATTGGCTATGAACTCTAATTAATATCGAGCAAATTTTAAACTATCTTGGGCTAGAAGCTAAGTAACTTTTCAAATCGTACAACCTTATTTATTGCAGATAAATTTATTAACAAGCGATGGGAGAATAGGCTCATAATTAACTCACATAAATTCACAAAAGAATACCAAACTTAAAAATGACTCTATCATCTCTTGTTCTCCACAGTTTAAAATCTTAAGGAATGAGATTCATGGATGATTAGCCAATTAAATCAAAGTTTTGGGTTTTTGAGTCATCTATAGGATCTTGCATCTTCTTAGACTTTTTCAAGTTTAGAATTTGCTTTTTAAAGTTCCCTTGATAAACAACTCTCTAGGATCAATTATAGGAACTTGCGAAAAGTTCTTGTTGTTTACCCGTAAGAGTTAAGACTTTCGCGTTTTAAAGTTCCCTATATAATAGCCTAGCAAAACTTGACTTAAACACGTTAAGGATACTAGCTAGAGTAAACTTGGATAAGTAAACTCGGGTTGAGTCAAAAGATTCATGACGTTTCAAAAATTAAAACCGCTTTATTAAAAATTTATTCTAGCAAAGAAAGTAAATAACGATAACAAAGGGGAATACTACTAAACTACTAGGCCAAAATAGATTAAAGATTTTTGAAAAATGTCGAAAAATCAAGTTTTCCGGTTAAAATGAGGGCAAATTCATGGAAAAGACCACTTACTTCGTTAGAAGTCCCCCTACACTTGATATAAACATTGTCCTCAATGTTTAAGCATGTGGGTGTAAACTCCCCTACACTTATGACATTGTGCACTTTGTTTAAGTCTTGCTAAGGAAACAACAACTATAGTGATTCCTATTTTAATATTGAATAAATATAAAATAGTGAATCAAAAGAGTTTAGGATAGAACCGGGAAGATGGGAACACGGAATCACGGGTCGTCAAAAATCATCAAGAGTGTGTCTTTGAAGCTTTAATCCCTGCACATAATAAGAAAGAAAACAAGAAACACCAACGGGGCTCCCCTACACTTATGGTGAAAACAAATAAAGATAGATACTCGGGTTTCCTCCCGAAGAGCACTTGTTTATATTAACCGAGTCACGAGCCTGACTCGTCCCCGAATTAAATGGTCCATGGGGAAGCCTCGAATGTAATACCGAGATCAAAGACCTTGTCCTCGTTCCCGGAAGACATCAACAAAGGGGAGGCGGGAGGATAAGTCTTAAATGGGAGAAAAGTCCTTTCAACATACGAAAAGTATGTGAAGTCGTGAGCCACGGGAGGTGGGGTGGGTAAAGGAATCACATTGTCATCCTCCAAAGACAATGGATGTTTAGAAAGTGGCAAAGTCGTAAGGTTATCAATTATAAAATAATCAATGTCACCTCCCGGGTCAAAGCACTCATCCTCCGTAATGGTGTCTAAAGGAGTGGATGAAAGGTGCTCGGGAGGGGGACTTGGGACAATGTCATCAAGTAGCGAATTATCAAAAAGGATATCCCCCTGCGTTTCATCATCATCAATACCCGGAGGTATTGATTGAATGTCAATTTCTTCTAGCAATAGGTCATTATCTTCAACGGGAGGAATAGATGGAGGTAAAGACTTGGAAAGAGGAGGAGAAGTCAACTCTTCGATTTGAGCAATAAGAAGATGTACTTTCCGTAATCTGTCGCGAAGAATCACGTCTTCACCTCATCTACAAGAGCAAGTTCATCGGTGAACTTCTCGTAAGCCGGAGAGAATAAATCGTCATCGCCCGCATCTCCCGGTGGAGATTTAGAAATTTCAAAAGTGAAATTCTCATAGCGCGGAGAAAAATCGGTATCATTAGGATCGACCTCTTCCGTAAGAGCAACGTCGTCCTCAGACTCCATAGCAGTCGGTATGTCACAAACCTCATCATCAAAGAATTTATCGAGACCAAAATCACTAATCTCACGCAATGAATCACCATCCTTAGACGCATTAGGAATATCGAGAGTTGGAGTGCCAACTTCAGAAGATTGGTTGAGAGCGTAGACATCATCTTCGTCATCATCATCATAATAGACGGGACCATTCCAGTTAGGAGTGATATAGTCGGCTAACTCCTCCTTGATAACCTCCACATCTTTAAGAAGCTCATGAAGCAACTGTTGTTGTTCATCTCCCCGAGTTTGTTCAATTGAACCGATTCTATCCCACGCTGTAATTGAACATTTTGGTGTAGAAAAGAAGGGAAAACGACCAAATTGGCTCAAAAAAGGTGTTGGTGAATTTCAAGATTTGTTCACCATCAAGCAAAGGTTGCCTTTCCTGATGCAAGTCAGCTCGGAGTTGAGCTAAACTTTCTAGAACATCATTCAAAGTAGTGAGTTGTTGGTCAAGACTAATTTGCTGAAAGGATTGATGATTGAGGGTGTGATCTGGGGGCTCAAAGTTATACACACTGGGATGATAGCACAGAATTTTCTCAAAGATGTTCATCGGTTGACAAGAAGAAGCATCGTGAGGGCCCCCACAAATATAGCACCACGGGTATGGAGAAAAACCCGGTGTATTTTGAGGATAAGGATTGTCATAGACGGGAGAGGGTGAGAAAGTATTGTAAGAGGCGAAGTACGAATTTGTTGAATTGCAAAATGGACAAAATCCAAATTGTGTATTGTCGATATCAGAACTACACCGCTCGCAAGTACACCATTGACATGTTTGAAAACCATGCCATGGTCTCCCACACCGTACGCAAGACGAATCCATGAAGAAAAATAGATAAGCAAGAAGAATATTTTTGGTGCAAAACTTTGAAAAAGAGATGCTTTTTATGATTTTTCAAATGTTTTTGGATTTTTGAAATTTTTTATTCTTATGGACTTTTGAAAAAAAATTTTGGCAAGAAAAATAACGTTCAAAAGTGAACGGATCCCAAAATCCAACGCGTCTCTCACAAAAAACCGTAAATCTTCACGAAAAGAGCCGGTAGCGGCGCCATTTGAAATTAGGTTTTTGCTAGTTAAAAAAGTTCGTTTTCTCGGTGTCTAATCGAATTGATTTCCGGTTAAATGTGTGACTCAGTTGTTTTCGGTTAAGAAAAAGGGAAGTTGATTATCTAAAACTTATTAAAAAGTAATGCGAAAAGTATTTAAAAATAAACTAAAGACAAGTACAAATAATAAAAGTAAAACAAGGTGAATATTAAAAACTAAAAATTAAAACGATATTAAAATGAATATTAAAACAAATAATAAAACGAAATTTAAAACGAAACAATTAATAAAAATAAATCTAAAAGACGAAATTAACTACCGACTAGAAAATAAAGTTTACTAAATGAAAAAGGAGAGAATAAAACTAAAATGGTACTTTAAAGCTAAATGAGGAAAAACCTAAAGCGGGTACTAAAAAAAAGATAAAACTTGAACTTTACGTAAAAATATTAATTTTAAAATTGGAAGAAAAATTCAACTAAAAATACGTAACTTTCAAAATTAAAATCGGAAAATCTTTCAGATTAAAGTAAACGATTACGGAATAATACTAAATAATAAACAAGCTAGCAAGCTAGCTGCTCAAGCTAGCAAGCTAGCTGGTGGAAGTGGCGAAAAAAAAGTATCGGAATATAAGCATGCAGGCATGCATGTAACTTATTGTATCGGAATGTTATATTGTAATTTCTATCGGAATGTTATATATAAATTCTATAGGAATGTGTTTTTTTTTAAATTAAAAACTATCGCAATATATTATATTAACAAAAGCTGTCGGAATGAAACTAAAAGAAAAGTATCGGAATATAGTAAAGATTGAAACCATCGGAATGTGGCTATTGAAAACTGGGCAGCACTTCGTCGCAATATACCTTAAACTCCGTCGGAATATGCGATCGCAATGAGCGATCGCAATCCCGATCGGAATAAGGGAATGAGAACACAAGCTATCGCAAAGTAGAACCCCGTTTGGGTTATTGTGATACAAACAAGCAACCTATCGGAATGAGGCGTCGGAATGTGTAAAAGCTCAATATTGCGATGGAACACAAAATAATCTGAAAATGGAGATAAGCTAAAAACTCAATAAGCACACTTAATAAGCACTTGTCAAAAACTCAACAAGACCAATTTTAAGGAGACTCAATAAGCTACGAATGGAAAACTTTCAAGACACAAAATAAGCAAACAAAATAAGCAAACTTTAAAAAGATAAAAACTTTTTAGAAAACTTAAAATAAATAAGCTAAATACAAAATAAGCCAATAAGGTTGTCAAACTTATAGCTTATTTCGTATGAAAGCTTAGATAGAAATAAAAAGATGAACTTTTTAATCAAATAAGCAATATGATTAAGCAAAATCAATGCTTAATCCGAACTACAATCAAACCAAAACAAGAAAAGTAGGATGAGAATGATAAATAAAAAACTTGATTAAAGGAAAACAAAGATTCAACAATAAAATTAACTTACTTGGAATTAAAAGACATGAAATTAAAGAACAAGAAAGTAAATGACATGAAATTAAAATTGTGCAAGTAAAGAAAAATGGTGGAATGACTAATTGTCACATTAGCTAACAAAATGAAAAGAAGTGAAATGGGTTCTATTTATAGGGAGAAGGGAATCATGTGTTGCTCCTTTCTTTCTTTCTTTCTTCTTTCTTCTTTCTCGTCTTTTCGTCTTCTTAATTCTTCTACTTTTTTGACTCTATCTCGGGATTAATTAAACTCGTCTTGTAATTTCTTCATTAATTAGACTTGAGTTCTTTGGCTTTATTAAACTTCCTTCTTTAGACTTTTACTTCGATAAATCTTCAGAATAGGCCTTGGACTTCCGTTCTTTTTGCACTCTTGATCTTTTGACTTCGTCTTTTCTCGTTTTCTTCGATAAAAGCCCGTGAAAGCCCATGTTTTCTTCCTTTTTCATCTTTTGGTCCTAAAACACAATAAAAACACAAACCACGCATAATTCCGACTTTTACGACATAAATTACACGGTTTGGTCTTGTTATTATTGGAAATAAGTGGTAAAAGGATAAGTGTTTTCACACTTATTAAAAATGCTCATCACACACCTCATCTAGCACATCAACTATGTTAATGGTCTCACAAGGTTTAGACTCCTTAATCTCTTTCTTATCACACACTTTCCCTAACTTAAACACCACTTTCTCATCCTCAAATCGCATAATTAGTTCTCCCTCCACCACATCTATTAAAGTACGACCCGTTCTAAAAAACGGTCTACCAACAAACACAGGAACTCTAGGGTCCATGTCATAATCAACCACTACAAAGTCGGTCGGAAAGGTAAACTTATCCACACCTACAAACACATCCTCCACGATACCTACCGGGTAAGCTATGGTACGGTTGGCTAACTCAAGTGTCATCCTAGTGGGAGTGAGCTCGGGAAGAGAGAGTTTTTTCCAAACCCATAAAGGCATGAGGTTTATGCTTACCCCTAGATCAGCCAAAGCCATGCAATTTTCCACCCGGGAAAATTACAAGGTATCATAAAGCGCCCCGGATCTCCAAGTTTTGTTGGTAAGGTTTTGAGTAACACGGCGGAACAATTTTCATTAAGGGACGTGTCGGGAAAATCAACCAATTTTTCCTTGTTGGAGAGAAGATCCTTGAAAATCTTAGCAAATTTTGGCATGTAAGCAAGAGCTTCCACAAAGGAGATGTTTATGTTGAGTTGCTTGAACATCCTTAAGAAATTTGAAACTTGTATATCATCCTTGTTCTTTAACTTGTCCTTTTTCAATCTTGAAGGGTAAGGAAGATTTGGTTTAGGTGTAGGTGTTGTAGGTGTTGTAGTGGAAGATTTTTCTTTGTTAGCTTCTTCATTGGGAGTTGTGGAAGGTAAAGGAGAAATAGGAATAGGTTGAGAAGGTGTGGTTGATGAAATAGGAGAGTTTGGAGGTGGTGAAGTAGATGTAGAAGGTTTATCACAAGTGGGAACCAAAGTGGGTTTAACAATAGAGGGTGTAGGAGGTGAAGGATCATTTGTTGTTTTTCCACTTCTTGTTGTAATAGCATTGACATTTGCCCTCGGGTTTGTTTGTGTGTTAGATGGTAAAGCCCCTTGTGGTCTTTGATTATACATAATTTGGTTGTGAAGAAGAGCAAATTTCTTGTTGTTTTCCTCTTGAGCCTCTTTCATTTGTCTCTCATAGGAAGTAAGCTTTTGAAGAATCAAATCCATGGGATTAGGTTGCACATTCCCTTGATAAAAACCTTGGTTTGGATAGGGTGGAGGTGGTGCATTAAATCCTTGATTTGGTGGATAAAAGTTATTTCCTTGATTGTGAAAGGTGTTAGGTGCCTTATAATTGTTCCCTTGGTATTGTGGTCTTGGACCTTGGTTCCTTTGTAACAATTGAGGGGGATTTTGTTGAAGTTGGGTGGGTTGTTGGGATGGGAATCCCGGTGGTGCAAGATAATTTTGAGACTTATAAGAAAGGTTATTTTGATTGATGTTGGGTTTGAAATGTTCATGATGTTCCTCTTGGTATGCATAACACTCCCCTTGATATCCTTGCACCTTATCACATTGTTGATATTACCTCCAAAAGTCTCACACGAAAGAGTAATTTCATGCACATCATTGGTGGAATTATTGCCCAAAGAAAGTTTCATAAAGTCATTCATAATGGTTTGTTGCATCTTTTGGGTGTTTTGTATAATTGTTTGACTTTCTTTTTGAGCTTGCGTCAATTCTTGGATACATGAAATGAGTTGAGACTCCAATGGTTTAGAACCTACTTCTTGAATGACATGTACTCTTTCATCAAATTGTGTGTTAGTTTGCACCATTGCTTTGGTCTCAATAATATCCCAAGCTTCTTGAATGGATTTAAGAAGAATATTTCCTCCCGCGAAAGCATTGAGTGAATCTTGGTGATGAGGTTTAAGGCCATTGTAGACAGTATTGATTTGGTGAACTTCATCCAATCCATGGTTAGGGCATCTCCTTAATAACTCTCTATACTCCTCCCAAGCATCACTAAATGTTTGACTAGGTTTTTGTTGAAAGCCTATAATTAAGTTCCTCAAATCCGTGGTCTTAGATGGGGGAAAGAACTTGTTCAAAAACTTCTTAGTGAAACCATCCCATGTGGTAATGCTTTCGGGTGGTTGTGTATCTAACCAATGCTTAGCCGGACCCTCTAGTGAAAATTGCACCAATATCAACTTAATGCCATCATGGGGAACTCCATTGTACTTAATGATGTTGCAAAGAGCAAGAAATTTCTTAAGGTGATCATGTGGATTATCATTCTTGTTCCCATAAAATGGTGTATTTGAAACCAAGTTAATCATGGATGTTTTTAGCTCAAATGTGTTTGCGGGAATATCGGGTATCTTGATAGCATCGGCATATCCTTGCACATTGGATTGCAAGTGCTCCATCAAAGGTCGAGTATCAACTCCGGCCATGGCTTCTTGTTGTGTGTGGATCAAAGCACAATTCTCGGGATCGGCTTGATGGACGGTGGTGTTCCTACTCTTTCTCTTTTTCTTCCTTTTCGGAGGAAGGGGTTGTACACCAATCGGTATTTGTGCACGCCCGCGAGTGAGCATGCAACTCAATACGAGGAATGAGAGAGAAGCTCTCGTTTGACTTTGAAGAGAAAAGGATTATCCTCTTCGAGTTTCAATATGAAATGTCCACAAGAAAGTATAATATACGTAATTACTACTTGGGTGCAAGACCCCCAATGAAGCCTTCCTTCTTAGAATACTCACTAGTGAATGAAGGGTTATGTGGCGTGAAGCACTTAAGTACCTATTGACCCTTACATGGCATTTTATAGCACATCGCCTTTCTATTCACTTTGTAGTTTGTATTCTTCGAATTATTGCTTATTGGAAGTATTTATCTATTCTTGCTTTATTAAATTTGATCGATACACATGTCAAGGACCAGAATGCCCCTCAACACGGTGTATTGCCTTGGCAATACTTATGGAGAATATGTGTATTGGTTGTTCTTATACGTATACGTATTTACATATAATAATATACAGAAAATATTTTTGTATTTATGGGGTTTTTTAAAGAAAATACTATATGTACATAAAAACCGAGGGAATCCAATAATATATATTTTTGGTTGCAATCTCTTAGGAAAAAGATTGATTTTTGATTTTTTTTAATTTTTTTGATCAATTCTTTAGGAAAAGAATTGTTGTTGTTATTTTTAAGTATTTATATTTTTATATTTTTGAATTTTTTATTGTTTTTGATTTATGATACATAAAAATAACGTTCACTAGGTGAACGAATCCCAAAAGCCAATGAAAACCGTCAATCGATAGTCTCTCGTAAAGTCAAAGAACCGGCAGCGCCGCCATTTGAAATTGTGTAAATTGAAGTTCGTTTCTCTCGATTATTAACCAATTGAAAGTCCTAACAAAATCAGGTTTATTATCGTTTTTGGTTGATAGGGTTATTTGGATTTTCTATGTCTATTTAAGCAAGCAAGTTAAAATGTGAAAAATAGTAAGCTACGTATCCGTAAAACAATTAGCACATACCAAGTTTTTATTCAATAAAGGACAAAATTGTAAATCTATGGAAATAATGTTCTAAAACTGTAAGTACTTGAAACTAAATTGCTTGAAATGTAATTATCAGAAAGTAAAAGGACTAATTATGCAAATTGTAACAAACTACTAACAAAATGTAACAACTTGTAAAAACTACTAACTGAAAATGACAAGTGATTAAAAGTTTTGGACTAATACAAAGCAAACCCTAATAACATGGAAAATTAGCTGCCAATACAAACAAGAACAAAGTATAGGGACTAATGTGCAATTAAATGGACTATTTAACCAAAAACGGGTTACTTGGACAAATAAGCTCGTATAAGCTCTAAAATGCACCAAATAAGCTCAAACCAATTTTAAGCTGCTTAAAATCCAAAATCACTTAGGATAGTACAAGGAAAAAGCTTGAAATGCAATAAAACTCAAAAAACCCAACTTCAATAAGCCAAGAATAAGCTAACTGAAAAGCTAGACATGCACAAACAGATTTTTAAGCTAAGTTTTGTTAATCAATCTATGGAGAGTCTGGAATGTCTTTTCTTATAGAATGATCAAGTAATAAAGCTGGAAATTGCAAATAAGCTGAAACTAGCTTATTGACCAAGTTGACCAAAAAATTGAAAAAGCTGAAAACTTCCAGATCTACTCAAGACAAGTTCCTAAACAAGATTGTGAAAGAAAATCACAAGATTTATGAAGTGGATTTGGCAGAATAAGAAATCAGTATGAAACTTTATTACAGAAACTTGCAGTTGCTTAAGTGCTTATGAAAAAGCTAATTTCTCCCTTGAAACAAGATACTGTATGATTTCCTTATAATCACTCAAACTTCAGATGTTAAATGACCTCTAGAAACTGGTTTGACTGATTTTTATCAAGATATGAACAAATGCTAGGAGATTGAAAATGACTACTTTTTTATGAACTAGTATAGCAAAACTGACCCAAACCTTTTAACAGCCATTTGCCTTTTTGACCATATTTTTGACGTAAAAACTAGTCAAACTTGTTTTAACAGATCTAAGGATGAAAAATGAGCAAAGATTAACTAGTTTACCAAACTAGAACTACAAATTGACAACAAATCCAAACACCAGTTTACTGAACTTTTAACAAATTTTGTGAAGAGAAAATGAGCAAATGGTTAAGTTCATCTAAGACTGTTATCTACTTAAACTCAATGATCAAAATAGAGCACAAATGAACCAAGTATATGCAAGTTAACAGGCTAATACTCAAAATTCTAAATCAAGCTAAGTAACTGATGAAATGAATAACAGTAACAAGTATAAGCTATCAAATGACTATCAAACTAACAAGTATCTATCTAAACAATCAGAATCAATCCAAAAACATGTAAATCACACTTGATCAGAGCAACAAGTAGAATTTACACTAGATTGTAACATGCATTTGACTATTTAGTGGAATAAAACTCAAGGACTTGAAACCTATTAGCAATGTGCCTCCACTGATGGAGTAGGTAGGCGCTGAGCCTCCTAAACAGTGCTAAACCACCACCTTAGCACTAAAATCAACAAATTAACCATCTACATTCATCATCATCATCATATCTACCCAAAAATCTGCTTCAAAATCAACTCAGCTACTGGAATAGGAATGAACAGCTACAATTCTTCAACAAAAGCTCCTTATGATCAAATGTGATCACAAGCAACTCATAACAGCACAAAGTTCAATAGTAATGCAGGGATTGATAAGAAGATTGAAGGAAAAGGAGGGAAATTTATTTATTTGAATGTGAAAAGTTGTTACAGAATTAGGTAGGAAGTTACAACTAACTATAACTAACTCAAGAGTTTGTCAAGCTCTTGAGTTTGTTACACTAACAACTAACTAGCTAGATTGAGAGAGAAAAAGGGAATTGTGTGAAATTTTCACACTTAGCTACGTACATCAAATGAGAGATCTATTCCCTATTTATAGACAAAAAGTGAGAAGTTGTTGGGGTTGATGACGTGTTGCTAGCAATCAATTGCTACTAGGTGTCCTGAATCTCTCATTTGAAACTAGCCGTTATGAACTTGAATTTGGGCTTTTCTTCTTGGTTTATTTTCAGGTTAATTAAGTGAGTGGGTTGAATTTTTCATCCAAAAATAAGCACTTTTCATGTTGACGACTTTTTCTGATATGCAGTATAACTCCAAGTCGATTCTGGGTTTGTTTGGGGAAGAAAATGCCACGTGGAATTATCTGGTTGGTTGAAATGTGAGCACACGGATCATAATCCGTTTATGGATAAAGGCATTATTGGTTGTCAGCCTCTCATTGGATATAAAATGAATAAGTGGGATATATTGTAGTTGGGCGGATCATAAATGAGCTGGTGATGTGGCTTGCCAGCTATTGATCCATGTTATATAATTCTTGCACTCTCATTGGTCCAAAACCCCTTCACACGGATTGCTCCCAAACTTGGAGAATTTTTGGCACTTTTAACCCTTAGACTTAGGCAGATTATCCAAATGGTCTAAAAACTTCATTTTAATGGCATTTTTGGTCCTTCTACTTGCATACTTGTCTAGTTTGACCCTTTGACTTGGTTGACTTTGGAGTTGACCATGTTTGACTTTAATCTTTACTATGACAAATTTACACTTTGAGTCCTTCAACTTTGGAGTGTTGTCAAGATAGGTCCTTCATCTTCAAAGTCTTGTCATCTTTGATCCTTCTTTGTCTTTTTCATCCAAATAAGCTTGATTTCTTCTTGTTTACTTGAAAATGTATCCTTCTTACCTATTTAAACACAAACACAAAACATACCACATAATTCCGCTTTATAGCACAAAAGTTAGGTACTTTCCTTGTGTTTTAGGGTGATTTGTTGATTAATTGATATAAGTTTTTGCTCATATCAGACACGTAAACGTAGTTTTTTTCTTGATCACGAGGATCGATGGGGATTTGAAAGTAACCGGAAAAACCATCTAAAAAGCAATAGAAATCGTTTCCCGCAAGTCGCTCCAACATTTGATCCATGAAGGGCAAGGGAAAATTGTCTTTACGAGTGGCGTCATTTAACTTACGATAGTCAATACTCACCCTCCAACCGGTCACGAGTCGAGTTGGAATTAACTCGTTGTCATCGTTTGGCACAACGGTCATTCCTCCCTTTTAGGAACATAATGAATGGGGCTCACCCAAGGGCTATCGGAAATAGGGTAAATCATTCCCGCGTCAAGGAGTTTATGGACTTCCTTTTTGATGGCATCGTGAATTTTGGGGTTTACGCTTCTTTGACATTAGCTTGAGGGCTTTTAGTCCTCCCATTAAAAGTTTTTGGGTACAAAACTTTGGGTCATTACCCTTAATGTCGGATAATTTCCACACAATTGCCCTTTGTGAGCCTTCAAGACATCAATAAGTGCGGTTTTTTCATCATCCGAAAGATCCATCGCAATAATAACCCGCAACTTATCGTCTCCTTCCAAGAATACGTATTCGAGGTGAGGAGCAAAATCTTTCAACTCGAGGATTGGTGGTTCCTCGATTGAAGATTTGGGTTCAATACTCATAACCTCCATCGGTAGAGGAAATGGGAAATCGTTTAGAAAATCCTTGATAATCGACAAGTCCTCGTCGTCATCGAGGTCTTCGTTAGAAGTTCGAGGTACATCAAACTATTACAAAGTAAAACCACCTCCTTCAAATGGAGTTAAAGATGGTGTCGAATTATCAAGAATTGGATCGAGCATAGTGGGATTGCCACTATTTGCTTCATCGGTAAAACCTAAAATTTCTTGTGAAAATTCTTCGCAAACGACATCGATCATATCAACATGGTTCATAGTCGCGATAGAATAAACATGAGAAAGTTTGGAGTTTTGAGTTGCGTTTATAACAAGTTCCTCGTCGTTGAAGCGTAAGGTGATTTTCCTAGCATGCACATCAATAACCGCTTTCGACGTATCTAAAAACGAACGACCTAAAATAAGAGGAACTTAAGGATCCGTGGGAATATTGGCTACGATAAAGTCTACCGGATAATAGAACTTTCCCACTTTCGCAAAAACGTCTTCGGACGTTCCACATGCGGGAATTGTAGAATGATCGGCCATCTCGATAGACATTGATGAGACTACTTTTATACATAGTCTCATCGTCCAAATAGGGCTTAAAATGCATTAAATATCATCAACATACCCATATATATGCTTGTGTTTGTTGCTTGTGTATTTTAGGTACGGATATTGAGAAAATGAAAAAAGATCACAAGAATCATGCAAAAACGAACACGGGAAACGAAGCCGCACAATGAACCAAGCCCTAATGAAGACTTTTTCAAGATAAACCCTTGAAGATTTGAAGAAATTTGAAGAAGGGTCCACCAATATGCAAGAAGTGACACTTTATACCCTTGTATCCTCATAATTACAAGTTTGGTCACTAAAGTTTGTCAAAATTACAAAAAGGGCCCTCCACTTTGAAGAATTGGCAAGTTTAGCCCCTCAACAAAGCTAAATTGTCAACCATTACCCTCCACAAAGTCAAATATATCATGAAGTCCTTCAAAGTACAAGAAATTACAAGTTTGGTCCTTTGACAACCCCAAAATTACAAAAAGGACCCTTAACTTTCAACATTTGGCAAGAATGGTCCCTCATCAAACAAGACTTGGCAATTTAAGTCCTCCAAAATGCCAATCATACAAGTAAAGACCATTATCCATCAACAATATGCCAAATCAGCCCTTGAAGTATCACAAAATGGCAAGAAATACCCCTGAAAATACTTTGGAAAAGTATTTGGGGCAAAAGTGTGAAAACTGAAAGTTTGATTACAAAGGAAATTCAGTTTTTGGGATTAAATCTGCAAATGACAAGAAAAGAGAAGAAAGAGGACTAAAGCTGGCCAGACAACATTGTAACCTTAACCACTATCATCCTGCCACGTGCCCCACTTTCCCCCTTCCACCAATCACATGCCTTCATCCTGCCACCTCACACTCCACTTAACCCGGTTTAAGATTAATTTAATCTTGGCGCCTAAAACAACTTTTTAAACATAATTAACTCCCAAAACAGATTAAAACCTATGTTCTTGGTGTTCATACCAGAATTAGGCTTTTTCTAAGTACCAAGAATTAAGACCTAATTGCTTCCAGATTAATGATTAAAGGTCTTATGATCCTAACCCAACCCCTAAACTCCCATCACTCTCATGCATGTGACATTGCCAACCCTCCCCTGACCCACTCTTCACGTCCAAACAAAACAGGCCAGCAAATCCAACGCTCAAGAACTTGGCTTACATTTCAAGCTTCATCTCCACCCTTGGATGCATTTCCCCTTTGCCAGCTTCAACAAAAGGCCAAGAATTCCTCACAAGACTCCAAGATATTCAAACTACACAAGGGCAAAAATGGGACTTCAGTAGCTAGGGTTACGTTTTTTTTCAGCTTTCCTAGACAACATGTATGCCTATATAAAGGCTTAGGACCTCACATTTTTGCTTTGCTTTTGGTTTTTCCTAGTTCAACTTCTTGTAAATCCTCTTTCCATTTAATGAAAGTGTGTTGAGTTTTGTTGAAGAAAGACCAAGTGCCACCTTTATATTAGCTTGTTTATGTTATTTGTTCACTGATTTTGAATCTAAAAACCTGTTTTTAAGGAGAGTGCAAAAGTTTGCATTTTTCCTTCAAGCTTGATATTTTGCTAAGTTCTTATTTCAACCTTAGAATTCTTGGGTTATAGGGCTGATCATAGCATCCTAATTGTGATAATTAAGGTATGGTGAGGCTTATAACTTGGGGATAATCAAGTGTGGGGTAACAAGGTTGCATTAATCAAGTCTTTTTAATTTTCTGATTTTGATATTGTGCTACTTACCTTGTTGAATCTTAGCAGGACTGTTGTTGGAAGCTTGTGCTTGTTCTAGCTAGCACATAAGCTCATAAATTCGTGGGTGTGGATGTACATCCATGAGGTTTGTCTAAAATCCTTGAAAATCTGATAAATATTGGAATTTTTGTGGATTTGTGCTCTATTGGTGTTCTTGTTTATTTCTTGGCTTAAATCTGCTTAGTCTTGCATGATAATGTTGTTTGTATGCTAGATTAATCATTGGGTTAACTGAATCACACTTTTTCTTGTTTAAATTTGGATTTGAAAAGATAAAGGGGTGTTTGGGTCTACCTGTTTAAGTTGAAATCTTGGTATTGTGTTGTTAGAAGGTGTTGTTTGTGCTTGGTATCTGATATATGCCTTGTTGAGAGTGTTTTGCTGTAAGTTTTTGGGTTTGAAACTTCAAATCAAACAATCTGCTATAACTTGGTGAATTTAACTGTTTTTGACCTAAGATTTTGGTGAAATCTAGTATTTGTGCATGCTTAGGGTTGAAAGTTGTTAAAACATCATTATTATAACTTATTTGATAGATACTGAGTGTTGAATCTGGCTTATTGATCAAATACATCAGCAAAGTGTAAAACTGCATGTGTTAGTGTTCATCAGTAACATTCATAAGCTTGAATCTTGATTTAGGCTTTAAGCCATTGCATGAAAACTGTTTAAACTTGTTCATTAGAGTTTATAATAGCTTGTGTATGCATTTGGTTAAATCTGGTTGGCTGATTATTGCTAAAACTGCTTATAAGTGCTCAACTGCTTATTGCTTCATGTATGTGCTAGATCTGGTACTTTATTGATTAAACTGTATCAATTGGGTGATTGTGTTTGTGATATTTTGATTGTTATTGACTCCTTTTGATCCAAAGATCATTTGGGTGCCTTTGTGTAATCTTGATCTCAAAAAAGTTCACTAAAGACAAAAAGTCAAACAAGTCAAGCAGTGGAAAAAGTTTCCACTGCTCAACACCCAAAACTAGCCCCTGCTAGTGTAAAATTGAACTCAGCTTATCAATAAGCTATTTTAGCTTACCCAGACCTGCAACAACTTATTTTTTGTGATAGATCTTTATTTGAACCATTTGATTAGACTGGAGCTTATTGGACTTTGACTTTGACTTTTTACTAGAAAACCAACTTATTTGACTTTTACATAAGTGCTTGATAGTTGTAAATTTAGATACTTGCTTTAGGAAAAAGTAAGCAACTAAAATAGGGTAAGCGTGCACGACGATTTAGGAAAACCGTGTGTGAATGACCCTAAAAGTGAGTTCGTTCTCGAGGAGGCTAGTGCGTTGTGTAATGAATGATTGATTTTGTTTTTGATTATTAATGAGAAGAAAAAGAAGAGAAAATGACGAAGACGAAAAAAATAGAAAAATAAGGCAAAAACACTACTAGAAAGTTATGACGTAGAAACGTAAAAAGTGCAAAATTTAAAATTTTAACCTAAAAATTCCTAAAAATTACTAAAAATCCACAATAATATTCTAAGAGTTTACAAAAAATCCAAACTTGCCAAAACCTTTTAATTAATTTAATAATGACTTTTTAATGCTAATTAAAGCCCTAAAAATCACTTTTAAATATTAAAAAGCCCTAAACAAGATTTAATAGTTAGTAAACCTTAAAGATGACCTAATTAAGCTAAAAACTTTTTTTTAAAATTTTAAAACCAATTTAAACTATTTTTAAACTCCTAAAAACTATTAAAATCTATTAAATCTTAAATTAATTCTAAAAATTAATTGAAAAGCCTAAAAATTATTCTACAAATGGTAAGAGTCCTAATTAATGATAAAGAACCTAAGAAAAATGAAAAAGAAATAAAAATAAAACTTTTTATTTTTATGAATAAAATAATAATAAAATAATCTAAAAAATTAAAAGTTCTTAAATAAATTCTAAAAAATTCTCAAAAATCCTAAATATTCTAATTAAGAAGAAAATGAAAATTAAAGTTCCTAAAACCTTTTAGTTAATTTTATATTAATTTTTAAAGTTGCCTAAAAACCCTAAAATTAAATAAAATTAAAAATTAAAGTTTTTGAAAACTTTTTTAAATGTAAACCTCAAAAATAAGAATTAAAACCTAAAAACTATTTTTTTGTATTTTTTTATTACTGTTTGCTATTTTTTAATTACTTTCTAAATATAAAACTAAAAATAATCCTAAAAATTAATTAAATAATGTGAAAAATAAAACTTTTAAACAGAAAAGTCAACAATACTAATATTAACCTAGGAAAAATGGAAAGAAGCAAAAATGCTTAATAAATAAGCCAGGAATAAGCCAAAAGCCCACGGCTTGTTTTAATAAGCCAAGACAAAAACGTGCTTATATACTTAATGAAATGAGAGGATAACGTAAAAAGCTATCTAGATCATCTGGTAAGCACGCTTAGTCCCCCAGCGAGGGGTCGCGTGTTCGAGTCCGGTGCGAGTATGCTTTTTACAACAATTTCTTTTTTTATTTTTAACTTCCCCAATCCAAACAGTAACCTTAGACTTGCTTGTAACACAATCCAAAACCCTTTTTACACAAGATTTAGCTAGTTAAAATCCAAACGTGACCAATTTCCACTTGATGAACACAAGCAGGTATGCTTGTGTTTTCTGTTTTCTTCACAAGGGATGAAAACCAAGAGGACTTGGTTTTTGCTTTGTTTGATGTTGATTATGTGGAACAAGGGCACCCCTACACTCTTTCTGAGTGTAGGGAGTCAAGACCAATCACAAAAGAACAACACTTAGCACACAAATTGCAAAATCAAAACAGAACCAAGCATATGAATGTTGTTGTGACAAATAGATGAAGTCTGGTGGTTTTTAGAGCTTTTTACATGCACAATGTTGAGATTCCAAGTCCAATATTTATGCATACACAAGCTCCAAATGATACACTAGCAACATACAAACCTCTAACAACCTAATCTTTAACAGATTCCAAGATTCAAGCAAGAGTTTTCATTAAAATCAAGCTAAAAATGACATATGCAGATTTTAAGCTATCTATTCCCTTTTTTACTTGCACACTTGCTTCAAATTTGTTCCCAAATGCACTCTATCCTAACAACATCCTATTACTACCCCTATTAAACACTTCTAACAGCCTTTACTAGCACAAATCAACCTCAAACTTAGTTTAATTCATACATCCAAACACTCCTTTAAAACTGATTTTTCAACTTTTTCAAAGCAACTCACTTTAAAACTCTATCAAACTGATTTAAAACTATCCTATCATGCATATCATAACATTAAAAACACAAGACAAACCAGATTTACACACTTAGCATGCAATCAAACCAATATCACTCAAATCACTTTAAAACTGAAAATTAAATAAGAAAAGAATGATTCCTTACCAAAGAACCCTACATCTAGGGTTCTTTGTGGTTGCAATACCACTTCCTACCAACTGGGGTTGGTGCTGAACAATGATCAACAACAGGTCTTTAACCTGCTAAGACAAATCAAAAGGAAAACAAGCAAATATCCAATATTCTGTTTTTACCTTTTTTCTTTCTTAAAAAACCTTACACAAACCTTCAATCCTTTCAAACACGTTTTAAAACACTCAAACTTCAAAAATCAACAATCCCTCAGTCCACTTTCACTTTCTAAAAGATTGGATTTTTTGAAAGTTGAAACACTTTTTTCAAAACCTTTTTGATATTGAAACCTCAAACAAATCTTTCACACTTTTTTTAAAATGGAACTCAAAATTTAGCATAAACACAACACACAACTTTTCAAAAACATAAAAGGAATTACACTTTTAACTTAAAAATACCAACTTTATTTCTTAAAAAAGGGATTACAAGTGATTAGCTAAAAATTCTGGAACAAGAGTAATAGAGACACATACGTCTCTATTTATACAACTGAAAAGAAAAGTCTAGAACTATAAAACCCTAGCATGTGGAATTCCAAATAAGCCCTTGGGTCTTTATCTTCAAAATGGGTCAATTTTGCCCCATGTGATGATGCAGATGGAATCTTGTAATCTTGGACGTTGAGCAACTCTTTGGGAGCAAGAAAAGTCTTTTGGCCGTTGATCAGGTCTTCTAGTCAACAAAGGTGTTTGAACCCGTGACTTGTGATAACTGGAGAGGGGACAAGAGTGTGAGAGGTCACTTTCTGGGTGTGGGGTTATGTTGGGGGGAGGGTAAATAGTGATTCTGGAAATTTTTGGGGTAAAACCCTTTGATTCAGATTAGTTGGGGATTAGGGTTTATAGGAAGGATTAGAGGGTGATTAGGAGTGAAAGGTGAACAGTGGGTGTTTCCCACTCTTTTTAAATAGATAATCCCGTTTAAAAAATCTGGTTTAAATAAATAAATAAAGGTTTTGGGTGGGTGTCTGATGTGGAGGGTAGGGGTGATATGATTGGTGGATTTGGAGTGGGAGGGTGACGTGGTGAGTTATGAGTGGGTGAGGGAAGTTTTGTTGTCTGCCCAGTTTGCCCCCTCTATTCCTCTCTTTTGTTCACTTTGTATAAAATCCCATCAACGCCCATTTTGTGCATAACAACTTTGGACAAGTTGTCAAAAGTGGCACAATCAATTCCAAAACTTTTCCAAAGGGCTCCTTTTGTATTTTCTTCAAACTTGATGGACTGGTCTTGTAATATCTTCAAATATTAAGGTCCATACTTGTACAATTGACATTTGGAGGGTCAATTGTGACAAGTTCTTCAAAGATGAGGGGCCATTTTTGCCAATCTTCAATTCTTCAAGGGTCTTTTTGCAAAATTCCAAACTTGGGCCCGGTTCATTGTGCGACTTCGTTTCCCGTGTTCGTTTTTGATTGATTCTTGTGATCTTTTGCCAATTCCTCAATATCCGTACCTAAAAATACACAAGTAACAAACACGAGCATATATTTGGCATATTTTATGATATTTTATGCAATTAAAAGCCGTTTTGGACGATGAGACCATGTATAAAAGCAGTCTCATCACTCCCCCATACTAAACCATTGCCGTGCCCTCACGCAATGCTAGAACAAAGTATCAAAGCACCTCCAAAATTTAATTTATTCACTTTTATTGAAATGATAACTAGCTACACTACACTATTACTACTACTTGTGTTTTAGACATAATGTATGATTCTCATCGCAAAATGGGACGTTTAGGTTCATAGAATAAGAACACGTGAATGCTTCGTTAGAAATGATTTCATCGTCCTCGATTTTCACCTTAATTCCATGCCAAGCGTGCAACGAGATCATTGTCATTATAAGTTAGTAATGCTAACACTACTCATATGCCCTAATCACGTACTTATTCTCCCATTATTCCTAAGTTGTATCTCTTATATTTTATTTTTGTCTTAATGATCACGAGGATACATTGTTGACTTATGCGATAATAGAGATTTAGGTCTAAAAATAGAGTCCTAACGGTGTAACTAAGACCATCAAATCAATAACCCCTCCTAATAGACAACGATGTTAAAAAATTAAGTTGACAAGAAGAATCGATAAACACGGTTTTATAACGGTTTTGAACATGAGACTTATTACCAAGACTTTTATACGCCCCCTAACGGAAGGGCCTTATTATCTTTGGTTTACCTCCATCTTTTATTCAACTTCGCCATGAAGCTTTTATTATGACTTCGGTCTTGCCTTGCCTTTTATTATCCGCCATCATCGGTGGTTTTATTAGCCAAAGACGTATATCCTCACGCTAAAGCGAATTTTGGATCTTTAAAGCTTCGAAGATTAAGGCTTGATTCACTTTCAATTTTGCATAGATTTTAGGCCTTGTGGGGCTTCAAATTGTTTGCTAGATTTAGGTGAGCACTTGAAATCTTATTATTGGGTGAAGCTTTCGATTATTAGGGTGCCAATACTTCAAAACCGTGACGCTGGCGGTACCTTAATGTCTTCCCAATTTAATTACACGGAAGCTACTAGAAAAGACTAGAAACCCAACGATCCTAACTAAACTGCTAAGTCAATATTTATTAAGCAAAAAATATTTACATGCGAAGGGAGAATAAGCAAACAACGAGAACACATGAGTTTTTGAAAGAATACGAGTACTCTACGTTTAGCATAGTAACTTATAATTAACTCTATCATTTCTCGTCCTCATTTAAGAGACTTAGCCTAATGTGTAGTTAAGGAATCAAAGCTAAGTGCTCAACACGCACGGTCGAGTAAAAAATTACTCTTATTCTCGCCATCGGAAAATCTACATTCGTGTCTTCAAACACTTATAAAACATGAGAAAAATTTAAAATTTGGCCATTTTTAGCCTTATTTTGCAAGAAAACGATAAACAAAACGATAAACTTTGGAAAGCGTGAAGGTTTGGCAAGGCAAGTATCTATTCACCCCCCCATACTAAAGTTAAACATTGTCCTCAATGTTTCGAGTCTAGGGGTGCAAACACCCCCATACTAGAGACGTAGTCGAATGCCTAATATAGCATGGAAAGGGTGTAACCATTAAATAAATAGCCGTTTATGAAGTGTGCTATAAACCTAAGGTTAGAACATAAAAGGATATATCATGATGAGGATATTGGGAATGGCCTCCAAAGCAAACGATCGAGTGCTCCCATAAAACGAACACGAGAGGCTCCAATCGTGAAGATGATAATCTAAAAGACACAATTCACAAACAACCACGGAACAAAGGTTGGAAGGGCACAAATCCCCTCACATTACACTAATTAGAAAGCAATAATATGTACATGGATAAGCATGGGTCTCCCCCACGAGGCACCTTGTTTTTGATAACCGAGTCAAAAGCTCGACTCGAATCCCCATAAATGTGATCATTTAGGGATAATCATGGTTTGGTCAATTTTTGGTGGGGCTTACATGATAAACAAGGCCCAAAAGTACGTGGAGTACTTTAAAAATCCGATAAACGTATACCGGGGTCAAAGATAGCGTCCTCGTTCTCGGATGAAAGACGAGACAACACAACTCCAACACAAATCCCAATGGGATAGAAGAAAATAGGAGAAAAGAAATAGAAGGGTGGGACAATGGGTAAGTCAAAACATTGAGCTACTCGAGGTAGACTCGCACCAATCAAATGAAAAGATTTTCCATTTATTGCATCGGTGGAAGACCGAGATTTCCCTATATAAGCAATTCTAGGATCAAATATCTCGTCCTCGGTGGAGAAAGGGAAGGGAACATAAGGGGCTCCCCCCACACTAGGTCCACACAAAGCATCGTCAAAAGGAGAAGACGAGCTTGTAGTACTCAATACACGCGGTGATGACGGAGTTAGAATTGTAGAAAAATCTTTTAAATTAAATTCAAAATCTTTTCCTTTTTCATTTTTAACACTCTCCTTGTGAAAACCCGATTTAATTATGTCAAAAATATTTGGTGTATCTAAAGCAATGTTAGTCACACTAAAAATTCTCACATTTTGAAATCTTTTTGGTTTAGGTGGTGGCAAGTTTTCAAATCTTTTGTCAACAAAGAAAACCTCCCCATCGGGATCAACGTATTCATCATCCGAAGAATCACTCGAGATTGGAATCATAGGCTTAACACTCTTAACCTCCATCGGCGGAGGGGACGGAACTTCATTTTTCTCAACAACTCCTAAAACTCTATTGGAAATCTTTTGACAAATCTTTTTGATCGGATTGACATTGTACAAAGATGTGATCGAATAAACATGAGAAAGAGTGGAGTTTTGGGTTGCATTAATGACGAGTTCTTCCTCATTGAAACGAAGAGTGATTTTTCTTGCATGCACATCGATAAGTGCTCTCGAGGTATCCAAAAAAGATCGACCTAAAATTAACGGAACTTTAGGATCGATGGGAATATCAACAACAATGAAGTCCACGGGATAATAGAATTTCCCAACTTTCACGAAGACGTCCTCGGCAACTCCACAAGCTAGAATCGTAGAATGATCGGCCATTTCGATTGACATTCTTGAAGGAGTGAGATTTGGAAGATTGAGCGATTTAAAAATCTCGAGAGGCATCAAATTAATACTCGCACCAAGATCGGCCAAGGCGTAGCATTCTTCCATGTCTTGTATAGCACATGGGATTAAAAACTTTCCAGGATCACCGACTTTTTGAGGTATGCGGCTTAGAAAAACCGATGAACAACTAGACGATTTTTGCAATTTCTCTTTGTTATTCAACATACTTTTGAAGTTCGCGGCAAATCGAGGCATCATGACTAAGGCGTCGGCAAAACTTATATTAAAATGCAAGTCACGAAACATTTTCATAAAGAGTTCAAATTGATAATTATTTCGTTCTTGTGCCTTTTCCTTGTCTCGTCTTGATGGGTAGGGTAAAGGTGGTGTGGGTTGGGGCAAATTAGGCATAGGCATCGGCGTTGGAATCTCGGGTTCCATGATGGGTATTGGTTCAACCGTAGGTGTGGTTTGAGCGGTACTTCGTGGGATTGTAATTTGCTCCTTTTCAACCACAACCTCGGGTTCTTTCTCTTTTTCCTTCTCCATAGAAGTACTTGGACGAGAAATGGGTTCTTTGAAAGTTTTACCACTACGAGTGGCAATAACCTTCAATTCTCCTTTCGGTTTCACGATGGTATCACTAGGAAGACCACCCGAAGAAGAGGGCTTATACATGATAGCTTCAAACATTTTAGCCATTCGGTCTTCAAACTTAGATTGCCTAGCATCCGCTTTTAACAATTCTTGCTTAATCTCATGTTGACCTTGCTCCATTTTTTGTTGATTTTGTTGGAGTCGTGTGACATTTCCTTCCATTTTATTAGCATGAGTTTTAAGTTCATTAGCAAGTTCGTTTTTAAGCTCGTTTTTCAACTCGGATCTTAAGCTAATCATCTCACGTTGCATGTTATCAAACTTAGCATCATTAGCCTTAGCATAATCTAAAAATTCTCCTTGCAAATTTTTAGTGTGAGCATTTTGAAAACCTTGAGTAGGAGTTTGAAAATCACGGTTTTGGTTTTGGTTTGAAATTTGCCCATTTCCACTTTGGTAATTACCTTTGTTATAATTCCTTTGATTTCCTTGGTAATTTCCACCTTGATTGTTGTTTCGATAGTTATTAGCATTTTGATTTTGTGGAGCTTGATTTTGGCGGGAACCTTGACCGATTTGGTTATAAGTTCCCGAGGCTACATAAGCATTCGAAGTGTTACCATCCGCGGTAATGCACTCGGAAAAATCATGAGCTCCACCACATGAAATACAACTCTTAGCAACCGCTTTAACCGAAGCGGTGTTTGAAGCTTCTTGAGCTTTCCAATGAGACATAAGAGTCGAAAACCTATCGGAAAACCGATTCTCCTCATTTGCTTCATCTTGCAAGGCATTAATGGAACGAGATGATGACGAACCCAAATTGGCAACACTCGGTGTGTTACGAGGGCTATAGACCTTAGACCTATTTTCTATGATTTTCAAAGCCTCATTGGTCGTTTTGCACAAAAAATTACCACCCGCGGCGGCATTTAAATAATCTCGTTCATGTTCATTAAGCCCATTATAAAAAGTGTCAATTTGATGCAATTCGGAAAAATCATGGTGTGGACATTCATGTAACATTTCTTTAAACCTTTCCCAAGCCATTGAAAAACTTTCATTTGGTCTTTGTGTAAAACGTGAAATCTCGTTTTTCAAATGTGTTGTCTTAGATAGTGGAAAAAATTGATTCACAAATTTAGACACGAGATCGGCCCATGTCAAAATCGAATTCGGCGGTTCTTTCTCAAGCCATATCTTGGCGGGTCCATCTAACGAGTAAGGAAACAACATCATCTTAATGGCATCGTGTGGTACATCCTTAAACTTGCTTGTCGCGGTGAGACGATTAAATTGCCTAATGTGATAATGTGGGTTGTCTTTTTCGTGACCGCGAAACTTGTTTGCTTGAAGCATAGACATTAAACCCGTCTTGATCTCAAAGTTCTCCGCAAGGATGGCGGGAATCACAATGGCCTCTCCAAAACCCTCGGTGGGTGCTTGAAGCAACTCTATCATAGTACGATTAGCCATGATAGCTTCTTGTTCTACAATAGGTTCCTCACTTGGAGACTCCTCACTAGAATGAGTTTTAGTAGGAGTTTTGTTCTTGCGTCTACGTGCACGTTTTGCTTGATTACGAGTGAGCATAAACGTCACGTACAACGAGAAGGCGAGCAAAGAAGATTCTTTTTGGTATTTTGTGTTTTTTCAATTTTTTTTGTGGTTTTTGATTGTATTAACTTTTTTGGAAATTGGTGAATGTATTAAGTAGACAATGAGTCCACAAATCTCCTCACTAATCAAATCTCTTGATTAAAAAGGCCTCAAGGAATGAAAACGATCACGTGGAGTGAACGCCTTCGATGACTTTAGAACGATGGTGGAACACCAAATCGTTCAAGAGGGTTTAATCAAATGGAAACCAAGAAAATATATATGATATGTAATAATACTTTGGGCGGCAAAACCCTCGATTCACTCTCAAAATCAAATACGCACAAGCAAGCGGAGGAAACGAGGCGGCGCGAAACACTTAAGAGCCTTTTTCCTTTAGGTCGTGAAATACAACCGCCTTATACCCACCTTATAGTTTGTATTATCAAGATTAAGCTTCACGAAAGTATTTATCTATTTTTGCCTTTTTCTTTGGTTTGAGATTCGAATACAATGATCGAGTGATGAAATCCCGAATCAAGGTTGTGATTGCTCACGTATTTGGAGTACTTGTGAATTTATTGTTCTACGTATACAATATAGTAATAGTATTCACACAAAAACCGAAAAACGATAATACGTATTAATAGAGTGCTATTAATACAAATACTATTATGGCTAGTATAAAAAACAACAATGTTCAATCAAAACACAACACGCCTCCCCGGCAGCGGCGCCATTTTGATAGTTGTAAATTTAGATACTTGCTTTAGGAAAAAGTAAGAAACTAAAATAGGGTAAGCGTGCACGACGATTTAGGAAAACCGTGTGTGAATGACCCTAAAAGTGAGTTCGTTCTCGAGGAGGCTAGTGCGTTGTGTAATGAATGATTGATTTTGTTTTTGATTATTAATGAGAAGAAAAAGAAGAGAAAATGACGAAGACGAAAAAAATAGAAAAATAAGGCAAAAACACTACTAGAAAGTTATGACGTAGAAACGTAAAAAGTGCAAAATTTAAAATTTTAACCTAAAAATTCCTAAAAATTACTAAAAATCCACAATAATATTCTAAGAGTTTACAAAAAATCCAAACTTGCCAAAACCTTTTAATTAATTTAATAATGACTTTTTAATGCTAATTAAAGCCCTAAAAATCACTTTTAAATATTAAAAAGCCCTAAACAAGATTTAATAGTTTTTAAACCTTAAAGATGACCTAATTAAGCTAAAAACTATTTTTAAAAATTTTAAAACCAATTTAAACTATTTTTAAACTCCTAAAAACTATTAAAATCTATTAAATCTTAAATTAATTCTAAAAATTAATTGAAAAGCCTAAAAATTATTCTACAAATGGTAAGAGTCCTAATTAATGATAAAGAACCTAAGAAAAATGAAAAAGAAATAAAAATAAAACTTTTTATTTTTATGAATAAAATAATAATAAAATAATCTAAAAAATTAAAAGTTCTTAAATAAATTCTAAAAAATTCTCAAAAATCCTAAATATTCTAATTAAGAAGAAAATGAAAATTAAAGTTCCTAAAACCTTTTAGTTAATTTTATATTAATTTTTAAAGTTGCCTAAAAACCCTAAAATTAAATAAAATTAAAAATTAAAGTTTTTGAAAACTTTTTTAAATGTAAACCTCAAAAATAAGAATTAAAACCTAAAAACTATTTTTTTGTATTTTTTATTACTGTTTGCTATTTTTAATTACTTTCTAAATATAAAACTAAAAATAATCCTAAAAATTAATTAAATAATGTGAAAAATAAAACTTTTAAACAGAAAAGTCAACAATACTAATATTAACCTAGGAAAAATGGAAAGAAGCAAAAATGCTTAATAAATAAGCCAGGAATAAGCCAAAAGCCCACGGCTTGTTTTAATAAGCCAAGACAAAAACGTGCTTATATACTTAATGAAATGAGAGGATAACGTAAAAAGCTATCTAGATCATCTGGTAAGCACGCTTAGTCCCCCAGCGAGGGGTCGCGTGTTCGAGTCCGGTGCGGGTATGCTTTTTACAACAATTTCTTTTTTTATTTTTAACTTCCCCAATCCAAACAGTAACCTTAGACTTGCTTGTAACACAATCCAAAACCCTTTTTACACAAGATTTAGCTAGTTAAAATCCAAACGTGACCAATTTCCACTTGATAAACACAAGCAGGTATGCTTGTGTTTTCTGTTTTCTTCACAAGGGATGAAAACCAAGAGGACTTGGTTTTTGCTTTGTTTGATGTTGATTATGTGGAACAAGGGCACCCCTACACTCTTTCTGAGTGTAGGGAGTCAAGATCAATCACAAAAGAACAACACTTAGCACACAAATTGCAAAATCAAAACAGAACCAAGCATATGAATGTTGCTGTGACAAATAGATGAAGTCTGGTGGTTTTTAGAGCTTTTTACATGCACAATGTTGAGATTCCAAGTCCAATATTTATGCATACACAAGCTCCAAATGATACACTAGCAACATACAAACCTCTAACAACCTAATCTTTAACAGATTCCAAGATTCAAGCAAGAGTTTTCATTAAAATCAAGCTAAAAATGACATATGCAGATTTTAAGCTATCTATTCCCTTTTTTACTTGCACACTTGCTTCAAATTTGTTCCCAAATGCACTCTATCCTAACAACATCCTATTACTACCCCTATTAAACACTTCTAACAGCCTTTACTAGCACAAATCAACCTCAAACTTAGTTTAATTCATACATCCAAACACTCCTTTAAAACTGATTTTTCAACTTTTTCAAAGCAACTCACTTTAAAACTCTATCAAACTGATTTAAAACTATCCTATCATGCATATCATAACATAAAAAACACAAGACAAACCAGATTTACACACTTAGCATGCAATCAAACCAATATCACTCAAATCACTTTAAAACTGAAAATTAAATAAGAAAAGAATGATTCCTTACCAAAGAACCCTACATCCAGGGTTCTTTGTGGTTGCAATACCACTTCCTACCAACTGGGGTTGGTGCTGAACAATGATCAACAACAGGTCTTTAACCTGCTAAGACAAATCAAAAGGAAAACAAGCAAATATCCAATATTCTGTTTTTACCTTTTTTCTTTCTTAAAAAACCTTACACAAACCTTCAATCCTTTCAAACACGTTTTAAAACACTCAAACTTCAAAAATCAACAATCCCTCAGTCCACTTTCACTTTCTAAAAGATTGGATTTTTTGAAAGTTGAAACACTTTTTTCAAAACCTTTTTGATATTGAAACCTCAAACAAATCTTTCACACTTTTTTTAAAATGGAACTCAGAATTTAGCATAAACACAACACACAACTTTTCAAAAACATAAAAGGAATTACACTTTTAACTTAAAAATACCAACTTTATTTCTTAAAAAAGGGATTACAAGTGATTAGCTAAAAATTCTGGAACAAGAGTAATAGAGACACATACGTCTCTATTTATACAACTGAAAAGAAAAGTCTAGAACTATAAAACCCTAGCATGTGGAATTCCAAATAAGCCCTTGGGTCTTTATCTTCAAAATTGGTCAATTTTGCCCCATGTGATGATGCAGATGGAATCTTGTAATCTTGGACGTTGAGCAACTCTTTGGGAGCAAGAAAAGTCTTCTGGCCGTTGATCAGGTCTTCTAGTCAACAAAGGTGTTTGAACCCGTGACTTGTGATAACTGGAGAGGGGACAAGAGTGTGAGAGGTCACTTTCTGGGTGTGGGGTTATGTTGGGGGGATGGTAAATAGTGATTCTGGAAATTTTTGGGGTAAAACCCTTTGATTCAGATTAGTTGGGGATTAGGGTTTATAGGAAGGATTAGAGGGTGATTAGGAGTGAAAGGTGAACAGTGGGTGTTTCCCACTCTTTTTAAATTAAATAATCCCGTTTAAAAATCTGGTTTAAATAAATAAATAAAGGTTTTGGGTGGGTGTCTGATGTGGAGGGTAGGGGTGATATGATTGGTGGATTTGGAGTGGGAGGGTGACGTGGTGAGTTATGAGTAGGTGAGGGAAGTTTTGTTGTCTGCCCAGTTTGCCCCCTCTATTCCTCTCTTTTGTTCACTTTGTATAAAATCCCATCAACGCCCATTTTGTGCATAACAACTTTGGACAAGTTGTCAAAAGTGGCACAATCAATTCCAAAACTTTTCCAAAGGGCTCCTTTTGTATTTTCTTCAAACTTGATGGACTGGTCTTGTAATATCTTCAAATATTAAGGTCCATACTTGTACAATTTACATTTGGAGGGTCAATTGTGACAAGTTCTTCAAAGATGAGGGGCCATTTTTGCCAATCTTCAATTCTGTTGGGTCTAACAGATATAGATCTTGCAGCCTGTCAGGACCGGTGAATGACTTCTGTAATCACAAGTCAAATCACAAAGAGACTCTATACACAATATGAATGTAGAATATAAATATAAGCAAGAGAAACAGAATAACTATGAAGACTTGATCCTTTCTAAGGATTTCTAATATTAATAAAGACTAGAACTACGTTTTGTGAATCAATGTCTAACCCTTCTGCCTAAGGTTCCTTTTATACTACAAGGAAACCCTAATACCGCTTACAAGAAAACGTGTAAAACTGATATGCATATCTTCTCCTAATATAACTCATGCATATCCTAACAGAATATTAAGTAAATAACAATGTTTGACTTTGACTAGGACCAGGAGCAGGACGTGCTCCTACTACGACTAGGACCAGGAGGAACTACATACCTCCTAGTCTACCTATTACATATAACTATTACAATGGTCCTAACAATCCTCCCCTAAACTTGAATTTGACCTGTTGAGTTCAAGTTTCCTGGAAAACGTGCAAATAAAGCCCGAGGATTGTAGCAGCAAAACAAACAGCAACATCAATAAGATAAGAATCAGAAGAACAGCCGCACAAACTACTAGAAGCTTCTCCAAAGCCTGGAACAAATCAGCATCGTGTTGAATCTTTGCAGCAACATGAGCAGATTTGATGAGCCTTTACCAAGTAGCTGCTCGCTCTTGGGCTAGCTAGTCATTCTGGTGGAATAATCATCACCCTGGGAGACTAGAACCCAACCCAACTCTTAGAACGTGAATCAATGGTGAGTGGGGGTACCCTGATGATTTTAGGCAAACCATCACAGCCGTCAACGGATTTGATGCGTCTTTACCAGAAGCCGTACCCCTCTGGACTCGCCAACTCTTAGCAATAAAGCATCGGTGAGTTGAACACCCTATAGCTTTAAGCAAGCTATTACAGCTGTCAACGGATTTGATAAGATCTTTACCAAGAGCCGTACCCCCTTGGATTAGCCACTTTTCAGTCCAATACTATGGCAAGTGAAAACCATCCAGTTTTAGGTAACCTGGCAACCATCAACGGATTTGAGAATCGCACCAGGAGCCGTACCCTCAAGGTGAATCAACTCTTTCTTGTCGATGAGACATGGTAAGTTGAGAACCATTTGTTGTGTGGACCACGTCCAACACCAAGTGAAACCAAGGACCAGAACAATCTCAAACCAGGAACCACAAGTCAAACCATCCAAGGGATATTATGTACAATTATAAAAGCTAAACTGTGTTAAAGTATAAGCAGATATTATATAAAATGTAAATTTTTTTTTTTTTTAAGATGTTTTTTTTTTTTTTTTTTTTTTTTTTTTTTTTAACTATAAAGAATAAAAATCACCAAACACTATACATATTGGTGAAAAGAATCAAAATAAAAACAAAAATCAAAGTATAATGACTTACAACCCATTCACCTTACATACCAGAGGCTGCCTTCTTATCCGCCAACAACCGTGCTTGAATACCCTCAACCAAAGATGTAGCCATACTCGACTCATTCCCTGTAGGAGCAGTAGAAATCTGCAAATGACTTGCCAGCATTGCTTCCATGGAAGAAATAGTCAAAGGATACACAACATCAGCCAACATAAACACCACAAGACCAGAACCAAACTCCAACACATGAACTCCACATCCAGCATAAAGCTTCCAGCGAACAATCTCCCATTGCATTTGATCCTTCCATACGCCCAAAGGAGTAGCGGATGGAGGAGGATCCAACATCAGTTTGAGATCAGCCCAAAGACGCATACCAGGCCAGGAAGACACCGCCATAGGATTAAACGGCATACTAGAATCCACAAGCCCAAACAAGGTCATAAGATCCATACGGTCAACCCATGATAACACACCCTGCAAACCCGTGACCAATCGCATAGTCCCATCACTCAAAGTGATCCGATGGGAGACACCACCAGGAAGTGTTGTAGACCGCTCAGCCGCATAACCCGCAATGCTGCCATTGCCTAAAGGTAAGTCAGAATCACTATCCGAAGCTGCATCAATTAAGTTTTCAGGATCACGCTTCTCAAAAGGAACTGATTTACCGCGACGAACACGACGAGTAAGTTTCTGGCGAGTGGAACGTCGAGGCATGGGAGCCGAAGAAGTGGATTCCACCTTCACCTGAACTTCATCAACAGCAGGGGAAGCAGTAGGAGTAGACTCAGGAACATGTCCACCCAAAGAACCACTAGGAGCTGCATCAGAAGTGGGAGTAGGTTGTGTTGTAGAAACTGGTGGTGACGAAGATGGCACATCAGATGGAGCAGCAGCAGGTATGGTGGAATCAACAAAAGTGCTTGCTGGAACAGGAGTGGTGGAAGAACCCGGTGTGGTGGGGGAAGCATGAGTGGTTGTGGTGGTCACAAAGATAGTAGTAGCAGGACCAGTAGTAGAACCAATAGGCGCAACCAAGGGTGTAGTAGAAGGACCAACAGAAACAGCACCAGAACCAGAAGAACTACCAGTGGAACCAGGAATGGGCATGGATGAAGAAACATGAGAAGTAGCAGGCATCGAAGTAGTCACACCACGAGGATGGTAAACAAATCTCTCCGGTATAGGTTGACTCGCACGCCTCACCATATTCTCATAAAGTTTCTTGAGCTCATCAAAAGTCAAAGCCCGTACCCGTGCCCAAGTCCAAGGAGCATTGAAATGAGCAGCAGATTGAAATTTGACATAACGTTGCATCTGCTGGCGCTGCTCAGCCTGAGAAAGAGGTCTGTTCCTACGCTGTTTCTTGAGTTCCTCAGCAAGAGTCAACTGATGCTTACGCATCATTACCATAGCACGCGGAATGCAGTTGTGTTCATCAACATCATCACCCAACAAATCTTT
Source organism: Glebionis coronaria (assembly GCA_025667525.1). Lineage (NCBI taxonomy): Eukaryota > Viridiplantae > Streptophyta > Magnoliopsida > Asterales > Asteraceae > Glebionis > Glebionis coronaria. The sequence goes on from CM046880.1 coordinate 222,480,455, forward strand.
AAACTGAGCATAATCCCGAGTGAGAACAGTTAACACCTGCATCCATTCGCCATCAGTCCAGTGCATAGCATCATGCTGAATTTGCGCACGCCTTCTTTCACGGAGCTCTTCCTCAGCAGCAATGTCCTCCGCATCAAGCTCAGCCTGAACCCGACGAGCAGCCTCTTCACCAAGTCTGTCTTCTTCAAGCTGGCGACGAGAGCGCTTGCGGGTTGGAGATGGAGGATCAGTCATTGGAGCTTTGCCCTTAGGATCATGTGAGGGATCAGCATGAGAACCAGCAGCAGCATCAGAAGCACCACCCATAGAGGGGGGAACAATACTAGAAGAAGGAGCATGGGAGGACATTGGAGGACCAGGCAGATCATCATAAACTTTATCAGCAAAGGCAGCCTTTGCCAGCAACGTCAAGCCATCCTCAACATTCTCCGAACCCTCATCCTCAGACTCGGAAAGAACCACATGCTTTTTGCGACGACGCTGTTGATTCTCCAATACCTTAATACGATCGGCCAGAGGAAGAACAAATTCCCGTGTGAGCTTCCGATGTTAGTTCAAGTCAGCTTCCAAGCAAATCATCCTCTCATGGTACCTGTGCATAAGATCTAGCAAAGATGTCAGAGAAGTAGGCTCCTCTGCCTGCCCACCAAGAGAGCTTGGGTCAGGGAAAGCATCACGGGAGCCCGAAGCAACTTTGGGGTCAACGTGTGGAGAACTAGCAGCAAAAGGGATATCTGTCGAGTGCGGGGCAGGACTAGGAGGTGGAGTCTCCACAAATGGAGACCTTTGTGGAGCCGAGGAAGGACCAGCCTTAGGAGGGGATGGCTGTTCAACCACCACCTCCTCAACAAGCCCCTCCTCTACCACAGGAGTGGCATTACCAGCAGGAGCCTCCTCCTCCTCCATGGGGTCATCATCTAACACAACCAACTCAGGAGCCTCCTCCTCCTGATCTATAGGACCCTGAGCCAAGCCCATCATGGCTTCAGTCAGAGGCCTCCAATACCCAGTAAACCCATGCATCATGTTGTAATACACTTTCGCTGTCAGTTTAGATGGTACATGCTCAGCCCTATCACGTGGAATGCAAACAAGCATTTCTTGAATAAACCTAGGGTACATAAGGAACTTTTTCCTAGAACCAGCAGTTGACAAATTACTAGCCATCCCCTCAAAGATATAATGTGAAAAGTTGAACACTCTACCCTGGGCTAAACATATAAGACCAGTAGCCAAAGGAGTAGGGAACGCATCCCAACTCCCCGACTTGGGACTCAGACAATGGATTAAATAGTGAACCAGAAGCTTCCACTGAGGGGAAAACCTATTCTTTTGGAAGTTAAACTTCCCCCCATGTTCATAACCTATGGCAGCCATACCCTCTAAAACTTCCGAATTTGGAAGTGATACAACACCCCCTCATCTTGAAAATGAAGAGAAGAGCGAATAGATGCTTCAGTGACCACATAAGCACGTCCATCAATGGTAGCATGGAGTGCTCGTGGACGTCCAACCACATTTACAAGTTCAGCAGACGCCCAAAATTGACGTACCACACTATCATATATGGTAGGACAAACAGTAAATGCAAACCTTAAGTTTGAAGCTTCAATAAACTCCAAGATATCAGCAAAATGTTCACTATTAGGACCATCACCCAGATAAGCAACACGATTATGAGCAGGTTGATAAGCAAGAGCAGCCATGGATCTTGATGAATGGATTGAAGAAGGATTTGGATTGGGATGAGATGAGTAGAAGCGGTTTTTTGTGTGTGTTTTAATTGTAATGAGTGTATGTTGACCATATAGGAAGAAAATAGTAACTGTTCATTGACCCCTATTAATGGGGGGTTGCCCTTTCAAATTATGCCATAATGGCATACTAACCACTTGCCCTTTTTAACATAATAACTTACCCCCAATTGATTTGGTGAATTCAAACTTGTAAAAATCAGTATTGGAAGCGTTGACCAAAAGTCAAAGTGCACAATAATCGGACCAGGAGCAAAACGTGATTAATAAAGGACAAAAGGAATGAACAGTAGCCAAACCAGTACCAGCACCCATAGCCAAACACCACTAGACTGGGAAGGATTTGAGACCACCAGAAGGCATCCAAGCATAACTAGAAGCTGACCAACTAGGACCAAAAGCCAGACATGTAAGGCCATATCCATCAGAAGCGAGCAAAAATCCTTCAACAGTAACACCACACACCACCAGAACCAAGAAAGTATGTTGTTAAATACTACGAATACGTTAGACTAACCTAATATGTACACAAAGCCTCCCCTTAGGCTTTGCCTCCCCTCAATCCTAGACTTCAAGGATTGACCATCCCAATATGAACCACCAAGTGGTTAAACCGAGGACCATCAAAAGCTTTAGTCAGCAGATCAGCAACATTGTCATCCGTATGAACTTTAAGAACCTGTATCAGCTTCTTCTCATTGGCATCGCGTATAAAATGATGCCGAATCTCAATATGTTTCGTCCGCTGATGAAATACAGGATTCTTCACAATACAAATAGTGCTTTGATTGTCAATAAAAATTTTGGTATTCATAAAATTGAACCCATAGTCCAACATCTGATTTTGGATCCATAAAACTTGACCACAGCAACTAGCAGCAGCCACATATTCAGCTTCTGTTGAAGAAGTAGCTACTATTGTCTGTTTCTTACATTGCCATGAAATAAGCCGACGACCCAAAAATTGACAACCACCAGTAGTTGACTTCCTATCATTATTAGCACCAGCATAATCACTATCACTGTATGCTTCAAGTACAAATGGGGATTCTCTAGGATACCATAGACCCAATTTAGGTTGAGCCTTGATATACTTGAAAATCTTCTTAACTGCATTTAAGTTCGAAACTGTTGGAGTCACCTGGTGTCTAGAACAAGCACTTACTGCAAACATAATATCCGGACGTGATGCAGTCAAGTACATGAGAGAGCCAATCATAGATCTGTACATATGAACATTTACGGGTGGATCTGGCTCATTCTTAAGTTTGATTTTAGTAACTTCATAAGGAGTTGCTGCTGGACGAAGAGGATCCATGTCAAACTTTTGAAGAATCTCATGAACATACTTATCTTGACTGATGAAAATCCCATCCGATTGTTGCTTGACCTGAAGACCAAGGAAAAATGACAGTTCTCCCATGGCACTCATCTGAAATTCGCCTTTCATCAAGTGTTCAAACTCATCACACCACTCCTTCCTAGTAGAACCAAAGATAATGTCGTCCACATAAACCTGAACAAGGATAATATCCTTGGAATTCCGCCGAAGAAATAGTGTTTTGTCAATAGTACCTCTTCTATAGCCATTCTTTAACAAGAAAGTGGAGAGACGCTCATACCAAGCTCTAGGAGCCTGATGTAACCCATAAAGAGCCTTGACCACTTTGTAGACTTTCTTTGGATGAAGTGGATCAACAAACCCCTTAGGTTGAGTAACATACACTTCTTCGTCAATTTTTCCATAGAGAAATGCACTCTTGACATCCATCTGGAACACCGTAAAGCCAACATACGAAGCAAAGGCCAAAAACAGACGAATGGCCTCAATCCTTGCAACAGGCGCAAAGACTTCAGTATAATCAATGCCCTCAATTTGAGTGTGTCCTTGTGCGACAAGCCTAGCTTTATTCCTGACCACAATTCCCCGTGCATCCTTCTTGTTTTTGAGAATCCATTTGGTATTGATAGCTGTCTTCCCATCCGGTAGGTCAACCAGAACCCAAACATTCTGAAACAGGAATTGCTGCATTTCCTCCTGCATAGCCTCCACCCAACTTTGATCCTCAAGAGCATGAGAAACAGACCTAGGTTCCACCTGTGAAAGAAAACAAGCAAACAAACAGTGTTGAAAGTCCGTATGATTATTACGCTTTTGATCCTCAATATAGCCCACAAGAGCATGATGATCAGACGAGGCCTTCTGCTGCATTCTGCGTGTCTTTACGGTAGAACCAGGATCTCCAATAATTTGAGAGGTGGGATGGTCTTTATGTGATTGCAAGACTGGATTGGAGGTAACCTCCACTTCTGGTGCCATGTTACCGAGATCACCAACGAAATCAGCATCATATGAAGCATTTTGGAAGATCCCGTCTACTGGTTGTTTATGAATATCATCCAGCTTGGTAGAAGACTTCTTTTCATGATTCCCCAAATCAGAAGGACTGGAGAAACGTGTATTTGAAGCAGACTCACTAGCCGGAGTACCAGTAGGTGAGTGACTAGCACTAGGAGCAGAAGCTGGAGTACTAGGAGCAGCTTTGTCAGAAGGCTCAACCAAGGGAAACTCAAAACTACCTTGAGCCGCCGCTTTAGTAGCTTCTTGTTGTTGCTTTAGAAGAGTATCAAGAGCTGCTTGGCAATCCTGTACTTCCAATGGAGTTGCATCACTAGGAGGAGTAGGAGAAACCGTGGTGGAATAGGATGGAACCACAAAAATGTCATCCTCATCATCTGAATCAGAAAGACTAGAAGGAACACCAGTACCAGAAGTTGCAAACACTTGTGGTCCTGCATCATGGTTAGTTTTGAAACGAAAATATCCTAACGAATCACTAAGATAATCAAGATCAAAATACCATTCTGGACCTGTTCCTTGAATGTTTGTCTTCTCCTCAAAATACCTGAGATTAATAGTTTCAACTATTCGTTTGGCTTGAAGATTGTAGACACGATACGCCCGAGAATGAGCTGAATATCCCACAATATATCCTTCATCAGCCTTGCCATCAAACTTCCCCAAATAGTCACTAGTATTCAGAATGGTGACTGGACACCCAAACGGCTTCAAATGAGCAATATTGGGAACTTTGCCCGTGAGCAGCTCATAAGGTGTTTTCTTGTGTGGATTGGTAATAGACACCCTATTCAAAACATAACTGGCCGTATTAACAGCTTCTGTCCAGAACATGGTCGGAAGCTTGGAATCGGCAAGCATAGTCCTTGCTGCTTCTATTAGTGTCCGGTTCTTTCTTTCTGCCACACCATTCTGTTGAGGAGTCCGAGCAGCACTATAATCTCTTTTGATGCCCTTAGTATTGCAAAGTGTGATGAGGTCTCTATTTTTAAACTCGGTTCCATTGTCGCATCGAATACCTTTAACTTTCTTGGACAACTGATTCTCTATTAAGGTAAGAAAATCTCGAAGAATTGAGTAGGTCTCACTTTTGGTAGCCATGAAGAATACCCACGCAAACCTGCTATAACCATCAGTCACCACCAAACAGAATTGCTTGTGGTCTATGCTTCTGATGGAAGTAGGACCAAATAAGTCCATATGTAGAAGCTGCAATGGTTCAGTAATGAGACTTAAAGCAGTAACGGCCTTGAAGGATGCTTTATGTTGTTTGCCTTTGCTGCAGGCAACACAATTTATGTCATTTCTAAACGTCTTGGGAGGTAAACCAGAGACCAGATTCAAATTGGCAAGCTTGTGAATGGTCTTGAAGTTCACATGTCCCATCCTTCGGTGCCATTTTGTGGCTTCATCTTCCGAGGCTTTTGCAACCAGACATGCTAGTTGACCAGTAGGGTTGACTTCATTCAACTTGATGCTATAGAGATTGTGTCTTCTAGGGATTCTGAGTAAAACTTGTGAGTCATCCGGAAGCTTAAAATCTTTGGAGAGCACAAGTGCATCAGTATCGGTGAAGAGTACAAACTGCTTCTTGTCACAGATCCGAGAGACCGATATCAAGTTGAAGTGTTGAAGTGCTTCCACATAGTAGACCTGCTCAAAATTGAGATTTGGAGTCTTTATCGTTCCCTTGCCAGTGATTCTGCCTTCACCTCCACCAAAGTAGACCTTGCCCCCATAAAATGGTACAAAGTTAGAGAGAAGGCCTTTATTGCCAGTCATGCTCCTGGAGCAGCCACTATCAACAATGCCTAGACTAGGATCCTGGTATGGAGTAACCTACAACAACAAGATAATCACAATGCAAAAGTTAGTGTCTTAAGGGGACCCAAACCTTTTCAGGTTTGAGCCTGCCTTGTGGATCATTAGTAGAATGCCAAGAAGATTGATGAGATCCACTATTGTTCCTTGGTTGCCTATTCATCATAAGGGTATTATTATTTGACCAGGAACAACCTGCTGAGGGCTTAACAGCAGTTCCCAAATCTCCCAAACCAAAATACGTGTGGTCAAAATGATGCGCATAGTTTGGATTATAATTTGGAAAATAATTACTAGTTGTCTGGTATGCATTTTCTCTCCAATAATCAGACATGTAAGGAGAGGATACTCTAGAAGTATGAAACATTGGAGCACAAGGATTAAGTCTTCTAGTAGTATATGGAGCAGCTCCTGGTGATCCAGGAGCAAGTAAAGCATGATTAACAGATGCATGTGTGTCATAATAATCACAATCTTTAATTAAATGAAAGGGACTGCCACAAACAAAACATGTTTTGAAAGACCTTTTATTAGAATGAAACTGTTTCATACTGCCCTCTTTATTACACACAGTTCTAAAAAAAACATTCTTCCTAGGACTTAATAAACAAGGACCAGACACACTTGACTTGACAGCGACTTTTTCTTCACACTTCCTAGCACTAGTAGCAGCATGTTCATTCGACTTGGAACTCGTAGGTCTTGACTCTTCACTTGAACCATTAGATGCAGAGTCGCCGGCTTTGTCACTGAAAGTACATGAGACAAAGTCGTTAGAATTAGTAGAACTTGTTGGGGACTCAAGCATCTGTGATCCATCCGAGTCATTATTCCATGAGGTAGGCATGAAAGTTCCAGTAAGAGGAGGAGGAACAGCATGCATTTCTGCTGCTGGTTTAAACCTATTGTAGCTAGGTTTGCCCTCATCCTCTTTGTCGGCATCAAAGACGCTTGAGAAAGATAAATCAAATACATCTTCAGAATCAATATATTTTTCAAATCCTAAGCCTCTTTTAGTTCTGCCAGACATGCTACTATCAATTAATTTTGAAAGATTTTTAGGTGCCTTTTGCCATTTGTCAAATCTTAACATTGTAGCATCTAATTTAGCTTGCATCTCCTCTTTTTCTTTGATACTAGCATCTCTTTCAGTTTCTGTATATTTAAGCATATTTGTAGTGTTTTCTAAATCAATGCTTAGTATCCTGATTTTATCCTTATATGCACGTTGTGTATCTTGTAACCACTTCTTTTGTTGTTCCAATGTGTTTAATGAAGCTTTATAGGCTTGTACCTCTAAGTAATACTTATCATTTTGTTCATTTACTTCATTAAATTGGGACAACAGTTCTGTGTATTTATCATGACAACCAAGGGGACAATGTTGTACCTGAGATGAGATGCCCAAAAGAGCAAACTCTTCTGCTTCTTCTGCATCAGAGAGATTCCCAGCAATCATTGCCAACACATCAGTCGTTGATTCCGCTGATTCCAGAGTAGAAGCCTGATGATCATTCCAGTTGACCATGGAGTCAACAGATACCAATGCTTTCTTGTCATCTTTAACCTCCTGAACTTTGAAAGCGGAGTACCTGCTCTTCTCTTGATCATTCTTGCTAGGGCACTCTCTAGCAAAGTGACCCTGTTGCTGGCAGTTATAACACCGTACCTTGCTTCTATCGAATCTTGCTGGCTCCCGAGGGTTGTAATTAAACTTCCTTCCTGCTTTCTTCTCAAACTTGTGAACCCTCAGAGTAAGCATGGCCATCTGCCATTTAAGATCTATCTCATCCAGATCCAACTTATCGATCTGTTTGAAGTCATCAAACGCAAGTTGTTGTTCAGCAGTAACATCAGCAACAAAAGAATGAAGAATAGCTTCTACCATACTACCAGACTTGGCAGGGGGATCAGAAGCAGAAGACATGGGACTAGATGCATATGACATGGGACTAGTATGCTGAATAGTATGCTGGATAGTATGCTGGGGAGACACATTATTGCTCTGGCTACTTGCATATGCCATGGGACTAGACGCCATAGAGCTCACAAAGGCTGAATTAGCAGGAGTGGGAAAAGAGTCACTCGGATATCCTCTCACATGAGGTTCGAATGTTCTGAGCCTATGAAACAAATCATCAAAACTGAGATAATCAAGCCCACCTTTGGCTTTAAGAGAGATTACCACCTGATTCCAAGAGTAGGGTAGGGCTTTAAGAAACCTTGCATTAACATCACCATCATCAGGCTTGGACCGTAGTTGATTCAACTGGCTCAATATTTTCTGGAACCTATCATACCCTTGATTCAGGCCTTCAGTTTCTGAGATTTTGAACTCTGTGAATTCATCTCTCAGCATGGACCTTCGCATTTTCTTTGACTCCTCATTTCCGCCAAACCTTGCTTTTATGCCGTTCCAGATTTCTCTGGCATCATCCAAATGGTAGAAGTCACCCATGTGATCTTCAGGAAGAGATTGAAGCAAAATTGTTTTTGCTTTTACCTCCTTCTAAATAGCGATAATTTCCTCATGAGTTTTAGGGTCAAGAAGAGTAATATTACCGTTCTTGTCTCGTCCAGTAAGCTTTCTACTGTTTCCATTCAGAATGATCTTCCAAAGATCTTGATCAGTGTTGGTGATCCACCATTCCATCTTCATTGCCCAGTTGTCATATTCACCTTTCTTCAGAAGAGGGAATTTTCCATTCGTGTTGGAAACCGTAGCCAGGATCTGCTGAGGTTGCACAATTTTAGGAGTACCTTCTTCTCCTGTTTGAGTAGAAGTTGAGGCAGACATGATAAACAGATTGTTAAAAATAAGAGAACTTGATTCTTTTTGTATAGAGACCCTCCCAGGCTCTGATACCACTTGTTGGGTCTAACAGATATAGATCTTGCAGCCTGTCAGGACCGGTGAATGACTTCTGTAATCACAAGTCAAATCACAAAGAGACTCTATACACAATATGAATGTAGAATATAAATATAAGCAAGAGAAACAGAATAACTATGAAGACTTGATCCTTTCTAAGGATTTCTAATATTAATAAAGACTAGAACTACGTTTTGTGAATCAATGTCTAACCCTTCTGCCTAAGGTTCCTTTTATACTACAAGGAAACCCTAATACCGCTTACAAGAAAACGTGTAAAACTGATATGCATATCTTCTCCTAATATAACTCATGCATATCCTAACAGAATATTAAGTAAATAACAATGTTTGACTTTGACTAGGACCAGGAGCAGGACGTGCTCCTACTACGACTAGGACCAGGAGGAACTACATACCTCCTAGTCTACCTATTACATATAACTATTACAATGGTCCTAACAAATTCTTCAAGGGTCTTTTTGCAAAATTCCAAACTTGGGCCCGGTTCATTGTGCGACTTCATTTCCCGTGTTCGGTTTTGATTGATTCTTGTGATCTTTTGCCAATTCCTCAATATCCGTACCTAAAAATACACAAGTAACAAACACGAGCATATATTTGGCATATTTTATGATATTTTATGCAATTAAAAGCCGTTTTGGACGATGAGACCATGTATAAAAGTAGTCTCATCAGTGCTTATTTGCTTTTTCCAGCTTATTGAGTCAGCTTATTTGAAAACTCTTTGTTGATTTTGCTTAATTAAGTCATTTGAAAGCTATAGAAACTTGAGTCAGCACTTGGGTTGGCCTAGAACTCAAAAACGACTATTTTGTCGTTTTCTGCAGATTGCTTATTGCATTTTCAGGCTTATTCCTTGGGCTTATTTCAAATTTCTTTTTACTGAAGTCTTATTTAGGACAAAAGAAGCTAGTGTGTTTAATTTCAGCATATGACATTGGCTTATAGCTTAATGGGCCAAAAAGCCCATTAAAAATAAGCTGTTTGGTATAAGCTAGCTTATTTCACACTTTCAGCTTTTGGGCCTTTGGAAAAAGTTGTTAAAAATCAAATTTTGAGTCAAGTAGTGCTTTTTGGGCTTATTTTGGACACTTTTTTATATTAGGCCCAAATTATGGCCCATTAAGGATCTGTTTTGGGTTTAGCCCATTTTCTAGGCCCATTAAGGGTATTTAGGTAATTTCACTTTCATTTATGAGTTATTTAGGTTAATTTAAGCTAGTTTGCAAGTTTTTAGAATTTTTTATGATTTTTGGATTTTTAATAATATTTTAATATTATTTTATTGTTAAAAATTAAAAGTCTGATTTTCTAAGTTTTTATATTTTTCCTAGATTGTAGACACTTAATTAGGAATTTTGCAACTTTCCAAATATTTTTAGGGTCTTTTAATTATTTTCTAGAATTAATTTAAGTTTTAATTGATTTGAGTGGTTTTTAATTGTTTAAAAATAGTTTTTAGAGGTTTTAAAATTTTGAAAAATACTTTTTAGCTTAATTAGGGTATTTTTGAGGTTTACAAACTTTAAAATCTTGTTTGGTACTTTTTAATAGTGAATTTTGATTTTTAGGGCTTTAATTAGCATTAAAAAGTCATTATTTTATTAATTAAAAGGTTTTGGCAAGTTTGGATTTTTTGTAAACTCTTAGAATATTATTGTGGATTTTTAGTGATTTTTGTTAGTTTTTAGGATAAAATTTTAATTTTAGTGTTTTTTACGGTTTTACGTGTACACCTTTTTCGTCTTAGTTTAATCCGTCTTCGTAACTGTCATTCTCTTCTTACCTCATTTCTATTTTTCTTTCTCACAAATATGATCACAAAGATAATCATTTCATCACACACACACACTAAGCCTCCTTTAGAACGATTCCCCACTTTGGGTCATTTGTACACGGTTTTCCTAAATCTTCGTACTTAATACTTGCCACTTTTGCTCTCTTTTCCTAAAGAGTAGTAAAACCACTACATCATTATGACGCCGCTGCCGGGTAGGCGTGTTGTTTTTTGCTTTGGAATTGTTGTTTTTATATACTAACCAAAATAGTATTTGTATTAGTAGCACTCTACTAATACGTATTATCGGTTTTCGATTTTTGTGTGAATATTATTACTATATTGTATACGTACAACAATAAATTCACAAGTACTCCAAATACGTGAGAAATCACAACCTTGACTTGGGAGGTCATTACCCAATCATTGTTTTCAAATCTCAAACCAAAGAAAAAGGCAAAAATAGATAAATACTTTCGTGAAGCTCAATCTTGAAAAATACAAACTATAAGGTGGGTATAAGGCGGATATTATAAAATATATCCTAAGGAAAAAGGCTCTTAAGTGCTTCGCGTCGCCTCGTTTCCCCGCTTGCTTGTGAGTATTTGATTTTGTGAGCTAATCGAGGGTTTTGCCGCCCAAAGTATTACTAAGTATCATATATATTTTCTTGGTTTCCATTGATTAAACCCTCTTGAACGTTTTGGTGTTCCACCAACGTTCTAAAGTCATCGAAGGCTTCACTTCACGTGATCGTTTTCATTCCTTGAGGCTTCTTTAATCGAGAGATTTGATTAAGGAAGAGATTTGTAGATTTGTGTCTACTTAATACATTCACCAAAATCCAAAAAGGTTAATACAATCAAAAACCACAAAAAATTGAAAAATACAAAACACCAAAAAGAATCTTCTTTGCTCGTCCCCTCGTTGTACGTGACATTTATGCTAACTCGTAATCAAGCAAGACGTGCACGTAAACGAAAGAACAAAACTCCCACTCCCAATCTTTCTAGTGAGGAGTCTCCTATTGACGAACCCATTGTAAGAGAAGCACCAACCATGGCGAATCGAACTATGATGGAGTTACTTCAAGCACCCACCGTGGGTTATGGAGAGGCTATTGTGATTCCCGCTATCCTTGCGGAGAATTTTGAGGTGAAAACGGGTTTGTTGTCGATGATCCAAAACAACAAATTCCGTGGTGATGAGAAGGACAATCCACACAACCATATCCGCCAATTCAATCGTCTTACCGCCACTTGCAAGTTTAAGGATGTCTCGAATGACTCGATTAAGATGATGCTTTTTCCGTATTCCTTAGTGGGGCCCGCTAAAATTTTGTTAGAGAAAGAGCCACCCAATTCTATATTGACGTGGAAGGATCTCGTGTCTAAGTTTGTGAACCAATTTTTTCCGCCCTCTAAGACTACGCACTTGAAAAACGAGATTTCAAAATTTTCACAAGAGTTTAATGAAAGTTTTTCAACGGCTTGGAATAGGTTTAAGGAGATGTTACATGAATGTCCTCATCACGGTTTTTCGGACTTGCATCAAATTGACACGTTTTACAATGGACTTAATGATCATGAAAGGGATTATCTAAATGCCGCCGCGGGTGGTAATTTTTTGTGTAAAACGGTTGAGGAAGCTTTGGTGATAATTGAGAATAGATCTAAGTTGTATAGTCCTCGTAGCACGTCTAGTGTTCGCAAGGCTTCGTCTTCGGCTTCACCTTCTTTGTCTACTACCATCAATGCTTGCCAAATTGAGGCGAACTTGGAAAACAAGATTTTTGATAAACTTAAAGGACTTTTGATTGAGTTTAAAGTTGGTGAACCAAGTGCTCCCGCTACGGCTAAGGCGGTTGAGGTTTCATGCATGTATTGTGGTGGAGGTCATGATTTCTCCGAGTGCATTACCAATGGTGGTAACACTTCGAGTGCCTACGCGGCCACGGGAAATTACAACCAAAACGGTCAAGTTTCCCGCTCTAATCAATTGACTCCACCCGGGTTTTGGTTCAAATCAAAATGCTAACAACAACTATCGCAACAATCAAGTTGGTTTCAAAAACAATTACAACAAGGGAAACTATGGGAATCAAGGGGCTAATAATCAAGTTTCAAACAAGAATCAAAATGATTTTCAAAACAACAACAAAGGTTTGCAAACTTTGAAAGATCTTCCAAATGAATTTGTTAAATACGCTAATGGGAATGATGCTAGGTTTGACAATATTCAAAGAGAAATCATTAGCCTAAGATCCGAGTTTAAGAACGACTTGAAGAAAGAGTTGAAAAATGAGTTATCAAATGAACTTAAAATCCACACCAACAAGATGGAAGGAAATGTCACAAGGTTACAACAAAACCAATAAAAAATGGAACAAGGGAAACATGAGATTAAACAAGAAATGATTAAAGCCGAGAAGAGGCAATCCGTGTTTGAAGTTAAAATCTCGTCTATGTTTGAGGCAATAATGTGTAAACCGTCTTCGAGTAGTCTTCCTAGCAACACCATATCAAACCCTAAGGGTGAGATGAAAGTGATTACCACACGTAGTGGTAAGACACTTAAGGAACCGACTCCTCAACCAATTGCTCCTACGGAGGAAGCAATTGAGGAAGAACCTGAGGTGGTGGTCCAAAAGGAGCATGTCCCAATCCCACGAAGTACCGCTCATGCCACACCTACGGTTGACCCATTACCAACATTGGAACCCGAGATTCCAAAGGCTATGCCTACTATGCCTTAACCCAGACCACCTTTGCCCTATCCATCGAGACTTAGAAAGGAGAAACGTCAAGAGCGCGACAATTATCAATTTGAGCTTTTTATGAAAATGTTTCGTGATTTGCACTTTAATGTGAGTTTCGCCGATGCTTTGGTCATGATGCCTCGATTTTCCGCTAACTTTAAGAGTATGTTGAACAACAAGGATAAATTGCACCAATTGTCTAGTTGTTCATCGGTTTATCTTAATCGCATACCTCAAAAAGTCGATGATCCCGATAAATTTTTGATCCCTTGTGTAATCCAAGATATGGAGGAATGCTTCGCCTTGGCCGATCTTGGTGCTAGCATTAATTTGATGCCACTTGCAATCTTCAAGTCACTCAATCTTCCTAATCTTACTCCTTCACTAATGTCTATCGAGTTGGCCGACCATTCCACGATTCCCGCATGTGGTTTGGCGGAAGACGTTTTTGTGAAAGTGGGGAAGTTCTACTATCCCGTAGACTTTATCGTTGTTGATATCCCCACGGATCCTCAAGTTCCTTTCATTTTAGGTCGTTCGTTTTTAGATACGTCTATGGCTTTGATCGATGTTCATGCTAGAAAGATCACCTTACGTTTCAACGACGAGGAACTTGTTATAAACGCAACTCAAAACTCTCAAATTTCTCATGTTTATTTCTTTGCAACCATAAACCTCGTTGATATGATTGATGTGGTTTGCGAGGAATTTTCACAAGAAGTTCTAGGTTTTGGTGATGAAGAAACTAGTGGCAATCCCACTATGTTAGATCCAATTCTTGCCCACCAACCTTCACTCCCTTTGAAGGTGGTGGTTTTACGTTGGAAGAATTCGATGTTCCACGTACTAGTAACAAAGACCTCGACAACGATGAGGACTTCTCGATTATCAAGGATTTTCTTAACGATTTCCCATTTCCTCCACCCGAGGAGGTTATGAGTATCGAGCCCAAATCTTTACTTGAGGAACCACATATCCTCTAGTTGAAAGATTTACCTCCTCATCTCGAATGCGTCTATTTGGAGGAGGGCGACAAGTTGCCGGTTATTATAGCGAAGGAACTTTCGAATGATGAAAAAACTGCACTTGTCGATGTTCTAAAGGATCACAAAGGGGCAAATGCGTGTAAGTTATCCGACATTAAGGGGATCGATTCCAAGTTTTGTACCCACAAAATCTTAATGGAGGAGGATTACAAGCCCGCAATCCAATGTCAAAGGAGGGTGAACCCCAAAATTCATGACGTCATAAAAAAGGAAGTCCTTAAACTCCTTGACGCGGGAATGATTTACCCTATTTCCGATAGCCCTTGGGTGAGTCCTATTCATTGTGTCCCTAAGAAAGGAGGAATGACCGTTGTGCCAAACGATGCCAACGAGTTGATTCCCACTAGACTCGTGACCGGATGGAGAGTGTGCATTGACTATCGAAAGTTAAATGAAGCCACTCGAAAAGACCATTTTACCTTGCCCTTCATGGACCAAATGTTGGAGCGTCTTGCGGGAAACGATTTCTATTGTTTTTTAGATGGTTTTTCAGGTTACTTCCAAATCCCCATCGATCCTCGTGATCAAGAAAAAACTACGTTTACGTGTCCATATGGAACGTTTGCCTATCGTAGAATGCCATTCGGACATTGCAATGCACCAGGAACCTTTCAAAGGTGCATGATGGCTATTTTTCATGACATGATCGAGAAGACGATGGAAGTATTCATGGATGACTTTTCCGTGTTTGGTAATTCGTTCACTTCGTGTTTGTCGAATCTTGAGAGAATGTTGAAACGTTGTGAGGAAACCAACCTTGTGCTCAATTGGGAAAAGTGTCATTTTATGGTTAAGAGTGGAATCGTCTTAGGGCACAAGGTCTCGAAAGCGGGGATTGAGGTAGATCAAGCTAAGGTAGACGTCATCGCCAAATTACCTCATCCTAAAACCGTTAAGGGAGTTAGGAGTATCCTTGGCCACGCGGGCTTTTATCGTCGATTCATGAAGGATTTTTCAAAGATTTCTCGACCCATTACACATCTTCTTGAAAAAGAGGCACTTTTTGTCTTTGACGAAGATTGTGTACGAGCCTTTGAAATCCTTAAGAGGAAACTTACCGAAGCTCCCATTCTTGTTGCTCCCAATTGGAACCTACCCTTTGAGCTCATGTGTGATGCTAGTGATTACGCTATTGGGGCCGTATTGGGGCACCGTCATGATAAGCATTTCTTGCCTATTCACTATGCTAGCAAGACGATGACCGAGGCTCAACTAAAATACACTACAACGGAGAAGGAGTTCCTTGTCGTGGTGTATGCATTTGAGAAGTTCCGACCTTATCTCGTCTTAGCTAAATGCATAGTGTATACGGATCATTCGCCTATCAAGTATCTCATGGCAAAGCAAGATGCTAAGCCTAGATTACTTCGTTGGATTCTCCTCCTTCAAGAATTTGACCACAAAATTGTTGACAAAAAAGGAGCCGAGAATCTAGCGGCCGATCATCTTTCTCGTTTGGAAGATCCTCACCAAAGTGTTTACGAGCCCAAGGAAATCAACGAAACATTTCCGCTCGAGACACTTGGTGTAGTGAATTCTAAGCTTGATTCTTCCACCCCATGGTTTGCGGACTTTCAAATTACCATGCGGGTAACTTCATCATCAAGGGTATGACGACTCAACTAAAACGAAAATTCTTTCGTGACGTCAAGTTCTACTTTTGGAACGACCCTTACTTGTTTCGAACTTGTGCGGATCAAATCATCCGACGTTGTGTATTTGGCACCGAAGCTTCTAACATCCTTAGAGCTTTCCATGAGGGACCCACGGGTGGTCACCACAGTGCTAATCTCACGGCTAAGAAGGTGTTTGATGCCGGCTTCTTTTGGCCTACTATTTACCGAGATGCACAAGATCTTGTGAAGTCATGTGATTCATGCCAACGACAAGGAAAAGCCTCACAAAAAGATGAAATGCCACAAAACATCATCCAAGTGTGTGAGATCTTTGACGTTTGGGGAATAGACTTTATGGGGCCGTTCCCATCATCTCGTGGTAATAAGTACATTCTCGTTGCGGTTGACTACCTATCTAAGTGGGTGGAAGCTAAGGCTTTGCCCACCAATGATGCTCATGTGGTAGTCAAGTTTTTGAAAAGCTTGTTTTCTCGGTTTGGAACCCCTCGTGCGATCATAAGCGATCGTGGAACCCATTTTTGTAATGACCAATTCGAAAGGGTCCTAAGGAAATATGGGGTTACACATCGGCTTTCTACGGCTTATCACCCACAAACGAGTGGGCAAGTCGAGGTTTCAAACCGAGCGTTGAAGAGGATCTTGGAGAGATCCGCTGGGGAAAACCGACAATCTTGGTCGGATAAGTTGGACGATGCTTTATGGGCCTTTAGGACCGCTCATAAGACACCCATTGGGTGCACTCCCTATAAGCTTGTGTATGGGAAGAATTTCCACTTGCCTATCGAATTAGAACACAAGGCTTATTGGGCCCTAAAGCATTGTAAGGATGATATGGAGACCGCGGGAAAACACCGGAAAAAGCAATTAAATGCATTGGATGAATTGAGAGACATTGCTTATGAAAATTCATTGATTTATAAATAAAAACTAAAAAGTTGCATGATTCTAAAATTAAAAACCGGGTTTTTAACATTGGGGATCAAGTTTTGCTTTTTAATTCTCGCTTGAAAATCTTTTCCGGTAAGTTGAAATCCCGTTGGTCCGGTCCATTCATCGTGACTCAAGTATTTCCATATGGGACCATCGAGCTAGCTCAAGATGATGGTCCTAACTTCAAGGTGAATGGACATAGGTTGAAGCACTACTTTGGCGGGGAAGTTCCATCCTTGAACTACCTCGACCAAGTCACCTTCCCCAATGATAATTAGTATTGAGGGGATCGAGTCGAGCTCATAACTCGGTAATCAAAAACGAGGTGCCTCGTGGGGGAGTCCCATGCTTATCCTATGTACATATTATCGCTTTCTAATGTAGTAACGTGTGGGGATTTGTGCCCTTCCAACCTTTGCTCCGTGGTTATTTGTGAATTATGGACTTTAGATGATCATGATCTTCACGATTGGAGCCTCTCGTTATTGGAGCACTCGATCGTTTGCTTTGAAGACTTTCTCAATATCCATGATATATCCTTTTGATGTTCTAACCTTAGGTTTATAGCACACTTCATAAACGGATATTAATTTATTGGTTACACCGTTTCCATGCTAGATTAGGCATTCGACTACGTCTCTAGTATGGGGGTGTTTGCACCCCTAGACTCAAAACATTGAGGACAATGTTTAACTTTAGTATGGGGGGGGGTGAATAGATACTTGCCTTGCTAAACCTTCACGTTTTCCAAAGTTTATCTTTTTGTTTATCGTTTTGTTTCAAAATAAGGCTAAAAATGGCCAAATTTTAAATTTTTTCTCATGTTTTATAAGTGTTTGAAGACACGAATGTAGGTTTTTCGATAGCGAGAATAAGAGTAATTTTTTACTCGACCGTGCGTGTTGAGCACTTAGCTTTGATTCCTTAACTACACTTTAGGCTAAGTCTTTCAAATCAGGACGAGAAATGATATGGTTAATTATAAGTTACTATGCTAAACGTAGAATACTCGTATTCTTTCAAAAACTCATGTGTTCTCGTTGTTTGCTTATTCTCCCTTCGCATGTAAATATTTTTTGCTTAATAAATATTGACTTAGCGTTTTAGTTGGGATTGTTGGGTTTCTAGTCTTTTCTAGTAGCTTCCGTGTAATTAAATTGGGAAGACATTAAGGTATCGCCAGCGTCACGGTTTTGAAGTATTTGCACCCGAATAATCAAAAGCTTTACCCAATAATAAGATTTCAAGTGCTCACCTAAATCAAGCAAACAATTTGAAGCCCCACAAGGCCGAAAAATCTATGCAAAATTGAAAGTGAATCAAGCCTTAATCTTCAAAGCTTTAAAGATCCAAAATTCGCCTTAGCGTGAGGATATACGTCTTTGGCTAATAAAACTACCGATGAGGTGGATAATAAAAGGCAAGGCAAGACCGAAGTCATAATAAAAGCTTCATGGCGAAGTTGAATAAAAGATGGAGGTAAACCAAAGATAATAAGGCCCTTCCGTTAGGGGGCGTATAAAAGTCTTGGTAATAAGTCTCATGTTCAAAACCGTTATAAAACCGTTTTTATCGATTCTTCTTGTCAACTTAATTTTTTGGCATCGTTGTCTATTGGGAGGGGTTATTGATTTGATGGTCTTTGTTACGCCGTTAGGACTCTATTTTTAGACCTAAATCTCTATTATCGCATAAGTCAAACAATGTATCCTCGTGAAACATTCAAGACAATATAAAATATAAGAGATACAACTTAGGAATAATGGGAGGATAAGTACGTGATTAGGGCATATGAGTAGTGTTAGCATTAGTAACTTATAATGACAATGATCTCGTTGCACGCTTGGCATGGAATTGGGGTGAAAATCGAGGACGATGAAATTATTTCTAACGAAGCATTCACGTGTTCTTATTCTATGAACCTAAACGTCCAATTTTGCGATGAAAATCATACATTATGTCTAAAACATAAGTAGTAGTAGCAATAGTAATAGTGTAGCTAGTTTATCATTCAATAAAGTGAATAAAAATGAATTTTGGAGGTGCTATGATACTTTATTCTAGCATTGCGTGAGGGCACGACAATGGTTTAGTATGGGGGAGTGATGAGACTGCTTTTATACATAGTCTCATCGTCCAAATAGGGCTTAAAATGCATTAAATATCATTAACATACCCATATATATGCTTGTGTTTGTTGCTTGTGTATTTTAGGTACGGATATTGAGAAAATGACAAAAGATCACAAGAATCATGCAAAAACGAACACGGGAAACGAAGCCGCACAATGAACCAAGCCCTAATGAAGACTTTCCCAAGATAAACCCTTGAAGATTTGAAGAATTATGAAGAAGGGTCCTCCAATATGGAATAATTGACACTTTATACCCTTGTATCCTCATAATTACAAGTTTGGTCCCTAAAGTTTGTCAAAATTATAAAAAGGGCCCTCCACTTTGAAGAATTGGCAAGTTTAGCCCCTCAACAAAGCTAAATTGTCAACCATTACCCTCCACAAAGTCAAATATACCATGAAGTCCTTCAAAGTACAAGAAATTACAAGTTTGGTCCTTTGAAAACCCCAAAATTACAAAAAGGACCCTTAACTTTCAACATTTGGCAAGAATGGTCCCTCATCAAACAAGACTTGGAAATTTCAGTCCTCCAAAATGCCAATCATACAAGTAAAGACCATTATCCATCAACAATATGCCAAATCAGCCCTTGAAGTATCACAAAATGGCAAGAAATACCCCTGAAAATACTTTGGAAAAGTATTTGGGGCAAAAGTGTGAAAACTGAAAGTTTGATTACAAAGGAAATTCAGTTTTTGGGATTAATTCTGCAAATGACAAGAATAGAGAAGAAAGAGGACTAAATCTGGCCAGACAACATTGCAACCTTAACCACTATCATCCTGCCACGTGCCCTACTTTCTCCCTTCCACCAATCGCATGCCTTCATCCTGCCACCTCACACTCCACTTAACCCGGTTTAAGATTAATTTAATCTTGGCGCCTAAACAACTTTTTGAACATAATTAACTCCCAAAACAGATTAAAACCTATGTTCTTGGTGTTCATACCAGAATTAGGCTTTTTCTAATTACCAAGAATTAAGACCTAATTGCTTCCAGATTAATGATTAAAGGTCTTATGATCCTAACCCAACCCCTAAACTCGCATCACTCTCATGCATGTGACATTGCCAACCCTCCCCTGACCCACTCTTCACGTCCAAACAAAACAGGCCATCAAATCCAATGCTCAAGAACTTGGCTTACTTTTCAAGCTTCATCTCCACCCTTGGATGCATTTCCCCTTTGCCAGCTTCAACAAAAGGCCAAGAATTCCTCACAAGACTCCAAGATATTCAAACTACACAAGGGCAAAAATGGGACTTCAGTAGCTAGGGTTACGTTTTTTTTCAGCTTTCCTAGACAACATGTATGCCTATATAAAGGCTTAGGACCTCACATTTTTGCTTTGATTTTGGTTTTTCCTAGTTCAACTTCTTGTAAATCCACTTTCCATTTAATGAAAGTGTGTTGAGTTTTGTTGAAGAAAGACCAAGTGCCACCTTTATTTTAGCTTGTTTATGTTATTTGTTCACTGATTTTGAATCTAAAAACCTGTTTTTAAGGAGAGTGCAAAAGTTTTCATTTTTCCTTCAAGCTTGATATTTTGCTAAGTTCTTGTTTCAACCTTGGAAATCTTGGGTAATAGGGCTGATCATAGCATCCTAATTGTGATAATTAAGGTGTGGTGAGGCTTATAACTTGGGGATAATCAAGTGTGGGGTAACAAGGTTGCATTAATCAAGGCTTTTTAATTTTCTGATTTTGATATTGTGCTACTTACCTTGTTGAATCTTTGCAGGAGTGTTGTTGGAAGCTTGTGCTTGTTCTAGCTAGCACATAAGCTCATAAATTCGTGGGTGTGGATGTACATCCATGAGGTTTGTCTAAAATCCTTGAAAATCTGATAAATATTGGAATTTTTGTGGATTTGTGCTCTATTGGTGTTCTTGTTGATTTCTTGGCTTAAATCTGCTTAGTCTTGCATGATAATGTTGTTTGTATGCTAGATTAATCAATTGGTTAACTAAATCACACTTTTTCTTGTTTAAATTTGGATTTGAAAAGATAAAGGGGTGTTTGGGTCTACCTGTTTAAGTTGAAATCTTGGTATTGTGTTGTTAGAAGGTGTTGTTTGTGCTTGGTATCTGATATATGCCTTGTTGAGAGTGTTTTGCTGTAAGTTTTTGGGTTTCAAACTTCAAATAAAACAATCTGCTATAACTTGGTGAATTTAACTGTTTTTGACCTAAGATTTTGGTGAAATCTAGTATTTGTGCATGCTTAGGGTTGAAAGTTGTTAAAACATCATTATTATAACTTATTTGATAGATATTGAGTGTTGAATCTGGCTTATTGATCAAATACATCAGCAAAGTGTAAAACTGCATGTGTTAGTGTTCATCAGTAACATTCATAAGCTTGAATCTTGATTTAGGCTTTAAGCCATTGCATGAAAACTGTTTAAACTTGTTCATTAGAGTTTATAATAGCTTGTGTATGCATTTGGTTAAATCTGGTTGGCTGATTATTGCTAAAACTGCTTATAAGTGCTCAACTGCTTATTGCTTCATGTATGTGCTAGATCTGGTACTTTATTGATTAAACTGTATCAATTGGGTGATTGTGTTTGTGATATTTTGATTGTTATTGACTCCTTTTGATCCAAAGATCATTTGGGTGCCTTTGTGTAATCTGGATCTCAAAAAAGTTCACTAAAGACAAAAAGTCAAACAAGTCAAGCAGTGGAAAAAGTTTCCACTGCTCAACACCCAAAACTAGCCCCTGCTAGTGTAAAATTTAACTCAGCTTATCAATAAGCTATTTTAGCTTATCCAGGCCTGCAACAACATATTTTTTGTGATAGATCTTCATTATTTGACCCATTTGATTAGACTGGAGCTTATTGGACTTTGACTTTGACTTTTTACTAGAAAACCAACTTATTTGACTTTTACATAAGTGCTTATTTGCTTTTTCCAGCTTATTGAGTCAGCTTATTTGAAAACTTTTTGTTGATTTTGCTTAATTAAGTCATTTAAAGCTATAGAAACTTGAATCAGCACTTGGGGTGGCCTAGAACTCAAAAACGACTATTTTGTCGTTTTCTTCAGATTGCTTATTGCATTTTCAGGCTTATTCCTGCTTATTTCAAATTTCTTTTTACAGAAGTCTTATTTAGGACAAAAGAAGCTTGTGTGTTTAATTTCAGCTTATGGCATTGGCTTATAGCTTAATGGGCCAAAAAGCCCATTAAGAATATGCTGTTTGGTATAAGCTAGCTTATTTCACACTTTCAGCTTTTGGGCCTTTGGAAAAAGTTGTTTAAAATCAAATTTAGAGTCAAGTAGTGCTTTTTTAGCTTATTTTGGACACTTTTTTATATTGGGCCCAAATTTTGGCCCATTAAGGATCTGTTTTGGGTTTAGCCCATTTTCTAGGCCCATTAAGGGTATTTAGGTAATTTCACTTTCATTTCTGAGTTATTTAGGTTAAATTAAGCTAGTTTGCAAGTTTTTAGAATTTTTTATGATTTTTGGATTTTTAATAATATTTTAATAATATTTTATTGTTAAAAAGTAAAAGTCTGATTTTCTAAGTTTTTATATTTTTCCTAGATTGTAGACACTTAATTAGGAATTTTGCAACTTTCCAAATATTTTTAGGGTCTTTTAATTATTTTGTAGAATTAATTTAAGTTTTAATTGATTTTAGTAGTTTTTAATTGTTTAAAAATAGTTTTTAGGGGTTTTAAAATTTTGAAAAATACTTTTTAGCTTAATTAGGGTATTTTTGAGGTTTACAAACTTTAAAATCTTGTTTGGGACTTTTTAATAGTTAATTTTGATTTTTAGGGCTTTAATTAGCATTAAAAAGTCATCGTTTAATTAATTAAAAGGTTTTGGCAAGTTTGGATTTTTTGTAAACTCTTAGAATATTATTGTGGATTTTTAGTGATTTTTGGTAATTTTTAGGGTAAAATTTTAATTTTATTGCTTTTTACGGTTTTACGTGTACACCTTTTTCGTCTTAGTTTAATCCGTCTTCGTAACCGTCATTCTCTTCTTACCTCATTTCTATTTTTATTTCTCACAAATATAATCACAAAGATAATCATTTCATCACACACACACTAAGCCTCCTTGAGAACGATTCCCCACTTTGGGTCATTTGTACACGGTTTTCCTAAACCGTCGTACTTAATACTTGCCACTTTTGCTCTCTTTTCCTAAAGAGTAGTAAAACCACTACATCATACATCTTTCTAGGAGTAAGATTAGGAAGATTGAGCAACTTAAATATGTTAAGAGGCATCAAATTGATATTAGCACCAAGATCGGCCAAGGCGTAGCATTATTCCATATCTTAAATACCACATAGAATTAAAAATTTACCAGGGTCACCCAATTTTTGAGGAATGCTGTTAAGATAAACCAATGAACAACTAGACATTTTTCGCAATTTCTCCTTGTCATTCAACATACTCTTAAACTTGGCGGCAAATTGAGGCATCATGATTAAACCGTCGGCAAAACTTATGTTAAAATGCAAATCACGAAACATCTTAATGAAAAGCTCAAATTGATATTTGTCACGTTCTTTCAATCTTTCCTTATGACTTTTAGATGGGTAAGGTAAGGGTTGTGTTAGGTGGGGCATAGGCATAGCCTTTGGAATCTCGGGTTCCAGTGTTGGTAAAGGGTCGACCGTAGGTGTGTTTTGAGCGGTACTTTGTGGGATTGTAATGTGCTCCTTTTCGACCACCACCTCGGGTTCTTTCTCAATTTCCTTAACCGTAGGAGTCATTGGTTGAGGTGTCGGCTCCTTAAAGGTCTTACCATTTCGTGTGGTAATCACTTTCATGTCTCCCTTCGGGTTTGATACGGTGTTAGTAGGAAGACCACCCGACGTAGAGGCTTTGTTCATCATAATTGCTTCCAAGATATCATTGAGCTTAACGTCTTGCTTAGCTGCACGTTGGTCTATCCTTTGTTCAAGCCTAGATTAACTTTGTTCAATTTTGTTGTTTTAACCTCTAATTTGATTTGCAAAATCATTTTTCAACTCAATTTTCATGTTGGCATTTTCTCTAGCAAATTTTGCTAACTCCTTTGTGTTTTTTGCCGTTTCCCTAGCTTGACTAGCCAATTGCTCTTGGATATTTTCGAGAATCTTGTCATTTGCCGTAGCGTAATTCAAAAAGTCATTTGGAACCTCTTTAATGTAAGCATTTTTAAATCCTTGACTCGGGTTTTGAAAATTACGGTTTTGATTTTGGTTTTGCACTTGACCACTATTCCCTTGATTCCCATTGTTGTAATTGTTACCCTTATAGTTGTTCCTTTTATTTCCTTGGTAACCAACTTGATTGTTGCGATAATTGTTAGCATTTTGATTTGGTGGAAAACCCGGTGGAGTCATTTGATTAGTGCGGGTAACTTGACCATTTTGGTTATAAGTTCCCGTGGCCGCGTAGGCACTCGAAGTGTTACCACCGACGGTAATGCACTCGGAGAAATCATGACCTGCACCATAATAAATACAAGAAACCTCAACCACTTTAGCCGTAGCGAGAGTGGGTTGTTCACCAACTTTAAACTCAATCAATAGTCCCTTAAGCTTATAAACAATCTTGTTTTCCAAATTAGCCTCTATTTGGCAAGCATCAATGGTATGTGATAATGAAGGCGAAGACGAAGCCTTCTTAACACTCGGTGTGCGACGAGGGCTATAAACTTTGGACCTATTCTCAATGATCAACAATGCTTCCTCGACCGTTTTACACAAAAAATTACCACCCGCGGCGGCATTGAGATAGTCTCGTTCATGATCGTTCAATCCATTGTAAAACGTGTCGATTTGATGTAAGTCGGAAAAACCGTGATGAGGACATTTAATGAATATTTCCTTAAACCTATTCCAAGCCGTTGAAAAACTCTCATTGTATTGTTGTGAAAACTTTGAAATCTCGTTTTTCAAGTGTGTAGTCTTAGAGGGCAGGAAAAATTGATTCACGAACTTTGAAACGAGATCCTTCCACGTCAATATAGAATTAGGTGGCTAACAAGTGTGAAAACACTTATCCTTTTACCATTTATTTCAAATAATAACAAGACCAAAACGTGTATTTTATGTCGTAAAAGTCGGAATTATGCGTGGTTTGTGTTTTTATTGTGTTTTAGGACCAAAAGATGAAAAAGGAAGAAAACACGGGCTTTCACGGTCTTTTATCGAAGAAAACGAGAAAAGACGAAGACAAAGATCAAGAGTGCAAAAAGAACGGAAGTCCAAGGCCTATTCTGAAGATTTATCGGAGAAAAAGTCTAAAGACGGAAGCTTAATAAAGTCGAAGAACTCAAGTCTAATTATAGAAGAAAATTATAAGACGAGTTCAATTTACATCGACAAATCCCGAGACGACGTCGAGAAAGACAAAGGATTTAAATCGAGTCGAGACGAGAAGAAAGAAAGAGGAGGCAACACATGCACCTCCCCATCTCCTATAAATACCCTCCTAAACACATTAGGAGGGTGGTTAGCTAGTTATTTTTCTTTCTTTAGTTTTTATTTTAGAAAGAGAAAGTGTTTAACTTTCTCTCACTAAAACTTCATCTTTTCTTTCAAGTTTAAGCTTTATTTAATCTTTGTATTTTAGTTTCATTAATCAAAAGTTCAAGTTAAGTTTTTCATCTTAATCTTTTTCTACCTTTCTTGATTTTAAATTGTCCTTGATCCGAAATTTTAATACAAGGTGCTTGATTTAGATGTTTTTGTGATTAAAAATTTATCCTTATATTATCTTCTAAGTCTTACACGGATTAATCTTTGAGCTATTCATGCTTATTGGCTTATTTAATGTTTAGCTTATTGTTTTTAGTTTTCTCAAAAAGTTTAGTATTTTTAAAAGTTTCTTTTATAAAGTTTGCAAATTTAGTATTTCAAAAGTTGTCAAATTTATGCTTATTGAGTTAGTTAAGTTTCGGTTTAGTGTTTTTATTTGGAAGTGCTTATTGAGTTCTTAGCTTATTTCACTTTTTCGGATTACTTGTGTTCCATCGCAATCTTAGGGGTTTACTCATTCCTACGCTACATTTCGATGGTTTCAGTGTGATCGCAATAACCTTTTAGGTTCTACTTTGCGATCAAGTGTTTTTCCCCCTTATTCCGACCGTGATTGCGATCGCTCATTGTGATCGTAGATTGCGACGGGTCTTAAGGTTTTAGTAAGACGAAACGCTGCCAAATTTTTGCTAGCAACATTCCGATAGAAAACCTTGGATTTCGATCTTAAACATTCATACTGGATATTCCGATAGACTTGTATTCCGATAGACTTACATTCCGACAGGACTGCATTCCGATAGAGTTAATTTACTTTGATATTCCGATGGTTATTCAGACAGCATTATTCCGACAGCTTTCATTTTCTATTATTCCGATGGTTTTGTTTTTGCAACATTCCGACAGAATTGACTTGTTACATTCCGATGGTTTAAGTTTTTAGTTTTATTAAGTTTTTATTTCCAAAAATTGCACGCTTCCCGAAATCTCTATTTTTACCAAGTGTTTTTCTAGTAATTTTTAGTTTATTTTTTAAAGCTTTATTTTTACTCAACGACATTTTCATATTTGCTTTTAGTTTAAAATAGATAATCAACCAAACTAATAAGTGTGAAAACACTTATCCTTTTACCACTTATTTCCAATAATAACAAGACCAAAACGTGTAATTTATGTCGTAAAAGTCGGAATTATGCGTGGTTTGTGTTTTTATTGTGTTTTAGGACCAAATGATGAAAAAGGAAGAAAACACAGGCTTTCACGGGCTTTTATCGAAGAAAACGAGAAAAGACGAAGTCAAAAGATCAAGAGTGCAAAAAGAACGGAAGTCCAAGGCCTATTCTGAAGATTTATCGAAGAAAAAGTCTAAAGACGGAAGTTTAATGAAGTCAAAGAACTCAAGTCTAATAGAAGAAGAAACTTACACGACTAGTTCAATATACATCGACAAATCCCGAGACGACGTCGAGAAAAGACAAAGAATTAAATCGAGTCAAGAAGACGGGAAGAAAGAAAGAAAGAAGAAGCAACACATGCACTACTTTCCATTTTCCCTATAAATACCCTCCTAATACAAATTAGGAGGGTTGGTTAGTTTTTGGGTTAGTTTTTAGTTTTTAGTTTCAATTTTCACTTTTCTTTCTAGTTTTAGAGAGAGAAAGTTATCAACTTTCTCTCACTAAGTTTTCATCTTTTCTTTCTTTTAATCTTTCAAGATTAAACCTTTGTGTATTGTTGATTTCATTAATCAAGTTCTAGTTAAGCTTTTAATCTTTCATCTCTTTCTACCTTTCTTGATTTTAGTTTACTTTTGGTGCGAAATTCATTAAATCCGTGTTGATCTTGATGTTTTTGTGCTTAAAAGTTAATCTTTTTGTTCCTACATAAGCTTTCATACGATTAAGCTTTAAGATTCTTGTGCTTATTGGCTTATTTGCTTCTTTTATCTTATTTACTTTTAAAAGTTTTCTTATAAATTTCATCTTTTTATAGTTTGATTTATAAGATTGCTTATTTTAAGTTGAAAAAGTTGTTATTTGTGCTTAATGAGTCCTTTCCATTATAGATTCGTTCTAGTTTTGGTGATTAGCTTATCAAATTAGCTTATTACTTTGCTTATTTTTCGAATCAACATTGTAATCGGAAAAGGTATTAAACCCTTTTCCGATTGGAGTATTCCGACTGCACCCCTTCCCATTATTCCGATCGTATTGATCGGATTAGGGTTTAGTTATTCCGACGGTGGGGCTTGTTGAGATTCCGATTGGGGGTTTTGCAATACATTCTGATTTGACTCAAGTTAATACATTCCGATTGCATTAGTTTGGCAACATTCCGATTGGTGCTTGTTTCCCATATTCCGATTGCACCAGTTACATTATTCCGATCTGCTTCCTTTTCAGACATTCCGACAAGGATATTTTTGTTATTCCGATCAACCCATTCCGACGGGATTCCGACCAAGGATTCCGACGGACTTAATTTCTTGTTTTTGCAAAGTCTTCAAGTTTTAGATTTATTAAGTGTTCAAGTATTTTTCTAATATTGTCTTTAAGTTTTCATTCATTTATTTTTAACTCGTCACTTTAGTTTAATCTTTAAACTTCTACTTTACTCAACGACATTTACACTTATTTGCTATTAGTTTAAAATAGATAATCAATCAAAACCATTTATATTTCCACCAAGAAAAATTGAGTCGCACTTTGAACTAATAGTCAATTCGAAAAGATTCGGACGATAACATTTTCTTACAAGGAAAATCCCTTGTATTAAATGGCGCCGCTGCCGGCTCTTTTCGTTAAGATTAAAGGTTTTTAAGTGAGAGACGCGTTGGATTTTGGGATCCGTTCATCTTTGAACGTTATTTTCCTTGCTTTAAAATTTCAAAAATCCTAAAAAATACAAAATCTTCAAAAATACAAAAAAATTAAAAACCATAAAAACCAAAAATATTTCTTTTCTATTTTTCTAATCCTTTTGTAGGTGTGCATGCGTACTCGTGCTCGTAAGAAGAGAATAGCTCAAGCCGAAGTCATTACTCAACCAATTGTCACCATGGACAATCAACCAATGATCGAGCTTTTGCAATCGCACGTAGAAGGCAACTATGATGCAATTGTTATCCTTGAGATTGGAGCCAACAACTTTGAACTCAAATCTGGCTTTATACAAATGGTCTCTACTCAACCCTTCTTGGGCCGCTCACTTTATGATCCTCATGACCACATTAAAAGGTTTCTTCAGCTTACCAATACAGTTAAGTACAATGGGGTATCACAAGAAGTGATTCGCTTGCAACTTTTTCCTTTCTCCTTAGAGGGACAAGCCCGTAATTGGCTTGATAAGGAACCGCCACAAAGTATTCTTACGTGGACGGATTTAGAGACCAAGTTTATCAACTACTTTTTCCCACTCTCACGTACTACCACTTTGCGGAATGAAATTGTTACCTTTGAACAGAAGTACGGTGAGTCTTTTAGTGAATCTTGGGACCGTTTTAAGGAACTTTTAAGAAAGTGTCCACAACATGGTTTAACAAAAGTACATCAAATCAATACTTTTTACAATGGTTTAAGCATGAATGACCAAGATTCACTAAACAGTGCCTCGGGGGGGTAATATTTTGGTTAAGTCTTCTAATGCTGCTTGGGATATTATTGAGAACAAATCTAGAGTTCAAACCAAGAGCGTTAGAACTAATGTAGCAAGTGCTAGTACTAGTGATGCCGACAAAAGAATTGATAAGCTTACTTCGCTTGTAGAATCGCTTGCTTTACAAACTGCCAACAATGCCAAACAATTCAATGCCCAAGCTAATGTTTTGAGCCAATCATGTGATATATGCGGGGGATCTCACTCATACACCGATTGTCCTTCGACTCACGACAATCCGGAAAATGTGTATGCCGCCAACGGTACCTATGCTACACGAAGCTATCAAGCACGTCCTCAAGGTGACCGCAACTTGCTCAGCTATCGCTCAAACAATTTTATTTCACCTCCAGGTTTTCCCCCACAAAACCAAAACAACCTCAATCGCAACAATCAAAACCAACCACGTGCTCCAAATCAATATCCAAACCAAAGAAACCCATATCCACCTCAAAGAAACAACCAAGTTTACCAACAACCTACATATCAACCACCCGCCTACCATGCTCCTCCTCTCAACCAACCCACGGCCTTACACCAAGATGTTGAAACCTACATGAGGACGAACGATGTGATCGTGCAAAATCTTCAGCGGGAAATGGCCAACATGAAAGCAGATATGGTTAAGCAAGGAAACAATCTTCGAGCTGATATGCGAAACACTTTGGCAAGTCAAACGAATGACTTGAGGAATATGATGGCTAGTTTCTTCCCTAGTAATCAAGCCTCTGGATCGGGTTCTCTTCCGAGTAACACCGTTGCTAATCCAAGAGGGGAGATGAAAGCAATCACCACTCGCAGTGGAAAAGGTTTAAAGGAACCCGAGCTTCCTACACCTACACCGGTGATTGTGACAAAGGAAAACGAGTCTCCTTCTCCGAATCCTCCATCTTCTATTCCGCCACCTTCTACTTCTACCCCTCCACCACCCAAGGATGTGAGTATGACTTCTATCCCAAAGCCTTCATCTCAACCCAATATACCTTATCCTTCTAGGTTGAGGAAAGAGAAATTGAAGAACACGGATGATATTCAGGTTTCGAACTTTCTTAAAATGTTCAAACAACTGAATTTCAATATCTCCTTTGTTGAGGCTCTCGCTCACATGCCCAAATATGCGATAATGTTTAAAGATCTTCTCAGTGATAAGGAGAAACTTCTCGATATTGCTCAGACCCAACTTAATGAGAATTGCTCCGTAGTGCTCTTAAGGAAATTGCCAACCAAACTTGGTGATCCGGGTCGTTTCTTGATTCCTTGCAACTTCTCAGGAATAGAGAATTGCATGGCCCTAGCCGATCTAGGTGCCAGTATTAACTTAATGTCATTAAGTGTTTGGAAGAAATTGTCTCTCCCCGAGCTAGTCCCCACACGAATGACTTTGGAATTAGCTAACCGTACGGTTGCTTATCCAGTGGGGGTAGCCGAAGACGTCTTCGTTGGTGTCGACAAATTCACCTTCCCGGTGGATTTTGTTGTCGTTGACTACGAGATGGACCCCCGTGTTCCATTAATCGTTGGACGTCCATTCCTGAGGACCGGTCGGACTATCATTGATGTAGCCGCAGGCGAATTAATCATGAGTGTTGGTGACGATAAAATCGTCTTCAACATGGGTAAACTTTCTAAGCAGCCTTCGGAAAACGAGAGTGTTAATTTCATTGATGTTCTTGATGAGGCTTGTGAAGAACATTTCAAAGACGCTTGTAAAAGTGGTTGTTCTTCTTCTCTACCCAATGTTGAGACCGTTGCCTCTATTGCTCCGTCATTGACTCCTTTTGGAGAAAGTGACTTGGATGATTTTGAAGCTAGCTTGGGTCCTCTCGATCTTAAGTATGATGGTTCTCCCACCGATTGGGATGAAGACATTCGTACCATTGAGAAACTTCTCAATGAGGACCAAACTTCCCCACCATCTCCTAAGGATATCTCTACCGATGATCCGAAGTTGACTACGCCGTCCATCGAAAATCATCCGGATTTAGAGCTTAAGGATCTTCCATCTCATCTCGAGTACGTTTTCCTTGACGACAACACGAAGTTACCGGTCATCATCGCTAAGGACTTGCAAGAAGAAGAAAAATCCCAACTTATCGCCGTGCTAAAGAATCACAAGAAAGCGATTGCTTGGAAGATCTCTGAAATTCGTGGAATTGATCCTCACTTCTGCACACACAAAATTCTCATGGAGGACGATTTTAAACCCACTATTCAAAGCCAACGAAGGGTGAATCCTAAGATCCATGACGTAATAAAAAAAGAGGTTATCAAACATCTTGATGCGGGAATGATCTATCCTATCTCGGATTCACCGTGGGTTAGTCCCGTCCATTGTGTGCCTAAGAAAGGCGGAATCACCGTTGTTCCCAATGAAAACAACGAGTTGATTCCTAATCGTCTCGTTACAGGGTGGAGAGTTTGTATAGACTATCGCAAACTCAATGATGCTACGAGACAGGATCATTTTCCCCTTCCTTTCATGGACCAAATGCTTGAACGTCTAGCGGGTAATGACTATTACTACTTTTTGGATGGTTTCTCCGGGTATTTTCAAATTCCCATCGATCCCAAAGACGAAGAGAAAACCACATTCACTTGTCCTTATGGAACATTTGCCTACAAAAGAATGCCTTTCGGCTTATGCAATGCTCCTGGGACGTTCCAAAGGTGTATGATGGCTATCTTCCATGACATGGTTGAAGAAACTATGGAAGTCTTCATGGATGATTTCTCGGTTTATGGCGATTCTTTCTCTGCTTGCCTTGCCAATTTAGAACGTATGCTTAAGCGGTGTGAAGACACTCGCCTCGTTCTAAATTGGGAAAAATGCCATTTCATGGTAAAAGAGGGCATCGTGCTAGGACACAAAATCTCCAAAGCCGGTCTTGAAGTAGACCGTGCTAAAGTCGATGTTATTGCTAAATTGCCTCCACCTTCAACCGTGAGGGGTGTGAGAAGTTTCCTCGGTCATGCGGGCTTCTATCGTCGATTCATCCAAGATTTTTCTAAAATCGCTCGCCCGATGACCCACCTCTTGGAAAAGATTATCCTTTCATCTTTTCCAAAGAGTGTCTTGAATCCTTCAATCTTCTTAAGGATAAGCTAACTAAGGCACCGGTCTTGGTTACCCCTAATTGGGAGCTACCTTTTGAGTTGATGTGTGATGCTAGCGACTTTGCTATTGGAGCGGTTTTGGGCCAAAGAGTGAACAAACACTTCCAACCAATCCACTATGCTAGCAAGACAACGACGGGGGCTCAACTGCATTATACCACTACTGAAAAAGAGCTTTTAGTTGTAGTGTATGCTTTTGAAAAATTCCGCCCCTATCTTGCCCTTTCTACCACCATCGTGTATACCGATCATTCCGCGTTGAAGTACTTGATTACTAAGCAAGATTCTAAGCCAAGACTTCTTCGTTGGGTTTTGCTCCTTCAAGAATTCAACATTGAAATTCGTGACAAAAAGGGAGCTGAAAACCTAGCCGCGGATCATCTCAGTAGACTTGAGGATCCTTATCAAGGGGATCATTCGAACAAAGAGATCAATGACTCTTTTCCCCTTGAGGCCTTAATGTCTATCAACTCTAATCTCGATGACACCCCGTGGTTTGCGGACATTGCAAACTACTTGGTGGGTGGTATTCTCAAGGAAGGGCTCACGTCCCAACAAAAGAAAAAGTTCTTTAAAGATATTGAACATTATTTCTGGGAGACCCTTACCTTTTCAAACAATGTGCTGATCTGATTATTCGTTGATGTGTTGATGGACAGGCAGCGGTACAAATCCTTGACGCTTGCCATAAAGGACCCACCGGTGATCACTTTGGTCCCAATTACACCGCGAAAAAAGTATTCGACTCTGGATTCTATTGGCCTACCATTTATCGTGACGCTCACGATATGGTTAAACATTGTGATGCTTGCCAAAGACAAGGCAAGATCACACATAAAGACGAGATGCCTCAAAATTTCATACAAGAATGTGAAATCTTTGATGTCTGGGGTATCGACTTTATGGGGCCATTTCCATCATCCAAAGGGAACAAGTACATCCTCGTAGCCGTTGACTATGTTTCTAAATGGGATGAAGCTAAGGCTCTCCCTACAAACGATGCGAGGGTGGTTGTGAACTTTTTGAAGCAGCTCTTTGCTTGATTCGGCGTTCCTCGTGCTATAATCAGTGACCGCGGGACTCATTTTTGCAATGATCAATTTGCAAGAGTCATGGCTAAGTACGGTGTTAATCATCGTCTTTCCACCGCTTATCATCCTCAAACGAATGGTCAAGCCGAGATTTCCAACCGTGGACTGAAGAGAATTCTGGAGCGCACTGTGGGAGAGCATCGCGTCGCGTGGGCCAATAAGTTAGATGATGCTCTGTGGGCTTTCCGTACTGCTTATAAGACACCGATCGGTTGTACACCTTATCGTCTTGTGTACGGGAAAGCATGCCACCTCTCTATCGAGCTGGAACACAAGGCGTACTGGGCCTTGAAGTGGGCTAACTTCGACATCAACAAAGCCGGTGATCTTCGCAAGATTCAAATCAACGAGCTAAATGAACTGAGGAATGAAGCTTACGAGAACTCACTGATCTACAAAGAGAAGAACAAGATCCTCCATGATGCAAGAATTAAGAACCGAGAGTTCCACATTGGTGATCAAGTCTTACTTTTTAACTCTCGGTTGAAGATCTTCTCTGGCAAGTTGAAGAGCCGCTGGTCTGGTTCATTCACCGTCACCAAAGTGTTTCCATATGGGACCATTGAGCTTTCTCAGCCAAATGGGCCCAATTTCAAGGTGAATGGCCAGCGTTTGAAGTTGTACTTTGGTGAGGACATCTCTCATGAGATGATTCCATCCCTCACCATGTTTCCCATGAACTAAATTTGGGTCGAGTCAGGCTCGTGACTCGGTGAACAAAAACAAGCGCTTCTCGGGAGGCAACCCGTGATCTATCCTTTACTGCTTTCATAATAAGTGTAGGGGGAGCCCCGTATGTGTTTGTTGTCTTATTTCTTGTGCTGTGCAGGGATTAAAGCTTTAAAGATCCACTCTTGATGACTTTTGACGAACCGTGATCCCGTGTTCCCATCTTCCCTGTTCTATCCTAAACTCTCGTGATTCAATATTTCATATCTTATATGTTCACATTGAAATCACTATAGTTGTCCTTTCCTTAGCATGATTTAACCAAAGTGCACAATGTCATAAGTGTAGTGGAGTTTACTCCCACATGCTTAAACATTGAGGACAATGTTTAGCTCAAGGGTAGGGGGGACTTCTATCGAAGTAAGTGCTCATTTCCATGAATTTGCCCTCATTTTAACCAGAAAATTCGATTTTTCGACATTTTTCAAAATTTTTAATCTATTTTAGCCTAATTGTATAGTCGTATTTTCTTTCCTTGCTAGAATAAATTTTCAATAAAGTGGTTTTTAATTTTTTCTTAGTCAAGAATATTTTGATTCAACCCGAGTTTACTTATCTAAGTTTACTCTAGCTAGTATCCTTAACGTGTTTAAGTCAAGTTTTTCTAGGCTTTTATATAGGGAGCTATAAAACATGAAACTCTTATCTGTCACGGGTTAAGAACAAGAACTTTTCGCAAGTTCCTATAATTGATCCTAGAGAGTTGTTTATCAAGGGAACTTTAAAATGCGAATTCTAAACTTGAAAAAAGTCTAAGAATTTGCAAGATCCTATAGATGACTCGAAAACCCAAAACTTTAATTTAATAGGCTAAGCATCCACGAGTCTCATTCCTTGAGATTTTAAACTGTGGAGGACGAGAGATTATAGAGTCAATTATAAGTTTGGTATTCTTTCGTGAATTTATGTGAGTTAATTAAAAGCCTATTCTCCCTTCGCTTGTTAATAAATTTATCTGCAATAAATAAGGTTGTACGATTTGAAAAGTTACTTAGCTTCTAGCCCAAGATCGTTTAAAAGTTGCTTGGTATTAATTAGAGTTCATAGCCAAGGCATAACTTATTGAAGCGGGATGCGAAGATTGGCGAGTCCGAAAAGGCCCTAACAAGGCATGAGGGCTAAATTTTGTTGCTAAAGATCCAAAAGTGATGTGAAGAATCATTCATCGAAAATCAATATGAAGGATCGAGACACACGACGAAAAGCAAAAACTCCCCAAAAGATCATGGAGAATTCTATCCAAAAAGGCCCTAACAAGGTATGATGATAAATAGATCCAAGTCCTAAAAGGAGGCGGATCGTTGTATATCAAAGTCCAAAATAAAGATTGGAGAAAAGTGAAGAAGTCGTGGTCCAAAGATGAAGAATCTCTCAAAACTTCAAGTGAAGAAATTCCTATTATGAAGAGAAGACCATAATTTCAAGAACGTCTCTCAAAGATTTAAAGTATGAAGTCGCTGCCAAATATCGGTCCGAGAAAGGTCTCAAATCGTGAAGCGAGTTATGCCAAGATATGAACTTTATGAGGTCCCGAGAAGCAGTTTTAAGAGATTTTGTCCTTTAGCTAACTATTGATTAAATCGTTCACTTTATTTTCGACCTAAATAACTATCGAAATAAGTCAAACAATGCATCCTTGTGATCATTCAAGACAAAAAAAAATATAAGAGATACACCTAGGAATAAGGGAGTCTAAGTGAATAATTGGCCCACGTGAAACTTGAGGATGAGAAACGTTCATGGCAGCCAAAACCCAATGTAAGTCTTTAATTTCTTTACTTGTTTTTATCTTTTTATGTTTAGTATTTAATAAAGGCCAAGGTGGGTTATTTATGATGGAAAATGTAAACCATGCTTTAAAATTAATGCATTGCATGAGGGCATTGCAATGGTCAAGTGTAGGGGATTTAATAAGTGTGAAAACACTTATCCTTTTACCACTTATTTCCAATAATAACAAGACCAAAACGTGTAATTTATGTCGTAAAAGTCGGAATTATGCGTGGTTTGTGTTTTTATTTTGTTTTAGGACCAAATGATGAAAAAACGAAGAAAACACGGGCTTTCACGGGCTTTTAACGAAGAAAAAGAGAAAAGACGAAGTCAAAAGATCAAGAGTGCAAAAAGAACGGAAGTCCAAGGCCTATTCTGAAGATTTATCGAAGAAAAAGTCTAAAGACGGAAGTTTAATGAAGTCGAAGAACTCAAGTCTAATAGAAGAAGAAAATTACAAGACTAGTTCAATATACATCGACAAATCCCGAGACGACGTCGAGAAAAGACAAAGAATTAAATCGAGTCGAGAAGACGGGATGAAAGAAAGAAAGAAGAAGCAACACATGCACTCCTTCCCATTTTCCCTATAAATACCCTCCTAATACACATTAGGAGGGTTGGTTAGTTTTTGGGTTAGTTTTTAGTTTTTAGTTTCAATTTTCACTTTTCTTTCTAGTTTTAGAGAGAGAAAGTTCTCAACTTTCTCTCACTAAGTTTTCATCTTTTCTTTCTTTTAATCTTTCAAGATTAAACCTTTGTGTATTGTTGATTTCATTAATCAAGTTCTAGTTAAGCTTTTAATCTTTCATCTCTTTCTACCTTTCTTGATTTTAGTTAACTTTTGGTGCGAAATTCATTAAATCCGTGTTGATCTTGATGTTTTTGTGCTTAAAAGTTAATCTTTTTGTTCCTACATAAGCTTTCATACGATTAAGCTTTAAGATTCTTGTGCTTATTGGCTTATTTTCTTCTTTTAGCTTATTTACTTTTAAAAGTTTTCTTAAAAAGTTCATCTTTTTATAGTTTGATTTATAAGATTGCTTATTTTAAGTTGAAAAAGTTGTTATTTGTGCTTATTGAGTCCTTTCCATTATAGATTCGTTCTAGTTTTGGTGATTAGCTTATCAAATTAGCTTATTACTTTGCTTATTTTTTGAATCAACATTGTAATCGGAAAAGGTATTAAACCCTTTTCCGATAGGAGTATTCCGACTGCACCCCTTCCCATTATTCCGATCGTATTGATCGGATTAGGGTTTAGTTATTCCGACGGTGGGGCTTGTTGAGATTCCGATTGGGGGTTTTGCAATACATTCCGATTTGACTCAAGTTAATACATTCTGATTGCATTAGTTTGGCAACATTCCGATTGGTGCTTGTTTCCCATATTCTGATTGCACCAGTTACATTATGCCGATCTGCTTCCTTTTCGGACATTCCGACGAGGATATTTTTGTTATTCCGATCAACCCATTCCGACTTGATTCCGACCAAGGATTCCGACGGACTTAATTTCTTGTTTTTGCAAAGTCTTCAAGTTTTAGATTTATTAAGTGTTCAAGTATTTTTCTAATATTGTCTTTAAGTTTTCATTCATTTATTTTTAACTCGTCACTTTAGTTTGATCTTTAAACTTCTACTTTACTCAACGACATTTACACTTATTTGCTATTAGTTTAAAATAGATAATCAATCAAAACCATTTATATTTCCACCAAGAACAATTGAGTCTCACTTTGAACTAATAGTCAATTCGAAAAGATTCAGACGATAACATTTTCTTACAAGGAAAATCCCTTGTATTAAATGGCGCCGCTGCCGGCTCTTTTCGTTAAGATTAAAGGTTTTTAAGTGAGAGACGCGTTGGATTTTGGGATCCGTTCATCTTTGAACGTTATGAGAGTTGGTGACGATAAATCGTCTTCAATATGGGTAAAATTTCTAAGCAGCCTTCTGAAAACGAGAGGGTTAATTTCATTGACGTTCTTGATGAGGCTTGTGAAAAACATTTCAAAGACGCTTGTAAAAGTGGTTCTTCTTCTCTTCCCATTGTTGAGACCGTTGCCTCTATTGCTCCATCACTAACTCCATTTGGAGAAAGTGATTTCATTTTGAAAGAATTTGAAGCAACTTTGGGAGATGTGGACATGCAATATGACGATTCTCCCTCCAATTGGGATGAAGACATTCGTACCATTGAGAAACTTCTCAATGAGGACCATATTTCTCCACCATCTCCTAAGGATATCTCTATCGATGAACCAAATTTGACTACGCCTTCCATCGAAAATCCTCTAGATTTAGAGCTTAAGAACCTACCGTCTTATCTCGAGTATGTTTTCCTGAAGACAACAAGAAGTCACCCGTCATCATCGCAAAGGACTTGAAAGAGGAAGAAAAATCTCGACTTATCGCCGTGCTGAAGAATCACAAGGAAGCGATTGCGTGGAAAATCTCTGATATTCGTGGAATTGATCCTCACTTTTGCACACATAAAATTCTCATGGAGGACGAATTTAAACCCACTATTCAAAGCCAAAGAAGGGTGAATCCCAAGATCCATGACGTTATCAGAAAAGAGGTTATCAAACTTCTTGATGCTGGAATGATCTAACCTATCTCGGATTCACCATGGGTTAGTCCCGTCCATTGTGTGCCAAAGAAAGGCAGAATCACCGCTGTGCCTAATGAAAACAACGAGTTGATTCCTACTCGTCTCGTTACAGGGTGGAGAGTTTGTATAGACTATCGCAAAGTCAATGATGCTACGAGAAAGGATCATTTTCCCCTTCCTTTTATGGACAAAATGCTTGAACGTCTAGCGGGTAATGACTATTACTGCTTTTTAGACGGTTTCTCCGGGTATTTTCAAACCCCCATCGATCTCAAAGACCAAAAGAAAACCACATTCACTTGTCCTTATGGAACATTTGCTTATAAAAGAATGCCTTTCGGCTTATGCAATGCTCCTGGGACATTCCAAAGGTGTATGATGGCTATCTTCCATGACATGGTTGAAGAAACTATGGAAGTCTTCATGGATGATTTCTCGGTCTATGGTGATTCTTGTTGGGAATAAAATATCGCCAGTACACTTGAACGCTGACAAGAAGAAAACAAGCGTTGATAAGAAGAAAACAAACGCTGACAGATCAAGCGTTGACAGGAAGAAGTCAAGCGTTGATAGGTTTAAGATAAGCACTGATAGAAAGATATGGTCTACACGTATTATGTTTCTAGTTTGTTTCTAGTAAAGATAGGATCAACAATGTATTTTCTATAATTATCTTTACCTAGAATAGCTGATACGTAGACTCTTGTACAAGGCTTCTTATGTCTATAAAAGAAGACCTTTAGGTTACGTTTCATATAAGTTTTTCATACGTTTAACACTTTCATTGTAACCAAGTTTGTTATTATCAATCAAGTGAAAGTTTCTTTTACAACTGCTTGTGTGTTCTTGTTTGAGTGTTAATTCCGCATAAAACTTAAATTGTTTCATACATAAACAAAGTTTCTCTACGTGTATAACTCGATCTAATCTCGTTTACACAAGCTAAATCGATCTATGTTTGGGATCAACAAGTGGTATCAGAGCTTGTTGAGAAACTTTGATCTAAAAGAACACAAGAACCCTAAATCACCAAAACCCTAATTTTCACAAAACTCTAAAAACATCATGTCTACTCCAGAAGTAACCTCCTCCTCCTCAAAACACAACATCAAGATTCCCATGCTAGATCTAGACAATTTTGAGCTGTGGAAGTTCAACTTTGAGCAATATCTGCAAATCCGTGACTACACTCTCTGGGAGATTATTGAATATGGAAACACATTCAATAAAGCTCAAAAGATTGCAGATGCCATTGCTACAAGATCAGCTGTTCAAGGATGCTTTGAAGCAGATAAGAAAGAAAAACTTGAAGATGGTAGAGCTGTGTCTGTTGAGGACATAGCAAAGAGAAGGGTTGATATGAAAACCCTAAGAATTCTGAACTCTCTTTGGGACAAGAAAATCAGCACAAATACAGAGGTTATGAGTCTTCAAAAGACCTTTGGGCAGCCCTTGAAGTTACCTATGGTGGTAATGCTGATACTGTGGAAGAGAAAAAGAAGAAACTCTTACATGAGTATGCTGTTTTTAAGGCTCAACCTAATGAGAAGCTAAGTAGTGTGAGAAGCAGACTTCTTGAAATTACAAGCAAGTTTTCCTTCATGGGGACAGTAATTGGTGATGTTGACATTATTGCCACTTTTCTTAAAAGCCTTGGTGATGCCTGGAAGACTGAGGCAAGATCTATAATTGCCAACAACACTCACAAAAGTTCTACTTTTGATGATGTTTATAAAAAACTGAGGCTGTTAGAGAATGAAACTCTTTTGGAGCATGGAAGTAAGTCTACAAATAGTAACATGGCCTTCTTCTCACATAGTGAAGGCCAATTTGATCAGAAGGATTCATACATGCACCCAGTTACTGGATCAATATGTGTCAACGCTGGATCATATCCTTTCAACGCCTCACATTCAGACGCTGACACATACAAAATTGACTCACCAAGAGTTAAACCTGCTGGTATGGATCTGGATACTGTGTGTGCATACATTGCTTCATTGCGCAATGGTTCAGTGATTACATATGAGGACCTTGAGCAAATAAGTGATGAGCATTTGGAGGAGATGGATATAAAGTTAACACGGCTCTTGCAAGTATAAGAGCAAACAGATGGAATAGAAGATTCAAGAAGAAGATGACTTTTAATGCTAAGGAAACTTATGGATTTGATAAATCCAAGGTTGAGTGTTACAATTGTCATCGTATGGGGCACTTTATGAGAGAATGAAGATCTCCAAGAAGATCTGATGCTGGAAAACCCTCAAGCCAAATTGTTAAGGCTCAGGATCCTAAGGCCATGGTGGCAGTGTAAGAAATTGATGGTATTGGATGGGACTGGAGCTATTTGGCTAAGGATGAGGAAGAGGATAAAGCTTTGGTTGCTGAGATAGAAGAAGAAGAGCATGTTCAATATGCTCTCATGGCACACTCCTCATCTTAATCAGACAATGAGGTATATGATGATGCTTTTTGTAGTAAGGGTTGTCGTTTAAATACTAAAAGACTTAACAAAGAGGTTTTAAGATTGTTAGGAGATGTGAGTACTAAGAGATGCAAGTTGTCTAACTATCAACTTGCTCTTACTCAAACTGAAAAGACTGTAGCTGAGTATAAGGAAATGGAGTTTGACCTAAAAGATAAAATAAATATCTTAAAACATGATTTAAATGCTAGTAATGATATTAGAAACATCATGGAAAGGGTCAATGCTGAATTACAGGCTAAGTTAGATAAGGCTATTAAGAATAAGGATAATGTAGACCTTAAAATTCAGAGATTTGATAAGGCCTCACAAACCCTAGGAGAATGTGTTAGTAAACAAAGGGATTCTAGGGACATGACTGGGATTGGGATGAAAGAGTATTCTGGTGTTCCACCACCAGCTGGGACTTCTATGGTGTCCAAAGAAAGGACTTATCTTGGACTGGTTTACCAGAACTCCAAGAAGAGGAATTTATTCCTCCACCAAGAGTCCTTACCCCAATAGAGGAATATAGGCAAAAGTTGACTTATTTGAATGAATGGAAGAAAGCCAACCTTACCTTGTTTGTCAAGGGTGGCATGCTTTGTGATAGTCCAAATGAGTCGACCCCTATCAAAGTAACAAACCCAATCCCTGGCAAGACTGTTGACCTTGGCTCAAACGTTGTTAGAAAACCTAGCATTAAATATGCAGAAATGTATAGAAATACTAGGTCACCAAAAAGGCAAGTTAGTGATACCAATTGTGGAAACCTTGGTAATGGAACATGTTTCTTTTCCTCTAGACTTAGAGTTATGTCTAGAAAATCCTATTATAATTGTGGTAGCTTTTCACATTTAGCCTATAAGTGTGTCAATGCTTCCAAGGTCAACGCTGACAAAAGGTCAAACACTGTCAGACCCAAAAATTTTGTGGAGCAAAGTCCAAAAGTTGTTAGACCAGCCCCATTCTTCACTAAAGGGTCTAACACTTATGGACAAATACCTTTTCAGAAGACCAATACATGGTCTAATAGGCAATGGGTTCCTGTAGCAAACCCTAGGTTCAACGCTGATAAGGGTAATTTCAGCGTTGACAAGACCAAATCAAACGCTGATAGAAACGTCGCCAGACCAAATAATGGTAAATATTTGCAACCACAGGGAAATGGGTCTAGAGCTTCTTCTATTTTGACATGGAGACCTAAGCAAGAACAAAATCCTAATTCTAATGGGATTTCTATGACCTGTAACAGATTTAATTATATTTCAAAGGTCATCACAAAACTAATTGGGGTTAACTGGGTGTTTCATCCAAAAAGGGATGAACAAGGGGTTGTTATGAGAACTAAGGCTGTTGTTATTGAACAACCAGATGAATCCAAGTCTGCTCAGGCTTGGGTTCCCAAAGAAAACTAATTTGTTTTCTTTATGTGCAGGGCACTCAAAAACAGGTAAATGATTATGGCTATTGGGATAGTGGATGCTCTAGGCACATGAATGGGAAGGAAGATTATCTCACAAACTTCACTCGCATTAAGGATGTTGATAAAGTCTACTTTGGAGGCAGATATGGAACTATCACAGGCAAAGGAACTCTTCTCACCAACAATTTGCGTTTTGAAAACGTGTTTCTGGTAAAAGAACTTGATTATAATCTTTTTAGTGTATCACAAGTTTGTGATAACAAAAATAAGATTCTTTTCACTGATACTGAATGCTTGGTGTTGAGCAAGGATTTTAAAATGCCAGATGAGAAATTTATTGACTATAGAATACCTAGGCATAAGGACATTTATAATGTGAATCTTAATGGTATTAGGATGAATAATAACATGTCATGTTTTTATGCTAAAGCTTCAGTTGATGAGTGTAATCTATGGCATAGGAGACTAGGGCACATTAACTTTAAAAATATAAACAGACTTGTGAGACTTGGTTTGGTTGATGGTTTGCCTGAAAAGGCCTTCCATAATGACCACTATTGTGTTGCATGCCTTAAAGGCAAACATCACAAGGTCTCATTTAAGTCTAAACAGGTGCACTCTAGTTCTAAACCACTTCACTTGCTGCATATGGACCTGTTTGGTCTAACTAATATAGAGAGCTTGAATGGTAAATCTTACTGCTTTATCATCACATATGACTTTTCTAGGTTTACTTGGACTTTCTTTTTAGCTATGAAAAGTGACACTGCTGATACTTTAATTAACTTTATTAACCAAATTGAGAAGAAAACTGGCAATGAAGTTAAGATGCTTAGAAGTGATAATGGTGGTGAGTTTAGAAATAAGCTATTGGATGATTTTTGTACCAAGAAAGGGATTACTAGACAGTTTAGTGTTGCCAGAACCCCACAGCAAAATGGGGTTGTTGAGAGAAAGATTAGAACCTAATTGAAGCAGCCAGGACTAGGTTGGCTGATGCTCACTTTCCCATAGCATTTTGGGCTGAGGCTGTGAATACAGCTTGTTATGTTTAGAATAGAGCATTAGTCAACAAGATACATAACAAAACACCTTATGAGTTACTTTGGGGAAGGAAACCTAATATTGGTTTCTTAAACCTTTTGGCTGTCATGTAGTTGTCCTAGATACTAGTGATGCCTTAGGTAAATTTA
Organism: Glebionis coronaria; assembly: GCA_025667525.1. NCBI lineage: Eukaryota > Viridiplantae > Streptophyta > Magnoliopsida > Asterales > Asteraceae > Glebionis > Glebionis coronaria. The sequence continues at coordinate 222,524,131 of CM046880.1, forward strand.
GTGCTAAAGTTGATGAAGGCTACTTCATGGGTTATTCTATGCAGAGCAAGGGATATAGGGTTTACCTTAAGAAGGAAAAACATATACTTGAAAAAGTACATGTTAGGTTTTTAGAGAGTAAACCTAGTGATCCTGAAACTGGTCCAAATTGGTTGTTTAACTTGGAACCTCTATCTAGGACTTTGAATTATATGCCTGTTACTAATCCAGACATTGTGAAGGTAACTTCAAATGTTATGGAAGAACCAGTTGTTGATGTTTCAGGTACACAGGTTTATGAAGAGGTTGGATCACAAGAAGACAAGTCATCTCCCATACTTGAGTATGTTACTGTTTCCATATGGACAGATGCTTTGCTGCTACCGCTGATGCTGGAAAGGAAAATGGTGGTCCCCAAGTATCACCGGTTAACAACATGCATGGTCCTTCAGGTGCTGACAAAGGAAAATCTAGCGCTGACAGGACAAATTTAGGCGTTGATGGCTAAAACGTTGACAACACCATTTCAGGCGTTGATGGATCAAACGCTGACAATCTTGGTTCAGGCGTTGACAACTCTTTTGAGCATATTTTCTCTTCCAATTTTGAACAAGGTGAACCTTCAAGCAGAAATGAAGAGGTTCATACAGATATTGATGGAAGAGAGTCTAAAGAAGATATTGGTAACTTGAATGATGAGATTGAAGACAACAGACTTTTTGAGGGAGGAGTTCTCACTTCTACAATGAAGAATCACCCCTCTTCTCAAATTATTGGAGATGTCATGTCTCCTGTTCAGACTAGAAGATCTCATCAGAGTCTTGGAGGATTTATTGCCAATATACACAAGAAGGTTGATACCCCTCTTGTTCAAGCATGTTTGTTTGCCTGTTCTCTGTCACTACAGGAACCCAAGAAGATTTTTGATGCTCTCAAAGAACCAAGTTGGGTAGAAGCAATGCAGGATGAGCTTCACCAATTTGCTATTCAGGATGTTTGGGAGTTGGTTGATTGTCCCAGATATGTCAGACCTATTGGGACAAGATGGGTTCTTAGAAACAAGAAAGATGAAAGAGGCATTATGGTCGGAAACAAGGTATGTTTAGTGGCTCAAGGATATACACAAGAGGAAGGGATAGACTATGAGGAGGTCTTTGCACCAGTTGCAAGGATTGAGGCTATAAGGATATTTCTAGCCTATGCTTCCTGCATGGGCTTTATTGTCTATCAAATGGATGTGAAGAGTGCTTTTCTTTATGGCACAACTGTTGAGGAGGTATATGTTATGCAGCCTCCTGGTTTTGAAGATCTAGAGCATCCAGACAAGGTGTATAGAGTCAAGAAAGCTATGTATGGACTTCATCAAGCCCCAAGAGCATGGTATGGCACATTTTCCACCTATCTGGTGGAAAATGGATTCAAAAGGGTCACCATAGACCAGACCTTATTTACAAAGAAGACTGGTAAGGATGTCTTACTTGTTCAGGTTTATGTGGATGATATCATCTTTGGCTCTACAAACCCAAAGATGAGTGAAGACTTTTCCAAGCTTATGACAGACAAATTCAAGATGAGTGCAATGTGGGAGATGAACTTCTTTCTAGGATTACAAGTTCAGTAGAAAGAAGAGGGTATCTTCATCTCTCAGGATAAATATGTGGCAGAAATCTTGAAGAAGTTTGGCTTTTCTCAACATGAAAAGCGGGCTAGTACTCCTATGGATAGAGAACACCCTTGGGGAAAAGTTGGAGATGGAAAATATATGGATGTCAGGCACTATAGAGCAATGATTGGTTCATTGATGTATCTCACAGCCTCAAGACCTAACATCATGTTTGCTGTGTGTGCATGTGCACGCCATCAAGTGACTCCCAAAGAGTGTCACCTTCATAATGTCAAGAGAATCTTTAGGTACCTTAGATGTTATCCAGATCTTGGATTATGGTATCCAAAAGATTCACCATTGGAGCTTATTGCATATTCAGACAGTGACTATGGTGGTGATAAATTTGATAGAAAATCTACAACTGGTGGATGTCAGTTTCTTGGGAGTAGATTGATCTCTTGGCAATGCAAGAAACAAACAGTGGTGGCCAATTCTACAACTGAAGCAGAGTATGTTGCTGCAGCTGCTTGTTGTGGACAAGTCTTATGGATTCAGAACCAGTTTTTGGATTATGGGTATAATTTCATGCATACCAAGATTTTTGTAGACAATAACAGTACTTTATGCATTATTAAAAATCCTGTACATCATTCTAAAACAAAACACATAGAAATTAGACATCATTTTATAAGATATTGTTTTGAAAAGGGTTTAATACAACCAGATAGGGTTGACATAGAAGAAAATGTGTCTGATTTATTAACTAAACCTTTTGATACTAGAATGTTCCAATACTTGGTAACAAGTATTGGAATGATCAATCTCACTTAATATATGTTTTGGGGTCTTTTTGTAAGAGTATATACAGGATATGCATTGTTATTGGTCTTTTGAAAAGTTAGATTTTCCACTATATTTGCCTAACGCTGACAAAGGTTATCTTAACGCTGATAAGTGTTATCGTGACGTTGTCCGCTACATGTTAGTTTTGTGGTTTTTGATCTAAATGTGTAGGTGGTGTTAGCATTGTACCATTAGATACAGGGTTGCTTATGGATCCTTGGAGAATCAATTGGAGCATGTTTCAATTTATGGATGATGGTTGGAATATTTATATTCCTATCTTGACATAAATTTTTATATTCATGTATATTATTGGGCAACATATGTATCTCAGTTTAAGGGGAGGTTTTAGGAACCTTTAGGACTTTTGGGTATTCTTATAATACTCTTATCACAATTCTAGATTGTGTCCACAGGTGAGTATGAGTTAGTTTAATAAATCATGAGGCACTATAGCATGCAAAGTTGATATACTATGCATGCTGCCAAGACATTTTTGGCCTAGAATTGGATGTGGTTTGTTGGGAGACTTGGGGTTGATTTACAATGGGTTTACCTGGGAGTTACAAGGGTTTTTATGAGATAACTTAATTGTTAAGAATTTTGGTTAGCAAGGGACACTAGAGGACTATTATGTCTATCTTGCATAAGCAAGTGTGCATAACTGGACAGTGCTTGCCGCCCTATAATAATTATCAATTTATAGGTTATCTTCACTAGGATAAATTACTTTGTTAAGGTCCTTTTTCATTTTTATTACTTTTATTTTTGGACGCTGCCAAGTATTTTTCCAAGCATTGTTATGACCAATTTAGACGCTGACATGGCTTTGGCAAACGTTGACAAGAATATAGCCGTTGGGCGTTGATGGGTTATTTTTTACCGTTGAAACTCATTGGGACCTACCCAGTTGTTATTTTTGACGAATTTTGGGAGTAGATAACTTTTAATTAATGCACAAGATAAATTATTTTCTTTTCAAGATTTTCATCATTATATTTTGAAAATTTCTTGCCTTATTTTTGACCAATCACATGTGCCTATCTCTCCTATATATTTGGCTCTTATTTGTAAACAGGGTACCTCATATTCTTGTCTAAAAATTTCTCCTATAATTCATCTTTCTCAATACTTCACAAACAGCTTTCTTCAACAATGGCACCAAAATTTAAACCAAGTGACTTGGTATTGGGATTCAGGAGTCAGCACAACATGATTGCTTATTTGGAGGCTGATGATACTTTGTTTCCACAATACACTCAGATGGTGGCGTATTTCAATGCATCTCCAATTAGGTATGAACTTTCTCATGCTCCTCTCATCCGTGTCACTCATATTAAGAAGTTTTGGAACACTGTCAGTTCCTCAACAATTAATAATGTGACTACATTATCAGCTATTGTTCATGGGCGTACATGGGTGGTTACTGAAGCCTTGGTTCGCCAGGCTTTGCATCTTGATGATGCAGATGGTATAACCACCATCCCCATTAATGAAATAGAACAAGGACTTCGGGCTTTGGGGTATCCTTTCCCTGATGAGGGCACTTTACACAAATATCATAAACAAGAGTTTCCCCCAGCCTGGAAGTACCTCATACATGTCATCCTACAAGGTTTGAGTCTTAAATGTACTGCACACAATGAAATTAATATATCAATTGCTAGTGCAATTGTGTGCATTGCAAATGGGCAAAAGTTTAATTTTTCAAAACTGATTTTTGATGGCATGTGTAAAAACAAAGGGAATAAGATGACTTTGGCTTATCCTAGATTTTTACAAATGGTTTTTGATGTGCAAAATTACTGCACAAGGGATCATGATGATTTTTATGAGATCCCTGTACAAAAGAAGCCTATTTTTACCAAGATGAATTTACCCCCTCACCGTGAATTACCCCTCACCCAAGCTATGCTTGCTGTTATCGCAGCAACACAACCCCAACCAGACCCACAACCACAACTTGACCCAATACCAGAACCTTTGCCTTCACCTCAACACATGGAAATTGACCAAGAACCCTTCAACGCTGACACATTAAATGTTGGCGTTGACATGAGTAATCCAAACGTTGACACCTTTCCTTCACAGACCCAAACACCCTTTAACCTTCAAACTACCACCCAATCCACATCATCTTCTACCCCACCTGAATATAGGTTGATTAAACGCCCAAGGACAACTAGAGTGTTCTCCTCTAGTGGTCCTAGCCATGTAGCAGAGAGACCCACCACCATAAGTGTGGTTGGTGCTATGGATGAGGCTGGGACTATTGGTACTGGCTTAGATGCAGGCCAAGACAGTCCTAACATCTTTAAGACCTCATCCATGCCCCATGACTCTACTTTGGGAGGTCAAATACCCATTCTAGAGGAGGGCAAACTGGAACCATACACATTGATGGAATTGACGGCTGTCTGCATTAGCTTGCAAAAGCAAAATGCAGACTTGGTACAAATAGTCAGTACACAAGGCCTTGAACTCAAGCAATTGAGGGAGAGGATTGTCATTTTGGAGAATGCTAGCAATAGGCGTGGGATGGAGGAATCTTCCAAAGGGGAGGATGAGCAGATTAATGTGAGTGATAAAGGCTCACATGATGGAGAATCTTTGGGTGTTGCTGAAGCCCTCACTACATTGAAGAAGCAACCAGGTTTTGACACATCTCTGGTTACTCCTACAAATTTAAACTTGTCTTTTACAGCTATGTTGGAGCAATTTACAAGAGACACTGAGACAAGTAAGTTGGGCGTTGATAAGCAAAATTTGAACGCTGACACACCAAGCGCTGACATGAGTAATTTGGGCGTTGACACAAGGAATTTGAGCGTTGACAGACCTGCAGAAATGGTTGATGTATTCCAGTCATCAGCTATCATCAAAGAAGTGTCTTCATATGTATTACCATCATCCTTACCCATTATTGATCCATTAGATAAGGGTAAAGGAATTATGGTAGAAGTAGAAGTTCCAAAGGATGCAGCACAAGTAGAGTATGATTCAAGGTTGGCCGCACAACTTGTGGAACAAGAGATGAAGAATGTTGGTGAATCACCATTTGTTATCACTTCAGGGGAACAATAAGGAAGTGATGAAGAAAGTTTAGATTCAAGTGTAATGATAATTGAACAACCAGAAAGACTTGAATATGGTGATGACTTGGCAAGGGAGAAGCTTAGAGAGTTAAAATTGCAAGTAGACTTTGATATGCCAGAAGTAGTTCATATGTACCATGCTTGGAAGAATAGGATAATGGAGACTCCAAATTTGAATATATCAGACCAGATTTGGGGATTGGAGATTCTTCTAAGAGTTCAAAGAGACTGCAAGGTCATTCTGAAACATAAAGCTAGCAATGTTTTCTCACTGCTGAAGAGGGATAGAAGAGAGCTTTACTAAATGTTACTCAGATGTCATGGAACTGGATGGAACTTCAAGAAATTGTAGGGATTATCTTTTCAAGAATTGGAGTACAAGGCTTATCCCATTTCGGCAACAGTGTAGGAAATGAACACTCTAAGACTTCTTTCATATGAAAGGAAAGAAGAACTTGTAGAAGAGATGGAGATTCAGAAGGCAATGATTGTTCCAAGGCCTTTGAAGAAGGGAGTTTCACTTGAGTTTCCTAAAGATCTAAATAAAGTGGTTCCCAGTGAAGCTGTTCTTAGAAGAAGCATTAGGCTCTCACCTATAGAAGTTTCAGATATGGTACAAGTGTTACCTCTTGATGCCAGAAACCCTATCATTAGCTATGAAGAAGATGCAAGTGGGTTTTGGAAAATTGGCAGATATGGGAAAGAGGTACACACATTTACTACTCTTATGTCTCTCTTTGCAAGTATGGATAGGGAAGACTTGGCAGACCTTTGGAAGTTTTTGATAGCCAAGTATGAGACTGAAGTTCCTACTTCAGTCAATGGAATAAAACTTTGGTCAACATTCAAGAGAATGTGTGCACCAGAAGAAGAAGATCCCGTTTGGAAGGATCTTGAGGATGATATCAGTGGTCTTCAATAGCGTTTGTATTCAGCTGCTGGTGTGTATTATTTGAGCTCTACAAAGTTTGTTGAGTATCTTCTTGTAGATGCTCAGTATCCCATGTCCAAAGAAGTTTTGGACAAGATGAAGACAACACAGCTATAGATTGACTATTCAAGTGACGTGGCCAAAGATTTGATTAGACATGTTTATTACCAATATGATAAGATTTGTAAGATTCCTCCTAGTTCTTAATTTTTATTCAGAAACTTGATTACTAGAGTAGATATCAAGTTTAGGGGAGGATTGTTGGGAATAAAATGTAGCCAGTACACTTGAACGCTGACAAGAAGAAAAAAAGCGTTGATAAGAAGAAAAAAACGCTGACAGATCAAGCGTTGACAAGAAGAAGTCAAGCGTTGATAGGTTGAAGACAAGCACTGATAGAAAGATATGGTCTACGCGTATTATGTTTCTAGTTTGTTTCTAGTAAAGATAGGATCAACAATGTATTTTCTATAATTATCTTTACCTAGAATAGCTGATACGTAGACTCTTGTACAAGGCTTCTTATGTGTATAAAAGAAGACCTTTAGGTTATGTTTCATATAAGTTTTTCATACGTTTAACACTTTCATTGTAAGCAAGTTCGTTATTATCAATCAAGTGAAAGTTTGTTTTACAACTTCTTGTGTGTTCTTGTTTGAGTGTTAATTCCGCATAACACTTAAATTGTTTCATACATAAACAAAGTTTCTCTACGTGTATAACTTGATCTAATCTCGTTTACACAAGCTAAATCGATCTAAGTTTGGGATCAACAATTCTTTCTCTCATTGCCTTGCCAATTTAGAACGCATGCTTAAGCGGTGTGAAGACACTCGCCTTGTTCTAAATTGGGAAAAATGCCATTTCATGGTAAAAGAAGGCATTGTTCTTGGACATAAAATCTCCAAAGCCGGTCTTGAAGTCGACCGTGCTAAAGTCGATGTTATTGCTAAATTGCCTCCACCTTCAACCGTGAAGGGTGTGAGAAGTTTCCTTGGTCATGCGGGCTTCTATCGTCGATTCATTCAAGATTTTTCTAAAATCGCTCGCCCGATGACCCACCTCTTGGAAAAAGATACTCCTTTTATCTTTTCTAAAGAGTGTCTTGAATCCTTCAATCTTCTTAAGGATAAGCTAACTAAGGCACCGGTCTTGGTCACCCCTAATTGGGAGCTACCTTTTGAATTGATGTGTAATGCTAGCGACTTTTCTATTGGAGCGGTTTTGGGCCAAAGAGTGAATAAACACTTCCAACCAATCCATTACGCTAGCAAGACAATGACGGGGGCTCAATTGCATTATACCACTACCGAAAAAGAGCTTTTAGCTGTAGTGTATGCTTTTGAGAAGTTCCGCCCATATCTTGTCCTTTCTACCACCATCGTGTACACCGAACATTCCGCGTTGGAGTACTTGTTGACTAAGCAAGATTCTAAGCCAAGAATTCTTCATTGGGTTTTACTCCTTCAAGAATTCAAAATTGAAATTCGTGATAAGAAGGGAGCCGAAAACCTAGCCGCGGATCATCTAAGTAGACTTGAGGATCCTTATCAAGGGGATCATCCGAATCAAGAGATCAATGACTCTTTTCCCCTTGAATCCTTAATGTCTATCAATTCCAATCTTGATAACACCCCGTAGTTTGCGGACATTGCATGTAAAACCCGCATGCTTTTACCATGAATAGTACCATTAAGATCGTATGTATATGATTAGAACTTTCCTTTTATAATATGTTTACGTTTCACGTATAAGTATTACGAGTATTACGTACGTGTTAGAACACGATAAGTATTTATTACGTATGAACACACGATAATTTTCCCAATAATATTTATAAACACGAACATGCGATCATGAAATCATGAACGTAATTTAATCACGAGCTAATATTAATTACGTACATATATATTTATCGCGAACACGAATAAATATATTAAGTCACGATCGATAACTAATTAAAACACGTAAATTACGAACACGAGAACACACGAGAACACACTATAATATTTAGACTCGAGAAATGTACGGGTTACCCTTATGTGGGCCCCTACCCACGAAATTAGGAAGAAAAGGGCCAAGCCCATTGTTTTTTTACTAAACAAGAAAAAATATGAAAACATATTCATTTATCAAAAATCAAGAAAATAAGAAAAACCCTAATTCCTTTCTTTGCTCCCTTTTTGGCAGCCACTTTTTATCATCAACAAGGGGTGTTCGTATTGATTTTTGATCTTGGAATTTTGCAAGGATTCGTGTGTGTTCATCTTCATTTGTTTCACGAAATTGGTATAACCTTTCTAACCTTTTTCTTTTATGTTTTGATTTAATAAATCACATAAAATCATGATGTTTTTAAAAACTAATTAAAAACAATTATTAAAACATGTTGATGATCATGGGTAAATCAAACAAGGGTTTTTAGGGGTGTTTTGTGTTGGCCGACGCCTAACCGAGCCCTAAGGGGTCTCAACTTGGCTTATTACCCACCACCGAGACCATATGGTCTCGGTATGGTGATGATGATAGTCACGGCAGCAGCAAACAAGGGAAACCCCAACCTTGGTTCGGGGTATGGTGTTGATTACGGGTCCGGTTCATGGTTTCTAGTCACGGTCCGGTTCATTGATTATGTTAAGGTTTATGATTTTAATGGATATGTGTTAAAAATTAAATTAATAAAACATGACATGATTAATTTAATTAACATGACTTAGGTTATAAATTTAATTATTAGATCATGAATTTAACCTAAGTATTTATTTTTAATTAGACTTTATAATTAATTAATTATTAAAACCATGACTATAATTAATTAATTAACATGACTTAGGTTATATTATTAGTAACTAATAATACATGTTTTAACCTAAGTATTTTAACTTTATTTAATTAAAAACATGATATATTTAATTAAATACTTTTAACCTATAGTTTATTTAAATTACATGTAATAATTAATAAACTATACTTTATAACAACATGACATAGAATAATAATCAGAAAACACTTATATAATTAGCTTATTTAACCATCTTATATCTAATTATGGAAACTTTCTATTTTTAGAAACTTATTTACTTAAGGCAGCTAATCTATTTATAGAAACTTTCTATTTTTAGAAACTTATTTAATTAAGACAGCTAATCTATTTATGGAAACTTTATTTTTAGAAACTTATTTAATTAAGGCAACTAATCTATTTATGGAAACTTTCTATTTTTAGAAACTTATCTATTTTAAGCAGTAATTCTATTTTTGGAAACTTTCTATTTTTGGAAACTTTCTACTTTTGGAAACTTTCTATTTTTGGAAATTTCTATTTTTGGCTACTTTCTATTTTTGGAAACTTTCTATTTTAGGAAACCTGCTATTTTTAGAAAGTTACTTATTATTTCACAACAAGTATAATAATACATGAAATACAAGTAATACATAATCAGAATAAACATGATATAAGATAAACACAGTATAAAGCTTTAAACAGTAAAACATGACATTAACGTATAAAAGAAGCTAAGACATGACATAAAACCAGTTACATATTCAGTAATCAGATACTTATAGACGTATGTATTTATGTAGCATTAGTGATACCGAAGTAGGACTCTCTTCTGTTCGTCTTCTTCGTTCACTAGACATAATGTACGGATTCCCGTCCTATCAGTATGGACATTCTTTCCTTATTAGGATTCCCCGTATGCAGCCAACTGTTTTCCCATAGTATAAGTTTATATGTTTGATTGCTTATGTTAATTTAGAATACCTAAAGCCATATACATGCATGACCAGTTTCACCTAGTTATGGAGGTACCATAACCATAACACTAGAGGCATTGGTGTTATGACTTCCTCACGGCAGAGTGATTGTTCGTGGCGTCCCTTCAGCTTTTCGCCATATTATTATATTTATCATGTGGGGCGTGTGGGTGCATCCTAGTTACATGTTTTTCAGCAGATTACGCAGTGTGAACGAGGTTAGTGCCTTGCATCCTTCACAAGGAGCTGATCCCTCCTAACCCAAATCAGTATATTAAATTAGAGGCAGCCCCTCTAATTTGCATGATGAGGTCACCCCTCCAAGTATTCATGCACGATGGATTTTCATGACCTATATTGGCTAATGGTAAAATATGTTAAACAGTTTTCATAAGATAAACATAAGGCTTTTCAAACTATAAAAACCAGTTTTACTAAGAAATAACCAGGTTTTCCAGGACATATACATTTCCACTGCTATATGTTATTCATACTTATATTATTCATTTCATGCTTGTATATCCGTGCACTGAGCGTTATGCTCAGCCGTTACTTTCCTTTCCATGTCCCAAAACAACAGGTACCCAAGGACGGACTCGAGCATTTTGGAGGACATGCATAGGATGGAAGCTGCCATAGACTTCTTCTCCTTTTTGCCTTCATCTATTTGTGCTTGTTTAAGTCTTCCATTATTTCATTTACTTTATTATGTTTTGAGCTTATGTTTAGGGACCGATGTTTGATTCCGGTTTACCCTATGGTCATGTAATGTTTTAGACATTTATCCTTGTATGCTTTGATAAAACGCCATAATTACGCGTAACGGTCCACTTATCAAAGTGGGGTGTTACAATTATGGTATCAGAGCCAAGGCTTCGACCTGTAGGCTCTAAAACTCGACCTGTGACTAGTGGGTAGTCACCAGGAGCTTCATAAGCCAACTTTTGTTATTCTACCTATTGATGTTTTCAGCGCATTGTTATTTTAACCATGATGTTTTCAGCACCTTGAGGTTTTAACCATGATGTTTTCATCGATATTGTTTAACTAATATGGATGGACAACCGTCATTCATATTTAGTTACGTGTCATTGTTTCATGCATAATGTTCCTCGTGAACTGTGGCTATGTGGACTGAACCCCAGTAGTTCATAATTAGTCACATAAATTTTTTTTCTGATAAGTTTGACAGATGAGTTTATTTATTTATGTTTCATGTATCATTGTTGCAGGAATTATGACTAAGTAATGGTTGGTATAGGACTGGCCCTATTTAGTCTCATGTACTTTTATCGAAATTTTTAACTTTGAGACCGACCCATAGGCGTCCCCTCGCCATGTCTTTTGTTTTGGGACCGACCCATAGGCGTCCCCTCGCACATATAAAAGTTTTTATAAACTACATCATGCAGTCATGCACTGTTTTCATGCATAAAATTTTTCTCAAGATTTATTGGTATAATTTTTTTCATGTCCCCTCATAAATTATTATGTTTTATGTCAAGTATGTTTTCATGCTACCATGGTTAACTTCATTTCATTACTGATTATGTTCATACTCCTTCATAATTAATTTCATTCCAAGATTTTTATGTTGATTTCATATTTAAGTTAAGTATGTCTTATGTCTCCTTATGTTGATTATGTTCTCATCATGTCGATCATGCCCTCATGCTAGACATTGAAAGATTCTAGTAAATCCTGCTTTCATGAAAGTCATGGTTGGTTTTCATTGATCATGCTTTCAGGCAGATCATCTTGAATGTTGTGTAACCACACTTTAACGTTTCTCTATACAACCAGAATGAGGTATATACTGGCATTGCCAAGTTATCATGATGGTTTTTCTAACCGTTTAACCGATTATGGTTCCTTTAAAAACATGAAAAACGATCGACCCCATACCGATCATTTCATGTGCATTCCATGTGTGCTCCATGTACCGTATTTCATGTGTATTACACGTTCCTTAATTCATCTGTATTTCACTTGCAATACTTCGCGAGTATTCGGTAGTCGATTCTGAATCATCTCAGGCGTATGTCCACTTGCTGATATTCTACAAGATTGCTGATGCCGCTCATAACTTGGAGATGTTACTAAAGGTTGATGCTGTTGATTTTTGGAGACGCTACGAGATACGGATGCTATTCACAACCTGGAGATCCTACAAGACGAAGACAAAGGCGTCAGAGGATGCAATTGGACGAGAAGATGCTTCACCACCAGACGATTTCCATCTATCATTGTCCCAAATTCTTAGTTACATGTCACATGTCATTCAATTGTTGTTTCAGTCATATGAGTAGAGAACCGGTACCAGCCGGCCACTCAGCTGAATAGTTACATGAATCACAGTCATGAGAATGACCGTCATGGAACTGACAAACAAGACAATAGTAACCACTACTATGACAGCAACTATCCTAGCAATCGCAACCGAAGCTCCGGCCGCGGATGTGATCAGAAGTACGAATGATCAGTATTCCAACCGTTCCGTCAATTCTTGCATAATAACCTATTATCGGTAGTTCTATTTGTTTCACACCTCGAGACACATGTCAAGACATCAGTCAAGACACATGTCTCATGTATGCTTTCAGAAGACACATGTCAAGACACCAGTCAAGAAACATGTCATGCTTACATTTCTCAAGACACGAGTCAAGACACATAACTCATGTCTAATTATGAAACATTTCTAAGAAATTCAGGGTACCCTCCAAGGGTATATCCATTTTGTTGTGCCATGTATTAATCAGGCCACAAGAATTTCAGTACCATTACCGGCGCATCAATGGGAACTATCACGTTTCCCGATGACACTTTCATTTCTTGTAACCATAGCTCATAGATTCATGACCATGAAGGACGCCTTTCGTATTCCCACGTATACGAGGGTTTTCCTTCAGCTTAATGATGTGATCCATGCAGCTAACGCATTTCCTCGGACAGACACGAGTTGAATTTCATCCTAATTATGGACTAGGAACAACACACCATGCTACGATTCATAATAATGTACAGTAATGTTCAGGCTCCTGAATACAATCTGCTTGATTTTCCATCAGGAAAAAATCTGTACAATTATCTATGCTTTCCAAGCACGTGCTTTATTAGCCACGATTGCTAAAATTTCCTAGTTGTCAGTAAGACACGACCACTTAAGTCCTTTTACGCATAGCCAGTTGATCATTCCGAAATCTTCCCATACATTCCAGAAGAACCTACAAGGAGAAGGATGGTACCATGAGATTATGTGTCGACTACCGTCGATTTAAACAAATCACCATTCATAACCGTTATTCTCCTCCACATATTGATGACTTGTCCAATCCACCGTATGGTGTTAAGCACTTTACAAGATCAGATTCATGATCATGATGCCAACAGTGACGAGTGAAAGAGCATGACATGTCCATGACTTCTATGTGTACACGACTTGGTCATGCTAAATTCATGATTCTGTATTAGTCTCATAAATGCTCCAACAGCATTATAGACATAATAAATTGAGTTTTCATGAACTCATAGGCAAATTCATCAGCGTTTCATTGACGATGACCTGATTTCCCTCTAAGCCTAGAGAAGAACAGGAAGACCATATCTGCACTATGTTGTAAATTCTATGACAAGCGAATTTTACCCTAGAAGTTTTTTCCAATATCAATTCTGTTTGATTATAGTGATACGCTGACTCACATGGGTTTCTATGGTTAATCTTACCATGACTCAGCTTATGCGTAAAGGAGAGAACCCTACACTACATTAGGTGTTCTAGAAAATCCTACGCTAGGAGAAGTCTAGATTCAGAGACTCGGAGTTTAGCAAACTCCTATGTATCAAGTTCTACGAAGAAAGATATAGTTACGTTCATATCTAAGTACCTGACATACCAACAGGTTAAGATAGGACACCAACAGACTGGGGTGTTTTCATCATCTGAAATTGTGAATTGAAATGGGACAAGATCTCCACGGATTTTGGTTACCAGTTTAACGCAAACTCAGAAGAAGCATGATGCTATATGGTTTATTGCAAACAGTTTGATCAAGTCTGCAGAATCCTTACATCCGTAAGGATTTCAGAACCAACATATTGATCGGACATGTTCCAGCCAAGGCTCATCTGATCACTTGGCAATTCCTCAGTTATCGGGTAAGACAAATATTCATAATTGTGCTCCTTATTTACTTCACATCCTTGTTCTAATTTTACGAATTTCTTTCGCGCTCGCGTTCATGACACTATTCACGTTCATGATGGCATCTCGGCTTACGATTTTACGTTCATTTTTCTCATTCTGGGAAGTTTTGCAAGAACTTGAGAGACCAGACCCAAGTTTAGCATAACTCCCTATCCTCAGATAGACGTTTCTCGTCATATTCTATGTCTCACCTTGTAGCGTTTGGCGTTACCGCCATTATATTCCATGTTCACTATATGTTTCACATGTCATGTTCATTCCACGTTCCTCATATCATGATCAAGATATGTTACACGTATCATGGATCACGATATGTTTACTCATACTACACTCACCAAATTTTCCACGTATCACGTTCAAAAAATTTTCCACGTATCACATTCAAAAAATTTCACGTGTCACGTTCAAAATTTTTCACGTACTACGTTTCTTTGTGTCTCGCGCATCGTTGCTAATTATCAGTTAAGTTAGAGTGTTTTGCACGATAACGTTTCAGTTGCCTTACACATTAATTCTTATTCCCTCTATCAAATTTAGGGAATCTACCTTACGTTGATAACCAAGAACTCCTTCGTATTTCAAGTCAAGGTCAGGAGGACCAAGATTTATCATTCGCGTCAAGATCTTGTGAAGGAATCGTTCCAAGACGGAAGCCACTTGGAAACGGACAAGTTCATCCTGATTTCTTATCCGTTTTTCTCTTATCAATTAGATATGTCCTTTCAGTCATGTCATGTTCCATGTCTTTACAACACATGTCACGTTCCGCGTTCTATCTGCCAGGTCACCTACACGTTTATTTATCTTACATACCCTCTCAGTTTGATTCGGGTATGTTTCTCTTTCAATTACATTATCTATAATTCGGGGACGAATTATTCTTTTTAGGGGGGAAGAGTTGTAAATCCCGCATGCTTTTACCATGAATAGTACCATTAAGATCGTACGTATATGATTAGAACTTTCCTTTTATAACATGTTTACGTTTCACGTATAAGTATTACGAGTATTACCTACGTGTTAAAACACGATAAGTATTTATTACGTATGAACACACGACAATTTTCCCAATAATAATTATAAACACGAACATACGATCATGATATCATGAACGTAATTTAATCACGAGCTAATATTAATTACGTACATATATATTTATCGCGAACATGAATAAATATATTAAGTCACGATCGATAACTAATTAAAACACGTAAATTACGAACACGAGAACACACTATAATATTTAGACTCGAGAAATGTACGGGTTACCCTTATGTGGGCCCCTACCCACGAAATTAGGGAGAAAAGGGCCAAGCCCATTGTTTTTTACTAAACAAGAAAAATTAGGAAAACATATTCATTTATCAAAAACCAAGAAAATAAGAAAAACCCTAATTCCTTTCTTTGCTCCCTTTTTGGCCGCCACTTTTGATCATCAACAAGGGGTGTTCGGATTGATTATTGATCTTGGAGTTTTTCAAGGATTCGTGTGTGTTCATCTTCATTTGTTTCACGAAATCGGTATAACCTTTCTAACCTTTTTCTTTTATGTTTTGATTTAATAAATCACATAAAATCATGATGTTTCTAAAAACTAATTAAAAACAATTATTAAAACATGTTAATGATCATGGGTAAATCAAACAAGGGTTTTTAGGGGTGTTTTGTGTTGGCCGACGCCTAACCGAGCCCTAAGGGGTCTTGGCTTGGCTTATTACCCACCACCGAGACCATATGGTCTCGGTATGGTGATGATGATAGTCACGGAAGCAGCAAACATGGGAAACCCCAACCTTGGTTTGGGGTATGGTGTTGATTACGGGTCCGGTTCATGGTTTCTAGTCACGGTCCGGTTCATTGATTATGTTAAGGCTTATGATTTTAATGGTTATGTGTTAAAAATTAAATTAATAAAACATGACATGATTAATTTAATTAACATGACTTAGGTTATTAATTTAATTATTAGATCATGAATTTTAACCTAAGTATTTATTTTTAATTAGACTTTATAATTAATTAATTATTAAAACCATGACTATAATTAATTAATTAACATGACTTAGGTTATATTATTAGTAATTAATAATACATGTTTTAACCTAAGTATTTTAACTTTATTTAATTAAAAACATGATATATTTAATTAAATACTTTTAACTTATAGTTTATTTAAATTACATGTAATAATTAATAAACTATACTTTATAACAACATGACTTAGAATAATAATCAAAAAACACTTAAGCTTATATATTTAGCTTATTAAACCAGCTTATATCTAATTATGGAAACTTTCTATTTTTAGAAACTTATTTAATTAAGGTATCTAATCTATTTATAGAAACTTTCTATTTTTAGAAACTTATTTAATTAAGGCAGCTAATCTATTTATGGAAACTTTCTATTTTTAGAAACTTATCTATTTTAAGCAGTAATTCTATTTTTGGAAACTTTCTATTTTTGGAAAATTTCTATTTTTGGAAACTTTTTATTTTTGGAAACTTTCTATTTTTGAAAACTTTCTATTTTTGAAAACTTTCTCTTTTTGGTAACTTTCTATTTTTGGAAACTTTCTATTTTAGGAAACCTACTATTTTTAGAAAGTTACTTATTATTACACAACCAGTATAATAATACATGAAATACAAGTAATATATAATCAGAATAGACAGGATATAAGATAAACACAGTATAAAGCTTAAAACAGTAAAACATAACGTGAACGTATAAAAGAAGCTAAGACATGACATAAAACCAGTTACGTATTCAGTAATCATATACTTATACACGTATGTATTTATGTAGCATTAGTGATACTGAAGTAGGACTCTCTTCCGTTCGTCGTCTTCGTTCACTAGACATAAGGTACGAATTCCCGTCCTATCAGTATGGACATTCTTTTCTTATTAGGATTCCCCGTATGCAGCCAACTGTTTTACCATAGTTAAGTTTATATGTTTGATTTCTTATGATAATTAAGAATACCTGAAGCCATATACATGCATGACTAGTTTCACCTAGTTATGGAGGTACCATAACCATTACACTAGAGGCACTGGTGTTATGACTTCCCCACGGCTGAGTGATTGCTCGTGGCGTCCCTTCAGCTTTTGGCCATATTATTATATTTATCATGTGGGGCGCATGGGTGCATCCTAGTTACATGTTTTTCAGCAGATTACGTAGTGTGAACGAGGTGTGTGCCTTGCATCCTTCACAAGTTGTTGATCCCTCTTAACCCAAACCAATATATTAAATTAGAGGCAGCCCCTCTAATTTGCATGATGAGGTCACCCCTCCAAGTATTCATGCACGGTAGATTTTCATGACCTATATTGGCTAACCGTAAAATATGTTAAATAGTTTTCATAAGATAAACATAAGGCTTTTCAAACTATAAAACCAGTTTTACTAAGAAATAACCAGGTTTTCTAGGACATATACATTTCCGCTGCTATATGTTATTCATACTTATATTATTCATTTCATGCTTGTATATCCGGTGCACTGAGTGTTATGCTCAACCGTTACATTCCTTTCCATGTCCTAAAACGGTAGGTACCCAAGGACGGACTCGAGCATTTTGGAGGACATGCATAGGATGGAAGCTGCCATAGACTTCTTCTCCTTTTTCCCTTCATATATTTGTGATTGTTTAAGTCTTCCATTATTTCATTTACTTTATTATGTTTTGAGCTTATGTTTGGGGACCGATGTTTGATTCCGGTTTACCCTATGGTCATGTAATCTTTTAGACATTTATCCTTGTATGCTTTGATGACACGCCATAATTACGCGTAACGGTCCACTTATCAAAGTAGGGTGTTACATTGCAAACTACTTAGCGGGTGGTATTCTCATCGAAGGGTTAACATCCCAACAAAAGAAGAAGTTCTTTAAATATGTTAAGACTTACTTTTGGGAAGACCCTTATCTCTTCAAACAATGTGCTGATCTGATTATTCATCGGTGTGTTGATGGACCCGCAACTTTAGACATTCTCGAAGCTTGCCATAAAGGACCCACCGGTGGTCACTTTGGTCCCAACTGCACCACGAAGAAAGTGTTTGACTCGGGATTTTATTGGCCCACCATTTATCATGACGCTCATAAAATGGTTAAACATTGTGATGCTTGCCAAAGACAAGGCAAGATCACACATAAAGATGAGATGCCTCAAAATTTCACACAAGAATGTGAAATCTTTGATGTATGGGGCATCGACTTTATGGGGCCATTTCCATCATCTAAATGGAACAAGTACATCCTCGTAGCCGTTGACTACGTTTCAAAATGGGTTGAAGAAAAATCTCTCCCTACGAACGATGCGAGGGTGGTTGTGAACTTTCTGAAGCAGCTTTTTGCTCGATTCAGTGTTCCTCGTGCTATCATCAGTGACCGTGGGACTCATTTTTGCAATGATCAATTTGCTCGAGTCATGGCTAACTACGGTGTCAATCACCGTCTTTCCACCGCTTATCATCCTCAAACAAATGGTCAAGCCGAGATATCTAACCGTAGATTGAAGCGAATTCTAGAGCGTACTGTGGGGAGAGCATCGTGCCTCGTGGGCTGATAAGTTAGATGATGCTTTGTGGGCTTTCCGTACCGCATATAAGACACCGATTGGTTGCACTCCATATCATCTTGTGTACGGAAAGGCATGCCACCTCTCTATTGAGCTGGAACATAAGGCATACTGGGCCTTGAAGTGGGCCAATTTTGACATCAACAAAGCCGGCGATCTTCGGAAGATTCAACTCAACGAGCTCAATGAACTGAGGAATGAAGCCTACGAGAATTCTTTGATCTACAAGGAGAAGAACAAGATCATTCATGATTCACGGATTAAGAATCGAGAGTTTCACGTTGGTGATCAAGTTTTAATCTTTAACTCTCGGTTGAAGATCTTATCGGGCAAGCTAAAGAGCCGTTGGTCTGGTCCATTCACCGTCGCCAAAGTCTTCCCCTATGGCACCATTGAGCTTTCTCAACCAAATGGGCCCAATTTTAAAGTGAATGGCCAGCGCGTGAAGTGTACTTTGGTGAGGACATCTCTCATGAGATGATTCCATCCCTCACCATGTTTCCCTTGAAATAGTTCTGGGTCGAGTCAGGCTCGTGACTCGATTAACAAAAACAAGCGCTTCTCGGGAGGCTATCCGTTGATCTATCCTTTACCGTTTTCATAATAAGTTTAGGGGGAGCCCCGTCTGTGCTTTTTTGTCTTGTTTCTTCTTATGTGCAGGGATTATAGCTTCAAATATCCATTCTCGATGACTTTTGACGAACCGTGATCCCGTGTACCCGTCTTCCCGGTTCTATCCTAAACTGTCGTGATTCCATATTTCATATTTTATATGTTCACATTGAAATCACTATAGTTTTCCTTTCCTTAGCAAGATTTAAACAAAGTGCACAATGTCCTAAGTGTAGGGGAGTTTACTCCCACATGCTTAAACATTAAGGGCAATGTTTATATCAAGTGTAGGGGGGACTTCTATCGAAGTAAGTGGTCTTTTCCATGAATTTGTCCTCATTTTAACCGGAAAATTTGAATTTTCGACATTTTTCAAAATTTTTAATCTATTTTGGCCTAGTTGTATAGTAGTATTTTCCTTTATTAGCGTTATTTACTTTATTTGCTAGAATAAATTTTTAATAAAGTGGTTTTCGTTTTTCAACGTTGTGAATCTTTTGACTCAACCCGAGTTTACTTATCTAAGTTTACTCTAGCTAGTATCCTTAACGTGTTTAAGTCAAGTTTTGCTAGGCTTTTATATAGGGAACTTTAAAACGCGAAAGTCTTAACTCTTACGGGTTAAGAACAAGAACTTTTCGCAAGTTTCTATAATTGATCCTAGAAAGTCATTTATCAAGGGAACTTTAAAATGAGAATTCTAAACTTGAAAAAGTCTAAGACTTTGCAAGATCCTATAGATGACTTGAAAACCCAAAACTTTGATTTAATTGGCTAAGCATCCACGAGTCTTATTCCTTGAGATTTTAAATTGTAAAGAACTAGAGATGATAGAGTCAATTATAAGTTTGGTATTCTTTCATGAATTTATGTGAGTTTATTATAAGCTTTTTCTCCCATCGCTTGCTAATAAGTTTATCTACAATAAATAAGGTTGTACGATTTGAAAAGTTACTTAGCTTCTAGCACAAGATCGTTTAAAAGTTGCTCGGTATTAATTAGAGTTCATAGCCAAGGCATAACTTACTAAAGCGGGATGCGAAGATTGGCGAGTCCGAAAAGGCCCTAACAAGGCATGAGGGCTACATTTTGTTGCTAAAGATCCCAAGTGATGTGAAGAATCATTTATCAAAAATCAATATGAAGGATCGAGACACATGACGAAAAGCAAATACTCCCCTAAAGATCATGGAGACGTCTATCCAAAAAGACCCTAGCAAGGTATGAGGATAAATAGATCCAAGTCCTAAAAGGAGGCGGATCGTTGTATATCAAAGTCCAAAATAAAGATTAGAGAAAAATGAAGAAGTCGTGGTCCAAATATGAAGAATCTCTCGAAAACTTCAAGTGAAGAAATTCCTATTATGAAGAGAAGACCATAATTTCAAGAACGTCTCTCAAGATTCGAAGTATGAAGTCGCTGCCAAATATCGGTCCGAGAAAGGTCTCAAATCGTGAAGCGAGTTATGCCAAGATATGAACTTTAAGAGGTCCCGAGAAGCAGTTTTAAAAGATTTTGTCCTTTAGCTAAATACGTATTAATTCATCCCACTTTATTTTTAGCCTAAATAACTATCAAAATAAGTCAAACAATGCATCCTCGTGATCATTCAAGACAAAATTAAAATATAAGAGATACACCTAGGAATAAGGGAGTCAAAGTAAATAATTGGCCCACATGAATTCGTGTTAGTTTGCTAACTTTTAATAGCAATGATCTCGTTTTTAAGCTTGGTATGGGGAACGTGAAACTTAAGGATGAGAAACATTCATGGCAGCCAAAACCCCAATGTAAGTATTTGATTTCTTTACTTGTTTTGTACATATTTCTATCTTTTTAATCTCCTTAAAGTTTAGTATTTAATAAAGGCCAAGGTGGGTTATCTATGATGCGGAATGTAAACTGTGCTTTGAAATTAATGCATTGCATTAGGGCATTGCAATGGTCAAGTGTAGGGGATTTAATAAGTGTGAAAACACTTATCCTTTTACCATTTATTTCCAATAATAACAAGAACAAAACGTGTATTTTATGTCGTAAAATTCGGAATTATGCGTGGTTTGTGTTTTTATTGTGTTTTAGGACCAAAAGATGAAAAAGGAAGAAAACACGGGCTTTCACGGGCTTTTATCGAAGAAAACAAGAAAAGACGAAGTCAAAAGATCAAGAGTGCAAAAATAACGGAAGTCCAAGGCCTATTCTGAAGATTTATCGAAGAAAAAGTCTAAAGACGAAAGTTTAATGAAGTCGAAGAACTCAAATCTAATTATAGAAGAAAATTATAAGACGAGTTCAATTTACAACGACAAATCCCGAGATGACGTCGAGAAAGACAAAGGAATTAAATCGAGTCGAGACGAGAAGAAAGAAAGAGGAGGCAACACATGCACCTCCCCATCTCCTATAAATACCCTCCTAAACACATTAGGAGGGTGGTTAGCTAGTTATTTTTCTTTCTTTAGTTTTTATTTTAGAGAGAGAAAGTGTTTAACTTTCTCTCACTAAAACTTCATCTTTTCTTTCAAGGTTAAGCTTTATTTAATCTTTGTATTTGAGTTTCATTAATCAAAAAGTTCAAGTTAAGTTTTTCATCTTAATCTTTTTCTACCTTTCTTGATTTTAAATTATCCTTGATCCGAAATTTTAATACAAGGTGATTGATTTAGATGTTTTTGTGATTAAAAAGTTATCCTTTTATTCTTTTCTAAGTGTTACACGGATTAAGCTTTGAGCTATTCATGCTTATTGGCTTATTTAGTGTTTAGCTTATTGTTTTTAGTTTTCTCAAAAAGTTTAGTCTTTTTAAAAGTTTCTTTTATAAAGTTTGCAAATTTAGTATTTCAAAAGTTGTCAAATTTATGCTTATTGAGTTAGTTATGTTTCGGTTTAGTGTTCTTATTTGGAAGTTCTTATTGAGTTCTTAGCTTATTTCACTTTTTCGGATTACTTGTGTTCCATCGCAATCTTAGGGGTTTACTCATTCCGACGCTACATTCCGATAGTTTCAGTGTGACCGCAATAACCTTTTAGGTTCTACTTTGCGATCAAGTGTTTTTTCCCCCTTATTCCGATCGTGATTGCGATCGCTCATTGCGATCGTACATTGCGACGGGTCTTATGGTTTTAGTAAGACGAAACGCTGCCAAATTTTTGCTAGCAACATTCCGATAGAAAACCTTGGATTCCGATCTTAAACATTCCGATACTGGATATTCCAATAGACTTGTATTCCGATAGACTTACATTCTGACAGGACTGCATTCCGATAAAGTTAATTTACTTTGATATTCCAATGGTTATTCAGACAGCATTATTCCGACAGCTTTCATTTTCTATTATTCCGATGGTTTTGTTTTTACAACATTCCGACATAATTGACTTGTTACATTCCGATGGTTTAAGTTTTTAGTTTTATTAAGTTTTAATTTCCAAAAATTGCACGCTTCCCGAAATCTCTATTTTTACCAAGTGTTTTTCTAGTAATTTTAGTTTAATATTTAAAGATTTATTTTTACTCAACGATATTTTCATATTTGCTTTTAGTTTAAAATAGATAATCAACCAAACCATTTACTTTTCCACCAAGAACGACTGAGTCGCACTAATTAACGGTAATCAATTCGAAAAGATCGGAACAACGAACTTTCATACGATGCAAAACCTTGTATTAGTGGCTCTTTCTCTAACCAAATTTTAGCGGGCCCCTCTAAGGAATACAGAAAAAGCATCATCTTAATCACGTCATTCGAGACATCCATAAACTTGCAAGTCGACGTAAGACGATTGAAATGGTGAATGTGGTTATGAAGGTTGTCCTTTTCGTCACCACGAAACTTGTTGTTTTGGATCATGGACAATAAACACGTCTTAACCTTAAAATTCTCCGCAAGGATAGCGGGAATCACAATCGCTTCTCCATAACCCTCGGTGGATGCTTGAAGCAACTCCATCATAATACGTTTAGCCATGGAAGCTTCTTGTTCTACGATGGGTTCGTCAATGGGAGATTCTCCACTAGAAGAGGTTGGTGTTCCTTCCTTTCGGTTTCGACGTTTACTTGCACGTTTTGCTTGGCTACGAGTTTACATAAACGTCACGTACAACGTGGGGATGAGAAAAGAAGATTCTTTTTTGTGTTTTTACTTTTTCCAATTTTTTTTGTACTTTTGATTGTTTTTACTTTTTTTTGGATTTTTCTTGTGAATTACGTAGATACAAATCTACAGATCTCCCCTCGAATCGATTTCTCGATTATAAGGGCCTCAAGGAATCAAAACGATCACTATGAGTGAACTCCTTCGATGACTTTAGAACGTTGGTGGAATACCAAACGTTTAAAAGGGTTTAATCTTTGAAACCAAGCAAATATATATGATAGGTAGATAATACTTTGGTCGGCAAACCCTCGATTAGCCCTTTTTCTTTTAACACGCACAAGCAAGCGGGGGAAACGAGGCGGCACGAAGCACTTAAGAGCCTTTTTCCCTTAGGTCGTGAAATACAACCGCCTTATACCAACCTTATAGTTTATGTTAATTAAAATCAAGCTTCTCGAAAGTAATTATCTATTTTGCCTTTTTCTTTTGCTTTAGATTCGAATACAATAATTGAGTGAAGAAATCCCAATTAAAGTTGCGTTTTCACGCTTTTGGAGTATTGTTGATTTATTGTGATACGTATACACTGTAGTAATAATATTTCACAAAAACAACGAAAACCGATAATACGTATGATTAGAGTGCTAATCACACAAATACTAATTATGGATAATATCAAAAAAAAATTGTTCAAACGTAACACAACACGCCTCCCCGGCAGCGGTGCCAAAATGATATGTAGTAAATTACGTCTTTTAGTAAAAAGGCGTAAATGCGGTAAGTATTAAGTACACAATTTAGGAAAATCATGCACTAATGACCCAAAGTGAATTGTGAGTTCGTTCTCGAGGAGGCTTAATGTGTGTGTTAAACTTGATGGTATTTGAGATTATTATTAGAAAGAAAAGAGAAAATGATGACGGTTTCGATTTAAAATTAAACTACGACAAATGATAAGATATAAAACGTAAAAACGTGAAGAAATTTAAAAATTACTCTAAAAATTCCTAGAAAATCACAATAAATTCCTAAAAATCTAATTAGAGTTTACAGATAATCAAAACTTTTTCAAACCTTTTATTTAATGAATTTTTAATTTTTTAATGCTAATTAAAGCCCTAAAATTCAATTAAATTAATAAAAAGCCCAAATAAAGAATTTTCAATTTGTAAAACTCTAAAATAACTTAATTAAACTTAAAAGTATTTTTTTCAAAATTTAAAACCAATTAAAACTATTTAAAATGATTATAAACTAAAAATAAATATTAAAATAATATTAAAAATTCAAAATTTATAAAAAATTATAAAAACTTGCAAACTAGTTTATTTTAACTTAATAAAACCAGAAATGAAAGTGAAATGACCTAAATACCCCTAATGGGCCTCCGAATGGGCCAAAATTGAAAACAATCCAAGTTAAATGGGCTTTTTGGCCCAATATGCAAAAATTCAACCAAATAAGCTGCAAAGTTCTAGTCTAGCTTAAAATGGGATTTTAAACAAAAAAAATTAAAGGCCCAAAAGGTGAAAGTGAGCTTATCATAACTTAATAAACACTCAGCTTATTCTTAATGAGGTTTTTGGCCCATTAAGCCATAAGCTAATGCCATAAGATGAAATTTCACACATATCCTTCTCTTGTGCTTATAAAGCTGTTTCTATAAAGAAATTTTGAATAAGCTCAATAAATAAGCCTGAAGTAAGCAAAACCTCTCTACACAAAACGACAAAATAGTCGTTTTCGAGTTCTAGGCTTATTCAAAAGCTGATTCAAGTTGCAAAATGTTTGAAATGACTTAATTAAGCAAAATAATAAAAAAGATTTTAAATAAGCACACTCAATAAGCTGAAATAAAGAATAAGCACTTTTGAAAAAGAAAAGTCAATTCATTTTCTAGTAAAAAGCTAAAACCAAAAGCCACAAACTTCCAGACAAACTAAATGGATGAAATAAGTAAGACTGATTACAAATGTAAATCATGTTTTGAGCCTGTTTTCATGAGTATCTTTTGACAAAGAATAAGCCAGATTAGCTTATTGATAAGCTATTCACAAATTATAACTATCAGTGGCAAGAAGTAGTGGGAAAGGAGTTCCCATTTCTTGAAATGAAAATCCTGTTTTGAGCCTGTTTTAATGAGTATCTTTTGACAATTATGGCACCCTTACAACCAGTGTGTTGTAGGGAGTCAAGAACAAGCAAGAAAATTGTAACACCCCAAAAACCGAGGTCATTATTTTATCCTATTTTACGCATATTTTTGAAAATTTTGAAATTTTTGAGAAATTTCATCGAGAAATTATTTGACGCTTTAAGTTGAAACCAATAAACGAGGTTAAATTTTTACATTTGACGTATTTATATTTTATTATCGATTGATTGATATTTGAATTTTCGAGATTTTCATTTTTACTTACGTGTTAAGTCTGATCGGAACCATTTTTACTTTATTTTGTGTGAGTATAGGCATATAAATATGTTTTGGAAAGCCGGGACGAACCCTGACTCCCGCAAAAATTCAAAACCGACTAGTGAGTCGATTCCCGCTATTGAAAAGTGTCGTCTAAATTTAAGGCCAAAAGATGGTCCCTCAAATTTTTACAAAAGGGAAGAAAGGGAAAACACACTTCACATTTTCATTTCAAAAAAAAAATTCTCTCTTTCTTTCTCTCTTTGAGCCGCCGGCCACCCATCACCAAACCACCACCATTTGATTTTTCTAGTGTTTTTGAAGATACAAATCATAGACCACATCTTGTAATACCTTTGTAAGTGTTTTTAACCACTCAAATCCAACATGCATTCATTTAATTTTTCCAAAAATTGAAGATTTTTAAAAATGGGGTTTTGATTTAATTAAGCTTTATGCATGTTTAGATTACATGTTTGTAATGATAATTGATCATAAAAACAAGAAGGAAAAATATTTTCCTTCGTGTTTGTGTTCTCCAAAACCCACGGCCCAAAAGGGGGTGGTGTTTGATTTTGGTTTTGATCCTAATTTGATATGGATATGTGTTTATTATGATGTTTTTAATGTTTTTGAATGATGAAAACACATTGCATGTGTAGTTTTTGAAATGGGTTTTTGTAAAAGATTATTCATCCAAGTGATATAAGGTGTTTAGGATGTCTTAGATTGTTCATATGGTGTTAGAATAGGTTTATGAATAGTTGGAAGTGATTTAAATGGTGATTTGATAGGAGTTTTAAAGTGTCATTTTCAAACAGATTGTTTAAGGCCTTTTTTCGTAGTATTAAGTTTAAGTCCAGGTTTTAAGGATTATATATATTTTTAGAGCTTTTCTCAATCTTCGTATTGATATAAGATAGAGCTTTTAACTCTAGACGAGTCAAAAGTTACGTTAGTTTGAAATTTCGTGTATCGGGAGATGAAAGTCGACATAATCCGAAATTGTGTTCGATTTAAGGTCATATCTCGGGCACTATAACTAGAGTTTTAAAAAGGGTTGAGAGTTTTTCTTTAGCTATAAACCTGGGTTTTTGACTCTATTTTTAGACCTAGGAGTCAAATTTACAAGTCGTATATTTAAAATGAGTCAAAAAGGTCATACAATGTGAAGGTATAAAACTGTCCGAAAATTAAAGTTTAGTAATGTGACGAGCAGTGAGTCTTAAAAGTGAGAACTTTTTTCTGAAGTTTAATATGGGTTATCTACAGGTTATAAGTGAATTTTACAAATTTTCTCATAATTTATGGTGATTTCTAAGTATAAGAAAACAGCCCGTACATTTGGTATGTACCGACATAATTGTAAAACGAGCAATACTTTTAGTAAAGTAGAAAAAATGGTACGAGTCTAGTAACTATCACTTGTTTGGATTTGGCGTGAGTTTGTAATAATCAAAATTGACTTTATTTAAATATTATTGAGTACCTAATAGTATATAAATGAGTTGACTCATTACGCGTTTATTCACTAGGTGTTGTGATCGAATTTCACGGGCATCCTCATCGTCGGTGATCGTCTTCCAATACTTCGACTAATACTTCTACATAAACTGAGTCTATAGCCTCGCTCTTTACTTATTTTAAAGGTTTTTACCTGCGAGAGGGATACATGTTATTTAAATATAAATGATCATGAGTCATGAATGTTTGTTAGACCCGAATGATGCCTTGAATTGTGTTGAGTACCTAGTTGCAAAAAGTCCCTAATTTCATGAACCGTTAGTTATTGTCTAATTCTTGTGTGAATTGGAAATATCCGCTTATACAATTTGTGGTACTACGGGGTTGACGACCCAATTTGATACGAGAGTTGTACGTTGAGTACCCTCTGCGTACAGATATATTGTATGAGAAATAAGGATTAATTGCAACTAATGCCTTTAGAGGGGCAATGGTTTCATATAAGTTACGCCGAAATTTGGCACGGATGACTAATTAGTTAACGGCTTGGTGTCATGAGCTCAAACACAATTATTAGCTAATGCTAAAGATAACAACCTTGAATAATAGATTGTTTGATCGACAATTTTATGAATGATCGTGAATGAATTTTATACACTTATGTTTCAAATGTGATTGTAAAACCTATAGATTTCGCTCAACATTATTTGTTGAACCTTTTAAGCATGTGTTTCAGGTAATCAAGGTTAGGATGTGGTGGAGTATGATATCGAAAGTTGGTGTGGCTTTTGTAGTCTATTATGTTTTCCTCCCTTTTATCTAAACAATTAAATCTTATTTTGTTTGAAGTGTAAAAATTTGGAAATTTGGTTGAGATTTGGTGGGGACCTAAACGCACTCTGTTGTAACGTTTGGGTTGGAAAAACTAATTAGACTTTTTGTCGTACATTTTTATAAATGTAAACTTTTCAACGTCTCTTTTGAGTCGTTTGGTATGACTAGTGTGTGATGATAATTGCCTAGCACCCAAATTATGTGTTTCCGATGCACATGTATTTTGGGGGTGTTAGAGATTGGTATAAGAGCCACAAGTTGTAGAAAACCAGGTCGAGTTTTGAAAATATCCTAAACTATAACTTTGGTGTCTCAAATGTTTTCAAAAGCACACAACTTCTCCGCATGGCTCCGGTAAGATTACTTTTAGCATTTCTTTATTTATTTTTAGATGTATCCCCTATAACTGAAATGATTTCCCAAGTATTTATTAAGTAAGTACTATGGTATTGTATCGAGATTTTGTTGGAAGTATGTTGAATTCTTATCATCGTAAATTTTGGGTATTGCATTTACATAGCTATCCTATTGTTGCATCATATAAGCATACGTACTAAATTTTTGCATGTGCATGTGTATATATATTTTGGATAATGACCTTATTTACCCTCGAACTTTCTGTGATTGCAGAAATGTCGGAAACCCCACCTAACGGTAATGGAGAAGAATAAGAGAGTGTTGGCAATAATGTTGTGAATCAAGCTGAGTTGGTTGATGTGCCAATTGGTCGACGAAGAGTTCGTGTTCCTAGATCTACCCGTATTTCTCAATTGGTTGGTATGCCAGGTATTAATCATGCTCGTTTTGGTCATGCAGATGTGTCTGACGCCGCAACTTGTGCAAATTCTCTCCACGAGGACATTTCTAAAGTACTTTTCCCTGGTCGAGGTCGTATGAAAATACTACCCATTTCTTGAGGAAGTTGGACAGGTTAATGTATGAACGTTATGTTGTGGAAACTCAGGTGATTAAAAGGTTTTATGAAACTGAGAAAGCTTTTCAGAAACTGTTGCCACGGACTGCAAGAGTTGAGTATGACAGGATGGTGGTTAGAAGTGAAATGGATAGTTTGAGGTCTATGATCAAGAATTTGAGTGCTAGCCTGGAGCAAACTAGAGAAGATCAAGCTATATTGCTAAGGATGCAAAGCTGGGAGCATCGTGTGAGGCCATCTCTACCACAAGAATGGAGGTTTGTTGACGATTCTGAGTATGCTACCAATGACTTTACGGTTCAACCGCCCGCCTGGGGTGAGTGTATTACTTGTGGGAACCAAACAGCACTTGAGATCAGATCTACCTCGAGGAGGAAGAGAGTGGTGGAGTGTGACCCTAATGACAAAGGTAAGAGGAAAATGGGCGATGAAGAAGATAGCAATGAGGAAGAACCCGAAGAAGATGGTGATGATGAGCCGCAACCCAAGAAATCATGTGGATCACCTCGTGATTAGTTCTTGTTTTTAGTATTTCATTTTCTATTTACTTGTTGTAATCGAACTTGTTTAGACTTGTGTACTATAGATTTGTGATGAACCTTAATATCCTTTTGGTTTAGTCGGTGATAGATTGTAATGACATGACTTGTCACAATTTTTTGGATATCAATGCAATCGATGTTTACCCTTCATGATCTATGTTACGTCTTTATTAGCTCTTTTGTGATGTGGTTGATGAATGCTTGTAGTTGTTGATGTACATATTATACTTATTTTATGTCCTGAAAAAGAAATCCTTCTTGATCTTGATGTGTATACATATCATGTTCTTTTTCCCTGTGATTGCAGAGAAGGAGTAAAAAGGCATTTTTTGTCATTTGTGGATCAATACTTGACTAGTCCTTCAATATGCCTCCAAAGTTGACTACTAATACTGTTAACAACATGATTCAGCAAGCGATTGCTACAGCTCTCGCTGAGGACCGTGCTAACCAAGTGCAAGGTGCTAGAAACAATGTTGGGAACAATGCTGGACCGCAAGGCCCAAGGGATTGTACTTACGCTAGTTTTATGAAATGTGGACCTACATAGCTTCGTCGAACTGGTGGGGCTTTGTAATTGTGTCGATGGATCGAGAAGATTGAAAGTGTGTTTTAAATTAGTGGTTGTTCGGAAGCTAGCAGGGTAAAATTTGCAACTGCTACCCTCCAAGACGATGCTTTGAGTTGGTGGAAGAACCAAGTGGCGACTGTTGGGCTAGAAGTGGCCAATGGGAGAACTTGGGCTGTCACTAAGGCGTTGTTAACTAAAAGGTTTTATCTCGAGGAAGAGCTAAGTCAGTTAGAAGATGAGTTGAGACACTTGATGTTGAGAAACAATGACATTGCTAGTTATACCCGCAGATTTAATGAGTTATGTTTGCTTTGTCCTGATGCTTTTGCAGATGACCGTAAAAAGATGAGACAGTATATTAATGGGTTTTCGAGTAATATCAAGGGTGAGACGATTTCGTCAAGGTCTACAACCTTTGATGAAGCAGTGAAAATGGCTCATGCGTTGATGGATGTGAAAGTCCAGTATAAGAAAGCTAGCGTGGCTGAAGGAAATAAGAGGAAATGGGAGACTGCCTAGTCTAATCAGTCTCAAGGTCAAAATCGTGGAGGTCATCAAGGAAACAATCAAGGCCGAATCGTAACTCACAGATTTATCAGAAAAGGAATGATGGGGTTAGAGCTGCTACTGTGCCAAGAGGAAACAAGATAAACCCTAAGTGTGGTCGGTGCAATTTGTATCATGTAGGTAACTGTCCACCTACATGTGGCAAGTGTGGAAAAGCTGGACATAAAACTGTGGAGTGCAAATCTAGAGGTGTGGCTACAGGTGCTAATACTACTAGAGTGATGGTTTGCGTTGGTTGTGGAGAAAGAGGACACCAGCAAGGGAATTGTCCTAAGGTTGGGAATAATCAAGGTGGAAATACTGCTGCTCCAGTGTATGTTGTAGGGAATGTGGACAAGCCTCAAGGTCCGGACGTGGTGAATGGTACGTTCTTACTTGACGCTCGTTATGCTATGTATTGTTTGATTCTGGTTAAGATAGGAGTTTTGTGGATATACAATTCAGTCGCCTTATCGATAGGGAACCAATAGAGTTAGCAACTAGTTATAATGTAGAATTATCAGATGGGATAATTGTTAGCACTAATTCAATACCTAAAGGGTGTTCCTTGATGTTTGGTAATTACGTGTTTGAGATCGATTTGATGCCTTTAGAGCTAGGATCTTTTGATGTACTGGTTGGTATGGATTGGTTGATTTCGCATAGTGCGGTGATTGTTTATGGAGAAAGGTTAGTCTAGATTCCGTTGAAGAATAGGGTATTAACTGTGAAAAGTGATGAATGTACTTCTCGTTTGAAAGTGATATCTCTCTTGAAAATGATGAGGTATATGGAGGAAGGTTGTGATGTATTTCTGGCTCAGATCACTAGTGATGGTGTGGTTGAGAAGAGATTAGAAGACGTGCCATTAATTAGAGATTATCCTAATGTTTTTCCTGAAGATTTGCCGGGTTTGTCGCCACCTCGAGAAGTTGAATTTCGGATTCATTTGGTACCGGGAGCTGCGCTAGTGGCTCGCGCGCCTTATCGATTATCACCATCCGAGTTGAAGGAGTTATCTGATCACTTGAAAGAATTGATGGATAAGGGATTTATTAGACCGAGTTCATCGCCATGGGGAGCGCCTGTTCTGTTTGTGAAGAAGAAGGATAGATTTTTCAGAATGTGTATTGACTATCGAGAGCTTAACAAATTGACGATTAAGAATCAGTATCCGTTACCGAGGATTGATGATTTATTTGATAAGTTGCAAGGTTCATGTGTGCACTCGAAGATCGACCTGAGATCAGGTTATCACCAACTGAGATTTAGAGAGGAAGATCTTCCTATAACTGCTTTCCGTACCTGATATGGACATTTTGTATTCCAAGTGATACCTTTTGGTTTAATGAATGCGTCTGCCGTATTCACGGATCTTATGAATCGCGTGTGTAAGCCGTATTTGGATAAGTTTGTCATAGTGTTCATTGATGATATTCTTATCTACTCCAAAAGTAAGAGGGAGCATGAGAAGCACTTGAGGACGATTTTGGAATTGTTGAAGAAAGAGGAGCTTTATGCCAAGTTTTCAAAGTGTGAATTTTGGTTGGAAGCTGTGCAGTTTCTTGGGCATGTGATTGACAACAAAGGTGTTCGTGTAGATCCTGCCAAGATTGAAGCTATCAGGGATTGGTCAGTACCAACGACGCCGACTGAAGTCCGTCAATTTCTAGGTTTAGCGGGATATTATCGAAGGATTTTCGTTGATCTCTAAGTCTTTGAATAAGTTGACTAAGAAGAATCGAGAGTTTGTGTGGGGACAAGATGAAGAGACCACTTTCTAAACTATTAAAGAAAAGCTGTGTTCTGCACCGATTTTGTCGTTACCTGAAGGAACTGAAGATTTCATGGTCTATTGTGATGCGTCTCACAAGGGCTATGGAGCAGTATTGATGTAGCACGAGAAGGTGATCGCTTATGCGTCAAGACAACTGAGAAAGCATGAAGAAAACTACACGAGTCATGTTATGGAACTTGGAACTGTTGTTTTTGCTTTAAAGTTGTGGAGACATTATCTGTATGGAACCAAGTGTGTGGTGTTTACTGACCACAATAGTTTACAACACATATTGGATCAGAAAGAGTTGTATATTCGACAAAGGAGATGGGTTGAGCTATTGAGTGATTATGACTGCGAGATTCGTTACCACCCTGGTAAAGCAAATGTTGTGGCTGATGCGCTTAGTAGGAAGGAAAGAGAAAATCCGCTGAGAGTTAGGGCTTTGGTGATGGCTGAAAATGTTGACTTGACCGAGTTGATATTGAAAGCTCAAGCCAATGGTCTGTTGAGGAAGCATGTTAAGAAATAGAATTTGGGAAAGATGATGAATTCGTCGTTTGAAGTAAGATCGAGTGGGATGAGATATTTTGATAATAGAATCTGTTTACCTTTGTGTCCACCTAAGAAAGGAGCACAAGGAGTGCGAGATTTCGTGATGAATGAATCCCATAAGACGAAGTATTCGATACATCTTGGATCGATAAGATGTATCATGATTTGAAGAAGGTGTATTGGTGTCCGAATATGAAGGCAAATATTGCACGCTATGTTAGTAAGTGTTTGACTTGTGCGAAGGTTGAGGCTGAACACAGGAGACCGTCCGGATTATTGGTTCAACCTGAGATTCCCGAATGGAAGTGGGAGAAGATCGCTATGGATTTTGTCACGGGTTTACCGAGAACTCTTAGTGGTTGTGATATGATATGGGTGATTGTGGATAGATTGACTAAATCTGCACACTTTTTGCCTATGAAGAAGACGGATAGTATGGGGAAGTTCGCAGAGGTGTATGTGAAAGAGATTGTTTGTCTTCATGGAATGCCGTTGTCGATTATTTCAGATCGTGACAGCGGGTTTACTTCGGAATTCTGGAGATCTCTTCAACGTCCTATGGGCACTGAGTTGAGTCTGAGTACTGCTTATCATCCCGAAACCGATGGCCAAAGTGAAAGGACTATACAAACGTTGGAGGACATGCTCCGAGCGTGCGTGATAGACTTTGGTGGTAGTTGGGAACGTCATTTGCCTTTAGTGGAATTTTCATATAACAGTTATCATGCGAGTATTA
Source organism: Glebionis coronaria (assembly GCA_025667525.1). NCBI lineage: Eukaryota > Viridiplantae > Streptophyta > Magnoliopsida > Asterales > Asteraceae > Glebionis > Glebionis coronaria. The sequence continues at coordinate 222,558,224 of CM046880.1, forward strand.
AGGCTGCAACGTTTGAAGCGTTGTATGGATGTAAGTTGTGAGAACTCATATTTTTCCCGGTAATTAAATTATTCTTTTATTCGTACTTCTCGATTTTACAATGTTTTACTTGTTCCTCTTTACTTTTTTATACGTAAATCCTGAGATCTCGAGAATTTCAATTAAATTATATTTTCTGTTCATTGATAATATTTTCTTTTGAATTATAAAAAATTTATTTTTATTTTATTTTTCCATATTTATTTACCGGGGTAACCTGGAATTTAAAATCAACATTTAGACCGAGTTCTAATAATATTATTAATATTCGGGCAATATTTATTACCCAAATTTTATTTGTCATGATCATTTTACTAATAATATTGAATTTTCAGTTAACCAACAAGGTTGTTGCTTTAACGTATCAAAAATGTGCCTTTTATTATTTATTGGCAAAGTCTATGTCCGTCATCGACCATAAATATATATGTTATGACATAGAAATATTTTTATTGTCGTCGTTCTAATTTTTTTCATTTTATGAGCATTCTTCGTAATTTATGCTAAATTTTTAAGTGTCATTTATTTATATGACGTGTTATAGTTTATTAAATCGTAGCCCTCATTTATTTATCAAAATATCAATGTTCTCCGAATGTCGAAGTTTTAGTTTATATTGAGCGTTTATTTTCGTGTTCAACGCGTATATTTCAAATAGCGTAACTTTTAAAATATCGGGTTTCGATAATACTCACTATTATCAAATTATAAGCAACTTATAACAATTAATAAAAAAAATGCTATGCATTATTTCATGTTTATGAACGGCAAATAAGGTGTCATAAGACACGTGTAGAAAGTTTAACACCACCCTAACCACATGTAATTTCATTCTTGCATTCTTCAAAAATTTACATACAACTTTATCTACAAGTCCAAAATTTTATATTTCTTCCTTTTTGTCCACCGATTCTCACAAACTGTTCCACATTAAATTTATACAAATTTCATATCATAATGATAAAATATAGTTGAAGTATGGTAAACGTTGATACTTGTTCTTGATTTTGGGGTTTTAAATCATCCTCAACATCATTAAAATTATTATTCAAGTTGGGCTGAAGTTAAAGTTTATTTTGCATTTGGTATTTACCTTGGGTAAAAATCATTGAGTTGGCAAAAATTATTGGTTTGAGCAAGAGTTATTATGGGGCTTATCTCAATTTTTGTAAGAATCATTGTCCTATTTCATTTTTAATATTATTTTATTTACCAAGTGATCTTTATTAATATAACTTGTATATTAATGATATATATGTTATTCTATGTATTTGAGGCATTGTATAAGAAACTAGACATTTTTTTTAAGACTAGTAAGCTTGATTGTAATAAGACGGATAAAAAAAATGTATTATAAAAAAATGATAAATGTTATTTAATAGTTTTATAAAAAGTTTATTAAATTTAAACAATGCCTAAAACATATTAAAATATACATTATTTACATATATGACTTATGTATAGTCTCGAACCTAAGATGCGTCTCGTCATTTTAGGTCTCGTTCGGTCTTATGTCAAATGTTGGGCGTCTCGTTCTCGATCCACGAGTAATTGTTATCTCGTGAAGTCATGTATTGACTATTGGACGTTTGTTCCTTGATCTACATGTAATAACTATATCAGGTGAGTTCATAGCCCCTTTTTACTACTTATACATTGTTTCTAAACGCGGGGTGAGATTTTACATGGTGGAACACATTCATTTAAAACTGTATGCTATCCTGAACTTGTATGCTATCCTGAACTTGTATGCTTTCCAGAACTTGATGATTTCCAACAGATTTTCATTATTATTGCTTTTAGTTATAGCCTTTAAGTTCCCTCTCCTGATCATGAACCGTTAATTTACTTGTGTTGCTAAGCGCGAATGTTGTGGGTGGATCCATCGGGATTGACAATCCCCATCCCATGTTGCGGGTGTTTAACCATGACGCATTTCATTTGTTTATACTTGAGTATTTAGGCTGAATACTCACTAGAGGAACTTACATTGAGTTAAGCTTCGGTTCATGAACTAAATAGTAATAATAATGGTTTCGGACTATGGTTATCGTACGTAACCATTTTCCCTATTTCTTGTTTTACAAATAAATGCTTGTGTTCCACACATTTACTGCTAAACCTATGAATATCACTCAACTTTATGTTGACGATTTTACATGTTTAATCTCAGGTATTATTACTTAGCTTTGCTTGGATGGGAGCCCGTAGGATATTATCACAGCTTGGAGATTTCTGTGTTACTTTTTAAAGTTTGGTTTTGGTAAAAGCTGTCAGAAGTTTATCCTCTATTTTTGGTAACAACATGTTACAAAACCATGTTTAAATAATAGATTTTACGCTTATAAAACTCTGGGACCTTTGTTTAAAAACTCTGATCTTTTTGTGATGTAATGTATAAGTTTTTATTACGTCAACTTTATGTCAACAGTATTTCATTATTTCTTGTACCATGACGTGGAACCCCTTTGATGCCTACGTGTTTCCTTGCCTGATTTTGGGGGTCTCACATAAGTGTAGATCTATAGTGTGTTGGAGCGCAGTAGGGGAAAGTCAACTGACTGGACCTGAAATGATGTTTGAGACGACTGAGAAGATCGTGCAAATCAAGAATAATTAGCTGCAAGAAGCCGACAGAAGAGTTATGCAGATAATCGTAGGAAGCCTTTGGAATTTGAGATTGGAGACATGGTTATGTTCAAAGTATCGCCATGGAAAGGTGTGATTCGTTTTGGGAAGAGAGGAAAGTTGAGTCCGAGGTATATTGGACCTTTCAAGATTGTAGAACGAATTGGACCGGTTGCTTATAAATTGGAGTTGTCAGTTGAGCTTAGTGCTATACATAACACGTTTCACGTGTCGAACTTGAAGAAGTGTTTAGTGGACCAAGAATTGCTGATTCCTTTGGATGAGTGATAATGCGTAAATCCAACATGTTTTCTTGAGCGTTATCCGTATATTTTGCATGGTTTTTGTTTATACCAACGAGCTATTTAGCTCATATATGTGTGAAGTTGTGTTTTGTGTTGTTAGTTAGCCAAGATCAAGGAAAGTGAAGAAAGACAAGGAAAGAAAGAATGAACGATGACTCATGCATATACTAAGGAATCCCAACAAGTACAAGCCTTTGAAGACCCATTCCGGGTGCAAGAACTAGTGTTTCCAAGAAGTGTACAAGTCCATGAGCATGGAAGTTGCCACCAACATTTCTGAAGTTGTCACCTACTTTTGTGTTGGAAGAATTTGTCTATATACATTCAACTTCTCCAAGCCTTCATGAAGCTTCTATGGATCATTCTAGAAGTACTTTTCCACCAAGTAAACTACTTTGTGACCAAGCATACACCTTTGGCTCCAAGTATATTTCTTTGGTGCCAAGTTCATGCATTGAAGACAAGGCCTTGAATTCATCTATGAATAAGACCCATAGGATCATTGTAACATATCGCATCATCAATCTCATAACCAACATCATTATTCACCAAGGAAATTCTCCAACCTTGGTGAACAACCCCATTCCCGGATTTAATATTGGTGTGCCAAAAAATGACGTTTTTGAAGCTCCAGTCATCAAAATAACATTTTCAAACTCTAAGGGATCATTACCCTTATCATTGGTATTGTTTCTTGATACCTAAATCACCACCAACCTTCACCAAACCTCTCCAAAACCTGCCTCAAATCACAAATACGAATTTCATTTGCATAACCCGAAAGACCACAAAACTTGTAGTCAATTGGAGGCCTAAGGATTGCTCTAATTCCTTTCATTTACTTATTGTATTCATACTTTGGGTAAACTCTTGTTATTTTTATTAGGTTGAACTCTATGTCATGTGTTGAATGTTTGTTTATTAATATGATCATGGAGTAGTTTTCTTTACACTTGTTTGGATGATGTTTTGACATGAGGTTTGTTTATGTTTTATCATTGTTTTGATCAATTTCATGTTATGTTTGAAATCCAATTGTGCTTAAGTTCCATTCCATTTTCTTATCATACTTGATTAGTTGTTGATGATTTCATAGGTCGAAAGGGTTATCATTCACCAACTAGTTATAATCGTTTTGTCTATGGATGATTATCTATTGTATTAACCATTTCTTTAGTGGTATGATTATGCATAGGAACTTAAGTGTGATTGTTAATGATTTTGTGAAACGACCGTGAATCAAACTCGTTAAACTAAACATAGTCTTGAATTGGTTGATTTGTCTTAATGCTTGATTTGATTGTGTTGTAATCAAACACGTTGGTTATATACTTTAAAATCAAAGGTTAGAATTTGTGACCATCATCTTCTATACATGTAATCATTTTATCAAAACCATCCTCATATGAACAATCCAAATGTTATTAACTAATCCAAGCAAGTGTTGTCTTTAATATTATTCTTCTCAAGTTATTAGCTTAATCATATTCTTGCTACTTGTTTACTTATTTTGCTTAATTGTTACTTGTATGATAATTTTGGGAGTGACAACCATCTTTACCAATAATGTTACATTGTTACTTAGATCCTTTACAACCGAAAACACCCAAATCCTAGTGAACGACCTCGGCTTACCACAACAAGCTAGCTACAAACGAAAGGGTCATACTTGCCCGTGTGTTCTTAGCTTATTTGGAAATCCGTCTTATATACTTAAAACTTGTGTATACTCACAAAGAACGCATCAAGTTTTTGGCGCCGCTGCCGGGGATTTGTATTTCGTGCTTTTCATGTTTTGAATCTTTGTTGCATATCGTGTATCGTTCAATCTCCTTAGTGCTTATTTGGTTCAAAATTAAAGTGTGTTTACATTAAGCTTTTTAGTCCTTATTTCATCAATCCCACAAAAGTTATTTTTAGTGTTCTTAGTTTTTAGTTGCCAAAATCCAAAAATAAAAAAAATAAAAAAATTATCACCAGCCAAGTTGCCGGCCGGCATCCCAAGTTGCCGCCGGCAACTGCTTCACAGACTCGAAAAAGCCGGTCGGCATCCTAAGTTGCCGCCGACAACTTTTCCACAGTCCCCAAGAAGCCGACCGACACCCAATCTTGCCGACCGGCAACTTAAAAAAAATAAAAATTTTCTTTTTATCTTCTTTTTTTTAAACTATGCCTTAACAAAAACCCGTTCCTAATTGTTTTTTAACTCGTTTAACGTCCGTTCTTCGAGTTTATAACCAATTATCCTTGTTTTATCATAGCCCACCCAACCACCCCGTTCTAATTCTTTGTGCCTCGTTCGTATTTCTAATCACCTCGGTTTGATCCCAAGCCCCGTGTTTAGAACCCGAAGTCATTCGAACCGTCCGGTTTGATTGATTTGGTACAATAATTCTTTTACGTTTTCATTTATATTTTCTATTTTTTATTTATTTGTTTTCGTTAGTTAAAATATAAATAAATAAAAAATGCAAAAATATTTTTTGTTTGAGTTTATTTTTATTTTAGTAATCTTTTCATTTTTATTTGTAGTCTTTAATAAACTTTTCGAATTATTTCGATTTTTCATAAACCCACGTCTTAGAGGTAAATGCCTTGTTAATAAATTCTATGAACTTAAACGTAAGTTCAAGAAGAAGACTCGTGAACCCAATAAAACCAAACTTGACTTCGAGTCACCCAAACCATTCACCGAGGAACGTGTTGTCATTATCGACATACTCGAGTCGAAATTCGAAAACCCATTCCATACCGAAGGAATCTCATCCTATGAAACCGAATCTGATTCCTCAACCATTGTTAACATTGGTCCCGATGATCAACCTATGTGGTCAAACACTAGGATCGTTGCTCCAACGCCTAGTTCCTCTATTGTTCAAATCCCTATTTTGAACAATTTCACTATCAAAAGTAACCACATACAAATGATTCGGGAAAAACAATTTGATGGACAAACCTTATCCGATCCTCACCAACATGTATTCGATTTTCTTGAGATTAGTAGCCTTTTCCAATATGGTGAAAATCAAGAGGAAACGATTAACTTGAGGACGTTCCCATGCTCATTAACCGGAAAAGCTAAGATTTGGTTGAATGAACTAAACGAAGGAACAATTACTTCGTGGAATGAATTAAGAGATGCTTTCATAAGCAGATTCTTTTCACCCGCAAAGTTTAAACGTCTCCTAAATGCCATTCATAACTTTCACCAACTCGATGACGAGACCCTCATTGAAGCTTGGCTCCGAATGAAAGAAATGCTTCGCGCTTGTTATGGACATGATCTAACCACGAGAACGATAATTGAAACATTTTATCATGGCTTAGAGGATCTAACTCAAGTATCTCTCGACGCTGGAGGAATCTTCCTCTAAAATACTCTCAACCAAGCTTTCCAAATCCTCGAGGACAAGGTCCTTCTCAAGTTCGATTATTTGAAGGATTCTCATATCCGTCCTAAACCTAAAATCGTTGTTTCCGCCGGTGGAAAAAACCTCATCTCCGATTACACCGTGTTGATGCAGAAATTCGAAGCTCTCGCTAAACTTATCGATTCCCAATTCCTAATCATAAGGAATAAACTAAAAGATATGCGAGACGATCGTAGAGACGATCACGATTCACAAACCACCATGAAGGATGACACGCCGATGTGTGAACCTCATGAAGCGAATTATGTCCAACAATATCACTGAGGATATCACTAAGGATATCACCACCAAAATTCAAGGAATTCACATTCCTATCTTACCCTAAACCCGAACCGTCCCATTCCTCAATCTCGACCGCGAGATGTGATGCCATACTCATCACAATATCACCATAAACCCAAAGCCTCAATGGAAGAGATGATGAGAATTTATGGCTAGGCAAACGGAAGAAAACGAACGTGTCAAGAACAATTTGGTTGACCTAGATTTTCAAATCAATCTAAACTTCCGGAACCATACAACCATAATCGAAGACTTGAAGACAAAAACCGATCGAGTCGAAAATTTCATCCAACAAACCAAGTCCCTTCCTCAAATAACCAACACCAAATCAAGATACGATCTACCCTCTATCCGAAACGAGAGTGATAAGGGTGATGTTGTATTCATCGAGGAAGAAGAAAAAACTATTCCAACCGTGCCAAAACCAAAACCCATCATTTCTAACTCAACTTTTCCCAAGGATTGCACCGTGCATATTCCATACAAAAAGGAAAAGGCGTATGGACATGATGTAATCTCAATTCATGACGCGGAGTTGAAATGAATGAATGTCGTTGGAAGTAGAAGAATGAAAAAGAGGGACGAAAAACATGTGCCGAAGAAGCCTTTCATAGTTTGGACTATAAATGGAGAATTGCTTTGGTTCAAAGATGATAATTATCAAAATCAATGGCACCCAACCAAAGTTCCCCATCTTAACCGTATCGTCAAAGAATCCTAACATTGAGGGGAAGAGTCTAGCTAATGACTCAATAATAAATTAAGTGCTTATCGGGAGGCAATCCGTGCTTTAATTGTTTGTGTGTTTTATTTTATGTGATTTGAATAAATATGTACACCCTAAAAGTATTTTTCTAACTTGGAAAATCTTAAGTGTGAAGGGGTGTACTTTGCTAGTAGTGTTTTTATATATCTATGTGTGCTTGCGTGTTTGTTTGTTTGTTTTGTTTTGTGTGTTTTGTTTGAATAAATGCAGAAATAGGTAATGGAGGATGCATACATGGAGAAGGAATGAAGTATCAAGAACCAATTGATCTCACAAGCTTTTGTTGTAGCATCTTATCATATGGATATCAATTACAATTTCTTAGCCCGAGGAGTTTTGGTTTTGTTGAACTATTTATTTAGGTACAAAACTCAAGTGTGAGGGGAAAAAGTGGGAAAACGAAACCAATTTTTGTTATAAAAAATTAGTAAGTAGAAAAAAGAAGAAAAAATGGGATAGTTGTACACTTGTTTGCCCTTAGGATTTTTTTTTCTCACACGTTTGTTTGTAAATATATTTCAATAATCGTTCCCGCGAAAAAAAATAAAAATAAAAAAATAAATATAAAATAAATAAAATAAGTTTTAGTGAGATCACACATGTGTGATAATAGTGCATATGCGTGACAAAGAGGCAATCTTAGGAATAAAACCTAAATAGCTTTTTCCATTTTCCTTTTAGCTAGTTACATCGATTAGCTAACCACCCATATTAACCCTTTTGTTAGCACTCTCGTTAGTGCTAGATACCCTTAGAACACCCATTGAGCCATTCTTTTCATTTTTCTTAAATCCACTAAAAAGACAAAAAATATATATATATAACCTTAAACCTTAGCCTAACCCATGTCGAAGTCCAAATGGTGGGTTGCTAGTTGCATGGTATGGTGGATCATTTTTGATGATTTATAGTCGCCACACTTCGCATGTTTGTGTGCCATTCAAACGAAGATGAAGTAGGCCGCTTCTATTTATATTTTTTGTGGTGTGTGCTCAAGCGAAGCGTGAGGGGAGCATGTGATGTATGTTGAAAAAAATAAAATAAAAAAAAGGGAGGAGGATGAGAAAAAGAAATTAAAAAGAAAAGAAGTCATCGAAAAAAGTAAAAAAAAATGATGACAAAAATAGCCAATGAGCTATATTATGAAGATGAAGGAAGAAGAAGTATGTTTAGATATCGATTAGCCAATGTGCTAAGACGTGATATATGTTTGTGTTGATCGATATGTGTTGAATAAAGCTCGTAGCTATGCTCATTTTTGGGCTTGTGATTTGTTCGGTAACTAGCAACATGGGACTTACACTTTTAATTTGTATATTCGTGACACCTCTCATAAAATATCCCATGTCTTATCCATACCCATTAACCCTTAGCCTTGTAACCCAATAAAAGTCCTCTTTAGATGTGTACACTTGGTGCTCATGCCATTTCATTTAATCTTGTTTGTACTTTGTATATTTTGATCTTATTTTTCTAAACAATTTTTATGCACCATGTGGGAATTATTTTATTTTACTTGCTTGAGGACAAGCAACCTCTTAAGTGTGAGGGGGTTTGCACCTTTGGCGACTTCGTATATATATAAAAAAAATAATAAATCCAAAAATATTTTTCTTTTATTTTCTTGAGGACAAGCAAAATCTTAAGTGTGAGGGGGTTTGCACCTTTAGCCATTTCTTATAAAAACCAAAAATATTTTTAATTTTTCATAGAATTTTCAATTTTTTAGAAAATTTTAAAAAAACTTCTTTTCTTTTAGAACCTAGGTATTTAGTTTCTAACTTTATTTTTATTTTATTTGCTTGAGGGCAAGCAAAGTTTTTCTTTCCTTGCTTGAGGACGAGCAAAACTTAAGTGTGAGGGGATTTGATAACGCCCAAATCCAACATGTTTTCTTGAGCGTTATCCGTATATTTTGTATGGTTTTTGGTTATACTAACGAGCTATTTAGCTCATATATGTGTGAAGTTGTGTTTTGTGTTGTTAGTTAGCCAAGATCAAGGAAAGTGAAGAAAAGACAAGGAAAAAAACAATGAACGATGATTCATGCATATACGAAGGAATCCCGACAAGTAAAAGCCTTTGAAGATCCATTCCGGGTGCAAGAACTAGTGTTTCCAAGAAGTGTACAAGTCCATCAGCATGGAAGTTGCCACCAACATTTCTGAAGTTGCCACCTACTTTTGTGTTGGAATAATTTGTCTACATACATGCAACTTCTCCAAGCCTTCATGAAGCTTCTATGGAGGATTCTAGAAGTAATTTGCCACCAAGTAAACTACTTTGGGACCAAGCATACACCTTTGGCTTCAAGTATATTTCTTTGGCTCTAAGTTCATGCATTGAAGACAAGGCCTTGAATTCATCTATAAATAAGACCCATGGGGTAATTGTAACATATCACTTCATCATCTCATAACAAACATCATTATTCACCAAGGAAACTCTCCCAATCTTGGTGAAGAACCCCATTCCCGGATTTAATATTGGTGTGCCAAAAAATGACGTTTTTGAAGCTCCAATCATTAAAATAACATTCCATACTCTAAGGGATCATTACCCTTATCATTGGTAGTGTTTCTTGATACCAAAATCACCATCAACCTTCACCAAACCTCTCCAAAACCTGCCTCAAATCTCAAATACGAATTTCATTTGCAAAACCCGAAAGACCACAAAACTTGTAGTCAATTAGAGGCCTAAGGATTGCTCTAATTCCTTCTATTTACTTATTGTATTCATAATTTGGGTAAACTCTTGTTTTTTTTATTATGTTGAACTCTATGTCATATGTTGAATGTTTGTTTATTAATATGATCATGGAGTAGTTTTCTTTACACTTGTTTGGATGATGTTGTGACATGAGGATTTTTTATGTTTTATCATTGTTTTGATCAATTTCATGTTACGTTTGAAATTCAATTGTGCTTAAGTTCCATTCCATTTGCTTATCATACTTGATTAGTTGTTGATGATTTCATAGGTCGAAAGGGTTATCATTGACCAACTAGTTATAATCGTTTTGTCTATGGATGATTATCTATTGTATTGACCATTTCTTTAGTGGTATGATTATGCATATGAACTTAAGTGTGATTGTTAATGTTTTTGTGAAACGATCGTGAAACAAACTCGTTAAACTAAACATAGTCTTGAATTGGTTGATTTTTCTTAATGCTTGATTTGATTGTGTTGTAATCAAACGCGTTGGTTATATACTTTAAAATCAAAGGTTAGAATTTATGACCATCATCTTCTATACATGTAATAATTTTATCAAAACCATCCTCATATGAACAATCCAAATGTTATTAACTAATTCAATCAAGTGTTGTCTTTAATATTATTCTTCTCAGGTTATTAGCTTAATCATATTCTTGCTACTTGTTTACTTATTCTACTTAATTGTTACTTGTATGGTAATTTTGGGAGTGACAACCATCTTTATCAATAACGTTACATTGTTACTTAGATCCTTTACAACCAAAAACACCCAAATCCTAGTGAACGACCTCGACTTACAACAACAAGCTAGCTACAAACAAAAGGTTCTTACTTGCTCGTGTGTTCTTAGCTTATTTGGAAATACGTGTTATAAATTTAAAACTTGTGTATACTCACAAAGAACGCATCAATGAGATAGGACTTGACGATAAGTTGCATTTTATTGAAGAACCAGTGGAGATTATGGATCGAGAGGTTAAGAAGCTGAAGCATAGTAGGGTTTCGATTGTGAAGGAACGATGGAATTCTAGACGTGGACCGGAATTCACGTGGGAGCGTGAGGATTTCTTTAAAGAGAAGTACCATCATTTGTTCTAGTGGTACGAAATGTGAGTATAAGAGGAGGCGAACACCGGGACGTCGTTCTCTTAAGGAGGGGAGGATGTAACACCCCAAAAACCGAGGTCATTATTTTATCCTATTTTATGCATATTTTTGAAAATTTTGAGAAATTTTTTCGTGAAATTATTTTACGGTTTAAGTTGAAACCAATAAACGAGGTTAAATTTTTACATTCGATGAATTAAGAAGAATCGATAGTGATCGTGATACCGACGGATGCCAAAAATTTTATATTTTATCATCGATTGATCGATATTCGAATTTTCGAGATTTTTATTTTTACTTACGTGTTAAGTCGGATCGGAACCATTTTTATTTTATTTTGTGTGAGTATAGGCATATAAATATGTTTTGGAAAGCCGGGACGAACCCCGACTCCCGCAAAAATAAAAAACCAACTAGTGAGTCGATTCCCGCTTATGAAAAGTGTCGTTTAAATTTAAGGCCAAAAGATAGCTAAATTGACAAGAGTGGTCCCTCAAATTTTTACAAAAGGGAAGAAAGGAAAAACACACTTCACATTTTCATTTCAAAAAAAAATTATCTCTTTCTTTCTCTCTTTGAGCCGCCAACCACCCATCACCAAACCACCACAACCATTTGATTTTTATTGTGTTTTTGAAGAAACAAATCAAAGACCACATCTTGTAATCCATTTGTAAGTGTTTTTAACCACTCAAATCCAACATGCATTCATTTAATTTTTCCAAAAATTGAAGATTTTTAAAAATAGGGTTTTGATTTAATTAAGCTTTATGCATGTTTAGATTACATGTTTGTAATGATAATTGATCATAAAAACAAGTAGGAAAAATGTTTTCCTTGGTGTTTTTGTTCTCCAAAATCCACGCCCCAAAAGGGGGTGGTGTTTGATTTTGGTTTTGAACCTAATTTGATATGGATATGTGTTTATTATGATGTTTTTGATGTTTTTGAATGATTAAAACACATTGCATGTGTAGTTTTTGAAATGGGTTTTGTGAAAGATTATTCATCCAAGTGATATAAGGTGTTTAGGATGTTTAGATTATTCATATGGTGTTAGAATAGGTTTATGAATAGTCGGAAGTGATTGAAATGATGATTTGATAGGAGTTTTAAAGTGTCATTTTCAAACATATTGTTTAAGGCCATTTTTCATAGTATTAAGTCTAAGTCCAGGTCTTAAGGTTTAGATGTAGTTGTAGAGATTTTCTCAAGTTCGTTTTCATATAAGATAGTGCTTTTAACTCCAAACGAGTCAAAAGTTACGTTACTTTGAAATTTCGTGTATCGGGAGATGAAAGTCGACATAATCCGAAATTATGTTCGATTTAAGGTCATATCTCGGGGACTATAACTAGAGTTTTAAAAAGGTATGGGAGTTGTTCTTTAGCTATAAACCTGGGTTTTTGAGTCTATTTTTATACATAGGAGTCAAATTTGCAAGTGGTATATTTTAAATGAGTCAAAAAGGTCATACAATGTGAAGGTATAAAACTGTCCGAAAATTGAAGTTTAGTAATGTGACAAGCAGTGAGTCTTAAAAGTGAGAAATTTTTCTGAAATTTAATATGGGTTATCTACAGGTTATAAGTTAATTTTACAAAATTTCTCATAATTTATGGTGATTCCTAAGTATAAAAAACAGCCCGTACATTTGGTATGTACTGGCATAATTGTAAAACGAGCAATACTTTTAGTAAAGTAGAAAAAATGGTACGAGTCTAGTAACTATCACTTGTTTGGATTTGGCGTGAGTTTGTAATAATCACAATTGACTTTATTTAAATATTATTCAGTACCTAATAGTATATAAATGAGTTGACTCATTACGCGTTTATTTGCTAGGTGTTGTGATCGAATTTCCCGGGCATCTTCATCATCAGTGATCGTCTTTCAATACTTCGACTAATACTTCTATATAAGGTGAGTCTATAGCCTCGCTCTTTACTTATTTTAAAGGTTTTTACCCGCGAGGGGATACATGCTATTTAAATGAAAATGAACATAAGTTATGAATGATTGTTGGACCCGAATGATGCCTTACATTGTTTTGAGTACCTAGTTGCAAAAAGTCCCTAATTTCATGAACCGTTAGTTATTGTCTAATTCTTGTGTGAATTGGAAATAGCCGCTTATACAATTGGTAGTACTACGAGGTTGACTACCCAATTTGATACGAGAGTTGTACGTTGAGTACCCTCTGCGTACAGATATTTTGTATGAGAAATAAGGATTAATTGCAACTAATGCCATTAGAGGGGTAATGGTTTCATATAAGTTACGTCGGCATTTGGCGCGGGTGACTAATTAGTTAACGGCTCGGTGTCATGAGCTCAAACACAATTATTCGCTAATGCTAAAGATAACAACCTTGAATAATAGATTGATTGATCGACAATGCCATGAATGATCGTGAATGAATTTTATACACTTATGTTTCAAATGTGATTGTAAAACCTATAGATTTCGCTCAACATTATTTGTTGACCCTTTTAAGCATGTGTTTTAGGTAATCAAGGCTACGATGTGGTGGAGCATGCTATGGAAAGTTGGTGTGTCTTTTGTAGTCTATTATGTTTTCCTCCCTTTTATCTAAACAACTAAATCTTATTTTGTTTAAAGTGTAAGAATTTAGAAATTTGGTTGAGATTCGGTGGGGACCTAAACGCACTATGTTCTAACTTTTGGGTTGGAAAAAGTAATTAGACATTATTTCCGTACATTTTTATAAATGTAAACTTTTCAACGTCTCTTTTGAGTCGTTCTGTATGACTAGTGTGGGATTATAATTGCCTAGCACCAAAATTATGTAATTCCGCTGCGCATGTAATTTGGGGGTGTTAGAAAAACACAAATCCACACAACCAAATGATACAGTTTAATCAACTAATGCACATACATGAAAATAAGAAAGGTCTGATGGTTTAAGCTATGTTTAAGCAAGAATAAGCTAACCAAACTTCGCCAAATGCATACAACAACAATATATAACTTACTTAAGGCCAATTAAACATGTTTCAATTATAAACTCTAAGATTAGAACTAGTATTAGCCCTATGTGATTAACTGATGAATTTTGTAAACAAACAAAGCAAGTTTGTTGATGCACTTGACCAAGAGACGAATATCAAATGAATAAAACAAGTTATCTAGATGAACAAATTTAGGTTTTTCAACATACAACCCTAGATTTATGCCTTAAGTACAAAGATGGCCAATTTTCAGTTCACAAGCACCTAAAACCACTTCGTTTTTAGCAAGATTCAGATTCAATGTTTAAAAGCACAAGTTATACAGGTTTTTAACTTAAGCTCTCAATAACAAACTTAAACATAAAGAAAATCCTAAAACTTACTCAATCTCTACTAACCACTTACTAACATGCAATCCCAAACACCCTTTAAAAAAAGATTAACAAGATTTTTCAAAGATTTTTTGAGATTCAAACTTCAAAACACAAAATTTATCCTAAAGAAACTCCAAATAACTTATCTAAGCAGAATCATTTAAGAACACTCATGACAAAAACATATGGCAGATTCAAATAACATGCAATTTTTTCAAGTAAACAAAAAAGGATGAAAAGAAGGTGATACCTCCTCCCACTCACTTCCTATGGGAGGCAGAAATGCTCCCCTAAGCTTGACCAACAATTAAGTCAAGCTAGGGGTGTCTCTGATGAAAGAAAAGAGCTCCTTAACTGCTGTAGTTAAGGAGTATGGCCAAAGAAGGCTTAATGTCTTGGACAAGTGAGCTGTTTTAGAACAAACAAGAGCGAACAGTCCTCAATCCTTGATGTTCCAACACCACAAACTAGCTTATGGTATGAGTGGACCAAGGATCAAGGGATTAGAACAGGTATCAACTAAACAAGTAAATGAAGTTGCAAAGAAAAAAATCAGATTTCTTCCAAGGGTTTGTCCCCACGACTTGAATATCCCCAGACCAAAGGTCTCACTTCACCTTGATAATCTATTATCAGGGTGATATGATCAAACTAGAGTCCAAAAACTTCAAGTGCTTGAACTAGAAACTTGGAAAAATCAATGGTTTTGAAAACCTTTAAAACCAAAGTGCATAACACTTAAAACCAAATTTTGAAACGTATTTAAAGCAAGATAATGATGAAAATAACAGGAATAATAAAGTGGAACTTGGATTTTGTCACAAACTTAAACACTTTTTTCTCATTCATAGAACAAAAGGCTTTACAAAGCTTTGACCAAAGAAACCAAGAACAAGAATAAATGTTATCTCTAAGACCCTTTATATAGAGGGTTTACAAGTTCTAGAATGCTGAAAATAAACTAAAACCCTAATGCTTGAAATTCTTGAATGACGTTGGGAGTTTGAATTTGTTTGACTGATCTTGGTGCAACATGTGACGCCAGTTGTTGTATAGTGATCTTAGGCGTTTATCTTAAGTTTAGGATGGAAGCAACTTTGTGAGGCGTTGATTCTCTGTGTGGTTTTTGTTTGGGAGTGAAAAGTGTGGTAGGGGAGGGTTGAGGTAGCATGTGAGGTGATGGTGATGGATGTTTAAGAGTGGGTTTAGATTTAGTTTAGTGGTAATCATGGATCTGGAGGAGATTAACAAAAACCCCCTTGATTATATAGGGTAATTAGATTAGGGTTTATGTGTTCTTGGCTGGGAAATTAGGCGAGTTTGATCCAGATTAGGGGTGTGGTTAGGTGTTAAGGCGCCAAATTTAAACTAATTATTAATTAGTTATAAACCGGTTAGTGGATAGGTGACGTGGTGAAAGGGTGGGATGTGATTGGTTAAGGTTGTTAGTGGGGTGAGGTGGTAGAGTGTGGTTGGTCTAGGTAACTTTGTTTGTCTCCCAGCTTTGGTCCATCAATTCTCTTCTTTGTTTCCTTTGTAGTTTTAACAACCCAAACTTCAATTCCTTTGTTAATTAAGTTTTTGTCTTTGCATTTTGACCACAAAAACTTTCCCAAGGTATGTTAAAGGACTTGATTTGTAATTTCTTGATTTTTGAAGGGCTATTCTTGACATGTCTTCATACTTTTAGGTCTTCACTTGTATACTTAACTTCTTGGAGGACTAAAAGTGACAAGTCTTCAATTTGTTTAGGGACCATTCTTGCCAATTCTTCAAAGTTGAGTCTCCTTTTTGTAAGTTTGACAAACTTTAGGGACAAAACTTGTAATTATGAACATACAAGGGTATAAAGTTACAATTATTAAATGATGAAGGACCCTTCTTGTACAATCTTCATTTCTTCGAGGACTTTTCTTGGAAAGTCAACACTTGGGTCCAGTATATTGTGCGTCTTATTTTCCCGTGTTAGTTTTTGATTGATTCTTGTGATCTTTTGTCATTTTCTCGATATCCGTACCTAAAATACACATTGAGCAAACACAAGCATATATATGGCCCTTAATATGATATTTTAACCGTTTTAAACCCGTTTTGGACGATAAAACTATGTATAAAAGCAGTCTCATTACTCCCCTACACTTATCACATTACGTACTTTGTTTAACTCGAGCTAAGGAAAGGTCTACTAAAGTGATTTTATTTTAGATATTATTAAGAATCAATTTTGAATCACAAAAGTATCAAAGTGAACCCGATACGAGGGCCTCCTCCATAAGCTCCAAGCATGAAATGAGAGAGAGCAACCCTAGAAACAAAAAAAATACAAAGGATAGGCACCCCCTACACTTCAGCACGACTATATTACCCTTTTATTAATCCTAACCTAGTACACTCTATTATAGATTATCTAACCTAGTTATTCAAGCTTGATTTAAGGAGTCTCTAGCTCGACTCTTCCAACAATGAATTAATTCATGGGGAAAATGAGGTTCTCTTGGACCATTTCAACGAAAATATCCTCCCCAAAATAATGCTTCACACGATGACGATTTACTTTGAAATTTGGGTCATTTGGTTGAGATGACTCAATAGTCCTATATGGAAACACTTGAGCTATAGTGAATGGACCGGTCCATCGTGACTTAAGCTTGCCCGCAAAAAGTTTCAACCGTGAGTTATAGAGTAAAACAAACTCTCCAAATTTGAACTCGCGGTTCTTAATCTTAACATCATGAAATTGCTTAGTTTTTTCTTTGTAAATCAATGAGTTTTCATAGGTATCGGTTCTAAGCTCATTCATCTCATTGAGTTGATCTTTCCTATGTGAACCGGCTTGATTAAGATCAAAGGTATCCCATTTAAGAGCCTATGAAGCCTCATGTTCCAACTCAAATGGGAGGTGGCATGTGTTTCCATATACAAGCCTATATGGTGTGCAACCTATTGGTGTCTTAAATGCGGTTCGAAAAGCCCACAATGCATCATCAAGTTTATATGACTAAGAAGCTCGATGCTCTCCCAGCGTACGTTCTAAAATTCTTTTCAAACCACGATTTCTGACCTCGGTTTGCCCATTCTTTTGTGGGTGATACGTGTTAGAAAGTCTATGGTTAACACCATATTTCATCATGATTCTTTTAAATTGATCATTACAAAAATGAGTCCCACGATCACTAATAATGGCACGAGGTACAACAAATCTAGCAAACAATTGCTTCAAGAATTTCACTACAACTCGAGCATCATTATTAGGCAAGGCTTTAGCCTCAACCCACTTGGAAACATAATCCATCGCTAAGAGTATGTACTTATTCCCCTTAGAAGATGGAAAAGGTCCCATAAAATCTATGCCCCTTACAACAAATATCTCACATTCTTGTATGAAATTTTGTGGCATCTCATCTCTTTGATTAATTTTTCCTTGTCTTTGACATACATCACAATATTTCACCATCTCTTGGGCATCCTTGTAGATTGAAGGCCAATAGTAACCCGAATCAAAGACTTTCTTAGCCGTGTAATTAGGCCTAAAATGGCCCCCGTGCGTCCTTTATAGCAAGCCTCTAGGATCTTAAAAGCTTCAGGCCCATCTACACAACGTCTTATGATTTGATCCGTACATTGCCTAAAGAGGCAAGGGTCATCCCAAAAGTAGTACGTAGCTTCTTTGAGAAACTTCTAATTTTGTTGGGAAGTAAGACCCTCAATTAGCACATCCCCCATAAGATAGTTTGCAATATCCGCAAACTAAGGGGTGACATCCTCTTGTGAAGAGATAGACATGAGTTCCTCAAGTGGAAAATATTCATTTAGTTCCTTATGAGGCAATTCTCCTTAAAAAGGATGCTCAAGTCTACTCAAATGATCCGCGGCTAAATTCTCAGCTCCTTTCTTATCACGAATCTATAAAAAACTCTTGGAGCAACAAAACCCATCTTAACAATCTAGGCTTAGCATCTTGCTTTTTCATAAGGTATTTAAAGGCGGAATGGTCCGTATACACTATGGTCTTCGAAAGAACAAGATAGGGGCGAAATTTCTCAAAAGCATACACAATGGCTAACAATTCTTTTTCCGTGGTAGTGTAATGCAATTGAGCACCCGTCATTGTCTTACTAGCATAGTGTATAGGTTGAAAGTGTTTATTTATTCTTTGTCCCAAAACGGCTCCCACAGCATAATAACTAGCATCACACATGAGCTCAAAAAGCAAATCCTAATTTGGTGAAACCAAAACTAGAGCCTTAGTCAATTTTTCCTTAAGGATCTCAAAAGATTTTAAACACTCTTGTGTGAATATGAAAGGAGCCTCTTTTTCTAAGAGGTGGGTCATGGGTCTAGCTATCTTAGAAAAGTCTTGTATGAAACGTCTATAGAAACCTAAATGTCCCAGAAAGCTCCTAACTCCTTTCATAGTAGTTGGTGGGGGAAGTTTAGCAATAACATCTACTTTAGCACGATCCACTTCTAGTCCTTTGTTAGAAATCTTATTTCCTAAAACTATCCCTTCTTTAACCATAAAATGGCACTTCCCCCAATTTTGAACAAGGCGGGGTTCTTCAAACATTTTAATCATACATTCTAAATGGGAGAGACAAGAGGTGAATGAATCTCCAAACACAAAGAAATCATCCATAAACACTTCCATGGTATGCTCTATCATATCATGAAAGATTGCCATCATACACCTTTGAAATGTTCCAGGAGCATTACACAAACCAAAAGTCATTCTCTTGTAAGCAAATGTGCCATAGGGACAAGTGAATGTTGTCTTTTATTGATCTTTTGGATTAATGGGTATTTGGAAATAACCCGATAGTCCATCAAGAAAGCAATAGTATTCATTTCCCGCTAATTGTTCTAGCATTTGGTCCATGAAAGGTAAGGGAAAATGGTCTTTCCTAGTGGCATCATTAAGCTTTCGATAATCTATACAAACTCTCCAACCCGTGACAAGTCTTGTGGTAATTACCTTGTTGTTTTCATTTGGAACAACGGTGATTCCACCCTTTTTAGGCACACAATGCACCGGGCTAACCCATGGGGAGTCGGTCATACTCGCATCAAGGAGTTTGATAACTTCCTTTTTATTACTTCATGGATTTTTGGGTTAACCCTTCTTTGGTTTTGAATGGCGGGATTATAATCATCCTCCATAAGGATTTTGTGAGTACAAAAGTTAGGATCAATCCCCCTTATGTTGGATATTTTCCAAGTAATAGCCTTTTTTGCTTCTTAAGAGCTTCTATAAGCTTTTTATTCTCATCTTCTTTCAAGCCTTTAGCAATGATAACGGGTACCTTATCATCTCCCTCTAAGAAATCATACTCAAGGTGAGATGGTAAATCCTTAAGCTCTAAAGTAGGTGGACTCTTAATAGAAGGTTTCACTAATGAAGGATCATAACTTGTAACTTCCTTAGGAGTATATGGAGAAGTATGGTCTTCATTGATAAGTTTCTAAATGGTACGAATATCTTCTTCCCAATCAGTGGGAGAATCGTCATATGGTAAATCCACATCTCCTAAACTTGCCTCAAATTCTTGTAGAAGAAAATCACTTGCTCCAAAAAGAGTCAAGGAAGGAGCAATGGAAGCTACGGTCTCAACATGTGGAATGTCCTAATTACTACTCTTGCAAGCATCATGAAAGTGTTCATCAGATACTTCATCAAGAACATCGACAATGTTACCGGTTTCACACCCTTGAGATTTCTTAGTTACTTTTCCCATCTTAAACACAACTTTCTCATCCTCAACCCTCATAATGAGTTCCCCTTCCGCCACATCAATAAGAGTGCGACCGGTCCTTAAGAAAGGTCTTCCTACAATAAGGAGAACTCTAGGGTCCACATCATAGTCGACAACTACAAAATCCACGGGGAATGTGAATTTATCAACTCCAACAAAAACATCTTCTACAATCCCCACCGGATAAGCAATTGAACCGTTTGCTAATTCGAGTTTCATTCTAGTAGGTGTAAGCTCGAGAAAAGAGAGTTGTTTCTAAACCGACAAGGGCATCAAATTTATGCTAGCACCAAGGTCCGCTAGTGCCATACAATTCTCTACCCCGGGAAATTACATGGAATCAAGAACCGTCCCGGATCACCAAGTTTAATAGGTAAAGTCTTCAACAACACCGCAGAAAAATTCTCGTTCAATGAAGTGTTAGGCATATCAACCACTTTTTCTTTGTTTGAGAGAAGGTCCTTAAACATCTGGCAAACTTAGGCATGTAAGCTAAAGCCTCCGCAAAAGATATGTTGATATTCAATTGCTTAAACATCCTCAAGAAGTTGGACACTTGAATGTCATCCTTGTTCTTTAACTTATCTTTCCTTAACCGAGAAGGGTAGGGTAGATTAGGTTTGGGTAAAGGTTGAGTAGAGGGTGTTGGAGGACTCTCCTCATGGGTTTCTTCAAGGGTAGGCTTAAAAGGTGTAGGGTTGGTTAATGGTGGAATGTCACAAGGAGGGATCATAGGAGGAATCACCAAAGGGTAAGTAGGAGTACTCATTATTACCTTTAGGCCTTGTTCCCCCTTTTATGGCAGAGGAATGGAAGGTCCCATGGTGGTTTTCCCACTTCTTGTAGTGATTGCATTGACATTGGCCCTAGGATTGGTTTGAGTATTGGAAGGTAAAGCACCTTGAGGTCGTTGGTTTAAGAGCAACATGAATTTATTGTTTTCTCATCTTGCATTGCCCTCAATTGATCTTGAGTTCTTCTTTCACTCTCACGGATCCTTCTTTCATTCTCTTGATTCATCTTATGAAGTAGCTCAATTTTTTTTATTTTGTCCATTCCTTTGATTATATTCTTTGTTTTGGAAAGGTGGAGGTGGATTGTGAAACCCTTGGTTATTTCTATGAAAATTGTTCCCTTGGTTTTGAATGTTATTTGTCCCTCTATTGTTGTTATTCCCTTAATAATTTCCTCTTGGCCTTAATCATTTGTGATTGTTTGGTTGGGTTTGGGTGGGTTGTTGGGGAGGGAAACCCAGTGGAGCAAGGTAATTATTGGACTTGTATGAAAGGTGATTAGGACTGATGTTTGGTTTAAAGTGTGCTCTTCCATCATCATTATAAGCGTAACATTCTCCTTGATAGCTTTGAACTTTGTCACAATGCAACTATGAGTGAGGACCTCCACATGTCTCACAAGACAGGGTGATGGCATTGACATTGTTGGTAGAAGAGTTGCTCAACTCAAGTTTCATAAACTCTTGGAACATAACATGAGATTAGTTAAACCGTTGAAGTATTTGTTCATCAATTGATTTAATAGCACTAGCATGCACAACATGTACCACCTCTTCTCTATCCCTATTTCTTTAAACCATGGATTTTGTCTCAGTGATTTCCTATGCATCTTGGGTGGACTTAGCAAGAATGTTCCCACCCGTGGCCGAGTTAAGGGAATCTTGATGGTGTGGTCTCAAGCTATTGTAGAAGGTATGGTGAACTTGGTCAAAACCGTGGTTAGGGCACTTTCTTAACAACTCTTTGAACTCTTCCCAAGCTTCATTAAAGGTTTGATCTCTCTTTTGTTGAAAACCTATGATTTGGTTCCTTAATGCGGTGGTTCGTGAAGGTGGAAAAAACTTGTTCTTAAATTTCTTCTTTATGTCCTCCCAAGTGAGAATGTTATTTGAGGGTTGCTTATCTAGCCAAATCCTAGGATTTCCCTCCAGAGAGAAAGGGAATAAGATCAACTTAGTCGCCTCTTGAGGTACCCCCATTATACTTGATGGTATTACAAATGGACAAGAATCTCTTGATATGGTCATGAGGGTCATCCATAGGTCTCCCTAAGAAAGGTATGGTAGAAACCATTTGTATCACACATGTTTTAAGTTTAAAATTGTTGGCGGCTATCTCGGGAATGACTATGGCATCCACATTCCCATCCATGTTGGATTGGAAATCTCAATCAATGGTCTATTGTACATGGCTTCATTTAAGTGGTCGAAAGCACGATGCTCGTGTTCAGCTTGAGGGACGGCTTTGTTCTTATTCTTCTTCCTTTTTGGAGGAAGTGGTACATCACTAGGTATATGTGCATGCGATCGAGTGCGCATGCAACTCAACACAAGGTATGAGAGAGGAGCTCTTAGTCGACTTTGAAAGATAATAGATTATCTCCTTCGAGGTTCAATAGTGAAAACCACAAGAAAGTATAATATATATGTAATACTAGTTGGGCGGCAAAACCCCCAACAAGCCTTCCTTCTTGAAATACTTACTAGTAAATGGGGGAATTAGATGGCGCAAAGTTCTTAAGTACTTGTTTCCCTTAGGATTTCATTTTATAGCAAAGCCGCCTATCTATTCACTTAATAGTTCGTATTTCTCGAATTCTTGCTTATTGAAAGTAATTATCTATTTTTGCCTTTATTTTGTTTTATCGATACACGTATTTGGAACCGGAACACCCTCAACTACCGTGTATTGCCAAGGTAATACTTATGGAAGTAGGTAGATTGATTGTTCGTATCTACGTATACTTAATTACATATAATAATATAAAGAAAATATTTTTGTATTTATTTGATTTTTATAGAAACTATAATATGTACGTAAAAATGAGTGAATACAATATATACAATATATTTTTGGTGTAATCTTTTAGGAAAAAGACTACTTTTTATTTTTCAATTTTTTGGTTCAATTCTTAGGAAAGAATTGATTTTTGGGATTTTTTTTATATTTGAGATTTTTTTTATATTTTTGATGTTTTTGATATAGCAAAAATAAACTTCCACAAGGGTACGGATCCCAAAATCCAATATGTAACCGTCAATCAATCGTCAATCTCCACGTAAAAAACCGGTAGCGGCACCATTTGATATTTGTCTTTTTCAAGTTCGTTTTTCTCTCAATATCTTTACGAATTGAATGATCGATATCAATCAAGTCACTTTATTGTTCTTGATATTTGATTGTCAAGATTATGGTATTCTATTTCTACTTTCCACAAAACCGTCAAAAGTGTAAAAATATTACAGTCTACGTAATCGTACTAATCTAAAAACAATTGCACATACCAACATATAAGCACAAATTACAACCAAATAATGCACAACAAGTATTTAATGCCAAAATGTGAAGTATAGGGACTAAAAATGTAAATGTGCAAAGTATGGGGAATGGAAATGTAAATTGAACAAACTACTAACCAAAAGTAACAATTATAACAAACTATGTAACTGAAATAACAAACCTAACAAAATACAAGGACTAATGAGCAACCCTAGAAAGTATTAAGTATATTTCCAACAAACTAGCAACTTCCCAAATTCCAGGGACTGATTTGCAATTAATCAAAGATTTTCACTAAGAACGGGCTTAATCAAAATTAAGCCATATCAAGAGTTCTAGTGAATCAAATAAGCTCAAACTGGTCTCAAAAGATTCACAATGAAAAATTAGCTAGTCATTATCAAGGAGAAAAGTTGGGATGGTCTTAAACTCAATAAGCAATTTCTAATAAGCTACTTTTAAGAGAACAACTTATCTAAATAAGCATTAGGTCTGATTTTCACAAGAAATGTTTAAAAGCCCAAAATATTGACACTATCCAAGAAAATTTGAGAAACATCCACAGAATAAGCCAGAAAATCGAATAAGCTCAAACAACTTATATTGACCAAGTTTGACCAGCGTTGACCAAATTTTGACCAGGTTCAAATCTTGTTTTTATGACTTATACAACTAAATTGTGCAATAATATGGCCAGGTTAATGAAGAGAATCAGTGGGAATTGAAAATAAGCTATGACAGATATAAGCTATTATCGTAGAGACTTTCAATGGCTTCTAGCTTATTCTATAATGAAAACTGTATCTAATGGTTTATCAACCTTGAAAGCTAGGATGTTGGACTTTCAAATGAACCAAGAAACAAGTTCTAGTACAAATATTTGAGCTAGTTATGCTGATTTGAAAGTGGATTATTTTAGACTTCAATGACTAACCCAAAGTGTTTTAGTACCATTTACCTTTTTGACTAATAGTTTGACTTCCAAAACTTGCTCAATTGCTATTGACCAGTATTAAAGTGTATGTAAACAAGTTTTACTCACTATCACTAACTGAATCACAAGATAGCAAATTATCCAAACACCATTTATGGACTTAAATGGAAATTAAGCTATGTAAAGCAGATTTATACTAACAGATCAAGACTATAAACTATCTAAACATATCAACAAGAACACAAGGATAAAATAACAGCCAAAATCAAGCAAGAATACACTATAACTAAGAATTGAGCATGCAGATTACTTTTTAGAGGAAATGTAAAAAGAATATGAACTTTTTAGCTAATGATGCCTCCTTTGATGGAGAAGAGAGTGTTGAACTCTCTTTGAGCTTATTCTACACCTTATCACCAAACAACTTCAACCAAATCAACATCAATCATCATTATTCATCATCACTGAATCTGCTACAAGTCTTCTCATGAACTTTTGGCTAGAACTGGTAAAGAACTTGACTACAACAAAGTTTGATCACTTGGAAAGACTTCCAAAACACTTAATTGATTCAGTTATTCAATACGAATAACAGAATGACAAAGATGAGCATATGAAGAGTAGATGCAGTAAGGTAAAGTAGAGAATTGAGAAATTTATGAAATGAAGTGTGTTATTAATGGTGAAATCTGTTACAACTGCCTAACTAACTCACTTAGAGTGGCTGTCAATCACTCTAAGTAGTTATAACTAGTGAAAGGAAAACATAAAAGGAGATTAATCTAAGTGTGTGTGTTTTCACACTTTTCTACATTACATGAAATGAGCTATCCATCCCTATCTATAGACGAAATGTGAGATGTAGGTGAGCTCCAGGAAGTGTCCCATCCAATGAGAATCTTCCAGATGTAAAAAAACTGTCAAAGCTTCTTCAAGTGTTCTTCATAGAATTGGGGGAATTTTCTTCTCTTAATTTCATCATAATTAAGCAGTTGGGTTGAGCTCGTCTTGTCATTGCGAGTACTTTTCATGTTGGCAAGTGTCTTTGATATGGCCTCTATAAGAATCCACGATCTGGTGTTGAGTTGTCCACGTGGCTTGATATAATTAGATGTTAGGGAAGCACACGGATCATATTCTTTAAAATGAAATATGATTGGTTGGTTTTTCTAGTGGAGTGTACTGTTGTGATTTGCTAGCCGTCTTCTCTTTCTTCATTAATGAGCATTATTTGGCAATCCGTGGCAATGTAATACTCGTTTCTTATTTGCTAAGAGTTGTTTCACTTGGATCAAACTTGAATTAAGTATCAAAATGGCAGATGTAGCCCCTCGGATTTTGGAAGCTTGTTGTTTTGATCTATGCACTTCATAAACTTGATATAAACAGCCCTTTGTCTTGGAGTTTCAACAACATTGACCCTTTGACTTTGGTTGACTTTCTTCATAAGCTCTTTGACTTTGTTGAATTTACACTTTAAGTCCTTCTTCTTTAGCAGATTTTCATGAAAGGTCCTTGATCTTTGGTGATTTGTCACAATGAGTCCTTCTTTTTTCTTTTTCTTGATATTAATGCCTTGAAATCCGTGTTTGCACGAAATCGTGTCATTTTACCTACAAAATCACAAACAACAAAGAATACCCCATAATACTTCTTTTTCACATAAAAGTTGGTATTTTTCTTTGTATTTTAGGGTTTGATTTGTTATAATTGATAGGAGATTTCACTCATATCAGCGTGTGTGTATTGACTACCACAAATTGAATGATGCCATACGAAAAGATCGTTTTCCTCTACCCTTCATGGACCAAATGTTGGAAAGACTTGCGGGGAACAAATTCTTTTGTTTTCTCGATGGTTTTTCTGGATATTTCCAAATACCAATCGAACCATCTGATCAAGATAAGACCACCTTTACGTGTCCCTTTGGAATGTTTGCTTATAGGCGTATGTCGTTTGGTCTTTGCAATGCACCTACAACTTTTCAAAGGTGTATGATCGCGATCTTTCGAGATATGCTTGAAGTATCCATGGAAGTCTTCATGGATGATTTCTCAGTCTTTGAAAACTCATTCGAGTCTTGCCTTTTAATCTAGAACATATGCTCATACGATGCAATCAAGCTCATCTTGTGCTCAATTGGGAGAAATGTGACTTCATGGTAGCTGAAGGAATTATTCTTGGTCACAAAGTCTCCGGAGCCGGATTAGAGGTAGACAAGGCTAAGATTGAAGTGATATCCAAATTACCACCACCCAATAATGTTAAATACGTTAGAAGTTTTCTAGGTCATGCGGGATTCTACCGCCGATTCATAAAGGATTTTTCCAAAATCCCTAGACCGATGACCAAACTTCTAGAAAAAGACATAGTCTTTGAATTCAACGAAGAATGCATGAAGGCATTCGACAAGCTTAAATACAAGTTAACGAATGCACCAATCATGGTTTCACCGGATTTGTCGCAATCGTTTGAACTTATGTGTGATGCAATCGATTTTGCTGAAGGAGCCGTATTAGGACAACGCAAAGGAAATTATTTACGTCCTATACACTTTGCGAGGAAAACTCTAAATAGCACGCAACTCAACTACACAATCACCGAGATATAACTACTTGTCGTAGTCTTTGCTTTCGACAAATTCTGCTCCTATCTTGTGTTGTCGAAAATGATTGTATTCACCGACCATTCTATGTTGAAATATATATTCTCTAAGCAAGATGCTAAGTCGTGTCTTATTAGATGGATTTTACTACTCCAAGAATTAGACATAGAAGTTCAAAATAAGAAAGGAGCAGAAAACGTAGCAGCCGATCATTTGTCGCGACTTGAAAATACAAACATGGAAGAGTTAAGGGACGAAGGTATCGACGATTACTTTCCCGATGAAACTCTTATGAAAATCACTACGGATGAGCCCGAATCTCTGTGGTTTGCAGATTTTGAAAATTACCTAGTTAGAAGAATTATAAGAAAAGGTTTTACTTATCACCAACGATGTAAATTCTTTTCCGATCTCAAAACACTATTTATGGGAAGATCCCTATATTTTCAAAGTATGCCCCGGTGGCATGATTAGGAGATGTGTTTATTGTGCGGAAACAAGAAAGATCCTTGATGTATGTCATCATGGCCCTACTGGGGGACATTATGGTCCTTCCACCACCGCGAAAAAAGTCTTTGATGCTGGTTTTTATTGGCCAACAATTTTTAAGGAGGCTCATACTCTAGTCCAAAATTGTGATGCTTGCCAAGGTACCGGTAACCTCTCACGAAGAGATAAGATGCCTCAAGACGTCATTCAAGTTAGCGAAATATTTGACATATAGGGAATTGATTTCATTGTACCCTTTCCCAAATCCCATAAGTTCGAATACATCTTAGTCGTTATTCATTACGTATCAAAATGGGCAGAAGCCGAGGCTCTATCCATGAATGATGCACGAGCCATAATCAATTTTCTAAAAAACTTTTCTCTCGTTATAGAATGTCGAAAGCTTTAATTAGCGATCGAGGATCCTATTTCTGTAATAAGCAAATGGAGAAGATCTTAAAGCGTTATGGAGTAACCCATCGCTTTGCCACTGCTTATCATCCACAAACGAGTGGACAAGCTGAAAATACCAACAGAGCCTTAAAACGAATATTCGAAAAAATGGTGAAGGACAATCCTTTCGTTTGCTCAAGGAAACTTAACGACGCTATCTGGGCATTCTGAACAGCTTACAAAACACCAACTGGCACAACACCTTATCGTTTGTTGTACGGTAAAACGTGCCATTGGCCCTTCGAAATAGAACACCATGTTTATTGGGCATTAAGAAGCTGTAATCCTGATCTCAAGGTCGCCGGAGAAAACCGATTCTTGCAATTTCACGAACTCGATGAATTAAGGCTCCAAGACTATGAGAATTCTAAACTTTACAAAGCTCGTACCAAAGCTTATCATGACAAGAAACTTCGAATAAGAAAAGAATTCAAGAAATAAGATAAAGTTATCTTGTTTAAAATGAGGTATAAATTCAAAGATCCAAAGCTTAGACAAAATTGGTATGGTCCTTTTATAGTTAGACATGGATACTCGTCCGGTTATGTTGAATTATATTACAAAAATGGAGCTAGCTTCATTGTTAATGGACACCGTGTTAAACTATATCATGATGAATCAAGTAAGGACTTTCCACTCGATAAAAATAAAGAAAACTAAAAAGAAGTATGAGTCGGCTGATGACTCAATAATAAAATAAGCGCTCCTCGGGAGGCAACCCGTGTGTTTTAAGTGTGATTTTCTTTTTAAAAATAAATTCATGCTAACACCCCACAATTTTGTAACCAATGTTCCGCTTAAGTGTGAGTGGGTGTAGCATGTGTCGTTTTATAAAAACCTATAAAAACAAAAAGTTAAGTGTTTTTCGTATATTTGTGTGTTTTATCTTTTTTATAGGTACCACAAATTGAAGGCGAAGACAAGACTTATGTGTATTCTTTATGATGCATGATATGCCCGTGATTCTGGTTTTTCTCTTATTTCCCCAACTTTTGTTCAGTTTTATCAAATTGAGGACAATGCTCAACTTAAGTGTGGGGGGTTGTAGGAAAACGAGAAATGTTGCTTAATTGCCATATTTTTGGGCCATTTGATTTTTTTTGTGTACTTGTTTGCCATTGTAAATAAAAAGTTCAAGCAAAATGTATATAAATAATTAAGAAATTATCCAACCGGTAATTTTGAAGATTTGAGATATATTTTTATGTCAAGCTTACCGAAGTCAAAGTGCCTCATATAATATAGAAGAAAAATCTAAAAATAGGAGAAAGTTGCAAGTTCGATGTTTGTCAATACAACATTAACTTTTCAAGTATGTTGATCAATGGCTAGGAGTTTTATCCAAGTAAAAATAAAAAAAAAGAAAAAGAAAAAGAAAGAAAAAGTCAAAAAGAAAAATGAATAGCCAGTGAGCTATAATATTATGAAATTGAAGGAAGAAAACGAAATAAAAGGTATCGATTAGCCAACGTGCTAAGTCATGATACATGTTGCTTCAATTCATATGTTGCTAGTATAGTATATAGTTAGGAATAAAAGAATTTTTCGACTTTTATGGGTATTGACTTTATATCTCAATTTGTCAACTTAAAAACTTAAACCGACGAGTTTTATCTTGTAATTGTACTTGGTAGACTTGCAACGAATTTTTATAAGTCACATGTACCTTTGGATTTAATTTTCTTTCCTTCTTGCTTGAGGGAAAATAAACTTAAGTGTGGGGATTTGATAACACCCAAATCCAACATGTTTTAGGAGCGTTATCCGTGCTTTTGTACATGTATATTGATTATATCTATAATGCTTTTGTGCATAATTGTGCGAAAATGTGTTTGAAAGTCTATGTGTAGCCAATTGCATGGATGAAGTATAAAGCGATGCAATAATGAAGATTAGTACGAGTACGGAGAATCCTAGTCAAGTTCAAGACCCGTATACGAGTTACAAGCCTTTGAAGATCTATTTCGGGTGCAGAACAAGTGTTTTCAAAGAGTGTACAAGCCTTACAAGTAATCTCAACTTGGGAGATGCAAGAGAAATTACGTAGCTAGTTTTAGTGTCAAGTGTGCAAGTCACTCAACATGGAAGTAGATGCCAGCAGTGTAAATATGTTGCCAGCCATCTTCACTTTCCACCAGCTCTTTTTCACTCATTTGCCACTAGCATTGTGAGAAAGTTGCCAACATAGTTCATTTGCCACCCTCTCCTTTCATGTAGGCATATTTCTACTACAAGTTACTTAGCCTTCTTGAAGTATCTAAAGAAGACACAAGAACCTTCTATGGAAGAGTCTAGATTATCTTTGGCTACAAGCAAATTCCTTTGCCAACAAGCCATGCATTCACTCCAAGCCTTTGATTTATCAATAAATAATACCCATGGGGTCACAACTTTGATATCTATTTCATAACTCACTAGTGTGTGTTATTGCAACTTAATTTACCACAAAATAAACTCTCTCAACCTTGTCCAAAGTACTATTCCCGGATTTAAGCAAGGAGGTGCTAGAAAAGTCAGTTTTGGAGCCCAAGAAGCAAAGTTAACATCACCAAACTCTTAGGAATCATTACCTTAACCATTAGCACTATATTTATACTTTGTAAGACTCTTGATTATGACTTCTAAGGCTATTATTTCTGAGTTTATTTCAATGTTTAATATGAGTGGCTAAATTCCATTCTACACTTGGTATGATGATGTTTGTGGTATGAAATTGTGGTTGTGATTGTGATTTATGTCTTATTCTGTTAATGCAAAGCAATGCCTAAAAACATTGTTAGTGCTAACTAATCTTTCTTAGTTTTGATCAGGACAAATTACAAAGACATTTATTGACAAACACAATCATAAAACGAATTATCTTACAAACACTATCATCAAGGTAATAATCATTACACTAACATATCTTAATCATGCTTAGTGATCATAAAAGTGATTAGCCTTAAAACTCACTTTTATCAAATGTGACAAAAGATTTTCAATAAACTTTATTTTTATGAAATCTTTTATTAAAATTAAAATATAAATTTGAATATGGCATATTTCAAATTCTATAAGAATATCCTTTGAAGGTTTAAAAAGCCTCAGATATTTCAAATCCACTAAAAGACAAAAAGGAGCGGAGTCTACCTCCGCGGTTCCTTAAGTGCCTACGCGGTTCTCTATCGATAAGGAACCACCTAGGTAGATAAGGAACGGCCCTCAGCTAGCCATTAGGTTTTTGTCTTCTATAAATAGTGGATCGAATCTGCATTTTCAATAACCCTTTTTGGACATCTCTTTCAGCCTTCTTTCTCCTTTATAATCCTAATCATTTGTAAATAATCACTTAATGTGTTAAGTATGTTTACTTATGATTATCCTCTTGATCTCCTTCTTTACCTTTTCCAAGGAGAAGATCACTCACACACTTCTGATGTGATTAAAGATGAAGCCTTGATGAAGATCATCCTCTCCTAAAGATCTAGTCTTGTTCATCATTTGTTTAATTGTGTCTTGTGTAGATCCAATGTATTTGTGAATACTTGGACTAGTTGTGTTCATCCAAGTTATTTGTGAATACTTGGATTAGAGTTGTGTAAATCCTTTGCATATTTGTGTGCTTGGATTTGTGTTGTGTAGATCCAAGTTACATGTGTGTACTTGGAAATGGTTAGTTGAGTTGTAATAAGTTGTGTTAGTTCTCACTAAACTATAAAGTGATTTGGTTGTGTCTTATGAGTTCTCACTAAACTATAAAGTGATGTGTAGTTGTGTTGTGTGAAGTTCTCACTTAGCTTCAAAGTGAAGAGTCGTGAAGATTGGTTCTAGCTTTGGATTAGAACTCGACATCTAGCCTTGTGTCAGAAAATGATGAAGTGCGCAACGTTGTGAATATTGGTTCTATCTTTAGATTAGAACTCGACATCTAGCCTTGTGTCCTAAAATGGTGAAGTCAGCGACGTTGTGTAGATTGGTCCTAGCTAGGATTAGGTCTCGACATTTAGCTTAGTGTCGGAAATTAATGTAAGCGATGTTGTAAGGTTTTCTCCGCAAAGAAGGGAGCTTGTGGATATAGTGGAAATCTCGAGTAGGTGTACTCGAGGAGTGGAGTAGGAACGAGGATAGAGCCTCGTTCCCAAACCACTATAAATCTTGGTGTCTTCCTACTAGGTTGTTTCTTTCCTTACTCCTTACTTACCTTCATCATCATTACACTTACTACTTATTGTTAATGCATTAGAATTGAACCTAATCATTATGCAACTAGCTTTCAAGTAAAAGAAGGTTTTGACACTCACCTAATTGAAAGTAATTTTAATTAGTAGACAAACCGAACATAAACTATTCAACCCCCCCCCCCTCCTTTCTAGTTTCTATAATTGGTATCAAAGCGATGGTGACACAAGATCTTTGAAGTATATTGTACTTTAAAACTTGGATCGATCCGTTGTCTCCTCAAATTAGAAGGTTAAGTTGTACTAAAGTTTTTCTTTGGTCAAAACTATCTTCTATTGAAAATACGCCTTTTAATTGGTAATATTGCATCTCATTTAGATTAGTAGTATTTATGCATTTTAGATTTACTCTTGAAAGATCAATCATTCAGTTGATTATGGATTGAGTTACTTACACTTGTAGAAGACTCATCTTCTTTGATTTCCAACATCACTGAATGATGATATCAAGATGGATGGGAGTGATACTAGTCTTTGAAGACTTAGTAGTCACTTTAGTCATGGTTGGGCTTTTCATTGATTCCTTGGAAGCTTGGAATGCAATTTGTGGCTAAGGTACGTTTTCGTTCTTCCACACGCCCTATTGATCATTCTTTTGATCATTAATTGACTATATGCTTGTTCTTGGCATCCTTGCCTTGATATTTGTTTGTGGTTTGGGATTCTTCCTTTTTTCCCTCTCAAACCATCATTGCTTGGATAACTCACTATGGAGATGTAGAGTTAGTTAGTAGAAGCTTAAAGTATCAAGCATGATGTGACAATCCGTCAATTTATGGTCAATATTTTATTCTCAATATTTATTTGAAAATATTATTTTATGAACTCACTTATTTTTGGGAAGAAATTTAGATTTACGTCTTGGAGTAGCATCGACTACGTCTAAACCGGAGGATTCAACGTTACGTGCTTACGTTTACATACACTGTCTTTGGTGACAGTCCGACATTTCAGAAAATAAATTTATTTGTGAATATTATTTTGGAGTTTTAAATTTGTGTTGGTTCATAAACTCACAAATTTAAGAGAAGAGAGTAGGACTTACGATTTTATTTTAACGTCCTTTACGACTAAACCGGAAACCTTAGGATTACGTATTTACGTTTTCGAACTCCGTTTTTGATGAAACAATTTTTATTAGATTCGTTTTGTGCCGTTGATTCATAATTTATAAAAACGTTTTTCGTAAAACGACCCGAGGGCACGCAAATCGAGGAAACTAGAATCGAGGAATACCCGTAATTAAATGGGGATGAGACAAGAATAAACTTAGCCCACCCCCACTCTAAAACCGGCCTAAAGAAGCTAAACACCATGAGGTGTCAACTTGTAAGATACAAGTTGCACACTTGTTACACTAGCTTCACTTTGAAGCTACTTCCACCCCACTAACTAGTCAAAACCATCAAACTACTCACATTTCACACTTGCACACATGCAAAACCACTCTCAAAACTCTCTCACCCTCCATTTTTGGCCGTCCCTACTCCACCATCAAACACCACCTTTGATCTTGATTCAACCACAAAGCTTATGTTATTTACATATATGTTGAAGCCCTCTTGAAACTCTATTGATTGGTGGTGCTTATAACATCCAAGGAGGAGTATTCATGGTGTCTTGGGGCTGATTTTCCACAATGAGTTCATGAAGCATGGTGGTCATGAAGATGGTCTTGGTGCATCACAAGTTTCTCCATCAAAAATCCATGTTTTGATCAACCTACATCATCATGGTGGTATGAAGATTGTCCTCCTTATCTTCTTGTTAATTTGATTATGTAAACATGTATTTTATTTCCTATTGTATATGTATATGATGATTATATGATGATAAAAATGTTATGTGGGGATTTGTTGTTGATGAATATGATTAAAGTGGTGAAAAACTATAAGAAACAAGGTTAAAATCATGCTTAATTTACATGGCTGTATAAAACAGTAAAGAAACAGGTCATGGACTGATAAAATGATGAAGTAGAATACATTTACAGTAAGCTATGGGTCTTGTACACATGTGAGAGTTGGTCATGCAATGGAATCATTGTAATGAGTGAGATATGATCAAAACAAGTTTAAGGTATAAATCTGAGGTTACTGTTTTGGACGATTTTTAGAAAATATTTAGATGATGATTAAACAGTAGCTATAGAAGAGTTAAATGTAGCACATATCATTTAGTTTATGTGATAAAAATTTGAGCTTCTATCTCCATATAGAACTCAAGATATGGCAGTTTTGGTGGAAGTAAAGATAAAAATCAGATTTTTGGAAATTAAAGTATATTACTATTATATAAGCACTCAAAATTTAATAGTATAAAATGTAAAATTAAAACCCACTAACTTATGGATTTTATTTATATAAATATGTTAAAGGTTAAATAAGTATACATTTTATAAAAATGGTAACTTGTTAAGTTTTATAAGTTATAAAACTATAAACATGATTTTTACGACTTTTTCGGCTATCGCCGTAAAATTAACGTTTTTGTTAAATAAAACTTAGATGGTTGGACCCGTCTAATGAAAACTTTATAAAACTTATACACTGATATATAGACATGTATAACAAGTAAAAACCAATAAAACCCGAACTATAGGGCATACGGACATTAACGAGCTAAGTAAACATATTGGACTAATACTTGGGCTAATAATTGAACTAAATAAGATAAACACCCATAAAAAGAACTTATTGGGCTTAACCCATTTGGGCCCAACTTGAAAGTGTATGTACTGATAATATAAGTACAAAATGGATTAAAATAAGTTAAATAACTTATAATAAGCTTATTGGACTTAATACACGTAAATGGGTAAAACTAGTAAACTAGTATAAAAGTTATCGACATATAACACAAAAATGAGTAAACGAGAATATGTAAACCCACTTGATCATCATATATATATAATCATCATATGTATACATAATTGTTATTTTTATAAAGTCATTGGACAAGAGTCTAAAACGAGTATTATTTGTCTAGGTTTCCGTGATTGAAGCACGTACCGTATGTCCGAATTGCCGATAACCCGCCTTCCCATATCAACGTGAGTTCATAGCCTCACACTCTTTTAAATGTTTTTATAAATGTTTTATAAACCCTCGAGGGAGATAACATGTTAGTTTTTATAAAATAGGACACCATTTGTCCCGATTATTTGTTTATTTATTTGGACCCGAATGATTGAATGACCCGATTGTATGACCCGATAAATGATTAAAGGACCCGATAGATGAAATCAAATGGATTATTAAAGTTAGGTTATGTCACTAAAAGTCCCATTAGCATGAATTGTGAACTACCGGGAGTTGGTAGACGCTTGTGCATATAATAGTACTATTTGGGGACGATCACCCCAGTTCGCGCCTTGACGGTTGATCCCCGTCGTGCCACATTGATTGGTAAGCGAATTTATGTATGAGAAGATTTCCATAGCGTGACCTTTGTGACGACACGCTACTTTAGATGGGCAAAATTGGTATCGGGTTAGCTACCCGTTGTTGGTTTAGTAAGGTAACAATGTCATGCGGCTTATAATAATCCAAATTAACGAAATACTAATAGACGCTCCGAATTACGATGTATTGCCTGACTAGCAATACAGGGTCATACTATTGATATTATATTTGTGTTTTGGTTTTCATAACCATATTCATATAACGGTTTTTATTTGATTTTATACAACGTCATAAGACGTATTGTATGATGTTTTTACGACATTGGCTCGTATAATGATTTTTAAGGCAAATGCCTATATTATGATTTTCGATAAGGATTTGTATAAAACGACTTTGGCTATTTTATGGCCTATTAAAATGATTTGTACAAAATTATTTTCAGTAATAATTTTATACTGATATTATATTGATGGAATTTATTAAATTCTATGAATTCACTCGGCGTTATCGCTGACCTTTTCCTTTAACATGTTTTATCTCAGGTACTTGAAGGTAATTCTCGGGAAGACGACAAGAATTCATGGCCCGCACTTAAACAATATTTTTCCATTCAAACACTTTGTAAAACTTTTGTATGAAATGTAATGACTTGGGACCAATGTAACTTTGATGTTTATGAATGGAAATGATTTATTATTAAACGACGCGATTTTTATGCGTTGTCTATGATGTGAGTAATGTGCTATCCCGTAACACCAACGAGTCTTCCGCTGTATTGAGTTGTATAAATTTGGGGGTGTTACAGTTTGGTACCAGAGCTCTCGTTATAGAGAACGAAAGATTTTTTTAAAACCAAGGTTTTGAATAAAACATTTCAAAATCATTTAACTATAAACAATTTTCTAAAAATGTCTAAAAATCTTTTGACTATAACGGTGCCGAAGAATTCCCGAGTTACCGAAAAGGCCAGACTGAGAAGTGTTATTTTAATATATATATAACTTAGATTATATATATATATATATATATATATATATATATATATATATATATATATATATATATATATATATATATATATATATATATATATATATATATATATATATATATATATATATATATTTATATATATATATATATATATATATATATATATATATATATATATATATATATATATATATATATATGATGTAATTTTATTACATGATTGTTTGATGATTATTTTGATTTTTATACGAGGTATTTATACGACGTAGATTGTCACAAGAAACCCTAAATCCCCTAGTAAATTAATCGAAGCTATTCTCGTAGGAATTCTAGCTATCCTAGATCTAAACCAAGTTGTGGATATTTATAATCCCAACAAATGGTTGATATTCGTAGAAATGTAGATAGTAGTTGATTGTGATATTAAGAAAGAATTGGCGAGATTAAAACTGATATCGATGTCATGACGATCATTCCTTATAGAGTGGAGTTTGACAAAACGTTACCACCTAGAAAGATGTCATCTGATTCGTTGTCATCCAATTCTTAAATTGAAATCGAAAGGGTGAATGTTGCACTTGAGGCTGTTATTGGAACCATTACCCAAAAGCCTCATGCCACTAATACCTTTCCGAGAAGTCTAAGTTGAATAATCAAGTCATTTCATATTAATGACTCATTTGATAATTGTTGTTGTAAGAGTTAATAGGATTGGAAATTAAGTGTTGATTCATATTGAGATTGTATTGCCTTTAGAAGGCCGAAGAATAAGATTGAAAGTATTGGAGAATGAGGTAGAATATCGCATTGAGTATAAATTGGTTAGAACTTGAAAAAAAAAGTGAAACTTAACCCATATGGAATATGAGATTATTAATAGAAGTCGTTAAGTTTTGTGATTGAATTATAAGGATTTAATTGATTGTTGATTCGTGTTAAGGGTTGTTCCTAGACCATTGTCCACTAACGAGGATGCCCAGTGTCCAAGAAATAAATTGAAGAAATCTTCTTCTGAATTGAGACCGATGGATCTTCTGGGACATGTGGAACACCTAATGACTCTTGTAGATTAGTATTCATTGTGGTATCTTTAAAAATAATCCCTAACTTAACTAAGACAACGGTTGCTAGGATGAGTTCTGAGAATTGTATGACATAGTGACACGTAATGTGTTACGGTACAATTTTTACTTGTTTGTGATTAATGAAAAGACTACCTTTGATTGCTAAATTCTACATGTATCGATGTTATATATCCTATTATTGCTTCATCCTAATGTTCGCATTAGTGATGCAACCATTGAACAAGTACTCATCTAGAATTGAGTTACGTTGTGGATTTTCTCTTTGTATTCCTGAGTGCCATCAAAGTCATGAACCTCATGATTAATTGGCTAAGCTCATTTCCTATCATATCGTAGTTAATTCTTGGTGAACAAGCTTTCATCACTCTTTTGCAGATCACACATAGTTTTTATAAAGTTAAAACGGTATCCTTTGAGAAAATTTAATTTTCATCACAATAAGGATTATTCAAAGTGAGATTTATAAGTGATTGATATCAAAATGAAGTTGTTTATGAAACGCTTTGGAAACTTAATTGTTTTCATAACAAGGAAAATCTTTGTAAATTTATTTTGATTCTTATTTAAGAATTAAGCATGTAAATGTATTTATTATAAACCTGATGATAACATTTTGACGAACTGAGTATTGCATCGTTGATCTTGAAATTGTATATAGTTGCGCGCCTACATACAATTTGGAATGGACTATGCAAGACTGATTAGTAGTCACCATAAAACTAATGGATAAACACTACATTTTCTTTGAAGATTGTGAAAGATAAAATTTTATGAGATCTGCAAGAAGTGCAAAATAGGGACATAATGTTAGAGACATCTACATATGTGCCCGTGCCATCTATTCTTCTGAGTCGAATTTACTCATCTGTGGAAATTATCTTATTTGACAATTGACAATTCTTTCTTGTCCAATTCTCCCGTAGTGAGATTCTTAGGAAAAGTATCTGATTACCGAGTGTTGATACCCGACTGGATGTATCGACGTTCTGATCATTTCTTATGATTTGATTTTATTTGAATGACCTGGGTAACGATCCGAGGAGCTTTCGAATGCGTACTCAAATTATGAAGACATGGGATATATTCATATTCGTTAAATGTTTTCATCTGTATCTGATTTGAAATTCTCTCGCATAGGTTATGCGTTGACCTTACTCTTTTAATGGTAAATGTGTATCCATATATCCTTGAATTTGCGAAGGATTATGAATTATTATTAGTCTTTTGAGAATTTCACATCTTATCGACGACAATGAAACTGAAAAGTTGATAGTGCCAGTAGAATGGATTGATTGATTATGACATGACGACATTGTCTTAATTGATGGGAAATCGAATAGAATTCCCCTAAACGATAAGATGTTGATTATCAAAAGTGAACTAAATAATTCTTGACGGATAATCATATCCTGTATTTAGACTTGAGATTATATTGTGATTGGTTGTGAATTAGTCATAGATATTATAATCTAGAAAGAACCTAATATGAGTTTATTAAAAAGATGTTTCGGTAATCTGAAACTTTAGGAAGTATTTGTTGATGAATTACCTAGACTTTCGCCATTAAGGCAAGTAGAAATTGGTATTGATTATATTTCCGGTGCTGCACTTGTGGCTTGTGCACCGTACGTCAGCACCATCTAAATTAAAGGAATTACCATACAACTGAGAAAGTTGTCGGAGAAAGATTTTATTATACCAAGCCTGTCATCCTGAAGAGCTATGGTGTTATCTTTCCTTATATTTATAGATTACTGTGACTGAGT
This sequence comes from Glebionis coronaria, assembly GCA_025667525.1. Lineage (NCBI taxonomy): Eukaryota > Viridiplantae > Streptophyta > Magnoliopsida > Asterales > Asteraceae > Glebionis > Glebionis coronaria. Next base: position 222,597,841 of record CM046880.1, read on the forward strand.
AAATTGACAATCGAAAACGATATCCATAACTCGAAATGGAAGAATTGTTCGATCATTTACAAGGTTCTAGCGTATGTTTTAAAGATTTGATCCACGGCATGGTTATTATCAACTTCGCATCTGCGAAGAAGATTATCTATTCCAATCATCACACCCCGAACTTGTGATGAACATTATGAGTTTCACGTGATGTCGTTTGGATTGACCGATGCACATGTAGTATTCATAATTATGATGAATCACGTGTGTAGGCTGTAATTTGATAAATTCATGCTCGTGATCATTAAGGACCATTTATTTGTTTATTTATAAGAATAAGAATGAGTTAATAATTATTTATAGACTACCCTGAATTGGCAGAACAATAAAAACTTGTACCTTAAATATTTAACATATGATTAAAGACTTAAACCTTTACATTATTTAACCATGTGATTCATAGATAATGGAAGCTATATTGACTTTTCAAAGATTAGAACCATTAACGCTTAGGGATTAAAAACTTAATCCTTTACATAAAATGACCGTTGGATTAATAATGGTAAGATGTATACATATAGACTCTTCAAAAATTAAGAGCCCTTTTAAGACTTTGAGTTATACTAAAAAGAAAATGGAAATATGTTTTGACGAATGTTTTAACAAAGGATTTTAAGGGATTATTCCCTTATACACAAACCATTTAACTAAACTTCTGTTTAGGGGTAAATGTTTGTGTATGCCTCAAGATAACCTAAGAAGAATTGAGGAAACCACTTAAATCATGACTTGAAATTAGAAACAACACATTTTGCTTTTCAAACTAAGAAAATTTTGACCACGGTATAACCAAAGATTTTTCGAACATTTATGCATCTTATTAATTATTTTAATTATTTTTGATAAATCAACAAAAATCTTGTTAATTAAATTCAAATTTAATTTTGAACATTTTATATAATTGGATGGACTAAGAAATTTAAAATCTTTACGTTTACGTTTCATAAAAATTTAATAAATAATTATTTAATTAATTATAATGATTATCGACGCTTTAGACGATGGATTGAGTAAAACGGATAAAAATAATAGTGGAGACGAAACTGAAACATAGAAGATATGAAGAAAGAATTCTTGAATAAATACGGACATGATAACTATTTCATCAGGAAAGTGAACGTAATTACTGACACGTTATGTATAAAGATAAAGAACCAATTTGGACATGTTCCTTAATAATGAAGGTGCAAAATAAATTGTTGAACAATGTAAAATAGCCGATGATTGTAAAAAGGATAATATAGATAATAAAAGGGGGTTCGCGGCTAATGTGAACCATTAAAATTGAGAAGCCAATAGTGTTAAATGTTTTAAAGGCCACTTGCGGTTGCCTAAATATGGAGATTGTGAGATATAGTTATGTTGGAATTTGTAAGTGTAAGTATTTTATTTATGTCATTGATGACTAAAAGTATCTGTGTCTTAAGAAATTGTACTAATGGCAAATTATGAAGGCAGAGATCACCTCAAACATTAGTAAACTTCTAGCTATTGCAAAGTTCATCATCTGAATTTGATTCGATTTGGGTCATCGTCGACAGACTGACCAAATCTGCTAATATCATTCTCGTTAATGATAGAATCTTGATGAACAAATAGACTCCTTTATTTAAAGGAGTTATGTAAACATAGTGTGCCTGTATCGAACATCTTTATCAAGATCCTCGCTTCGCATCGAATTTCTAGAGATTTGCTTAGAAATCATTGAGAACGAACCTTGATGAGAGTACTATGTACCACCCCAATCGAAGGGACGAGGTAAAGTAACGATACAAAATAATACAAATGCTATTTTATGTTTGAATGAATGACCTTTAGTAATAAATCGTATAATCGCTTTCCTTTGGAAGGATTACCATTGATAATCATCGTATTAGGATCGAGATCGAATCTTGTTAGGATCTATATTAGAGCATCTGAAAGCAGGAGTTGAGATAAAGACACCCGACATACACCCATTGTGAGTTGGACATGTCTTTTAGGTTTAAGGTTTCCTATGATGGCGAACCTAACCTTGCAAAATACACGACCCGCGAGATCTAAAATGATTGTTGAAATTAGGATCTGATTATTGACTGTCGATAGTGGGCAGGAGGTTATGTGGATGTGAAATGTAGATCTTGAAGTGCCAAATGGGTAGCGAAGTTATGCCAAAAATTTTAAACTTGGAAAAATGAATTCAGGATCTGACAAATCATGGGATATAAGTCCCCGTTGTATGGGACCATTGAGATGATATAAAAGATTGGTTTGGAAGGCATATAAGCTGGATCAACCCTAGGACTTCAAAGACTGCATGAATTAGGTTTCGTAAATCGAACTTGATGGAATATCTATCAAGTAAAAATCTGAATTCTTCTTTAGAACTTAGATCGGCGAAAAGTTGCATTCATCAGAAACCCGTGAACATCATGGATAGAGAAAGTAAGCCAACATTAGCCTGATCTTATTCCCGTAGATATGTTTGATGAAACTCGCGTATTGTAATGAATTGCACTTGTGAGAAAAGGCCGAATGTGGAGGAAATACCCACATGGCTTTAACTCTATAAGAAGCGAGTAGTAAGGTAAGATGATCTTTGAGGACAAAGATCCTGTTTAGGGGTAAATGCTGTGACAATCCGTCAATTTATGGTCAATATTTTATTCTCAATATTTATTTGAAAATATTATTTTATGAACTCACTTATTTTTGGGAAGAAATTTAGATTTACGTCCTGGAGTAGCATCGACTACGTCTAAACCGGAGGATTCAACGTTACGTGCTTACGTTTACATACACTGTCTTTGGTGACAGTCCGACATTTCAGAAAATAAATTTATTTGTGAATATTATTTTGGAGTTTTAAATTTGTGTTGGTTCATAAACTCACAAATTTACGAGAAGAGAGTAGGACTTACGATTTTATTTTAACGTCCTTTACGACTAAACCGGAAACCTTAGGATCACATATTTACGTTTTCGAACTCCGTTTTTTATGAAACAATTTTTATTAGATTCGTTTTGTGCCGTTGATTCATAATTTATAAAAACGTTTTTCGTAAAACGACCCGAGGGCACGCAAATCGAGGAAACTAGAATCGAGGAATACCCGTAATTAAATGGGGATGAGACAAGAATAAACTTGCCGCACCCCCACTCTAAAATCGGCCTAAAGAAGCTAAACACCATGAGGTGTCAACTTGTAAGATACAAGTTGCACACTTGTTACACTAGCTTCACTTTGAAGCTACTTCCACCCCACTAACTAGTCAAAACCATCAAACTACTCACATTTCTCACTTGCACACATGCAAAACCACTCTCAAAACTCTCTCACCCTCCATTTTTGGCCGTCCCTACTCCACCATCAAACACCACCTTTGATCTTGATTCAACCACAAAGCTTATGTTATTTACATATATGTTGAAGCCCTCTTGAAACACTATTGATTGGTGGTGCTTATAGCATCCAAGGAGGAGTATTCATGGTGTCTTGGGTCTGATTTTCCACAAGGAGTTCATGAAGCATGGTGGTCATGAAGATGGTCTTGGTGCATCACAAGTTTCTCCATCAAAAATCCATGTTTTGATCAACCTACATCATCATGGTGGTATAAAGATTGTCGTCCTCATCTTCTTGTTAATTTGATTATGTAAACATGTATTTTATTTCCTATTGTATATTTATATGATGATTATATGATGATAAAAATGTTATGTGGGGATTTGTTGTTGATGAATATGATTAAAGTGGTGAAAAACTATAAGAAACAAGGTTAAAATCATGCTTAATTTACATGGCTGTATAAAACAGTAAAGAAACAGGTCATGGACTGATAAAATGATGAAGTAGAATCCATTTACAGTAAGCTATGGGTCTTGTACACATGTGAGAGTTGGCCATGCAATGGAATCATTGTAATGAGTGAGATATGATCAAAACAAGTTTAAGGTATAAATCTGAGGTTACTGTTTTGGACGATTTTTAGAAAATATTTAGAAGACGATTAAACAGTAGCTATAGAAGAGTTAAATGTATCACATATCATGTAGTTTATGTGATAAAAATTTGAGCTTCTATCTCCATATAGAACTCAAGATATGGCAGTTTTGGTGGAAGTAAAGATAAAAATCCGATTTTTGGAAATTAAAGTATATTACTATTATATAAGCACTCAAAATTTAATAGTATAAAATGTAAAATAAAAACCCACTAACTTATGGATTTTATTTATATAAATATGTTAAATGTTAAATAAGTATACATTTTATAAAAATGGTAACTTGTTAAGTTTTATAAATTATAAAACTATAAACATGATTTTTACGACTTTTTCGGCTATCGCCGTAAAATTAACGTTTTTGTTAAATAAAACGTAGATGGTTGGACCCGTCTAATGAAAACTTTATAAAACTTATACACTGATATATAGACATGTATAACAAGAAAAAACCAATAAAACCCGAACTATAGGGCATACGGACATTAACGAGCTAAGTAAACATATTGGACTAATACTTGGGCTAATAATTGAACTAAAGAAGATAAACACCCATAAAAAGAACTTATTGGGCTTAATCCATTTGGGCCCAACTTGAAAGTGTATGTACTGATAATATAAGTACAAAATAGATTAAAATAAGTTAAATAACTTATAATAAGCTTATTGGACTTAATACACGTAAATGGGTAAAACTAGTAAACTAATATAAAAGTTATCGACATATAACACAAAAATGAGTAAACGAGAATATGTAAACCCACTTGATCATCATATATATATAATCATCATATGTATACATAATTGTTATTTTTATAAAGTCATTGGACAAGAGTCTAAAACGAGTATTATTTGTCTAGGTTTCCGTGATTGAAGCACGTATCGTATGTCCGAATTGCCGATAACCCGCCTTCCCATATCAACGTGAGTTCATAGCCTCGCACTCTTTTAAATGTTTTTATAAATGTTTTATAAACCCGCGAGGGAGATAACATGTTAGTTTTTATAAAATAGGACACCATTTGTCCCGATTATTTGTTTATTGATTTGGACCCGAATGATTGAATGACCCGATTGTATGACCCGATAAATGATTAAAGGACCCGATAGATGAAATCAAATGGATTATTAAAGTTAGGTTATGTCACTAAAAGTCCCATTAGCATGAATTGTGAACTACCGGGAGTTGGTAGACGCTTGTGCATATAATAGTACTATTTGGGGACGATCACCCCAGTTCGCGCCTTGACGATTGATCCTCGTCGTGCCACATTGATTGGTAAGCGAATTTATGTATGAGAAGATTTCCATAGCGTGACCTTTGTGACGACACGCTACTTTAGATGGGCAAAATTGGTATCGGGTTAGCTACCCGTTGGTTTAGTAAGGTAACAATGTCATGCGGCTTATAATAATCCAAATTAACGAAATACTAATTGACGCTCCGAATTACGATGTATTGCCTGACTAGCAATACAGGGTCATACTATTGATATTATATTTGTGTTTTGGTTTTCATAACCATATTCATATAACGGTTTTTATTTGATTTTATACAACGTCATAAGACGTATTGTATGATGTTTTTACGACATTGGCTCGTATAATGATTTTTAAGGCAAATGCCTATATTATGATTTTCGATAAGGATTTATATAAAACGACTTTGGCTATTTTATGGCCTATTAAAATGATTTGTACAAAATGATTTTCAGTAATAATTTTATAGTGATATTATATTGATGGAATTTATTAAACTCTATGAATTCACTCGGCGTTATCGCTGACCTTTTCCTTAACATGTTTTATCTCAGGTACTTGAAGGTAATTCTCGGGAAGACGACAAGAATTCATGGCCCGCACTTAAATAATATTTTTCCATTCAAACACTTTGTAAAACTTTTGTATGAAATGTAATGACTTGGGACCAATGTAACTTTGATGTTTATGAATGGAAATGATTTATTATTAAACGACGCGATTTTTATGCGTTGTCTATGATGTGAGTAATGTGCTATCCCGTAACACCAACGAGTCTTCCGCTGTATTGAGTTGTATAAATTTGGGGGTGTTACACATGATTTCCATGGTTTGTACCCTTACGGTTAGTAGGCCCTATATCATGTGTAACATGTGCAATTAAGCTCATCTCTAGGTTGATTGATGAATCCCTTGAGATACCAAACTACTTCACTAGTCGTAGTTAGATTTTACACATTTGGAATTGAAATATTCCAAGGATATTATTATTATAAATCCTAGCAATAATTCTCCGATCATGTTGGAGATAAATTGAATCTATACTTTGCTCACATTTTGAAGTAGAGTAAGACTATTCTTGAAAATGATCTTATTCTATGTATCAAAATTGTTTGGTATAGTTCATCACCAAAGCCGTTTAGACTTTCGCCGAAAAGGCACGTCTTGAACCACTATATATGACACAAGCTCTTCGTCTCCTCAATTTGAAGAATTTCATTTGTCTCTTGAGCATTGTTCTTGGTCTTGATTCACTCCTCTTGACTTCTATCCTCTTTTCTTCTTTGCTACGTGTAGTCGTTTGTCCATTTCTGTCTTTTCTTATCTCAATTCAACTCGTAATCCCTCAATGAGGCATTATTACCTAGTGTTTGTGGTGGTCCAATTATTTCCTAAAGGCTTAAGACATATTTTAAGGATTTTAGAAAAATTTGGTTTTGAAAAATTCTTTGATTTTCCTTGATAAAAGCTCGCTACTGTAGACGGTTCGTTATCATCACGGATCAAACACGCGGTTCCATATCGATAAGGAACCACGGCCAGTGATTACGACTAACGTGGCAGTTTTTATTAAAAATCATTTTTTCAAACATACCTTCTCTCTCTTCTCCAACATAGCGACGAGTTTCTTCCATTTTCCATCATTGTTGATCTTTTAAAAACCTTCAATCACTCAAGATAATTTTATTCCAATTTGTGGGTTTCACTCATCCTTCATCCATGATCAATTATTAAGTTATTTCTTTCAATTTCATCTAATTTATTCTAGGGTTCATACATTCATAATTAGGGATTTTTAAAATTGACATTGAATTAGAACCTTACTAGGAATAAGAGTTGACATAGTAATCTTGCTATGATTTCACTAAAACCCACTTGTAGATTTCACTAAAACCCACTTGTAGAACAATCCAAATTTTGACTAAATAATTTTGGTTAATTGATGGAATTGATATGAACCCATGAACAAATTGGTAATGGCATTGTTAAATGCTTACCTAAAAACCTTGTTTTGAAAATCCAATGTTCAAGTTCATTGTCGATTTTACATAGTTAATATGTTACTGTCAATTATTAATTAGGCACATTGTGAACATGTGAATGTTAAGGATTAATACTTTGTTTGTCAAGAGATTGATGAAACACATTCTTATCTTTTTGATTTTTTGGTTTATATGTAACAAATGAGTGATTGGGGAAATATTTTTGAGCTTATTTAGGTACTAATCATGCCTTCGGAATATCAAAGATTACCAACACACTAAACAATATATGCCAAACCTATCCGAAATATGTCTTTCCCCTCAACTTGCAAACACCTACTCCTCACTCCAAAACCGTTGCTTTCACGAGGGTAGAGTTGTCCAAGAGGATGTTGAGGGCTATATATATACTCGGTCGATGTTCAGATAAATCAGGTTCGATTGTTTGTTGGACATCAAGGAGGATATATATCCCGAATTTCTTTTGGATTTCTTTAGCACATATTCGCTCGTTTATGATAACGGTAGAGTATATGTTAGGTTCATCCTTGAAGGTCGACTTACTAAACTCTCTCTGGAAGACTTTGGTCAAGCTTTTCTTGTTCCATTTGGAGGCACTTGTCGATTTACGGATAAATGGAAGCTTGATATCTCCTTGAACCATTCGACTGTGTTCCAGATGAAAATGAAGAGATTGACCTTGACTTCATTCTTGATGTCATTTGTAAAGAGCGTAGAGGAAACATGACTTCATTCTTGATGTCATTTGTAAAGAGCGTAGAGGAAACGTTGTAAGAAGCCTCCACTCTAACAAGCGTCGGGTAAAATGCTATGAGGTTCTGTTAAGCGACCTTAATGATTGTATGGTCCGTTGGGCCGAAATCCTTAGGGAAAATGTGTTTTGTCTTGGTGGAAACCGGGATCATATTTCGGTGTGTATGTCGCATAGGTTATGTTTCATCGCTACCAACGCCAAGTACAATCTCGCATACTATATCGCTCGACGAATCACTTATGCTTTTTCCAAACCCAAAACAAATATTCCCTGTGCCATGCTCCTTACTCGCCTTCTTAAGAAGGTTGGTGAAGACTATCATGACATCAACATTTCTCGCTTTCGTTCGGTCAAACGAGTTATGCTACCTATTCAAAGGGTACAACCACGAAAGCCTAGAAGTGATCGAGGTTCGAGAAAGTCCGATCCACAAGAGTTCGATGATGAGGACTTTGATATGTCACCAAGTGATGGTGGTTGCGTAGGAACTAGTGCTCATGTTGGCTCTTCGAGTGACTCCCACCCATCCATGGACACTTTCATGGACGGGATAGACGAAATCATCCCTCCTCCTCACTATGCCACTAGTGGACTTCAGGAGAAATTTGGACTTGAGGATGTCTATGGTGTTAATCTTAAAACCCAAGGTGAGTTGTATGATCATCGAGTGGAGTCAAGAGGATCGTTCAAGAGCATAACCAAATTGATCAAGGGACTTGGAAAAAAGAAGTGAAGCATTAGTTTATCATGGTTGACATGTTTGTGAACATGTTTGAATTGTTGAACATTATTTCCTTATTCTCTTTTTATTTCTAGGATGTTATGTTTGTTAACTAATACTTTGTGTTTGGATTACTTAGTATTTTTTATCCTAATTGCCTATGTAATCGATCTTTCGATTTACATAGCTTTGTGCATATTATGTGTTAGTTAGCTTCCTAGGTTTGATTTATAGTTCTCCTTGGCTTCATAAACCTTGGTATAAAAAATCTGGGCTAGCAAATGTTTCAGGAAGTGCACTTTTTCGAACCCCCTGGTGGCGGTTCTTTATCTTCCCTGAGGTTCTTTATCGATATCGAACCGCAGACCTACATAAGGAACCGCCATCAACTGTTTCGACAGAATCTTTGCTTTACACTATTTTCCTTAATCTGCGTAAACTTTGATAATTTTTTTGCAAAAACCTGCACTTTCCTAAACTAGGCTACTTAATTTCATTTTCACCTAAAATGATTTTAACCCATTACTAGTATGGATCATTCCCCTCGCTTCTTAAACCCTCTCTTGTTGATTGTGTTCTTCATCCCTTCAACTTTTCTTTAAACCAAAACACACAATGTAAAACCCGCATTAAAATACCATGAACAGTACACATGAATAGTGCATACACGAAAATACGATAAAATTAAAACTTTACATTTATATTATAATTCACGAGTCACGATATTTAATAACATGTAATTACGTATATATTATAAATGTATTACGATCACGACATATAAAATACACGATAATTAAACATGAACGGTCACGTAAATAATTTAACTCGGGAAAAACTACAGGTTTCCGCGTGGGCTCCTTGTAGGCCGCGACTAAAAGAGACAAGAAAGGAAGAAGTGGGCTTGCCACATGACCCATCTAGAAACTCATATTAAGTAAAAACATAGGAAACTTTTATCATAATTTTTAGGTTACAGAAAAGTTGTCCTTGCCTCCCTTCCTTCCTTCTTGTCGCCGGCCATAGTGTACCACCAAGGACGATTCGGACGATTTTGTTAGTTGATTTGCGTGTGTACGTGATCGTGATCTCATAGCCTTTTCATACACGTGTTCGGTATAATCAAGCAATCCTTTTATTTTTAATTCTTTTATGAATTCATGATTATTATTTAAGTAATCTTAAAAACAAATCAAGAAACATGTGGGATTAATTAAAAACATGGAAAAGGGGGTGTTTTGTTCGGGTTTTGGTTCGGCCGAGGCACCACCGAGAGCCAAGGGGCTCTCGGCTTGCTGTCATCACCACCACCGAGACCACAAGGGGTCTCGGCTTGGTTGCTTTGTGCTCGGACAAAGGCAAGGGACCCCGACTCGAGGTCAGGGTATGGTTTTGGGCTTGGATCGAGTGCCAACCGAGACCAATAGGGTCTCGATAGGTCTTCTGTGCTAATAGTGGGAACCGAACAACAAAACAGGGGGAACCAGTCATGAACCGTTGGGAACCGATGTGAACCAGTGTGAACCGGGCTCAGCAGTGGCTGTCGTGGCTCGACAGTGGGAACCGAGAGCCACCAGTGGCAACCGGCTAGCCGGTCTAGCCACTGGTAGGGCTGTTTTGGCTCGGCTTATATGTGACCACGGGTTTCGAGCTCGGGTTAATATTTAAAACACGGGTTCGGGTTTCTGGAAAATATTAAAATCAGAAAATATATTTAATTAAATTATTTTAGATTATTTAATTTAATTAAATGCATGAATTAGGTTAAATATTAAAATTAATATTTCATGTATAACCTTAGGTATTTTTACTTAGCTTAATTTAAACATGTATTTTTAATTAAATTCTTATAGTGTATAGTTTAATTAATTAACCAAGTTATTTAATTAATAAGCAATTACCTTTAACCATGACTTGATTTACTAATTAAACTTTACTTATTATTAATAATCCAGCTTATTTCTAATTTTAGAAACTTACTATTTTTGGAAACTTTCTATTTTAGAAACTTACTATTTATGGAAACCTGCTATTTTTAGAAAGTTACTTAGTATTACAATACAAGTATTATAATACACTAGTACATGCATAATACACTACAGAACATCAGTATAACTACAGATAACATAATAAAACACTAAAACATGGCAGAATAAGTATAACAAGCTAATAACACACAGAACCAGTAAAACACATGTAATTCAGACAACTTATACACGTTCCCATTCTTATGTAGTATTATCCGTCAAGGCGGAGTAGGTTCTTTAGCGTTTCCGTTAGCTTCTACTAGACACAAGGTACGGATTTTCCGTCCTTCAGTAAGGACAACCTCTTCCTTTATTAGGATTTCTCGTATGCAGTCAACTGTTTTCCCCAGTAGTTACAGATTAAATGCTTATGTTTTATTAGTTACCTTAGCCAAATACATGCATGACCAGTTTCACCTAGTTATGGAGGTACCATAACCATAACACTAGAGGCACTAGTGTTATGACTTCACCACGGCTGAGTGATAGCTCATGGCGTTCCTTTCAGTTATTTGACCATTATTATATTATTTTATCATGTGGGGCGTATGGGTGCATCCTAGGTTCAGTTTCAGTCAGGATTTCAGGATGAATGTGGTGTGTGCCTTGCATCCTTCACAAGGAGCTGATCCCTCCTACCCATTACCATTTAATTAGACTCATCCCCTCTAATTTGCATGACGAGGTCACCCCTCCAAGTATTCATGCACGTTGTTGACCTTATGACATATATTGGCTTTCGGTATACTAAACTATAAATCCAATTACCGGAGAAAAGGAAATTCTTCAACCACCACCTAAACCTTTCAACTCTCCATAACTCAATGACGTATATTCTTTCCCAAATCTCACTAGGCATTGTGAAAACATCTCTTATCCATTATCTCCCTCTCCCCCAAACTGTCATCTTGATGGACCTCCCCCATCTAACAACTTTGTTTTGCATCATGGTTCCTCGTGTGCCTGTTGTCGGTTTCAACAAACTGAACTTGCTCATGTTTATGACAAGCTAAATTTTCTTGAATTCCTCCTCACTCGACCTCCTCTTAAATTTTTCGTTCCCGTGAACAAAACTTCGAATGATGCTTCGTTGTCTTTCTTTTCCAACTAAGGCACATTTTGTACTTTAGTTGTTTGAGTCAATAAAACTTAAGCAATCTTGGAGGATTATCACTACTAGAGTAGTTTATGCTTTGTGGTTTATTTTCCTTATTTTTTGATTAAAGTATTCATATTGTGTGTATGAATATTTCTCTTGTATGTTCTTATATATTTGTATAATATGAATGTTATGTGTGTTATCTATTTCCCGCTAATTTTTTTTCACACATTTGTTAAAGAGTTGATCATGGTTAAAACTTACAATTAATTATGGGTGATTCCGTAAATTCTAAATTTTAACCCCTTGACATTTTAATCATTTTTTTATTGGTTTGGATGTTTCTTTTCTTCCTTTATTCCACCAATTGAACTTCGATGTTGTCAACACACACTCTTTGGACATACTTAGCAAATACTTACTTCTAATTTGAGATTTCTTTTCCTCCTCCCTCTCAAGTTAGTTAGTAGGTAGTGCACATATATACATTGGTGTTTCTTTTATATCTTCTAACCTTTGTGTAGCATGTCACCTTAGCTCATTCACTTGGTACCCCAAGCAAGGGGGATTAAGCACCAAGGGGGAGCTACTAGCAAAGTCCAGTTCTTTTCTTCTTCAAAGACTTGTGCTAACCTTTTTGCTTCGACAAAGGGGGAGAAATGATAGTGATAAACTCGTTAATAATTCTAATAATCTTTTATTTTACGTAAATGATTTTATCGTTTGTAGTAATAAAAAAGGGGAGATTGTTAATGCAAAGCAATGCCTAAAACCAATGATAGTGCTAACTAATCTTTCTTAGTTTTGATCACGAAAAATTACAAAGTCACTTATTGTCAAACACAATCATAAAACTAATTATCTAACAAACACTATCATCAAGGTAATAATCATTACACTAACATATCTTAATCATGCTTAGTGATCATAAAAGTGATTAGCCTTAAAACTCACTTTTGTCAAATGTGACAAAATATTTTCAATAAACTTTATTTTTAAGAAAATGTTTTATTAAAATGAAAATGTAAATTTGAATATGGCATATTCCAAATGCCATAAGAATATCCTTTGAAGTTTTAAATAGCCTTAGATAGTTCAAATCCACAAAAAGACAAAAAGGAGCGGAGCCTACCTCCACGGTTTCTTAAGTGCCTACGCGGTTCTCTATCGATAAGGAACCGCCTAGGTAGATACGGAACCGCCCTCAGCCAGCCATTGGGTTTTTGTCTTCTTTTTATAGTGGATCAAATCTACATTTTCAACAACCCTTTTTGGACATCTCTTTCAGACTTCTTTCTCCTTTCTAATCCTAATCATTTGTAAATGATCACTTAATGTGTTAAGTATGTTTGATGGTTGTAAAATTACCCCTTTAGGAAAAGGATGGCAAAAATAGGGTAAGCACGACGATTTAGGAAAACCGTATGTAAATGACCCTAAAGTGAGTTCGTTCTCAAGGAGGCTAGTGCCATGTGTTAAGAGATGATTATCTTTGGGATTTTATTGCTATGAGAAAAGAAAATAGAAATGGGGTAAGAAGAGAATGACGGTTACGATGACGGATTACACTAAGACGAAATGAACCGTAAAAAACACCAAATTAAAAAATTAAACCTAAAAATTAATTAAAAGTTAAAACTAAGTCTAAAATAATATAAATAAGAATAAAAATCCAACAAAAATATTTTAAAACCTTTTATTAATTAAATATTCAATTTTAAATGCTAATTAAAGCCCTAAAATTGAATATAATTAACAAAATGTCCAAAATATTATTTTACTGAACAAATAACTCACTTATATTATTTAAAGACTAAAAAGTATTTTTCCTAAATTTTAAAAACTATTTTCTATTTTTAAAACACTTAAAACTATTTTTAAACTAAAATAATCAGAAAAAATAATAAAATAATGCCAAAAATAATTTGACAATTTTAAAAATCCTAATTTATACTAAAGAACAGTAGAAAAATGAAAAAGTTTGAAAAATATAAAATTTTGCACTAAAAGACAAAACTGATTATAATTAAAACCCTAATTAAGCTAAATTAATTCTAAAAAATAATTAAAAAGTGAACAGTGAAATAATTTTTAACTAAAAATCTTAAACTGTTTTTCTAAATATAAGAATAAATTTAAAACTGAAAAATATTTAATTTTACCACTAAAAGACAAAAACAGAAATTTAAAAAGTTAATTAAAATAGCTATTTAATCTAAAAAATACCAGATGAACAGTAACTAAAAAATAAAATAAATTGAAAAATCAAAAATAAAATAAGAAAAATAATGAAATTTGTTTCAAAGTCTAAAACCTATTTTAAGGCACTAAAGACAAAAAAGCTATAGAACTGATAGTGACATGTGCATGCTTTTTGTTTTTTAGCTTGGCAGTGGTAACCAATGTGCTAGCAGGGGGAACTTAGTTCCCACTGTTAGTGCAAAAACAAGGTCTGTGGGATAATAATCTTAGGAAAGCTTATTGTGAGTTTTTTTCTTGGACAATAAGGCACCCCTACACTCAGTGGAGTGTAGGGAGTCTATTTAAGCTAGAAAAAAACATAGATTGCTAACAAAAATCACACAGAAAATGCACATTCAAGTGACTGATTAAGCTTATATTCTTCTGATGAACAGTAACCTGAACTAAAATGCACAAATACGAATTTCAATTGATCAAATCTAGCATACAATCCAACCAAATCACATTAAACTGGTTACAAACCCTAAGTGATGCTAAACCCTAACAGAATTGAGGGCTTGATAGTCCAAATCAACAAAAAAACAGTTACCTAGGGCCCTTACTGAATTTATGCTATTTTTACCAAACTTGAGCATGCATTATCTGTTTTTAACATACCAAACTGAAGCAAATAGCTAACTTACACTAATGCTACAAAACCAAGTGTGTTAGAGTGAGCTTTAAGACAAAAAGCTGTCAACTGTCTACCCTAAAACCCAGATCCAAACACACCTTTATATATCAGAAAGTGAAATTAACACACCAAACCTATAACAATGTGGCTTAAACTAATTTAAAACTAACTAAACAAGCTTATAACACTCAAACAAACATAAACAAACAACATAGATGGACACATAAGCAGCTTCTTCACAAATTGCACAAAATCACACAAATTTCATGAAAATAAAATCATGGAAGGTTTAAGCCAAACCTTGGGCTGAGGCCATTTACAAAATATTTAATGAACTAGTGAGAGCTTATACAAGACGAGGTTGTTGGGAATAAATCTATGCTTATTTGTTACCCCTGCTAGTTGATTATCCGTACTCCTGCTAGAGTAAGTTCCCCCTGCTAAATAACAAAGGCAGGGGGATTGGTTCCCCTGCTGAAGTCAAAGGCCCTGCTGTCAGAGATAAACATGGAATAGATTTTTACGCGTTTTAGTTATTATTCCTTAATACTTTCCAAGTTTGTTAGTAGTGATCTTGTAAGTGAGTCCTTATGGCTATAAACGGACTCACTAGGTTAGCATGCAATGTGTGTCTTTCTCATTTGTCTTTCATTGTCATACTTTAAGGTTTTGTAAACCCTAATACCATTTTAGGGTATTCGTATATCATTGATATATTAAAGTTCAACGTTTCAATCATATTGTTCTTGTGCTAAACATTATATTCCGCATCATGTTTAGTTACTTTGCTTTGCAAAGTTTCTCTAGTGTTAGATTGAATTATTTCTTTCTATCACAACCCTTAAACAAGCTATTAAGGTTTAAGACCTGACTTTGGGATCAACAAGTGGTATCAGAGCTTGTTGAGAAACTTAGTCTAAATCAAGAACAAAACCCTCATAGCAACCATGTCTTCAGACTCGTCCTCAAATAACAACAACCACAATAACCTCAAGTTACCTATGTTGGATCCTGAAAACTTTGAATTATGGGAATTCAGAATCCAACAATACCTGAAAATGGAACACTATTGTGACAACCGTGGTTTTGATTTTCGTCACTTGGTCTTACTTTTAGGTTATTTTATGTGTGACTACTTGATTTTTTGTGCTTACGTGTTTATTTTGTGTGAACGAGGTTGGTGTGATTATCGTTTATGAGTATAGAGTACTCATAAGTAAATCGAGGAACGGTTAATTCATATTCATGAGATCACAATTAGTGACTATGAAATGAAATGGTGATATTTTGGTGGTTACGTATACGTATAAGTATTATAATAATAGTGTATTTTTTTTTACGATTTACGGTTTAGCATTTAGAGGTCTCGGATAAGGTAATTAGTCATATGAATATTTTTCGGGATGGTTTTAAGTCATTTAGGACTTAGTTATAAAGTTTATTTAAAAATTTGAGATTTTTTTTAAAAGTGTGTATTTTACGTCTTTTACGATAAAACGCGTAAAATTGACTAGTTTTACGGTTTTGGGGTTTTGGACTTTTGTATTTTTTTTCTTCATTCTCCATTTAATTAAATATAAACCTTCTTAAACCTTTTTGATTGAATTGTTTTATGTTTAAATTAATCATTCTTATGATGGATTAGGGTTAGGGTTTATATAAAATCAGTAAATTAATGATGTTATAATCATAATATGATGATCATATAATCTAGGGCTTGTATTAGATGGGGTTATGGGTAATTAATTAGTTCAATTTGTTTAAACCCGTTTTTAAAAACTGGGCAGATTTTGAGTCAATTGTTTTGATCATATCGGGAGTTCTATAAACTCTTATTTTACGATCCAAGTACCCCTGGAAAGATATTTGAAGTGGCTTTCCATGTCAAGAAACGAGAACTAAATTGGAGGTAGGGAAGTGGGTCAAAAACAGGTTACAACAGTCGGAGGTCAAAACAGTTTTGAATTCAGCCTGTTTTCTTTTTAAGTTTTGGGTTGTTTGGGATACTTAGGGTTGCATTGGGATCTTCTCACCAACATGAGAGATGGTTTATATATTGTAGTAAGTATCTGAACTTGGGCTAAGGTTGTGGTTTAGGGTAAGACCCCTTAATGGTAACAAACTTTTAGTACGTTTAAAATCAGGAAATCTGGAATGACAAAAGTAGATATATGTATGTCGGGGCCTTAACAGTAGCTTTAAGGTTATGGCAAGTGGGAGAAGTTAGCCAACATATGTAAGGGTATGAATATTCCTTTTAAAGAAACCATGGATATGTTTAAGTGGACTTTTGACTTAAAGTTTTGAGACCTAAAAACTGGGACTGTTTTGGGTAAAATATGAACGGGTTAGTTATTAAACTTAACCAAGTTAAGGACTTGTTAAGGAAGGGTAATGGGGTGATTAGAGCTTATCAATGAGGTAAATATGTGAGAATAGGCTAGATGTCCATCATATGTTAATGAGCCATCTTAGTGATTGGTTCGTGTATTGATTGCGTGTTTTTGGTTTGTTAGCTTGTTGCTAGTGCAAGGACTTGTGAAGGAGCTATCAGGTGAGTGTTCATAGTCCCATGTTTATTATTGTTTTTGACTTCCAGATGGGATGGAAGAGACACTGTGTGGAGTTATTTATAAATTGAAGCTGTGTATGTTTTTAAGGTTTGAGATTGGACTTGTGTGTACAGTATGTGTTTAACTGCTATGTGGTTCTTGTTTGTGTATGGTTTGGATCGGAAGGGTACATAGGTGTATGGGCGCCTATGGTACCATAGTGTTTGGTAAGGCGTGATGCCTTGGAAATTATAGTGTTTTGAAAGGCGTGATGCCTTGGTAATTATGGTTGTTGGTAAGGCGTGATGCCTTGGAATTGTATTGATTAATTGAACTTAAATGCTAGTTGTTAATACATTATTGTAGCACATGGTCCATATGTTATTGTGTTGATGTTTGATATTCACAGCTTATAACTGTTTTAGCGTTGGAGTATAAACCTATGACTCTCACCAACTTTATGTTGACGTGTTTTAGTGTCTCTTTCAGGTGATACTATGGTTAAGCATGAGAACATAAGTGGCTAGGATTGGAGAAGCTTAGGAATGCATATAGAAGGAGAATCCCCGTTTCATTCTTAGTTTTATTTGATTGTTTATTTTAATAAGTGATATTGTGGCACACATATGATTGTTTTTGGTATGTTATTTATTGTCTTGGGTAAGAAGTAGGACTGTTACTTACTTACCTAGACCCCTTGCATTTGTTGAGATATTGTCATGTCCTTTGTATCACCATTTTTACGACATTTCTTATTTCATATAGTTATCTCTATAGACACGCCAGGTTGTGATGATATCCATACGTCGCGCCCCATGTTCCGCCATGGTGGGGTGTGACAGAATGGTATCAGAGAAAATGGTTATAGAGAATTAGGTTGCCTAGTCGCGTAGCCTAGTCTATAGCTTAAGGGTCCCTGCATATAGGCGTCATAGGAGTATGTGTGCATTTTATAATAATTGATGTGTTTGGATGTTATTTTGTGATGTTGTTAAGTTAGGAAATAATATGGTTCATACTTGACCACATAATATTTTCCTTTCGGGTTTTGACTAGTGCGGGTTTAACTACCATCGTCCACGCTAGTCATCTTTGTACTTTCCTAGAAAATATATAGTTATTTGTTTTAAATTTTCCGACTCTTATGGACGGCATGCCTTAAAATTATTTATGTTTTCGTTTGGATTATGTCTACGCTAGTTTAGCTAGACCATGGATTTGTGATGTTTCAAGTTTTGACTATGTTATTTTAATAAATGGAGTTTTGGATTTTATTTTGGGTGTTTATGTGCTTGTGAGTTGATGGATTATGTGTTATGTGTAGTATTAATTTCTTATTCGTGTCATCATAGGAGGGAGTACATTGGTGAAAGGTAACATGTATAATTATGGAGGCCTACATAATTATATATGTGCCACAACACCACTAGACTTTCAAGTATGATTGCATGAAAGAGAATTGATACATGCTTGTATAGTATATGTTGGTAGTACGTATGATTATGATGAGGCGTGTGTATGGTGGTAAGTATACTATATGGAGTATTCTGGTAGTTGTTAACGGGTGTCATGTTTTTACTATCAGCATGGTGAACACGCGAAATGGTGCTGGTGGAAGTGGTGGTGATGGAAATCCTGACTTGGCTACTTTGATTGCTGCTCAAATGGCCAACATAATACCAACCATTGTTCAGCAGGTGACTAACAACCTGAACAACAATAATAACAACAATGGTCAAGTAGGAGGTGGAAACAATGGTTGTAGCTATAAGGCATTCACTTCTTGTGGTGCAAGAGTGTATGATGGGAAGGGCGGCGCGGTAGTACTTACCCAATGGCTTGAGAAGATGGAAAATGTGATTCAGATGAGTGGTTGTTTACCCAATCAAAGGGTCATGTATGTAACGGGTTCACTGGTAGGGAAGGCTTTAACTTGGTGGAACACCCAAGTTCAAGCAAGGGGAAGAGTTGCTGCAAATGCTATGGCTTGGGCTGATTTTAAAGCTCTTATGACTACGGAGTTTTGTCCAAGCAATGAGATGGAGAAGCTGGAAAATGAGTTTTGGGGACATGCTATGGTTGGAGCGACTCATGCAGATTACACAAACCGCTTCCATGAATTGGCAAAGTTGGTTCCCCATTTGGTTACCCCTGAGGCGAACAAGATTAAGCGGTACATTGCTGGATTACCTCCTCAGATCAAGAGAATGATTAAGGCTACTCAGCCTAACACAATACAACAGGCCATACTAACGGCAGGAATACTTACTGAGGAGGCGGTATCTAGTGGAACTTTGGTCAAGGCGGGAGATAAAAGAAAGGAGCCAGAAGCCGCGAAGTCGCCTGACACCAACTGGAAGAATGCTAAGAAGGCGAAGGATGGAAGAAATTTTGCCATGAGAGTACCCCAAGGTTCTAGAAATCCGAAAAACAACAATGTTGTCTGCCGAATCTGCTCTAGGTTCCATCCAATAGGTACACCATGCCAGACATGCTACAATTGCCAGAAACCGGGACACATTGCTAGAAACTGTGACGCACTTACCAGGAACGCAACCCCAATCCAGTCTGTGAGGATGAATGTCACCGGGGGAAATTGTTTTGAGTGTGGACAACCCGGCCATTTCCAGAGGGAGTGTCCTAGATTGGTTGGAGCAACCAACCAGGGCAGAGGCCAGCTAGCTTTGGAAGGAAATCGAGGAAACCAAGGCAGTGGAAACCAGAACAGTGCTAACCGCAACAATGGAAACATTGGGAATCGAAACTGGAACTGGAATGAGGGAAATCGGAATAGGGGAAATCGGAATGGAGGCAGGGTTTACCTTGCAAATGCAGTAGAAGCGGTTTAGGACCCAAATGTGGTGACGGGTACGTTTTCTGTTAATAATCACCTCGCTACGATTCTTTTTGACTCTGGGGCAGATTTTAGTTTTGTGTCTTCTCAATTCGTGCCTTTGTTAGATATGAACCCTAGTGTAGCGAAACCAGGATATGTGATTGAAATAGCTAGTGGTAAGCAAGAAGAAGTAGATGAGATATTTTTGAACTGCAAATTAGAGTTGGGAGAATTTAAGTTCACCATAGATTTAATCCCTCTAGGACATGGGAGCTTCGATGTAATCATTGGGATGGATTGGTTATCGAAGCATAGGGTTGAGCTAATGTGTCATGAAAAGATTGTTAAGATACCCATAGGTGATAAGAAGGTGTTATACGTGTACGGAGAAAGGAATGAGAAGAAGACTAGGTCCCTTATGAATGCCAAGGATGATGAGCCACAAATCAATAAGATTCAAGTAGTAAGAGAGTTCGTCGATGTATTCCCGGATGACTTGATGGGGTTACCACCGCTAAGACAAGTAGAGTTTAAGATTGACTTAGTACCCGACGCAACACCCGTAGCGAAGTCACCGTATCGTCTAGCACCGTCAGAGATGCAAGGATAAGCCGAGTAACTCAAGGAATTGTAGGATAAGGGTTTCATTCGACCAAGTTCTTCTCCATGGGGAGCGCCGGTGCTATTTTTTAAGAAGAAGGATGGATCATTCCGGATGTGTATTGATTATCGGGAGTTGAACAAGCTGACCATTAAGAACCGTTATCCTCTCCCAAGGATTGACGATTTATTTGATCAGCTGCAAGGAGCAAGGTACTTCTCAAAAATTGACCTTAGGTCCGGTTATCACCAACTAAGGGTCTGTGAGGAGGACATACAAAAGACCGCGTTCAGAACAAGGTATGGACACTTTGAATTCACCGTTATGCCATTTGGATTGACAAACGCGCCAGCAGTGTTCATGGATCTAATGAACCGAGTGTGCAAGCCATATCTAGACAAATTTGTCATAGTCTTCATTGATGACATACTTATCTACTCTAAGACGGAGGAGGATCATAACCAACATTTGAGATTGGTATTGGAGCTGCTCAGGAAGGAGAAACTTTATGGGAAGTTCTCCAAGTGTGAATTTTGTCTGCAAGAAGTACAATTTCTGGGGCATGTAATCGATAATGATGGCATACATGTAGACCCAAAGAAGATTGAAGCAGTGAAGGATTGGAAGGCACATACTACACCGTCAGAAATAAGGTTATTCTTAGGCTTGGCAGGATATTACAGGAGATTTATAGAGAATTTCTCTAGAGTATCAAAGCCTTTGACATTGTTGACCCAAAAGAATCAGAAGTATGAATAGGGCGAAGAGCAAGAACATGCGTTTCAGACACTAAAGGATAGGTTGTGTAATGCACCTATCTTGTCTTTACCAGAAGGGGTGGAAGATTTTGTGGTTTACTGTGATGCGTCCAACCAGGGTTTAGGATGTGTTCTTATGCAGCGAGACAAGGTCATAGCTTATGCATCACGACAATTGAAAAACCATGAGAAGAATTACACCACACACGACTTGGAACTAGGAGTTGTAGTCTTTGCTCTCAAGATATGGAGACATTACTTGTATGGGACGTAAAGTGTGATCTTTACGGACCACAAAAGTTTGCAGCACATGTTTGATCAGAAAGATTTGAACATGAGACAGAGAAGATGGTTTGAGTTATTTTGTGATTATGACTGTGAGATTAAGTATCACCCTGGAAAGGCCAATGTGGTGGCGGATGCGCTAAGTAGGAAGGAGAGGCTAAAACCAAAGTGAGTAAGGGCAATGAGCATAACAATTCAGACAACTCTTAAGGATAGAATTCGGGTAGCACAAATAGAGGCCGTAAAGGAAGAAAGGCTGGTTGAAGAAAATCTACATACTATGGATCAGTACATGGAAGAAAGAGGAGATGGTTGCAAGTATTACTTGGATAGAATCTGGGTTCCGTTGTTTGGCGATACAAGGAAGGTGATATTGGATGAAGCTCATACGTCGAGGTATTCGATACACCCAGGAGCTGATAAGATGTATCGGGACATGAGAGATATGTATTGGTGGCCAGGAATGAAGAAGGATGTAGCTTTGTACGTTAGTGAATGTTTGACTTGCTCCAAGGTGAAGGCTGAACATCAAAGACCGTCAGGGTTACTGCAACAACCAGAGGTTCCTAATTCGAAGTGGGAGAATATTGCCATGGACTTCATTACAAAACTGCCAAGGTCTAACAGTGGAAATGATATGATTTGGGTAATAGTGGACAGACTGACTAAGTCTGCCCATTTTGTGGCAATGAAGGAGGATGATAAGATGGAAAGGTTTGCCAAGAAATACTTGGAACATGTGGTGGCAAAACATGGAGTACCGGTGTCGATCATATCCGACAGAGATAGCAGGTTTACGTCTAGGTTTTGGGGGCTATTGCAGAAGGCCTTGGGTACGAGGCTGGATATGAGCACAACTTATCATCCGCAGACGGATGGACAGAGTGAGAGGACTATACAAACACTAGAGGACATGTTAAGAGCGTGTGTGATAGACTTTGGAGGAAGTTGGGAGAATCATCTGGCGTTGGCAGAATTCTCGTACAATAATAGCTACCATGCTAGTATAGAGTGTGCACCATTTGAGGCACTTTATGGTAGGAAGTGTAGGTCACCGTTGTTATGGGCTGAAGTAGGAAGTAGTCAACTAATTGGACCGGAGATGGTACAGGAGACTACGGATGCGATTACCGTGCTTAAGGAAAAATTAAAAGCGGCTAGAGATCGACAAAAGAGCTATGCGGACAAGAGGCATAAGCCGTTGGAATTTGGGGTTGGGGACAAGGTTATGCTAAAGGTTTCACCATGGAAAGGGGTGATGCGGTTCGGGAAGAAAGGGAAGTTAGCGCCTAGATTTGTGGGTCCATTTCAAATCCTTGAAAGGATTGGGCTAGTGGCATATAGGTTGAGATTACCGGAAGAGTTAAGTAGTGTACATGATGTGTTTCATGTCTCAAACTTGTGGAAATGCTTAGCAAGAACTGACTTGCAAGTGTCGGTGGACGATATTAGTATAGATGCGAGCCTTCGTTTTATTGAAGAGCCGATAGAGATTATGAAACGTGAAGTTAAAACCTTGAAAAGAAGTAAGATACTGTTAGTTAAGGTTAGGTGGAATTCTAAACGTGGACCGGAGTTCACGTGGGAACGGGAAGAGTTTATGAGGAGTAAGTATCCTCAGCTGTTCGTTAATGACGATCCTAAGGAGTAAATCTCGGGACGAGATTTCTATTAGAAGGGAGTGATGTGACAACCGTGGTTTTGAGGTTCGTCACTTGGTCTTACTTTTAGGTTATTTTATGTGTGACTACTTGATTTTTTGTGCTTACGTGTTTATTTTGTGTGAACGAGGTTGGTGTGATTATCGTTTATGAGTATAGAGTACTCATAAGTAAATCGAGGAACGGTTAATTCATGTTCATGAGATCACAATTAGTGACTATGAAATGAAATGGTGATATTTTGGTGGTTACGTATACGTATAAGTATTAGAGTAATAGTGTATTTTTTTTAGGATTTACAGTTTAGCATTTAGACGTCTCGGATAAGGTAATTAGTCATATGAATATTTTTTGGGGTGGTTTTAAGTCATTTAGGACTTAGTTATAAAGTTTATTTAAAAATTTGAGATTTTTTTAATAGTGTGTATTTTACGTCTTTTACGATAAAACGCGTAAAATTGACTAGTTTTACGGTTTTGGGGTTTTGGAAGCTTTAGGAGCTGTAATAAATTAAGACAAATTAAGGTAATATTAGTAGCATATTATTTAACAATAAAAAAAGAAAAGAAAATAAAATATGTATATAGGGGCGGTTAAAGGCCGACTAAACAAGAAAAAAAAGGAAAAAAGGGTTTATGGTAAGTAGTGGTTGGGTTGGGCTAGGACTTTTGCTATATAAGGAACCCTTACACCAAATAAACGCATTTTTTTCTCCTGGAAACATTAAGTCGACGGCCAGAGAGTGGTTTTAGGGTTTTCTGTATTTTTTTTTCTTCATTCTCCATTTAATTAAAGGTAAACCTTTTTAAACCTTTTTGATTGAATTGTTTTTATGTTTAAATTAATCATTCTTATGATGGATTAGGGTTAGGGTTTATATAAAATCAGTAAATTAATGATGTTATAATCATAATATGATGATCATATAATCTAGGGCTTGTATTAGATGGGGTTAAGGGTAATTAATTAGTTCAATTTATTTAAACCCGTTTTTAAAAACTGGGCAATTTTGAGTCAATTGGTTTGATCATATCAGGAGTTCTATAAACTCTTATTTTACGATCCAAGTACCCCTGGATATATATTTGAAGTGGCTTTCCAATGCAAGAAACGAGAACTAAATTGGAGGTCGGGAAGTGGGTAAAAAACAGGTTACAACAGTCGGAGGTCAAAACAGTTTTGAATTCAGCCTGTTTTCTTTTTAAGTTTTGGGTTGTTTGGGGTACTTAGGGTTGCATTGGGATCTTCTCACGAACTTGAGAGATGGTTTATATATTGTAGTAAGTATCTGCACTTGGGATAAGGTTGTGGTTTAGGGTAAGACCCCTTAATGGTAACAAACTTTTAGTACGTTTAAAATCAGGAAATCTGGAATGACAAAAGTAGATATATGTATATCAGGGCCTTAACAGTAGCTTTAAGGTTAGGGCAAGTGGGAGGGGTTATCCAACATATCTAAGGGTATAAATATTCCTTTTATAGAAACCAAGGGTATGTGTAAGTGGACGTTTGACTTAAAGTTTTGAGACCTAAAAACTGGGACTGTTTTGGGTAAAATATGAACGGGTTAGTTATTAAACTTAACCAAGTTAAGGACTTGTTAAGGAAGGGTAATGGGGTGATTAGAGCTTATCAATGAGGTAAATATGTGGGAATAGGCTAGATGTCCATCATAGGTTAATGAGCCATGTTAGTGACTGGTTCGTGTATTGATTGCGTGATTTTGGTTTGTTAGCTTGTTGCTAGTGCAAGGACTTGTGAAGGAGCTATCAGGTGAGTGTTCATAGTCCCATGTTTATTATTGTTTTTGACTTCCAGATGGGATGGAAGAGACACTGTGTGGAGTTATTTATAAATTGAAGTTGTGTATGTTTTTAAGGTTTGAGATTGGACTTGTGTGTACAGTATGTGTTTAACTGCTATGTGGTTCTTGTTTGTGTATGGTTTGTATTGGAAGGGTACATAGGTGTATGGGCGCCTATGGTACCATAGTGTTTGGTAAGGCGTGATGCCTTGGAAATTATAGTGTTTGGAAAGGCGTGATGCCTTGGTAATTGTGGTTGTTGGTAAGGCGTGATGCCTTGGAATTGTATTGATTAATTGAACTTGAATGCTAGTTGTTAATGCATTATTGAAGCACATGGTCCATATGTTATTGTGTTGATGTTTGATATTTACAGCTTATAACTGTTTTAGAGTTGGAGTCTAAACCTATGACTCTCACCAACTTTATGTTGACGTGTTTTAGTGTCTCTTTCAGGTGATATTATGGTTAAGCATGAGAACATAAGTGGCTAGGATTGGAGAAGCTTAGGAATGCATATAGAAGGAGAATCCCCGTTTCCTTCTTAGTTTTATTTGATTGTTTATTTTAATAAGTGATACTGTGGCACACATATGATTGTTTTGGTATGTTATTTGTTGTCTTGGGTAAGAAGTAGGACTGTTACTTACTTACCTAGACCCCTTGCATTTGTTGAGATATTGTCATGACCTTCGTGTCACCATTTTTACGACATTTCTTATTTCATATAGTTATCTCTATAGACACGCCAGGTTGTGATGATATCCATACGTCGCGCCCCATGTTCCGCCATGGTGGGGTGTGACAACTATGTTCTCTGGGAGATCATAGAATTTGGTGATCAATTCAACAAAATGTTAGAAGTTGAAGAGGGCAAGGAAGAAGAAAAAGGTGAAAGTTCCAAAGGTAAGGACAAGAAGAAATCTGCTGCTCTTTGTGACAAGGAAATAATCGCTAGAAGGCATGATGTCAGGGCTCACAGCTCATTGCTGTTGGCTCTACCTGATAGACATCAACTCAGATTCAGAAAATACAAAACAGCTAAGGAACTATGGGAATCCATAGGCACAACCTTTGGAGGAAATGAAGCCACAAAGAAGAAGAAGAATCAAATGTTGGATGATTTTGCTTCTTTCAAAGCAATTGGTGATGAATCAATTGGAGCTATTTACAATAGGCTTCAAGATATGGTGGCCCAGTTGGAATTATTTGATATCGAGGTGTCAAAAGAGCAGGTGAATACCAGGTTTCTTAACAGCCTCCAGAAAGAATGGTTTGTCTATAAGGCAATTTGGCAGAATAAGGATGACTTGGACAACAAGAACATTGATGACATATACAATAACTTAAAAGTTTTTGAACCTGTTGTCAATGAGATGAAGTCAAAAGGAACGATTCCCACCAACTCAAGTGGATCCACTGATTCCCCTACTAACATGGCATTCATATCACAAAGCAGTGGAATCTCCAAAAACAGTGGAATTGAAGTAGCCCCTGCTGCTTATTCCCCTGCTACCAGGTCTGGATCATCTTATGATGAAGAAAGGCCAGCTACATTCAGTCTTGATACTACTTGTGCTTTTATAGCATCTCAAGGGCCACAAGGATCTACTGTGTTACATGAAGATCTAAGTCAAATCAGTAAGCAAGGGCTAGAAGAGATGGATATCAAGTGGAATATGGCTCTGCTCAGCATGAGAGCCAATAGGTTCTACAAGAAGTATGGGAAGAAGATCTCAATCAATCCCTCTGATGTGGCTGGGTTTGATAAAACAAAAGTTGAATGCTACAACTGTGGCAAGAAGGGTCATTTTGCCAGGGAATGCAGAGGACCTAAGACTGGAAACAGCTACAGAAAGGAAACAAGAGATGATGATTCTGGTGCTAAAGCCATGGTAGCCATGCAGTGGATAGATGGATCAAGTGGATGGGACTGGAGTGCTATGACAGAGAATGTGGAAAGAAATCAAGCTTTGATTGCTGAGGAAAAAGAAGAAGACTTTGCACTTATGGCCATGTCAAGTTCCAGCTCTGACAATGAGGTATATGATGATTCATATTGTACTAAAGCGTGTAAGAAAAAAACTGAGTCTTTGAATGATCAAATCAGAAAGGTAAAAGCTGACTATATCAATTGTGATAATGATCTTGATAATTATAGACGTGCTTTAGAATAGTTGGAGTCCACCATAAGAGAGTTTAAGCAAAGAGAAAGTGATTCTAGGGATCACATTGTGATTCTAGAAAGAGATGCCATGGAGAATAACCAATCTATAAAGGAATTGACGGCGGAACTTGAAATTTTTAAAACTAACAAAAAGATAGATGAGGAAACTGTTGAAAAATTTGGAAAAGCTTCAAAAGATTTAACCAAAGCAGTTGAAATTGGTCAATCTCCTAGGGACAAAACAGGGTTTGGGATTAAAAATGAGCATGCTACCATGCCACCACCAATAGTGGATGGTCCTATTATATCCAACAGTGGAAGCAGAATAATCAAGAGTGGAGGCCCAAGTTACTCAGAGCTTCATTCAGCTCACCAGCACCCATCTCTAGGTCATGCTGTATCATTTGGAAGTTCCTTTGAGGACTTCTTTCCTAATCAAAATAGCCCCATCAATTATGATTTGGAAGAAGATGAAACAGAAGTAATCATGCAGCCTACCTAAAGAATCAATAAGGATCACCCTATCTCTCAAATCATTGGTAATCCTGAAGCCCCTAGACATACAAGGTATACAGCAAAGGAGCACAGCTTCATTGCTAACATCACCATGAAGTTCAATCATGACAACATGCAATGTTGTTTGTTTACTGCATTTTTGTCACAAGAAGAGCCAAAGAAGATTTTTCAGGCTTTAAATGACCCAAGCTGGGTTGAAGCCATGCAAGAGGAGCTCTTACAGTTTGACATACAAGAGGTTTGGATTCTGGTAGATTGTCCCAAATGGGCAAGGCCTATTGGGACAAAGTGGGTACTCAGGAACAAAAAGGATGAAAGGGGGATAGTTGTCAGGAACAAAGCAAGACTAGTGGCACAAGGGTATACTCAGGAAGAAGGAATTGATTATGAAGAGGTATTTGCTCCAGTAGCCAGGATTGAAGACATTAGATTATTCCTTGCTTATGCTTCATTTATGGACTTCACTGTTTTCCAAATGGATGTGAAAAGTGCCTTTCTATATGGAACCATTGATGAAGAAGTCTATGTTATGCAACCTCCAGGGTTTGAAGACCCAGAACATCCAAACAAAGTATACAAGGTGAAAAAGGCTATGTATGGACTTCACCAAGCTCCCAGAGCCTGGTATGGTACTCTCTCTAAATATCTCTTAGACAATGGATTCAGTAGGGGGAAGATTGATCAGACCCTATTTACCAAGAAACAAAAGGGTGACCTTCTGCTAGTACAAGTCTATGTTGATGACATAATTTTTGGATCCACTAACTCTATGCTTAGCAAAGAGTTTTCCAAACTGATGCAGGATAAATTCCAAATGAGTGACATGGGAGAACTAAACTTCTTTTTGGGGTTACAAGTTCAGCAGCGGAAAGATGGGATATTTATCTCACAAGACAAATATGTGGCTGAGATTGTGAAGAAGTTTGGCATGTCTGATGGAAAGAAGGTGTCCACTCCAATGGACAAGGATTATCCATGGGGTAAATATGGTCGGAAAGCTTATAGATGTCAGGAACTACAGGTCTATGATTGGGTCTCTTATGTATCTCACATCTTCAAGACCTGACATCATGTTTGCAGTCTGCTTATGTGCAAGATACCAGGTGTCACCAACATAGTGTCACTTATTTGCTGTAAAAAGAATTTTTAGGTATCTAAAGTGTCATCCCACCTTAGGACTTTGGTATCCAAAGGAGTCACCATTTGAGTTGATAGCCTACTCATATAGTGATTATGCTGGTGACAACAATGATAGGAAGTCTACAACAGGGGGATGCCAATTTTTGGGAAGCAGACTTATATCTTGGCAATGTAAGAAGCAGACTATTATGGCCACATCCACAACTGAAGCTGAGTATGTAGCAGCTGCTGCATGCTGTGGTCAAGTACTTTGGGTGCAAAATCAACTGCTTGATTATGGGTATAACTTTCTTAAAACCAAGATATTCATTGACAACAACAGCACCATTTGCATTATTAAGAACCCTGTTTTTCATAGCAAGACTAAACATATTGAAATTAGACATCACTTTATCAGAGATTGTTTTGAAAAATGACTGATTGTCCCTGAGAAAATTGATACAAAACTTAATGTTTCTGATCTTTTAACCAAAGCTTTAGGGAGGTTTCAGTATCTGGTTGCAGGTATTGGAATGGTTACCACCTAAAAACTGATGTCTATTTTGTCATGTATGTTCAGGGTTGCTTTACTACTGTTGTTGTATAACTGTTAGTCCATTTTTCCATCACTTTTTATTCCACTGTTTTTTAACACAGATTCCCCTGCTGGGGGTTCATTCCCAAGCTAAGAGAATTTTTCTCTTTAAGTTGGGTTTGTTCTTTTTACAAAGTGGTTATATGTGGTTTTAGACTAACAATGCAGAGTTTCATATGGTGCATACTATTATCATTAGTGAATCAGGTATATACTCTATGTTTCAGGGGAGGTTAGGTCACACCTTTAGGACTCAGAGTATCCTTAGGATACTCATATATGATCTTAGATCATATCCATTGGTGAGTGAGGGTTCAGGGTAATGAGGACTTGCTGCAAAGCTTGTCAGAACTCTGAAACCTTGAGGCACTGTAATGGGTGCTTACATCTCTCTATTAAAGCAGCTTGCTGTTCAAGTACAAATGTGTGGCACACATTGCCAAGACTAACTGACCATAAGTAAGGGAACAGGTAGGGATGGTGACTAGGGTATGCATGTTTTCTTGGGTTAACCTCGTGCAGGGTGACTTATGTGTTGACTTTTTGTATTGAGACCTTTGCTGAATAGAGGACTCTTGAGTTTCTACGTATCTATCTTGTGTATACAAGTGTGTGCATTAGAGCAGAGCTAGTAAGCATTGGTCTCTCCATGACTAGTCCAATACTCCTAGGAAAGTTTCCCCTGCTTTCATCTTTTGCTTCCCCTGCTTTCATAACATTCCCCCGTTTGACCGTTGACCGACAATACCGTTACCATGTTCATAGCCGTTGGGCCTGCTTGCACAAAATTTGGTTAGGGAATATTTTATTGTTTTTAAAAGATATTTAAGGCGCTTTCTTCGCTAATTGGTAATCTTTTCTTTATTAATTCAAATAAATTACTTTTTTATCAGGATTATCTTTGATATTTTTGCAATTTGAAAATTTTGGTCCAATCACAGCTCTTCAATTCGCCTATAAAAACTTAATTCCCTTCACCAGCAGGTCCATCTCTCTCTCTCGACTTAATCCCACCTACCTCTCACCTTTATAAACCTTCAAACTATTTTCAAACTTTATCATGACCCTCAAAATTGCTGCTAATCATAACCAAATCGCTTTGTTACATGATGAACCAGCAGAGTTTGCTGATGCTGTGGCCTTTCTATAGTCCTCGTACTTTAGAGTGGCCCTTCTCATCAACCCTAGAATCTATACCTCACACATTCAGCAGTTCTGGTCTAAATCCATGACCAAAACAGTGAATGGAGAGGTTACAATTCAAAGCACTGTAGATGGTCATCCCAAGGTAATTACACTTGCCTCCATCAGGGAGAATCTTCTTCTTGATGATGAGGATGGGATAACCAACTTCTCTGAGGCTGAAATCTTTGCAGGTCTTGTTAAATTGGGGTACAAACTTTCTAAAAACCAAAAATGTAAGTTTGCTAAAGGTCAGTTTGCCCCTCATTGGAAGTATTTGATTCATATAATTTTGCAATGTTTGTCACCAAAAACCACTGCTTTTAATGAGTTTGGTAGTGAGATGGCTTCAGCCCTGATCTGCTTTGCAACAGGGAGGAAGTATTGTTTTTCTCAAATGATTTTTAAAGGAATGGTTAAAAACGTTTCAAGCAACTCAAAGTTTTGTATGTACCCAAGGTTTATAGAACTTCTGCTGAATATGAGTGATCATGGTCCAGTTAAGCACAAAAACTATTTTTCAGCAACCAAACATACCACCAAACTATTCACCACCCTTCTTGCACCATCACCACAGTTTTCTGGCAGGTCCATTCCACTCACTTCAATTATGATGAACCAAATCAGACGGGATCAAACAGCTAAACACCAACCTTCTGATTCCCCTGCCAAGAGCCTACACCCTGCCAGCCCTTTACCCCCTGCTGATCCACAACATGAAAGGCGATCTAAATCCAGGTTTGCAAGGTCTCCCTTTCCTGGTGAATCTTCACAAGCAGTAGAGAGGAGAGTCTCCAAGGGTTTGGAGCAACCTGAGGGTTTGGCTGCCACTACTGTCTCATCCTCAAGGGGTGAGCAGGACAGTGACACCATCAGTAAGTCCTCTCCCTCACTCCATGATATCCAAAAAGGGGAGAAATCCCCTTCTAGGATTGAGAGCAGCATGAAACCTTTGACTAATTTGGAATTGACGAAAATGTGTATGAGTCTGAAAAGGCAGAGCACAACTGGTACAAAATGTCAAAAAGCAAGGCCTGGTCATCAATAACTTGGAAACCAGACTTGCTACTCTTGAGGGGAGGAGAGCCCAGACTTATTATATCCACAGATGAGGATGCTTCCAAAGGGGAGGAAGTTCCAAATACAGAAGAGTCTACTCAGTACTATTCATATCCTGGTGGTGTCCATGGAAAGATAGCAAGTGTTGAGAAAGGGATAGAGAAAGGAAGTGCTGATAAGGGAAGTGACAAGGGGAGTGCAACCAAAGAAATTGCTCAAACATTGCTCACCATGGGCAATCAAGAAGAAGCCCCTGCTTCAAAGGCTACCCCTGTTGTTGCTGATCCCACTGCTGTAAGTCGTTCCCCTGCTAAGAACATTACTCAAACTTTTGTTAGAAAGTGCAGAAAGCTAGGGAATCTAAGAAAAGAAAAGCTGAAGGAACAACTTTGGAAACTACACAAGCAGGTGCATCATCCCTAGCAGGTGCATCATCACAAGCAGGGGCATTACATCAAGCAGGTGAAAGTTTTCCAGAAATTGAGAAATCTGTACTTAATGTACAAAGAGCAGCCAAAAGACTCAAGAGAATGGAGAAAGTTGGCACAGTTACTAAGGAGTCTCAACGGCCTTCAAAAGATGAAATTGATAAACAGCTGATTCTGCAGGAAAATGATGATATTTCACCTAGTGAACTTGGAAAGAAGTTTGCTATATGTTGTTTATGAACACAAAGGGAGGACTTGGTGGAAGCTTACAAGAGCTGACAATACAGCACAGACATTTCTAAGTCTAGATGTTATGTTTCAGACTTTGGATAGTGAAGACTTAGAAGATCTGTGGAAAATTTTGAAGAAAACGTTTGCTGCAAAACCTCCTACCATGGATGGTGTGGAGAAGGATTGGGTAATCTGGGAGTGCATGCATAGGATGTACGAGCATGAATTATTTGATCCTATATTTGATGCAATGAATAAAGGAGATTTGTTGTATTGGAAGCTGTTTACCAATTCTGGGGTCTATGAGGTTGTAATGGAAGGAGTAAGTGTGTACTTGATCAATCATAGGTATTATCCCTTCTCTCAGGAGACCTTGAAGAGATTAGCACATGCTAATTTAATTGTAGATGCTAAAACGCCTGTGGCTTATGATCTGGTAAGAATGATTCACAGTCAAATTTGGCCAGAAAGTTTGTAAGCATCCTCATCAACTAGTATTTATTCAGAAACTTGTCTTTAGGGGAAAGCACAAGTTTAGGGGAGGATTGTTGGGAATAAATATATGCTTATTTGTTACCCCTGCTAGTTGATTATCCGTACCCCTGCTAGAGTAAGTTCCCCCTGCTAAATAACAAAGGCAGGGGGATTGGTTCCCCTGCTGAAGTCAAAGGCCCTGCTGTCAGAGATAAACATAGAATAGATTTTTACGCGTTTCAGTTATTATTCCTTAATACTTTCCAAGTTTGTTAGTAGTGATCTTGTACGTGAGTCCTTATGGCTATAAAAGGACTCACTAGGTTAGCATGCAATGTGTGTCTTTCTCATTTGTCTTTCATTGTCATACTTTAAGGTTTTGTAAACCCTAATAAAATTTTAGGGTATTCGTATATCATTGATATATTAAAGTTCAACGTTTCAATCATATTGTTCTTGTGCTAAACATTATATTCCGCATCTTGTTTAGTTACTTTGCTTTGCAAAGTTTCTCTAGTGTTAGATTGAATTCTTTATTTCTATCACAACCCTTAAACAAGCTATTAATGTTTAAGATCTGACTTTGGGATCAACAGAGGTGATAAGCTTTTCTTCTTTGTTTCTTGCACATACACAAACCAAGAACAAACTTCAAGCAGCAAAAGACTACAAGTTGTTGGCTTGTAGCTTTTGCTACAGTAAAAGATAAATAAAAAAACAAAAGATTTTGATAAAAACTTTTAAGACAGATTTTGAAACCACCAAAAACATTGACAAAAAGTTAACTCAAACTTGAAATATATATTATAAGTCCACTTTCACTTCATTATAACATTAATCTCACACTTTTGAAAAACTTTTTCAAGAATTTTTAAAACACAGATTTTCTTTTTTTGAAAACTCAAAATCACAAAGTGTTATACCAAATGAACATGGAACTCAGATTTATTTAACAAGACACCAAATTTTAAGATAATTGAAAAGGAAATATATTTTCACCAAAATACCAACTTTCATTAAAATTAAAAAGGAATTACAAAAGTTTTGAAAATAAATCTGGAACAAAGAAAATAGAGACATATTTCGTCTCTATTTATACAAGTGAATAGAACAATCTAGATATCTAAACCCTAATAGCTAAAATTCCTAAAAAGCCCTTGGAATCTTCTTGGTAAAAAATCGTCCATGTGAATTTGTAGGGATATGTGAGTTGCCAGCTTGCAAGATTTGATCTCATCCGTTTGTTGAAGAGTAGGGACCAAGGATTCGCATCCAACCAGTCATTTAGTCTCCTTATTGGGGTTGGGGGATAGGGACGTGAGCAGGGGAGGTACAAGGGGGTCCACAAGGTCACGGGGAAAGAATCTGGGTGGTGGGTTTTGATTAGGAGGTTGCTAATCACGAATCTACACTTGTTTGAGCTTAATTACTGGGTAATTAAGAATTGCCCAATTAGGGTTCTTGATTGATTAAGGAGAGTTTAATCTGGTTTAAAGGTTAATTATGTTTAAATAAGTGTTTACCCCACAAATTTAAGTGATTAAATAATGTCAGTTATTTAAAAAAAGATAGTGGAAGGTGACATGGAGTGAGGGTGGTGCGTGATTGGCTGGTGGGTGGAAGGAGGTGACGTGTCGTGTAGTGAGTGGCTGGGGAGAGTTTGGATGTTTGATGGTTTTGGCCCTCTATTTCCTTAATACTTGCCACTTTGTTTTAACAGTTCAAAGTTTGTATTCCCTTTGTAAACAAAGTTTGGTTTTTAATACTTTGGCCACCAAAACTTTCTCAAATATGAACCAAGGGTTTTTCTTGCAATTTCTTCATTCTTCAAGGACCAATGATGTATAATCTTGACATTTTAGGGACCCAAGTGTAAAATTGAGGATTTACAAAGGTTTAAAATGACAAGTCTTCAACAGTTGAGGGGCCATTTTTGCCAATCTTTAATTCTTCAAGGGTAATTTTGGAAATTCTTGATTCGGGTCCGGTTCATTGTGCGACTTCATTTCCCGTGTTCGTTTTTGATTGATTCTTGTGATATTTTTGTCATTCCCTCAATATCCGTACCTAAAGTACACAAGCAACAAACACGAGCATATATTTGGCATTTTTAATGATATTTAATGCATTTTAAGCCCAATTTGGACGATGAGACTATGTATAAAAGCAGTCTCATCACTCCCCCATACTAAACCATTGCTGTGCCCTCACGCAATGCTAGAATAGAGTATCGTAGCACCTCCAAAATTCATTTTTATTCACTTTATTGAATGATAAACTAGCTACACTACTACTATTACTACTACTTGCGTTTTAGACATAATGTATGATTTTTCATCGCAAAATGGGACGTTTAGGTTCATAAAATAAGAACACGTGAATGCTTCATCAGA
Source organism: Glebionis coronaria (assembly GCA_025667525.1). Classification (NCBI taxonomy): domain Eukaryota; kingdom Viridiplantae; phylum Streptophyta; class Magnoliopsida; order Asterales; family Asteraceae; genus Glebionis; species Glebionis coronaria. The sequence goes on from CM046880.1 coordinate 222,633,260, forward strand.
AATAAATTCATCGTCCTCGATTTTCACCCCAATTCCATGCCAAGCGTGCAACGAGATCGTTGTCATTATAAGTTAGTAATGCTAACACTACTCATATGCCCTAATCACGTACTTATCCTCCCATTATTCCTAGGTTGTATCTCTTATATTTTATTTTGTCTTGAATGTTTCACGAGGATACATTGTTTGACTTATGCGATAATAGAGATTTAGGTCTAAAAATAGAGTCATAACGGTGTAACCAAGACCATCAATTCAATAACCCCTCCAAATAGACAACGATGTCAAAAAATTAAGTTGACAAGAAGAATCGATAAACACGGTTTTATAACGGTTTTGAACATGAGACTTATTACCAAGACTTTTATACGCCCCCTAACGGAAGGGTCTTATTATCATTGGTTTACCTCCATCTTTTATTGAACTTCGCCATGAAGCTTTTATTATGACTTCGGTCTTGCCTTGCCTTTTATTATCCGCCTCATCGGTGGTTTTATTAGCCAAAGATGTATATCCTTACGCTAAGGCGAATTTTGGATCTTTAAAGCTTCGAAGATTAAGGCTTGATTCACTTTCAGTTTTGCATAGATTTTTCGGCCTTGTGGGGCTTCAAATTGTTTGCTTGATTTAGGTGAGCGCTTGAAATCTTATTATTGGGTGAAGCTTTTGATTATTAGGGTGCCAATACTTCAAAACCGTGACGTTGGCGATACCTTAATGTCTTCCCAATTTAATTACACGAAAGCTACTAGAAAAGACTAGAAACCCAACAATCCCAACTAAACCGCTAAGTCAATATTTATTAAGCAAAAAATATTTACATGCGAAGGGAGAATAAGCAAACAACGAGACCACATGAGTTTTTGAAAGAATACGAGTACTCTACGTTTAGCATAGTAACTTATAATTAACCCTATCATTTCTCGTCCTCATTTAAGAGACATAGCCTAATGTTTAGTTAAGGATTCAAAGCTAAGTGCTCAACACGCACGGTCGAGTAAAAAATTACTCTTATTCTCGCCATTGGAAAACCTACATTCGTGTCTTCAAACACTTATAAAACATGAAAAATTTTAAAATTTGGCCATTTTTAGCCTTATTTTGCAACAAAACGATAAACAAAAAGATAAACTTTGGAAAGCGTGAAGGTTTAGCAAGGCAAGTATCTATTCACTCCCCCATACTAAAGTTAAACATTGTCCTCAATGTTTCGAGTCTAGGGGTGCAAACACCCCCATACTAGAGACGTAGTCGAATGCCTAATCTAGCATGGAAAGGGTGTAACCGTTAAATCAATAGCCGTTTATGAAGTGTGCTAAAAACCTAAGGTTAGAACATCAAAGGATATATCATTTGGATATTGGGAAAGTCTTGAAAGTGCTCCCATAAAACGAACACGAGAGGCTCCAATCGTGAAGATCATGATCTAAAAACCAAAATTCACAAACAACCACGGAACAAAGGTTGGAAGGCACAAATCCCATCACATTAAACTAATTAGAAAGCAATAATATGTACATGGATAAGCATGGGTTTCCCCCACGAGGCACCTTGTTTTTTATTACCGAGTCAAAAGCTCGACTCGAATCCCCATAAATGTGATCATTTAGGGATAATCATGGTGTGGTCAATTTTTAGTGGGGCTTACATGATAAACAAGGCCCAAAAACAACCGGTATTAAGGACTAAGTCCTTTGATGGTGCAAAATACCGGGATCGAAGATGGCGTTCTCGTTTTCATCTGAAAAACAAATCAACGCCACTTCATCATGTGTCAACACAAACCCAAAGGGTTTCAAGAAAATAGATGAGAAGAAATAGAAGGGTGGGACAATGGGTAAGTCACAAAAACCATGAGCTACTCGAGGTAGACTCGCACCAATCAAATAGAAAGATTTTCCATTTATTGCATCGGTAGAAGACCGAGATTTCCCTTTATAAGCAATTTCGGGATCAAATATCTCGTCCTCGGTGGAAAAAGGGGAGGGAACATAAGGGGCTTCCCCCACACTAAGTCCACACAAAGCATCGTCAAAAGGAGAAGACGAGCTTGTAGCACCCAAAACACGAGGTGATGACGGAGTTAGCATTGTAGAAAAATCTTTTAAATCCAATTTAAAATCTTTCCCTTTTTCATCTTTTAAACTCTCCTTATGAACACCCGACTTAATTATGTCAAAAATATTTGGTGTTTCTAAAGCAATGTTAGTCACACTAAAAATTCTCACATTTGAAAATTGTTTTGGTTTAGGTGGTCGTAAGTTCTCAAAACGTTTGTCAACAAAGAAAACTTCCCCATCGGGATCAACATATTCATCATCCGAAGAATCATTCGTGATTGGAATCGTAGGCCTAATACTCTTAACCTCCACCGACGGAGGGGACGGAAAATCGTTTTTATCATCAACTCCTAAAACTCTCTTTGAAATCCTTTTACAAATGTTTTTGATAGGACTAACATTGTTCAAAGACGTGATAGAGTACACATGAGAAAGTGTAGAGTTTTGAGTTGCATTTATGACGAGTTCTTCCTCATTGAAACGAAGAGTGATTTTCCTAGCATGCACATCGATAAGTGCTCTTGAAGTATCCAAAAATGATCGACCTAAAATTAGAGGAACTTTAGGATCGATGGGGATGTCAACAACAATAAAGTCCACGGGATAGTAGAACTTTCAAACTTTCACGAAGACGTCCTCGGCTACTCCACAAGCTAGAATCGTAGAATGATCGGCCATCTCGATTGACATTCTTGAAGGAGTGAGATTGGGAAGATTGAGCGACTTAAAAATCTCAAGAGGCATCAAATTTATACTAGCACCAAGATCGGCCAAGGTGTAGCATTCCTCCAAATCTTGTATTGCACATGGGATTAAAAATTTACCGGGATCACCGACTTTTTGCGGTATGCGGCTAAGAAAAACCGATGAACAACTAGACGACTTTTGCAATTTCTCTTTGTTATTCAACATACTTTTGAAGTTTGCGGCAAATCGAGGCATCATGACCAAGGCGTCGGCAAAACTAATATTAAAATGCAAGTCACGAAACATTTTTATAAAAAGTTCAAATTGATAATTATTTCGTTCTTGTGCCTTTTCCTTGTTTCGTCTTGAAGGGTAAGGTAAGGGTGGTGTGGGTTGGGGCATAGGCAACGGCCTTGGAATCTCGGGATCCACTATTGGTATTGGTTCAACCGTAGGTGTGGTTTGAGCGGTACTTCGTGGGCTTGGAATTTGCTCCTTTTCTACCACCACCTCGGGTTCTTTTTCTTTTTCCTTCTCCGTAGAAGTACTTGGACGAGAAATGGGTTCTTTGAAAGTTTTACCACAACGAGTAGTAATAACCTTCAATTCTCCTTTCGGGTTTACGATGGTATCACTAGGAAGACCACCCGAAGAAGGTTTACACATGATAGCTTCAAACATTTTTCCCATTTGGTCTTCAAACTTAGATTGCCTAGCATCCGCTTTTAACAACTCTTGCTTAATCTCATGTTGACCTTTCTCCATTTTTTGTTGATTTTGTTGGAGACGTTGAACATTTCCTTCCATTTTATTAGCATGAGTCTTAAGTTCATTAGCAAGTTCGTTTTTAAGCTCGTTTTTCAACTCGGATCTTAAGCTAACCATTTCACGTTGCATATTATCAAACTTAGCATTGTTTGCTTTAGCATAATTCAAAAAATCTCCTTGAATATTTTTGGTGTGATCATTTTGAAAACCTTGTGTGGTAGTTTGAAAATCACGGTTTTGGTTTTGGTTTGAAATTTGCCCATTTCCACTTTGATAATTACCCTTGTTGTAGTTACGTTGATTTCCTTGATAAGCACCACTTTGATTGTTGTTTCGATAGTTGTTAGCATTTTGATTTTGTGGAGCTTGATTTTGGCGGGAACCTTGACCGTTTTGGTTATAAGTTCCCGTGGCTACATAAGCATTCGAAGTGTTACCATCCGCGGGAATGCACTCGGAAAAATAATGAGCTCCACCACACGAAATACAACTCTTGGCAACCGCCTTAACCGATGCGGAATTCAAAGCATCTTGTGCTTTCCAATGAGTCATAAGAGTCGAAAACCTATCGAAAACCGATTCTCCTCATTTGCTTCATCTTGTAAGGCATTAATGCTACGAGACGATGACGACGATGACGAACCCAAATTGGCAACACTCGGTGTGTTACGAGGGCTATAAACCTTAGACCTATTTTCAATGATTTTCAAAGCCTCATCGGTCGTTTTGCACAAAAAATTACCACCCGCGGCGGCATTTAAGTAATCTCGTTCATGATCATTAAGCCCATTATAAAAAGTGTCAATTTGATGCAATTCGGAAAAATCATGGTGTGGACATTCATGTAACATTTCTTTAAACCTTTCCCAAGCCATTGAAAAACTTTCATTAGACCTTTGAGTAAATCGTGAAATCTCGTTTTTCAAATGTGTTGTTTTAGATGGTGGAAAAAATTGATTCACAAATTTCGAAACGAGATCACCCCACGTCAAAATCGAATTTGGGGGTTGTTTCTCGAGCCATATCTTGGCGGGTCCATCTAACGAGTATGGAAACAACATCATCTTAATGGAATCGTGTGGTACATCCTTAAACTTGCTTGTCGCGGTGAGACGATTAAATTGCCTAATGTGATAATATGGGTTGTCTTTTTCGTGTCCGCGAAACTTGTTGGCTTGAAGCATAGACATTAAACCCGTCTTGATCTCGAAGTTCTCCGCAAGGATGGCAGGAATCATAATGGCCTCTCCAAAACCCTCAGTGGGTGCTTGAAGCAACTCCATCATAGTACGATTAGCCATGATAGCTTCTTGTTCTACAATAGGTTCCTCACTTGGAGTCTCTTCACTAGAATGATTAGGAGTAGGTGTTGCCTCCTTTTTGTTTTTTCGTTTACGTGCACATCTTTCTTGATTACGAGTAAGCATAAACGTCACGTACTACGTGGGGATGAGCAAAGAAGATTCTTTTTGGTGTTTTTAACTTTTTCAATTTTATTTTTTTTTGGATTTTTGATTGTTTTAAAAATTTTGGATTTTGGAATTGTATTAAGTAGACAAAAATCTACAAATCTCCTCCTTAATCAAATCTCTTGACTAAAGAAGCCTCAAGGAATGAAAACGATCACGTGAAGTGAACACCTTTGATGACTTTAGAACGTTGGTGGAACACCAAAACGTTCAAGAGGGTTTAATCAAATAAAACCAAGAAAGTATATATGATACTTAATAATACTTTGGGCGGCAAAACCCTCGATTAGCTCTCAAAATCAAATACTCACAAGCAAGCGGGGAAACGAGGCGGCGCGAAGCACTTAAGAGCCTTTTTCCTTAGGATATATTTTATAATATCCGCCTTATACCCACCTTATAGTTTGTATTTTCAAAATCGAGCTTCTCGAAAGTATTTATCTATTTTTGCCTTTTTTACTTTGGTTTGAGATTCGAATACAATGATTGGGTAATGACTTCCAAAGTCAAGGTTGTGATTTCTCACGTATTTGGAGTACTTGTGTATTATTGTTCTACGTATACAATATAGTAATAATATTAACAAAAAACAAAAAACCGATAATACGTATTAGTAGAGTGCTACTAATACAAATACTGTTATGGCTATATAAAAACAACAATTGTCAAATCAAAACACAACACGCCTCCCCGGCGGCGGCGCCAAAAATGATGGTGTTAAAATTACCCCTTTAGGAAAAGGATGGCAAAAATAGGGTAAGCACGACGATTTAGGAAAACCGTGTGTAAATGACCCTAAAGTGAGTTCGTTCTCAAGGAGGCTAGTGCGTTGTGTTAAGAGATGATTATCTTTGTGATTTTATTGCTATGAGAAAAGAAAATAGAAATGGGGTAAGAAGAGAAACGATGACGGATTACACTAAGACGAAAAGGTCGTTCACGTAAAACCGTAAAAAGCACCAAATTAAAAAATTAAACCTAAAAATTAATTAAAAGTTAAAACTAAGTCTAAAATGATATAAAGACGAATAAAAATCCAACAAAAATATTTTAAAACCTTTTATTAATTAAATATTCAATTTTAAATGCTAATTAAAGCCCTAAAATTAAATATAATTAACAAAATGTCTAAAATATTATTTTATTGAACAAATAACTCACTTATATTATTTAAAGACTAAAAAGTATTTTTCCTAAATTTTAAAAACTATTTTTCTATTTTTAAAACACTTAAAATTATTTTTAAACTAAAATAATCATAAAAAATAATAAAATAATGCCAAAAATAATTTGACAATTTTAAAAATCCTAATTTATACTAAAGAACAGTAGAAAAATGAAAAAGTTTGAAAAATATAAAATTTTGCACTAAAAGACAAAACTGATTATAATTAAAACCCTAAATAAGCTAAATTAATTCTAAAAAATAATTAAAAAGTGAACAGTGAAATAATTTTTAACTAAAAATCTTAAACTATTTTTCTAAATATAATAAAATTTTTAAAACTAAAAAATATTTAATTTTACCACTAAAAGACAAAAACAGAAAGTTAAAAAGTTAATTAAAATAGCTATTTAATCTAAAAAATACCAGATGAACAGTAACTGAAAAATAAAATAAACTGAAAAATCAAAAATAAAATAAGAAAAATAATGAAATTTGTTTCAGAGGCTAAAACCTATTTTATGGCACTAAAGACAAAAAAGCTATAGAACTGATAGTGACATGTGCATGCTTTTTGTTTTTTGCTTGGCAGTGGTAACCAATGTGCTAGCACGGGGAACTTAGTTCCCACTGTTAGTGCAAAAACAAGGTATGTGGGATAATAAGCTTAGGAAAGCTTATTGTGAGCTTTTTTCTTGGACAATAAGGCACCCCTACACTCAGTGGAGTGTAGGGAGTCTATTTAAGCTGGAAAAAAACATAGATTGCTAACAAAAATCACACAGAAAAGGCACATTCAAGTGACTGATTAAGCTTATATTCTTCTGATGAACAGTAACCTGAACTAAAATGCACAAATACGAATTTCAATTGAACAAATCTAGCATTCAATCCAACCAAATCACATTAAACTGGTTACAAACCCTAAGTGATGCTAAACCCTAACAGAATTGAGGGCTTGATGGTCCAAATCAACAAAAAAACAGTTACCTAGGGCCCTTACTGAATTTATGCTATTTTTACCAAACTTGAGCATGCATTATCTGTTTTTAACATACCAAACTGAAGCAAACAGCTAACTTACACTAATGCTACAAAACCAAGTGTGTTAGAGTGAGCTTTAAGACAAAAAGCTGTCAACTGTCTACCTTAAAACCCAGATCCAAACACACCTTTATATTTCAGAAAGTGAAATTAACACACCAAACCTATAACAATGTGGCTTAAACTAATTTAAAACTAACTAAACAAGCTTATAACACTCAAACAAACATAAACAAACAGCATAGATGGACAAATAAGCAGCTTCTTCACAAATTGCACAAAATCACACAAATTTCATGAAAGTAAAATCATGGAAGGTTCAAGCCAAACCTTGGGCTGAGGCCATTTCCAAAATATTTAATGAACTAGTGAAAGCTTATACAAGACGTGTAGAGGTGGCTTGTTGGAGGAATCCAAGTGGACCCTAAGCCCTAAACATATCTTCAAACATGAACTGAAATGGAATGGTGATAAGCCTTTCTTCTTTGTTTCCTGCACATACACAAACCAAGAAAAAACTTCAAGTAGAAAAAGACTACAAGCTGTTGGCTTGTAGCTTTTGCTACAGTAAAAGATCAATAAAAAAACAAAAGATTTTGATAAAACCTTTTAAGACAGATTTTGAAACCACCAAAAATATTGACAAAAAGTTAACTCAAACTTGAAATATATATTATAAGTCCACTTTCACTTCATTATAACATTAATCTCACACTTTTGAAAAACTTTTTCAAGAATTTTTAAAACACTGATTTTCTTTTTTTGATAACTCAAAATCACAAAGTGTTATACCAAATAAACATGGAACTCAGATTTATTTAACAAGACACCAACTTTTAAGATAATTGAAATGAAATTATATTTGCACGAAAATACCAACTTTCATTAAAATTAAAAAGGAATTACAAAAGTTTTGAAAATAAATCTGGAACAAAGAAAATAGAGACACATTTCGTCTCTATTTATACAAGTGAATAGAACAATCTAGATATCTAAACCCTAATAGCTGAAATTCCTAAAAAGCCCTTGGAATCTTCTTGGTTAAAAATCGTCCATGTGAATTTGCAGGGATAAGTGAGTTGCCAGCTTGCAAGATTTGATCTCATCCGTTTGTTGAAGAGTAGGGACCAAAGATTCGCATCCAACCAGTCATTTGGTCTCCTTATTGGGGTTGGGGGATAGGGACGTGAGCAGGGGAGGTACAAGGGGCCTCCACAAGGTCACGGAAAAAGAATCTGGGTGGTGGGTTTTGATTAGGAGGTTGCTAATCACCAATCTGTACTTGTTTGAGCTTAATTACTAGGTAATTAAGAAATGCCTAATTAGGGTTCTTGATTGATTAAGGAGAGTTTAATCTGGTTTGAAGGTTAATTATGTTTAAATAAGTGTTTCCCCCACAAATTTAACTAATTAAATAATGTCAGTTATTTAAAAAAAAGATAGTGGAAGGTGACATTGAGTGAGGGTGGTGCGTGATTGGCTGGTGGGTGGAAGGAGGTGATGTGTCGTGTAGTGAGTGGCTGGGGAGAGTTTGGATGTTTGATGGTTTTGGCCCTCCATTTCCTTAATACTTGCCACTTTGTTTTAACAGTTCAAAGTTTGCATTCCCTTTGTAAACAAAGTTTGGTTTTTAATACTTTGGCCACCAAAACTTTCTCAAATATGAACCAAGGGTTTTTCTTGCAATTTCTTCATTCTTCAAGGACCAATGATGTATAATCTTGACATTTTAGGGACCCAAGTGTAAAATTGAGGATTTACAAAGGTTTAAAATGACAAGTATTCAATAGTTGAGGGGCCATTTTTGCCAATCTTCAATTCTTCAAGGGTAATTTTGGAAATTCTTGATTCGGGTCCGGTTCATTGTGCGACTTCATTTCCCGTGTTCGTTTTTGATTGATTCTTGTGATCTTTTTGTCATTCCCTCAATATCCGTACCTAAAATAAACAAGCAACAAACACGAGCATATATTTGGCATTTTTAATGATATTTAATGCATTTTAAGCCCAATTTGGACGATGAGACTATGTATAAAAGCAGTCTCATCAATGTTTACTTATGATTATCCTCTTGATCTCCTTCTTTACCTTGTCTAAAGAGAAGATCACTCACACACTTGTAATGTGATTAAAGATGAAGCCTTGATAAAGATTATCCTCTCCTAAAGATCCAGTCATGTTCATCATTTGTTTAATTGTATCTTGTGTAGATCCAATGTATTTGTGAATACTTAGACTAGTTGTGTTCATCCAAGCTATTTGTGAATACTTGGATTAGAGTTGTGTAAATCCTTTGCATATGTGTGTGCTTGGATTTTTGTTGTGTAGATCTGTTAGCCTAAATATATTGAGTCAAACAAGAATGCTCGGTCATATGTTTATTATGTATTGTATATTAGAACGTTGTAATAGGTAGTAGATTAGTCGTGTTATACGGGATTAACTTTAGGCTAAAGTTCATTCATAAGTAACTAAAGCCCAAAAGGAAAGCCCGACCCATTAGACTATAGTCCATAAACAAGCCCGCATGTGGGTGGACTATATATACCCTTCCTAGCATGTTAGGAAGGGTGTTGGTCATTTCATTTTTTCACTCTCTAATATAATCCTCCAAAAGTTCCAACCATTTTCTCTATACTTTCTCTCACTACTTTCTCTTTCTAGAATTCATCTATTTTCTACCTTTCTTTCTTGTTTAATCATCACGAATTGATGGGACAACAATTGGTATCAATCGCCATGGGGTAGTTTTCTAATTCATTGTTGATAAACTATTTGGTTCGTGTGATTTACTCCTAAAATCATCTCGAATTCAAGTATTTTCTTGTTTTCGTTGATTTTCATGTTCTAAATCGTACTATAGATCATCTACATTCTTGTGGTAAGATTTTGATTAATTTTTTTTGGCTAGAAACACGAATTACAAGGTAAGAACTATCCATTATTTGTTGGTATCAAGTCTCGTAAAGTTTATTGCACATTCCGATCGGAATATTGCGATCGCAAAAACCTGGGGTTTCTACATTGCGATCGAATATTCGGATAGCCATATTACGATCGTATCTTGCGATCTGATATTACGATCGTGCATTGCGATCTAATATTACTATCCTACATCGCGATCTAGTATTACGATCAGGTATTACGATCACGACTTGCGATCAGACTTGCGATCACGACTTACGATCAGACTTGCGATCACATCTTACAATCGCATCTTACGATCACGTGTTGCTATCTAGCATTGCGATCATACATTACGATGGGTATTCCGATGGATATTAGGATGAGACATTGAGATCTGTTTGGTTAAATTTTGTTTGAGTATTTTTTAGACTTAGCCACTATCTAGACTAATCCCGGAACATAGTTTAAACGAATATTAAAAAAAATAAAAAAAGTTAAAATTTTTAGGTCAAGTAAAATCAAATTTTTTCCATACTAGTTTTTGGCTATCTATAACTCAATTTCAAAATTTGGCGTTAATTTTTTTTTTCAGCTTACCGTTTTGTCGGACTGAGGAATTTATTGTCGGACTGAGAAAATAGCATTTTTCGGAATTTCAACAATAACTCAATCACAACACATGTACTTAAGATCCATATTCACTTCATCATTTCAGAGAATATTGAGATGGATTCTACTGCCGAATATCATGTGACGAACAACAACATAATGGTGACGGGTAACAAAGAGAGACCTCCAATGCTTGTGTCAGGTCGATATGATCAATGGAAATACCATTTTCTACGTTACCTTGACACAAAACCTAAAGGTGATGCTTTAAGGCAATGTATCTTTGATGGACCCTATAAACTCTCAAGGATTCAAGTTTATGGAGTACCAGCCACATACACAACTGAGAACAACTTGCATATGAACGCGATGAAAAGAGAAATGACCTCACATTAGAGAACCGTGCTTGGTTTGATGCAGAAAAGGAAGCAATCTACTTAATTCTCAGTGGCATTGGAGATGATATTTATTCCACGTTGATGCTTGTTCTACTGCTAAAGAAATGTATACGGCTATTGAAAGATTGCAACAAGGTGAATCACTTAACAAACAAGATATGAAAACTAAGATGTTTTGGGACTTTGGCAAGTTTACATCAAAGGATGGGGAATCAATTGATTCTTATTACTCCTGATTCTACAAATTGATGACTGACATGACCCGAAACAACTTGCAAGTTTCCACCATGAAAGTCAATGTCCAATTTCTACAGCAACTTCCACTAGAGTGGACACGGTTTGTCACCTTGGTGAAACAACAAAAAAAGTTAGATGAAATTTCATATCACACGCTCTTTGATGTTTTGAAACAATTTCAAAATGAAGCAAATAAACTTCAAGCTGAACGTGCTGCAAAGGTTTCAAATTCACTTGCTTCGGTGTCTACCACTCAACGTTACCCTGATTATCGTTCTCATGTTCCAAAGAACTACTCTACTCAATCATCATCACCACGATCATCCACTGTCTCTAAGTCACATGCTCCAATAAGCTCCCGAGGCAAAGAAGTTGCAAGAGCACCATCACCCACAACTGAGCAATCATCCGAAGAAGACAGTGATGAATAACTTGCTCAAAAGGAGAGGGAATTCAAGAAACAAATTGCTTTTATTATGAAACAGTACAGGAAAATCTACAAACCTACCAACAACAACCTTAGAACATCATCTAACACGAGGAACAACTATGCTCAAATTCCTCCAAGGTATGACACACGAAGACGTGCTGAGAGTCCTCTAAAGTATGATCGACAACCCGCAAAGTATGATATTCAGAGGGTTGCTACTGTTGTTGGAAATAGAGAAACTGTTGGTACTCAAGTTATGCAACAAACTGGGATTCAGTGTTTTAACTGCCGAGGTTATGGGCATGTAGCTAGAGAATGCAAGCAGCCAAAGAGGGTCAAAGACTATGGTTAACATAAGGAAAAGATGTTGCTATGCAAGAAAATTGAAGTTGGGATCAAGTTATCAGCTGAGGAAGGAGAAATGCTTGACGACACAGATGATGAACTCTCCAACCAAGAACTCGAGGCACGTTATTCATACATGGCAAAGATTCATGAGGTCCTTAACGTCACTGAAGATGAAAATGGTCCTATCTTTGATACCGAGCCAATTGATAAGGTACAACTGATGATGAATATAATGTGTTTGGTGATACACATGAGCATAGTGATCTACCAACAACAATTACTGACACGTGTATGATGGAAACGGTTGATAGCAATACCACACCCGATTCATCAGACATGTGCAATAATGAGTTTGAGGATGATCAACATGCAAATGAGTATGATGATGAGGAGCGTGTCGCGCTTGATAATTTAATTTCTAGTTTATAAAAAGATGTCAATGAAAATAGAAAGAGTCAAAAGCAATTAAAGAAGGTAAACGCAGCGCTCACTTAAAACTTTGAAGAAAGCAAAGTCGCTCTTATAAAATCTGGTGAGACTATTGATAGTTATAGGGTTGAGCTTCTTCAAACGACCAAAGAGCTTGAGGGGTACAAAAGTCTTGTTCTCAACGTTAAAAAGGACGATTTTGAAAATAAATAGAACGAAGCTCTTGCTTTGTTAACAAAAGAAAAACGTCAATTTAATGTCTTATTAAGTGATGAACATCAAAAAACGTACCTTGCCACAACAAAAGTTAATGAACTTGAACAGAGGCTTTCTACGAATACCACCGATTCTACTAAAATTCTTGACGAAAAGAAACAAGAGGTTGAAAAATTAAAACAAGATTTCAAAAATAGACAAGGCAAAGATACTGAAAAATAAAGGATTGTGACACCCCGGGTAGGGTCAAAATATGTGGAAAATATCCCCAGAGACGTCACAAGGGTGGATCGATAGCATATAGTCCATAGAGCATAAGATAAAGATTATTTAAATCCGATTACATGTTTGATAACAAATAAATTAAAAATTGTCTTAAACACGACAGAAGTTGATTGTTTATGTTTCCCAAATAGAACCTCGGACGAGTCCTACAATGCAGATTACTAAGATGTTGGAGACCATGCACATACCACGTACTAACTTCATATTCCTATGCAAAACATACTAACGGGGTCAACATAAAGTTGGTAAATTTACAGATTTTAATCAATTAATTAGTTTGGACATACAATAATCATAGAAGTTATAATGCACAAAGCATTCTTACTAAAATGTAAATAACATTTGTTTATTATTAGAAACTGAAGCTTAACCCCATAGTCCTCAACATATGAGGACGTAGTGTCTTACAAAAAGACACCCATTCCTGTTCCAACATGGTATACGTCTGTTGTCACGGCCAAGGCACAGTGAGCATGACTCACCTAGACGGGGATGGTCAATCCCTAATAGATCTATTTATAACATTCAGGCGATTTACAACAACTTAATAGTTTCAACAATAATCAATCATAATCCAGTTTATACAATTCAGTTATGTCCAATATATGTTTGCATATTTTCTTTCCCAAAAGGGAAAGTTTTATCAAAGTTTATATGGGGCTGTAAACTCACCTCGGAGTAGGCAATTGCTTGTTTAACACAGATATCCAATTAAATCTCACACCAAAGTTATGCCTAATCAGATAGTACAGTCTTAATAGATAGTACAAAGAACATATATGTATGCTTATACAGATTTTATCCAGTTTATTCCTACTATGGTATTTATCTAAATAACCGTAGTTCAAGTAGCATCAATATTAATTTCTAGGTAAACATAAAATGTTTAACTATTAATATCAGTTAGCATACATGTATTAACTTATATTAAGTTTCTTAGTTAAGTAGACATAAAATGTTCTACTTAAATATTAACATTCAATTTATCCAACGTTCATATAAATTTTATTTTCTAAAGCATATGAGTTTATGTATGAGTAACGCATATTCATAATTGTTTATACAATTATTTCCTAAAGTAAAAAAAAATATAATATTTTATTTTACTTTAAAGTTTTCATAAATTATTTTAGTATTTATAAATTAATTTAAACTTAAGAATTTATACCCTAATTCTTTTGTTCTAAGTATTTTAATTATGTTTTATTATAATTAAAATAGATTTTAGGGTTAGGGCTTGGTAATGTTTCGGGATATGGCAAAACTAGTCCCTCTATATTAACAAGTGTAACTTTCGGATTTTACATAATTATTACCTAGGGTTTGTTAAAGTTTCGGCTTATAGCAGATTTGGTCCCCCTAGTTTTATCTAAGTTTTGTAACTTTACCAAAATTACAAAAACAGCCCTTAGGGCTTCTTTAAGTTTCGGTAAATTACAAAAATAGTCCTTAAGGTTTTAAAATGACAACATATCTTTTAGAAACTTCCCAAAATGGTCCCTAGGGTTTAATTTGCCACGGATCATAATTATCAAACCCTAGACTTTTGAGTATTTACATTTTCAGTCCTTGTGCTTACTAGTTTATCAAAACAAGTTTTATAAGTTACGGTTTTAGTCCTTATGTTTTATAAATTGTCATTTTCATCCAAAAAAAGTTTTTATAAGTTATGTTTTTATTATAAAAACTTTTATTTAACATTCAAAATAGTATATGAGCTCATTAAATGGGCTAAACATATAATGGGCTATTATAGTGGGCTTAACTATATTTTTAAGTCCTTTAATTAGTTAAATGGGCCTAAGTGTAATCTTAAGTCCATTAAGTTGCTAGGATTTATTAAATGGGCTTATTGGGTCCATTAAGTTTTGAATTAACATTTTATGGGCTTAAATAGTCCATTAACACTACTTTACATTTTTATGTAAGTTTTAACTTAGGATATTCTTATAAGCTTGCCTTTAGTTTATTCATATTTAGTTTTGAATCTAAAATAGAAGAATAAAACTTATAGTTTGTTTTATTTGTTGTACTAAGTTAGATCTAGGTATGTTACAAGCTTTTACACAAGTGATAAGTTCTAACCATGAGCTTAAGACCCACGGCTATGATTACCATAGTTTATTATGGTGTGTCAAGTCTTGTTTTAAGATTGCATGTACTTGCAAGTGTTTCAATATTAAGATCTAGCTATTCATATAATAAGAAAACAAGTCAAGGTCCATGTACATCACATATAGCTTATGGTTAGTCATCTAATCTTGGTATTTCCAAGATATGGTGTTTAGCCAATTTCATACTTACCATTTAACCACAAATCTAGGTTCCACTTATACATGCATGTATAGTAAAAGATCATCTAAGTACACATATAACATTTTTTGTGATTTTCAATATTCCATGTAACATGTAATGATACGTATTCCATTATTTAAACTTAGCACATAAATCACGTATTCATTAATTCTATATGTCGTGACCTTCTAGGTCATGGTTTTCATGGTTCTCGAGTTACACATGTTTATTTCATGAGATCTATGATTATTTATTAACCAAAGTCCCATAAAGTAAGATTTGTAACCCTTGTTACATTAAGTTTATCAAATGTTTTCATGTGATTTTTAAATCAAATTTAAACATATTGTACTAATCATAAATTTCTTATTAAAACATTTTTAACCATGTTCAATGGTACACAAAAATTGGCTGTGACCATTATGGTCATGGCTATTACAAAATCTTGATTTTTAACAAGTTATATACATGTGTTTATAGATGGGTGATGATGCATGCAAGTGAAAATGAAGAAACATAAGGAGTATACCTTTCTTGCCTAAATGTTACTAAGGGAGATCTATGTGAACAAAGAGGTTAGAGATCTATTCAAGATGATGAAGGAGACTCCAATTATCAACCAAGCCGTGACCTTTTACGTTCGGCTAGGGCTTGGTATAATACTTCCAAAGATGATGATTATGCTACCAATATATTTGTGATTACTATGAGGCAAAGATCTATTAGATCTAGTGAACAAACTTGGATTTTTGGTGGCTTATAGCTGAATTGTTTCAGAGAAAAAGGGAAGGGAGAGTGAGATCTAGTTGAGAGGGAATGTGAAGAGTATGTGTGTGTGTGTGTTTTCGGCTAAAAGAGGAGAGAGAAATGCAAGTAAGGGTGTGAACACCTTGGTAAGAACAATAGTGCCAAGTGTTGACACTTGTGTTCCCAAGGCTTGACACTTGGGTTCCCAAGGCATCTCTTCACCTTCCACCTAAGGAATGCGTGTCATTCTTAGCCAAAAGGGAAATGGGCTCATGTTGTGGCCTTGTGTTGGGCTAGCACAAAAAAGGTAGAGAATTTTGGGCTAGTCCAAAGAGGGCATGAAAGCCTAAAGTGTACAATTATACATTAGTTTCATATATACTTATCACAACATATTTCCATGATTTGTTAAATGTTGCATCCATACATTTGCTTCATATATATGAATGGTTCCTTATTTGATCTCTCACTCTTATATACAATGTAATCTATCACCAAAAACAAATGATTGTAGATGTAAAAGTACATAATAATAAGTTCACACACACATCTTATAGGATTATAACACATGAATGATTGTAGATGTAAAAGTACATAATAATAAGTTCACACACACATCTCATGGATTTTACAACACCACCCCGTTATTTTAGCTTTGTCCTCAAAGCTACTAAAAACGTAGTTATCTTTTAAGTGAAAAGATGAGGGTATTTGGCTTTGAAGATGTCTTCTCGTTCCCAGGTGTACTCGCGGCCTCTCTTCGAGTCCCATCGTACTTTGATTAACGGGATGCGGCTACATTTCAACTTCTTGGTTATTCTCTCCATGATTTCCACTGGTGTCTTGGTGTATTGGAGTTGGTCATCGATATGGACCCCTCTAAGGGCATAACCAAAGGTTCCTCTGCGTAGCACTTTTTTCAGATTTGACACATGGAAGGTGGGTGTGACACCCTAGAATCGAGGTCATTAACGATACCCTAAATTACGCTAATTTTTGAAATTTTTGATAAATTATAATTTCTATACTTATGAGTATTTTGGTTAGAGCCGATGTTCGAGGTTATAATTTTTACGGTTGACGTTTTAAGAAGGACGATGACGATTACGATCCCGAGGGATGCCCAATTTCATATAATTTTTGACGATTTATCGATAATGTAATTTTTCGAGAATTTTATTTACGGTTCGTGTTAAGTTGAGTCGGGTGAGTTTTATAGCCTTCCAAGTACATTTAAAGTATCCCAAAAATATTTTGGAGCGTTCGGGAAGATTTCCGACTCCCGTAAAATTTTCAAAATTGACAAATGAGTCAAACCCGCAAAGTTTTGAGGTCGTTTTCTATTTAAGGACAAAAGAAGCCCAATATTGCACTTAGGTCCCTCCTAACTATCAAAAAGGGCCTAAATGACAAAACACACAAACACATACAACATTTCACAAGAAAAATCAAACATCACTCCCTCTTGTCTCTCTCTAGCTCACGGCACACCCAACCCACACAAAAATCCACCTAAAATCTTTTCTACTTGATTTTTCAAAAATCTAAGGTTAGACCACGCTTAGTTTGGTCATTACCCACCTATTCATGTAATCAAATCCAACATGCATTGATAAAAATTTTTCAAGATTTTTCCTATGATCCAAATTCGTTTTTGTGGCTATTTGAGCTAATGCATGTTGATATTTAGTGTTATGGAAGTATAAACACCATGAAAACCCACCAAAATTAATTTGGTTGTGGTGATTTGGTCACCCAAACCCCACGGCAAAGGGGGTGTTTGGGGAGCCATGGCGGTTGTTGAATTTGCATGTTATATTTGTGTTTGGTTTGTTGTTTTAGAAAGATTCATATAGGTTTTATTACTTGCATGTCTATTTTCTTTGATTTTTGATATTGAGATTGGTTGATCAATAGGGGTAGGATGGAAGTTTGATGTTAGGATATGTTTGGGAAGGCTTAGGATGATGTTTAGTGTTGGTTAGAAGTCTTGGAATCGAGTCTAAGCATGATTTTGGTATAGTCATTTTTAGGCAGAAACATTTGGTCTATTTTGGAAAAATGATTTTTGTTCCAGGTCTTGAAAACTAAATGTAGTGATAGAGGGTTTTTCTAGCTTTAATTTGGTATAAGGTAGAGCCCGTGACTCAAAACGAGCTAAAAGTTATGACATTTTAAAGATCGGGTACCGGGAGACGAGGACTTTCACAATCCGGATTTGTGCAAAGTTTTAGTCAAATCCCGAGGGTCACAAGTATAATTTGGTGAATGATCAAGGGTCAAAACTTGGTCCCTAACCTGTACAAATGGTTCTATATGTTGACTTATGAGTCAAGGAAGTCAAAGGTATTTTTCATATAGGTCAAAGTGGTCAAAAGTGGTCGAAGCACAATTTCAGCCCGTAAAATGTAGTCGTGGAAATGAGTTGCGTGACGGGTCGTAAAAGTGAAAACTTTTGTTGGGCTTAAAAACATGTTATCTACAGGTCATATAGGATTTTTGGAAATTTTATCAAATTTTATAAGCATGGTTTAATAAGGTAAAACAGCCCGTACTTTAGTCAAGTACCGGCGAGAACGTGTAAAAATGGACAACGTAGGTTATAAGAATGGATGGTATAAAATGAAAGGATACTTGTTGTTTTTGTTTTTGGCGTGAGTTATATTTGTCTTAAGTGACTTGTACATATGTATTTTATACAGTACCGTAAGTATTTAAATGAGATTACTCATTACGCGTTATTTGTGATAGGTGTTGAGTTACCCGGGCATCCGTTTCATCGTCAGTGAACACTCCTCGAACTACCGACTACTTAATATCTAAGGTGTGAATTTATAGCCTCGCTTATATTATTTCAAATTGTTTTACCCGCGAGGGAAATGCATGCTAGTTTTTTAAAAGGAACGTATATCATGAATGATTGTTAGACCCGAAAGTTGCCTTAGAAATTGTGTTGAGTACCAAAGTTGCAAAAGTCCCTAAATTCATGAACTATTAACTATTGTCTTGCCCTTGCGAAGGGGGAAATAGCCGCTTATGCAATTTGTAGTACTACGGGGTTAACGACCCAATGCTAGCCGAGAAGCTGTACTTATAGTAAGTTCTGCGGTAGATTATTTTGTATGAGAAATAAGGTATAATTGCAACTGATGCCTTTAGAGGGGCACTGGTTTCATCTGAATCATGCCGGTATATTTACGCGGGTGATTGAGTTAACGGATTAGTGTCATGAGCTTAAACACAATTGTCAGTATCCTGATTATAGTTTGTTTGATCGACAAGACTATAAATGATCACGAATGGTTTTTATTATATATATACGTTCAAATGGATTGAAAAACCTATAAATTCCACTCAACGTTTTCGTTGACCAAATTTTTGGCATGTATTTCAGGTAACCGCTGAGCAGTAGGATGGAGCATGCATGGGATGGATGTTGTGTGATCGGCTTGGTGTCCGCTTGTTTTTCCCTCCTTTTCTACTTAAACAATTTTTATGTTTAATGTCATGTGGTTGTAAAACTGAAGTTTTTGGGGTTGAGATTCATGGGGACCGAAACGCTAAACTCTGTGCACTATTTGGGGTTGGAAAAACTGTGGACATGTATTATCTAACAATCTTAAATGTTGAATTTTTAAGTCGACGTCTTTTTAGCGTCGTTTGATATCTCTTGTGTGCAATGAATACTGTGTAGCACCCATTGTTGTAGTTCCGCTGCGCATAACAATTGTGGGGGTGTTACAGATTGGTATCAGAGCCACGAGTTATAGAGAACTAGGTCGTTTTTGAAAATCCTAAACTATAACTTTTGGTGTCGTAAGAAAAGGGTCCAAGCACACACAACTATCCTGCATGGCTCCGGTAAGATTTATTGTTGTATTTATGGCATTTGACGTATACTTTTGAGTAAAGTATATATGTGGGTAATTATTATATAAGTATGGAATTACTATATGTAGACGTTAAATTTTACGTGAAATATCCGACATCGTAATTTTCATATTTATCCTGCATGAGCATCATATTATTACATTTCGGGCATATGTACCACCTTTGCATTGCATTTGCATGCATATATTTATAATTATTGTATAATTACTTATGTACCCTCCGAAATTCGCTGTTATTGCAGGAATGGCCGAGGTACCGCCCAACGATAACGGGAACGATTACGTCGTAGGTCACGAAGGGGGACCGTTTCCTCCGAACCCGCCAAACAATAATAATGGATGGATCGCTCCAGAAGACGAAATAGGGCCGGAAAACGACAATGGCGAAAGTGAGGTGGATAATTTCAGCATGAGTAGTGACGACGATGAGGATTCCGAAGAAGAGCCCGAGGAGCTATTGGATGATGGCATTCCCGAGGATGCCGTAGGCCAGACCGAACCCGATTTGTTTCAAACCCCGAGTTCGCCGAAGGGTTATGAGGTACCACCGACCGGTCGTTATGAGCAGCAACCTTTTGATCGCCCGATGGACAATAGTAATGGGAGCAGTGGAGAGTCATCCAAGTCGCCATCGATTCACGAGAATATTACAAGGGTCTATTTTCCGAGACCGAGTCACTACTGGGATCCCGCAGGTCGTTTGGGGAGGATGGAAAGGTTAATGTATGAGCGGTTTGTAGTTGAGACTAGGGTGATTAAGAAGTTTGATAAGACTGAGAGGGAGCATCAAAGATTGTTGGAAAGGACTTCAAGAATTGCGTATGATGGGATGATGAACACAAGTGCCATCAACAGTTTGAAATCAATGGTTGCGAATTTGAGTGCTAGTCTTGATCGTGTGAGGGAAGATCAGATGAGGTTGTCGAGGATGCAGAGTTGGGAGCATCGTGTGAGGGATTCATTGCCCCCGGATTGGAGATTCGTGGACGATGTGGAGATGGAGGCGAATGACTTCATGGTTCAGCCGCCTACTGGAGGTGCTTGTATTTCGGTGGGAAGTCAAGGAGCGATTGAGCATGGATCCACATCAGGGACGAGAAAGGAAACAGAATGTGGGCCAGATGAGAAAGGAAAGGGAAAAGTGGATGATGTGGACGAGGACGCGAGTGATGAGGAAACCGAGGACGACGACGAGCCGCCATCCAAGAGGCAGTGTGGATCACCACATGCCTAGTTACTTGTTTTGTATTTTTCTTTGATCATTGTAATAGAACTATTTTAGACCTTTGTATGATGGTATTATGACGAGAAACTCAAGTACTTGATGTTTTGTGGTGAATGATTGTAGTGGCATTACTTGTCACGATTTTGGTTAACTATCAATACAATCTATGTTACCTTTCATGATCTGTGATATGTCTTAAATTTGATCTTTTGTGGTGTGAATTGATGAATATTAGTAACTCCGTAGTGATGTGTCGTTGTATGTATTTTATGTCTGGGAAACTTGATATGAATACTTACATTGTTTTTCTATTTTTCTTGTCTTGCAGAAAGAGATATTCGATAAAACAATGCCTCCAAAGTTGACTGCCGATCGTGTTAACAACATGATTCAGGAAGCGATAGCTAATGCGTTGGAAGCAGACCGAGCTGGGAGAAATCAGGATCCAGGAAGGAACGCGGGGAGACAACCAGCCCCGAGAGTGTGTACCTATTCTAGCTTTATGAAGTGCGGTCCCACGCAGTTCCGTGGATCAGGTGGAGCCCTAGAACTTAGGCGATGGTTGGAAAAAGTTGAGAGTACGTTTGAAATCAGTGGTTGTGCAGAGGCGGATAAAGTAAAGTTTGCAGCAGCTACATTTCTGGATGATGCGTTAAGCTGGTGGAACACCCAGGTAGCTACGGTGGGATTGGCTGTGGCGAATGCGAGAACGTGGAGTGCGACCAAAGCTTTGTTGACAAAGAAGTTCTGCCCAGAGGAGGAGTTGGGGCAATTGGAGGACGAACTGAGACACTTGACCTTAAGGAACAACGATATAGCTGCTTACACCAGGAGATTCAATGAGTTAAGTCTTTTGTGTCCGGACATATTTGCCAATGACGCCAAGAAAATGAAGCAGTATATTAAGGGTTTATCTAGCAACATCAAGGGTGAAACAACTTCGTCGAAACCTGGAACGTTTGACGAAGCGGTTCTAATGGCACACGCTTTGATGGACGTTAAGCTTCAGGACAAGCAGAATTACATTGCTGAGGGCAACAAAAGAAAATGGGAAGCAGCACAAGGCAATCAATCCCAAGGCCAGAACCGAGGAGGAAATCGAAACAACCAAGGGCCGAACCGTAATCAACAGTTTAATCAGAGAAGGAACGAAGGGATGAGGGCCGTGACGAACCCTAGAGGTGTGAAAGTGAACCCCCATTGTGGAAAGTGCAACTTGTATCATGTTGGAAACTGCCCGCAGGCATGCGGCAAGTGTGGAAAGGCAGGCCATAGGACTGCTAGTTGTCGAACGGGAGGAGTAGCCACTGGGGCTAATGCTATCAGGATGAGAGGATGTTATAGCTGTGGAGAAAGGGGGCATGTGCAAGCAAATTGCCCGAAAGCAGGGAACAGACGGGGAGGAAATAATGCGGCAGCTGTGTATCAAGTGGGAACTGCTGATAAACCACAAGGTCCCAATGTGGTTACCGGTACGTTTTTGCTAGACGCTTGTTATGCTAGTATTTTATTTGATTCTGGCTCCGACAAGAGTTTTGTAGACGTTAGATTTAGTCGTCATATCGATAGAGAACCGGTATTGTTAACGACTAGTTATAATGTTGAATTAGCCGATGGAAAAATTGTTAGTACGAATTCTATACTGAAAGGGTGTACCTTGAAGTTAGGAAACTACGCTTTTAAAATCGGCTTGATGCCAATAGAGCTAGGATCGTTTGACGTGATTGTGGGAATGGATTGGCTAATGGCGCATAGTGCTACGATTGTCTGTGGTGAGAGATTGGTGCAGATTCCGCTGAGGAATAGGGTTTTAACGGTAAAGGGAGACGAATGCACTTCTCGTTTGAAGGTGATTTCGTGTTTGAAGATGATGAAGTACGTAGAGAGCGGATGCGATGTGTTTTTGGCACAGGTTTCGAGCGATGGTGATGTAGAGGCGAGGATTGAAGAGGTACCAATTATTCGCGAGTATCCGGACGTTTTTCCAGACGAGTTGCCAGGTTTACCGCCTAATCGTGAGGTCGAGTTTCGAATTGATTTAGTGCCAGGAGCTGCACCGGTTGCACGTGCACCTTATCGTTTAGCACCATCTGAGTTAAAGGAGTTATCGGATCAATTGAAGGAGTTGATGGACAAAGGATTTATTAGGCCGAGCTCATCACCTTGGGGAGCGCCAGTGTTGTTCGTAAAGAAGAAGGATGGTTCGTTTAGGATGTGTATCGACTATAGAGAACTCAATAAGCTGACGGTTAAGAATCGGTACCCATTACCGAGGATTGATGATTTGTTCGATCAATTACAAGGTTCCAGTGTATACTCAAAGATCGATTTAAGATCAGGGTATCATCAACTGCGTGTAAGAGAGGAGGATATTCCTGTAACTGCCTTTCGTACGCGGTATGGACACTTTGAATTTCGAGTGATGCCGTTTGGGTTGACAAACGCGCCTGCTGTATTCATGGATCTTATGAATCGCGTGTGCAAGCCGTATCTAGATAAGTTTGTTATTGTTTTCATCGACGACATACTTATTTACTCTAAGAGTAAGGAGGAGCACGAGAAGCACCTGAGAAAGATTTTGGAGTTGTTAAGGAAGGAGAAACTGTATGCAAAATTCTCTAAGTGTGAGTTTTGGTTGGAATCAGTGCAGTTTCTAGGTCATGTGATTGATAAGGAAGGAGTTCGTGTAGATCCTGCTAAGATCGTAGCAATCAGGGAATGGTCAGCACCGACGACGCCGACTGAAGTTCGACAATTTTTGGGTTTAGCTGGGTATTATAGAAGGTTTATTGAAGGATTTTCGTTGATTGCGAAACCATTGACGCGGCTTACCGAGAAGAATAGGGTGTATGAATGGGGAAATGAGGAAGAGCTTGCTTTCGAAACGCTCAAGGATAAGTTATGTTCCGCGCCGATTTTATCATTGCCTGAGGGAACCGAAGACTTCGTGGTGTATTGTGATGCGTCTCGTAAAGGTTATGGAGCAGTGTTAATGCAACGTGAAAAGGTGATAGCTTACGCGTCGAGGCAATTAAGGAAGAACGAGGAGAACTACACGACGCACGATTTGGAATTAGGAGCGGTGGTTTTTGCGTTAAAGTTGTGGAGACACTATCTGTATGGGACAAAGTGTGTTGTATTCACTGATCACAAGAGTTTGCAGCACATTTTAGATAAAAAGGAGTTGAATATGCGACAAAGACGATGGGTTGAACTATTGAGTGATTATGACTGTGAAATTCGCTATCACCCTGGGAAGGCGAATGTTGTAGCGGATGCATTGAGTAGGAAAGAACGGGAGAAACCTTTGAGGGTTAGAGCTTTAGTGATGAGTGAGAGCGTTGACTTAACCGAAACCATACTGAAGGCTCAGGAGAGAGGATTGATGAAAGGGAATGTTGAAGCCGAGAATTTGGGACGAATGTTGAAACCTCTTTTTGTGATTAGATCTGACGGACTAAGATATTTTGAGAATCGAATTTGGTTACCATTGTGTCCATCTGAGGAAGGAAAGCCTGGAGTTCGAGAATTGGTTATGAATGAGTCGCATAAGTCGAAGTATTCGATACATCCTGGATCGGATAAGATGTACCACGACCTGAAGAAAGTTTATTGGTGGCCGAATATGAAGGCAGATATTGCTCGTTACGTCAGTAAGTGTTTGACTTGCGCGAAGGTTCAGGCAGAACATAAGAAACCATCTGGATTGTTGGTACAACCGGAAATCCCAGAATGGAAATGGGAGAAAATCGCAATGGATTTTGTGACGGGTTTACCTAGGACTCCTAGTGGATGCGATATGATATGGGTAATTGTGGACAGGTTGACGAAATCTGCTCATTTCTTACCTATGAAGAAGACGGACAGCATGGAAAGACTCGCCAGCGTGTACGTGAAGGAGATCGTCTGTAGGCATGGAGTGCCGTTATCGATCATTTCGGATCGTGACAGTAGATTTACGTCGGAATTTTGGAAATCGCTTCAACGTGCGATGGGCACTGAACTGAGTTTAAGCACGGCTTATCACCTGGAAACTGACGGCCAGAGTGAACGAACGATTCAAACGATGGAGGACATGCTCCGAGCGTGCGTGATTGATTTTGGAGGAAGTTGGGAACGCCACTTGCCTCTGGTGGAATTTTCGTACAATAATAGTTATCATGCGAGTATCAAAGCGGCACCGTTCGAAGCATTGTATGGAAGGAAGTGTAGATCGCCCGTGTGTTGGAGTGAAGTAGGGGAAAGTCAATTGACTGGACCCGAAATGGTATTAGAAACGACAGAGAAGATCGTGCAGATCAAGAACCGACTACTTGCTGCGAGAAGCCGACAGAAAAGTTATGCTGATAACCGAACGAAACCGTTGGAGTTTGAAGTTGGAGATATGGTTATGCTCAAGGTATCGCCATGGAAGGGTGTAATTCGTTTTGGAAAGAAAGGAAAGTTGAGTCCGAGGTATATTGGACCGTTTAAGATCGTTGAACGAATTGGACCAGTAGCGTACAAGTTAGAATTGCCGACCGAACTTAGTGCTATTCATGACACGTTCCACGTATCGAACCTGAAGAAGAGTTTGGCGGACAAGGAATTGGTGATTCCTTTGGACGAGATTCGACTAGACGACAAAATGCACTTTGTGGAAGAACCTGTGGAAATCATGGACCGGGAGGTCAAGCGGTTGAAGCATAGTAGGATTCCCATTGTGAAGGTCCGATGGAATTCTAAGCGTGGACCGGAATACACTTGGGAACGTGAGGACTTTTTCAAGGAAAGGTATCCTCATTTGTTCCAGTAAGACGAAATGTGAGCCCAAGAAGAGGCGAGCGCCGGGACGTCGCTCTCTTTAAGGAGGGGTGGATGTGACACCCTAGAATCGAGGTCATTAACGATACCCTAAATTACGCTAATTTTTGAAATTTTTGATAAATTATAATTTCTATACTTATGAGTATTTTGGTTAGAGCCGATGTTCGAGGATATAATTTTTACGGTTGACGTTTTAAGAAGGACGATGACGATTACGATCCTGAGGGATGCCCAATTTCATATAATTTTTGACGATTTATCGATAATGTAATTTTTCGAGAATTTTATTTACGGTTCGTGTTAAGTTGAGTCGGGTGAGTTTTATAGCCTTCCAAGTACATTTAAAGTATCCCAAAAATATTTTGGAGCGTTCGGGAAGATTTCCGACTCCCGTAAAATTTTCAAAATTGACAAATGAGTCAAACCCGCAAAGTTTTGAGGTCGTTTTCTATTTAAGGACAAAAGAAGCCCAATATTGCACTTAGGTCCCTCCTAACTATCAAAAAGGGCCTAAATGACAAAACACACAAACACATACAACATTTCACAAGAAAAATCAAACATCACTCCCTCTTGTCTCTCTCTAGCTCACGGCACACCCAACCCACACAAAAATCCACCTAAAATCTTTTCTACTTGATTTTTCAAAAATCTAAGGTTAGACCACGCTTAGTTTGGTCATTACCCACCTATTCATGTAATCAAATCCAACATGCATTGATAAAAATTTTTCAAGATTTTTCCTATGATCCAAATTCGTTTTTGTGGCTATTTGAGCTAATGCATGTTGATATTTAGTGTTATGGAAGTATAAACACCATGAAAACCCACCAAAATTAATTTGGTTGTGGTGATTTGGTCACCCAAACCCCACGGCAAAGGGGGTGTTTGGGGAGCCATGGCGGTTGTTGAATTTGCATGTTATATTTGTGTTTGGTTTGTTGTTTTAGAAAGATTCATATAGGTTTTATTACTTGCATGTCTATTTTCTTTGATTTTTGATATTGAGATTGGTTGATCAATAGGGGTAGGATGGAAGTTTGATGTTAGGATATGTTTGGGAAGGCTTAGGATGATGTTTAGTGTTGGTTAGAAGTCTTGGAATCGAGTCTAAGCATGATTTTGGTATAGTCATTTTTAGGCAGAAACATTTGGTCTATTTTGGAAAAATGATTTTTGTTCCAGGTCTTGAAAACTAAATGTAGTGATAGAGGGTTTTTCTAGCTTTAATTTGGTATAAGGTAGAGCCCGTGACTCAAAACGAGCTAAAAGTTATGACATTTTAAAGATCGGGTACCGGGAGACGAGGACTTTCACAATCCGGATTTGTGCAAAGTTTTAGTCAAATCCCGAGGGTCACAAGTATAATTTGGTGAATGATCAAGGGTCAAAACTTGGTCCCTAACCTGTACAAATGGGTCAATATGTTGACTTATGAGTCAAGGAAGTCAAAGGTATTTTTCATATAGGTCAAAGTGGTCAAAAGTGGTCGAAGCGCAATTTCAGCCCGTAAAATGTAGTCGTGGAAATGAGTTGCGTGACGGGTCGTAAAAGTGAAAACTTTTGTTGGGCTTAAAAACATGTTATCTACAGGTCATATAGGATTTTTGGAAATTTTATCAAATTTTATAAGCATGGTTTAATAAGGTAAAACAGCCCGTACTTTAGTCAAGTACCGGCGAGAACGTGTAAAAATGGACAACGTAGGTTATAAGAATGGATGGTATAAAATGAAAGGATACTTGTTGTTTTTGTTTTTGGCGTGAGTTATATTTGTCTTAAGTGACTTGTACATATGTATTTTATACAGTACCGTAAGTATTTAAATGAGATTACTCATTACGCGTTATTTGTGATAGGTGTTGAGTTACCCGGGCATCCGTTTCATCGTCAGTGAACACTCCTCGAACTACCGACTACTTAATATCTAAGGTGTGAATTTATAGCCTCGCTTATATTATTTCAAATTGTTTTACCCGCGAGGGAAATGCATGCTAGTTTTTTAAAAGGAACGTATATCATGAATGATTGTTAGACCCGAAAGTTGCCTTAGAAATTGTGTTGAGTACCAAAGTTGCAAAAGTCCCTAAATTCATGAACTATTAACTATTGTCTTGCCCTTGCGAAGGGGGAAATAGCCGCTTATGCAATTTGTAGTACTACGGGGTTAACGACCCAATGCTAGCCGAGAAGCTGTACTTATAGTAAGTTCTGCGGTAGATTATTTTGTATGAGAAATAAGGTATAATTGCAACTGATGCCTTTAGAGGGGCACTGGTTTCATCTGAATCATGCCGGTATATTTACGCGGGTGATTGAGTTAACGGATTAGTGTCATGAGCTTAAACACAATTGTCAGTATCCTGATTATAGTTTGTTTGATCGACAAGACTATAAATGATCACGAATGGTTTTTATTATATATATACGTTCAAATGGATTGAAAAACCTATAAATTCCACTCAACGTTTTCGTTGACCAAATTTTTGGCATGTATTTCAGGTAACCGCTGAGCAGTAGGATGGAGCATGCATGGGATGGATGTTGTGTGATCGGCTTGGTGTCCGCTTGTTTTTCCCTCCTTTTCTACTTAAACAATTTTTATGTTTAATGTCATGTGGTTGTAAAACTGAAGTTTTTGGGGTTGAGATTCATGGGGACCGAAACGCTAAACTCTGTGCACTATTTGGGGTTGGAAAAACTGTGGACATGTATTATCTAACAATCTTAAATGTTGAATTTTTAAGTCGACGTCTTTTTAGCGTCGTTTGATATCTCTTGTGTGCAATGAATACTGTGTAGCACCCATTGTTGTAGTTCCGCTGCGCATAACAATTGTGGGGGTGTTACAGTGGGGTGTATCCGACTTAACTGTGGCAGAAATTCTAAACGGTAAGCCACTTCCCCGATCTTGGCTATCACTTTGAAAGGACCCACATATCGTGGATTCAACTTTCCCCGCTTTCTAAATCGTATAAACCCCTTCCATGGTGATACTTTTAACATGACGTGATCTCCTACTTTAAACTACATGGGTCTGCGTTTCTGATCCGCGTAGATCTTTTGTCGATCACGAGCAGTTTGAAATCTTTTCTTTATAAGGACAATTCGGTCTGTAGTCTCCTGAATCAATTCAGGCTTAGTGAGTTGGAACTCGCCTACCTCTGCCCAACATACAGGAGAGCGACATTTCCTTCCATAAAGGGCTTCAAAAGGGGTGGCCTTAATACTGGCGTGGTAGCTATTGTTGTAGGAGAACTTAACCAAAGGTATATGCTCGACCCAACTATTTCTAAAATCAATCACGCATGCTCTTAGCATGTCTTCTAGAGTTTGGATGGTTCGCTCACTCTGACCATCCGTTTGGGGATGATAGGCGTTGTTCATATCCATTTGGGTACCTAGGGCTCGTTGGAGAGCCCTCCAGAAGTTGGAGGTAAATCTGTTGTCCCTTTCACAGATTATTGAGACTGGTACCCCATGTTTGGTTACAATTTCCTTAAGGTAGGTCCTTGCCAACTTGGATAATGAGTCAGATTCCTTAATGGGTTTGAAATGAGCAGACTTGGTGAGTCGGCCGACTATCACCTAAATGGCATCATATCCCCGAGATGATTTTGAGAGTTTGGTCACAAAATCCATGGTGATGTTTTCCCACTTCCATTCAGGTATCTTAGGTTGTACCAGTAGACCGGATGGCCTTTGGTGTTCTGTTTTGACACGTGCGCATATCAGACATTTCTGAACATAAGTGGCGATGCCAGCCTTCATGTTTGGCCACCAATACAATTTCCTCATATCTTGATACATCTTTTCCGATCCCGGATGTATTGAGTATTTGGATTTATGTGACTCGTGCATGATTATGTCCCTCAAATTCCCGTAACAGGGTAACCAACTCCTCCCGTGTAAGCACAATGTTTCGTCCGCCCTTGGTTCTAGTTTCTCTTTATAGAGATCAATTCGGAGCATTCCTCTTATATCTTCTTTCCATAGGTTTTCGGGTTTCTGTGCTTAGGTTTGTGCTTCAAGGATTTGCTTGGGCAGATCCAGGTTGATGGTCATGGTTAGGGCTCGAACCCTCATGGGTGGGTCTTTATCTTTACGGCTCAGTGCATCAGCAACTACGTTTGCCTTACCTGGATGGTATTTGATTTCACAATCGTAATCGCTTAACAGTTCGATCCAACGACGCTGCCTCATATTATCTAATATGTGTTGCAGGCTCTTGTGGTCGATGTACACTATACATTTTGTTCCATAAAGATAATGCCTCCAAATATTTAAGGCAAAGACTACTGCTCCAAGTTCTAAGTCGTGGGTAGTGTGGTTTTTCTCATGCTTATTTAATTGCCTAGAAGCGTAGGCAATCACTTTCTTTCTTTGCATCAACACTGCTCCCAATCCTTTATATGAGGCGTCACAATATACCTCAAAGTAATCATTGCCCTCGAGTAGGGATAAGAGAGGCGCACTACACAACTTCTGTTTTATCAATTGGAAAGCTGATTCTACCTTTTTCCCCAATTAAATTTTACTCCTATCTGAGTGAGTTTTGTCATTGGTTTGGCTATTTTGGAGAAGTCTTCGATGAATCGGCGATAGTATCCGGCGAGGCCTAGGAATTGGCGGATCTCCGTTGGTGATTTGGGAGATGCCCAACGCTTGACGGATTCAACCTTTGCAGGATCTACATGAATACCATCGCTGTCAATGACGTGTCCTAGGAAATGGACTCTGGGTATCCAGAACTCGCATTTGGAAAATTTTGCATATAGTTGCTCTTCCCTGAGTATTTTCAGTACTTGGGCCAGATGGTCAACATAGTCTTGCTTGTTCTTGGAGTAAACAAGTATGTCGTCGATGAAGACTATTACGAATTTATCCAAATAGGGTTTACCTACTCGGTTCATGAGATCCATGAATATTGCTGGTGCGTTTGTCAACCCAAAAGGCATAACTCTAAATTCTAAATGACCATAATGAGTTATGAAAGCTGTCTTAGGGATATCTTCTTCCCGGGCTCTCAGTTGATGGTATCCAGACCTCAGATCAATCTTAGAATACATGCTTGATCCCTGGAGTTGATCAAACAAGTCGTCAATGCGAGGTAAAGGATAGCGATTCTTTATCGTTAGTTTGTTCAATTCTCGGTAATCGATGCACATTCGAAAAGACCCGTCTTTCTTCTTGACAAACAGAACAGGGACTCCCCATGGAGAAGAGCTAGTCCTAATGAATCCTTTTTCTGATAGTTCCTGGAGTTGTTTGGCTAGTTCCTTCAATTCTGATGGTGCTAGCCTGTAGGGAGCCTTAGCTACAGGTGCAGCCCCACGAATCAAATCAATTTGGAATTCTATCTGTCGTACTGGGGGGCATACCCGACAGTTCCTGAGGAAATACCTCGGGAAAATCTCGGATAATTGGAACGTCCTCGATTCGGGTCTCCTCGGGGTTGTCTTCTTCCTCGATTTCGGAGATGTGTGCTAGGAAGATAGGGCATCCTCTAGTCAAGTACCTTTGTGCTTTGGTGCAAGAAATGACACTAAGTCAGGTGTTGATTATATCAGGGTTACCATCCCCTCGTATAATCAAGGTTTCATCTCCCCAAGGTATACGGACCAGTTTTTGATCAAATACGATGACTGTATGGTACTTTGACAGCCAATCCATGCTAATGATGACATTAAAGCTACCAAGACTTACTGGGATCAAATCGATGTCGAACGGGTGGTTGGAGAGGTTTAAAGTACAACCTCGAATAATGGTGTCAACCGTCACAATTTTTCCGTCAGCTAGTTCTACTGTATAGTAGGAGTCTAAGACTGATGGAGTAATTTCCAATACTCTACTAAATTATGTTGAGATAAAGCTTCGATCTACCCCGGTGTCAAATAGGACAGATTCATATCGTTGGTTTAGTAGAAATGTACCGGTGACGATGTCGGAATTTGGATTGGCTTGGGCATCGCCAGTCATGTATACTCGTGATGGGGTTCCTTTGTTTTCCTCCTTCCAGTTGGCCAACTTGGGACAATCAAGTCCTACATGTCCAGAGGTCCCACATTCGTAACACACTACAACTTTCTTTGGCCCATGATGACTTTCACTTGCGGGGTTTTGGTTCCCTTTACATTGTTTTCCAACAACATGATGGTAGTCGCATTTTAAACACTTAGGTTTGGATCCTAAGTATTTCTTGTTGCGGGTTGTGGGAGTAATGTCATGAGTTTTCTCAATGTTTTGTCTTTTGGAAGATTGCCGGTGTTGGCTACGAGTAGTTCTACTCGACTTCCGCTTGTTTTCCGTTTGTCTTCCGGACAGGTTGTGAGCTCGCTTGTTGATCAACTCTGTCGCAAATTTCATTGCACCTTCCACGGTAGTGGGTTGTGAAGCTAGCACACGGACATGAATGTTGTCAGGGAGTCCGCTGACATACTTCTCAATCTTGTCACTCCTTAGAGGAAACATTCTGGTGCACATTAGGCTTAACTCTTGAAATCTTCGGTTGTACCAAAGGATATCATTGTTCTCACACTTGAGATCCTACATCTCGAGTTCCAACTTCTTCATTTCTCTTCTAGGACAATACTTTTCAGTCATTATTTCCTTGAGGTTGGCCCAAGTGAGAGTATAGGTAGCGTCTTGTAGAAGGATGGCGACCACAGAGTTCCACCAAGTAAGGGCGCTCTCAAGCAGAGTTCCAGTCGCAAACTTAACTCTGTTCTCGTCAGCACAACTGCTGATGCGAAAAACTGTCTCTAGTCTCTCAAACCATTACATCAATTCAACAACTCCTTATTTTCCTCGGTAGAATGAGGGTTTGCATTTTAAGAAGTCGGGGTAAGAACAACCCCTGTTGAAGTTGTTTCTGTGCATGTTGTGGTTCGGTTCATTGCTCATATTAATTTCTCTGGCTGCCATAGCTTCCGAAATGCCTTCACCAATCATCTCTCTGAGTTGAGCAGTGGTAACATTATGAGTAGCTTCAGGAGCCTCGTGTGAGCGATGTTGGGAGCGGTTGCATTATTGGGATTTGATCGCGTAATCATCATTTGTCTATAATCATACACGAAATGAGACTATTAGTTCAAACGTTAGTGCAATTTTTATATTATTTGCAAGATATGATTTCATGCGTAAAAATCATAACAAATTTGGATAACTTGTCAGGATTTCATAATATAATACTTTGCACAAAAGATATAACATAAGAGAATGATTGCATGCAAATTTCCATAAGGAATTAAACATTCATCGAGCATATCAAATCCGGGACAGAGACTTAGCTAGCCTTGTCCTGGGTAGTGGTACACATAGTCTTAAGTACATCGAATCCCAAAGATACATGCCATAAAAGAGAGGTACAATACAAGAATGTATCAACAAAAGCTTGAAAAGAAATAAAAGTACGAAGGTCTCATATTATGATAGCTGGGATACAACCCGTAAGCTTGTCATGATGTACAAGAAATCCAGTACATCTATACTAGTCTTGCCTAGATGATCCACTAGTTATGGCTGGTGCTGATGGTGTTGATGAAGCCGGTGGAGCTACAATTGCTCTTCGGGAACCCTGTAATGCCCGAATCGTCGCTCACGTCTCCTTGAGCACATGGAATGCTGTCAGCAAATGAGTCCGGAGTCTATTGGTGGCTCCTCGGAGATAAGTCATCTCTGCAGTAATCCCGTCATGTTGGACGGTGGCGAGATCACAAAAGATAGACAATGATTTCTCCTAAGCAGATAGGGCCGTATGGGTCTGATGCTGAGGACCCTCCATGACATGGATACGTTGGTGGAGACGACGGTTCTCCTCTATGAGCCATTTCAATGCTTTATTAGTCTTGGAATGGACACCCTTAGTGGCTTGGGCTTCTCTTCTCATGGTGCGGGAGAAAGTGTCAATACGATCATGGATGACGGTGTGACCTTGTTGGCCGGCTATTAGTAGATTACGGAGGTCTGATATCTCTTTCTCTTGGCGTGCAGCCAGTGCGGAAATCTGTGCCTGAACGGGATCGACATGTCTCGCTCTAGAGCCTTCCCCGGTCTCATAAGTAGAGACGGGTACGGACCCGGAGAAATAGCCCGATGAAAAAAATGGAGGCACGGAAGGTGTTAGGCTAAGAAGAACCTGGTCCTCTTCCATAGAGGTCGGGGCCAGTATAGCTGATGCGGAGATAGGAAATGGGTCCTCTAGAAG
Source organism: Glebionis coronaria (assembly GCA_025667525.1). Classification (NCBI taxonomy): domain Eukaryota; kingdom Viridiplantae; phylum Streptophyta; class Magnoliopsida; order Asterales; family Asteraceae; genus Glebionis; species Glebionis coronaria. The sequence goes on from CM046880.1 coordinate 222,667,481, forward strand.
TATAGCCTCGATAGTTGGGTCATCCTCTAAATCCGAGGCTGACAACCATCCATGCTGCGCTGATCGTGGAGATGAACAAACAACTGGGGTAGGAGCTACTACGGGTAGAAGAGTCGAGGATGCAGTTGACGGAGTCATGATGCTCTAGAATAGTATTATTTTAAGTTTGAATTGAGTATAAGCTTACAAACAAAGAACAATATTATTTTAGATTACATGCTTTATGAAATATATCCCTTTTTAAACAATTATTATTATGTTTTAAGGTTATATAAATTAATACCAATATATACATATAGGTATTATCATTTAAGCAGTTCATTTATCAATTTGTAAGTGTGAAGTTTAGTCTAATATTACCCATATTCTCATTTCAGTATTTTACTATGTAGTGTAAAATTTTAAAGCTTAGCACGTTTAACATATAACAATATTTCACTAAACAGTACTTATAATCAAGTTCAGTAAACATACTGTAACACCCCATTTTGATAATGGAATGTCACGCGTAATTATGGTGTGTCATCAAAGCGTACAAGGATAAATGTCTAAAACATTACATGACCATAGGGATAACCAGAATCAAACATCGGTTCCCAAACATAAGCCCAAAACATAATAAAGCAAAAGAAATGAATGAAAGACTAAACAAGCATAAGTATATGAAGGCAAAAAGGAAAATAAGTCTCTAGCAGCTTCCATCCTATGCACGTCCTCCAAATGCTCGAGTCTTTCCTAGGGTACCTGCCGTTTTGGGACATGGAAATGAAAGTAACAACTGAGCAAAACGCTCAGTGCACGGATATAGACATAGTATAAATGACTAAAACATATTAACGATTTAATAACAGCGGAAATGTATAAGTCCTGGAAAACCTGGAACATGTCCATAAAACTGGTTTTAGAGTTTGAAAATCCTTATGTTTATCTTATGAAAACTGTTTAACATAATTTTACCATTAGCAAATATAGGTCATGAAAATCTACCGTGCATGAATACTTGGAGGGGTGACCTCATCATGCAAATTAGAGGGGCTGCCTCTAATTTAATATACTGGTTTGGGTAGGAGGAATCAGCTCCTTGTGAAGGATGCAAGGCACACACCACATTCACCATGAAATCCTGACTGAAACATGTAACTAGGATGCACCCATACGCCCCACATGATAATATAATATAAATAGCCAAAAGCTGAAGGGACGCCACGAGAAATCACTCCGCCGTGGTGAAGTCATAACATCAGTGCCTCTAATGTTATGGTTATGGTACCTCCATAACTAGGTGAAACTGGTCATGCATATATATGGCTATAGGTATTCTATATTAAACATAAGCAATTCAAACACATACTTATACTACGGGAAAACATTTGGCTGCATACGGGGAAATCCTAATAAGGAAAGAATGTCCATACTGAAAAGACGGGAATCCGTACCTTATGTCCAGTGAACGAAGACGATGAACTGAGAGGAATCCTACTTCCGAATCACTAGTGCTACATAAATACATACATGAATAAGTATCTGCTTACTAAATACGTAGCTGGTTTTATGTCATGTCTTAGCTTATTTCATATGTTCTTACCATGTTTTACTGTTTAAAGCCTTAAACTGTGTTTATCTTATATTCTGTTTAATCTGATTAAGTATTTCTGGTATTTCATGTATTATTATACTTACTGTGTAATAATAAGTAACTTTCCAAAAATAGCAGGTTTCCTAAAATAGAAAGTTTCCAAAAATAGAAAGTTTCCAAAAATTGAAAGTTACCAAAAATAGAAAGTTTCCAAAAATAGAGAGTTTCCAAAAACAGAAAGTTTCCAAAAATAGAAAGTTTCCAAAAATAGAAAGTTTCCAAAAATAGAAAGTTTCCAAAAATAGAATTACTGCTTAAAATAGATAAGTTTCTAAAAATAGAAAGTTTCCATAAATAGATTAGCTGCCTTATTTAAATAAGTTTCTAAAAATAGAAGTTTCCATAATTAGAAATAAGCTGGTTAAATAAGCTAAGTATATAAGCCTAAGTATTCTCATGATTATTTTTCTAAGTCATATGATATAATGTATAGTTTATTAATTATTTCATGTAATTAAAATAAACTATAGGTTAAAATATTTAATTAAAGTATAACATGTTTTTAATTAAATAAAGTTAAATACTTAGGTTAAAACATGTATTATTATTTATTAATAATATAACCTAAGTCATGTTAATTAATTAATTATAACCATGGTTTTTAAATAATTAATTAATTTATAAGTCTAAAATATGAAAACTTAGGTTAATAATTTCATAATTATTAATAATTAAAATAACCTAAGTCATGTTATAAAATTAATCATGTCATGTTATTAATTTAACTTTTAACATAAGATCATAAAAAAAAACTAAGCATATACCATGAACTGGATCTTGACTAAGAACCATGAACCAGACACGAAATCGACACCATACCCCGAACCAAGTCGGGGTCACCCTTGTCTTGATGCTGCCGTGGGACCCACACCAACCAACAGGGACAATATGGTCTCGGTGGTGGTCAAGTGGCCAAACCGAGACCCTCTCGGGTTCGGTGTAGGCTGCGGCCAAAACAAAACACCCCTAAACATCCCTTTTGATTTTATTCCAACCCAAATACATGTTAGATCTATGATTTAATTAGGTTTTATAAAAAAACATAACATGTTCTTAATTAATTAAAAGATTAAATCAAAAGAAAAAGGTTTAAAAGGATTTACCGAATACGTGGATCTAAAGAACGATGAACAAACACGAACACCAACAACAATTCCAGGATCAAAGATCAACAAACACCCCTTTGGTGTTGTTTGAGGGTGGCGGCCAAAAGAGAAAAAGAAGGAGGAGGAGGATTTTAGGTTTCTGTAAAATTCTTCTATAAAGTTAAATGAGTAGTGTAATTTTCCTTAACCTCCTTTTAGTGAAAAATTGAAATGGGCTTGGCCCATTTCTTCCTTGTAGCCGTGGGTAGGGGGCCCCACATGGGGTACCCCTACCTTTTTCCGTGTCTCGATGTTTAGTTATTCGTTCGTGATTATTTGTGTTCGCGTTTTATGTGTTCTCGTTAAGTAATTATCGTGACCTAATATATTTAATTACGCTCGTAATAAATATATATATACATACGTAATATTAGTTCGTGATTAATTTACGTTCATGATTTCATGTTCGTATGCTCGTGATTATAATTATTATTTGAATAATTATCGTGTGTTCATACGTAATAAATACTTATCGTGTTCTAACACGTACGTAATACTTAAAATTCTTATACGTGAACGTAAACATGCTATAAAAGGAAAGTTCTAATCCTATACGAACGATCTTAAGGGTACTATTCATGGTAAAAGCATGCGGGTTTTACAACTCTTCCCCCCTAAAAAGTATAATTCGTCCCCGAATTATAGATAACGTAACTGAAAGAGAAACATACCCGAATCAAACTGAGAGGGTATGTAAGGTAAATGAACGTACAGGTGACCTGGCAGAAGGAACGCGGAACGTGACATGTCTTGAAAGGACATGGAACGTGACGTGACTGAAAGGACATATCTAATTGATAAGAGAAAAACGGATAGGAAGTCCGGACGGACTTGTCCGTTTCCAAGTGGCCTCCCTCTTGGAACGGTTCCTTTACAAGATCTTGACACGAATGATAAATCTTGGTCCTCCTGACCTTGACTTGAAATACGAAGAAGTTCTTGGTTATCAACGTAAGGTAGATCCCCTAAATTTGATCGAGGGAATAAGAAGTAACGTGTAAGGGCAACTAAAACGTTATCGTGCAAAAGACTATAACTTAACTGATAATTAGAAACGATGCGCGAGACACAAAGAAACGTAGTACGTGAAAAATTTTGAACGTGACACGTGAAAAATTTTGAACGTGATACGTTGAGATATGATGAGTGTAGTATGAGTAAACATATCGGGACCATGATACGTGTAACATATCTTGATCATGATATGAGGAACGTGGAATGAACATAACATGTGAAACATATCATGAACATAGAATATAATGGCGGTAACGCCAAACACTAAAAGGTGAGACATAGAATATGACGAGAAACTTCTATCTGAGGATAGGGAATTATACTAAACTTGGGTCTGGTCTCTCAAGTTCTTGAAAAACATCCCAGAATGAGAAAAGTGAACATAAAATCGTAAGCCGAAATGCCATCATGAACGTGAATAGTGTCATGAACGTGAGCGCGAAAGCAAGTCGTGAAATTAGAACAAGGACGTGAAGTAAATAAGGAGCATAATTATGAATATTTGTCTGACTCGATAACTGAGGAATTTCAAAGTGATCGGATGAGCCTTGGCTGGAACATGTCCGATCAATCTGTTGGTTCTGAAATCCTTGCGGATGTAAGGATTTTGCAGACTTGATCAAACTGTTTGTAATAAATCAGATAGCATCAGGCTTGTTCTGAGTTTGCGTTAAACTGGTAACCAAAATCCGTGGAGATCTTGTCCAATTTCAATTCACAATTTCAGATGATGAAAACATCCCAGTTTGTTAGTGTCCTATCTTAACCTGTTGGTATGTCAGGTACTTAGATATGAACGTAACTATATCTTGCTTCATAGAACTTGATACATAGGAGTTTGCGAAACTCCGAGTCTCTGAATCTAGACTTCTCCTAGCGTAGGATTTTCTAGAACACTGAATGTAGTGTAGGGTTCTCTCCTTTACGCATAAGCCGAGTCATGGTAAGATTAACAGTAGGAAGCCATGTGATTCAGCGTGTCACTGTAATCAGACAGAATTGATATTAGAAAATTTTCAAGGGTAAAATTTCTCTTGTCATAGAATTTGCAACATAGTGTAGATATGGTCTTCCTGATGAATTTTCTATGAGTTCATGGAAACTCATTCTTATAATGCCGTTGGAGAATTGATGAGACTAATTCAAAATCATAAATCTAGCATGACCGAGTCGTGTACGAATAGCAGTCATGGAGATGTCCTACTCTTTCACTCGTCACTGTTGGCAGCATGACCATGAGTTCGATCTTGGAAAAGTGATTAACACTATAAGGTCGATTGGACATGTTGTCAATACGTGGAGGAGAATAACGGTTATGAATGGCGATTTGTTCAAATCGACGGTAGTCGACACATAATCTCATGGTATCGTCCTTCTCCTTGTAGGTTCTTCTGGAATTTATGGGAATATATTGGAATACTCGTCTAGTTATGCGTAAAAGGATTTCGGTGGTCATGTCTTAACTGACAGCTAAAAATTTTAGCGACCTAGGCTAACAACGCCCATGCTTGTAAGCATAGATAATTTGTACAGATTTTCCTGATGGAAAATCAAGTTGAATGTATTCAGAAGCCTGAACATTACTGTACATAATTATGAATCGTAGCATGGTGTGCTGTTCATAGTCCATAATTAGGATAAAATTCATCTCGTGTCTGTTCGAGGAAATGCGTTAGCAGCTTGGATCTCATCATTAAGCTGAAGGAAAACCTTTGTATACGTGGGAATATGAAAGGCGTCCTTTATGGTCATGAATATATGAAATATGGTGAAAGAAATGAAAGTTACATCGGCAATGTGTCAGTTCTCACTGATGCGCTGGTAATGGTATTGAAATTCTTGTGGCCTGATTAATACATGGCACAAAAAAATGGATATACCCTTGGAGGGTACCCTGAATTTCTTAGAAATGTTCCATAGTTGGACGTGAGTCATGTGTCTTGACTCGTGTCTTGGAACTATAAGCATGACATATGTCTTGACTGGTGTCTTGACATGTGTCTTCAGAAAGTATACGTGAGATATGTGTCTTGACGGATGTCTTGACATGTGTCATCAGAAAGTATACGTGAGACATGTGTCTTGACTGATGTCTTGACATGTGTCTCGAGACGTAAAACAATAGAACTACAATATTAGGTTATTATGCCAGACTTGGCGGATCGGTTGGACTACTGATCCTTTGTATGTCTGATCACGTCCGCGGCCGGATCCTCGGTTGCGATTTCTAGGATAGTTTCTGTCATAGTAGTGGTTACTATCGTCCTGTCTGTCAGTTCCATGACGGTCATTCTCATGACCGTGATTCATGTAACTATTCAGCTGAGTGGCCGGCTGGTACCGGTTTGCACTCATATGGCTGAAATGACAGCCGAATGACGTGTGACATGTAACTAAGAATTAGGGACAATGATTGATGGAAATTGTCTGATGGTGAAGCATCTTCTCGTCCAATTTCTTTGCTCTGGCGCCTTTGTCTTTGTCTTGTAGGATCTCCAGGTTGTGAACAACATCCGCATCTCGTAGCGTCTCCGAACGTCAGCAGCATCAACCTTTAGTAACATCTCCAAGTTATGAGCGGTATCAGCAACCTTGTAGGATATCAGCAATTGAACATATGCCTGAGATGATTTAGAATCAACTAGCGAATACTCGTGAAGTATTGCAAGCGAAATACACCTGGATTAAGGTATGTGAAATACACATGGAATACGGTACATGGAGTACACACGAAATGCAAATGAAATGATCGGTATGGGGTCGATCATTTGTCATGATTTAAGGAAGTTGTATCGGTTAAACGGTTAGGAAAAACCATCATGATAACCTGGCAGTATTAGCATAGACATCATTCTGGTTGTATCGAGAAACGTTAAACTGTGGTTACACCAAATTCAACGGTGATTTTCCTGACAGCATGATCAATGAAAACCAACCATGACTATCATGAAAGCAGAATTCAATGAAATCCAACTATATCTTGCATGAAGGCATAATAACAAATGAGGCCTAAGATGTAATCCACATGAAGACGGAATTATCATGAAGAAACACGAAACAATTTAACATGGAGGAGTGTATAACATAATCAGCATGAAACTGAGTTTAACCATGACAGTATGAAAACATACTTGACATAAAAACATAGTAACTTATGAGGGGACATAAAAAAATTTTATGCCAATAAATCATGAGAAAAATTTTATGCATGAAAACAATGCATGAATGCGTAATGTAGTTTATAAAAACCTTTATATGTGCGAGGGGACGCCTATGGGTCGGTCCTAAAACAAAAGACATGGAGAGGGGACGCCTATGGGTCGGTCCCAAAGTTAAAAGTTTCGATAAAAGCACATGCGACTAAATAGGGCCAGTCCTTTACCAACCATTACTTAGTCATAATCCCTGCAACAATGATACATGAAACATAAATAAATGAAACTCATCTGTCAAAACTTATCAGAAAAAATTTTATGTGACTAATTATGAACTAATGGGGTTCAGTCCACATAGCCACAGTTCACGAGGAACATTATGCATGAAACAATGACACATAACTAAATATAAATGACGGTTGTCCATCCATATTAGTAAAACAATATCGATGAAAACATCAAGGTTAAAACCTCAAGGTGCTGAAAACATCATGGTTAAAACAACAATGCTCTGAAAACATCAATACGTGGTATAACAAACGTTGGCTTAGGAAGCTCCTGGTGACTACCCACTAGTCACAGGTCAAGTTTTAGAGCCTACAGGTCGAAGCCTTGGCTCTGATACCATAATTGTAACACCCCATTTTGATAATGGAATGTCACGCGAAATTATGGTGTGTCATCAAAGCATACACGGATAAATGTCTAAAACATTACATGACCATAGGGATAACCGAAATCAAACATCGGTTCCCAAACATAAGCCCAAAACATAATAAAGCAAAAGAAATGAATGAAAGACTAAACAAGCATAAGTATATGAAGGCAAAAAGGAAAAGAAGTCTCTAGCAGCTTCCATCCTATGCACGTCCTCCAAATGCTCGAGTCTTTCCTAGGGTACTAGCCGTTTTGGGACATGGATAGGAAAGTAACGGCTGAGCAAAACGCTTAGTGCACGGATATACACATAGTATAAATGATTAAAACATAATAAAGACTTAATAGCAGCGGAAATGTATAAGTCCTGGAAAACTTAGAACATGTTCATAAAACTGGTTTTATAGTTTGAAAAGCCTTATGTTTATCTTATGAAAACTGTTTAACATAATTTTACCATTAGCCAATATAGGTCATGAAAATCCATCGTGCATGAATACTTGGAGGGGTGACCTCATCATGCAAATTAGAGGGGCTGCCTCTAATTTAATATACTGGTTTTAGGTAGGAGGGATCAGCTCCTTGTGAAGGATGCAAGGCACATGCCACATTCACCATGAAATCCTGACTGAAGCATGTAACTAGGATGCACCCATACGCCCCACATGATAATATAATATAAATGGCCAAAAGCTGAAGGGACGCCACGAGCAATCACTCCGCCGTGGTGAAGTCATAACATCAGTGCCTCTAATGTTATGGTTATGGTACCTCCATAACTAGGTGAAACTGGTCATGCATGTATATGGCTATAGGTATTCTATATTAAACATAAGCAATTCAAACACATACTTATACTACAAGAAAACATTTGGCTGTATACGGGGAAATCCTAATAAGGAAAGAATGTCCATACTGAAAGGACGGGAATCCGTACCTTATGTCCAGTGAACGAAGAAGATGAACTGAGAGGAATCCTACTTCCGTATCACTTGTGCTACATAAATACATACATGAATAAGTATCTGCTTACTAAATACGTAGCTGGTTTTATGTCATGTCTTAGCTTATTTCATATGTTCTTACCATGTTTTACTGTTTAAAGCCTTAAACTGTGTTTATCTTATATTCTATTTAATCTGATTAAGTATTTCTGGTATTTCATGTATTATTATACTTACTGTGTAATAATAAGTAACTTTCCAAAAATAGCAGGTTTCCTAAAATAGAAAGTTTCCAAAAATAGAAAGTTTCCAGAAATAGAAAGTTACCAAAAATAGAAAGTTTCCAAAAATAGAGGTTCCCAAAAATAGAAAGTTTTCAAAAATAGAAAGTTTCCAAAAATAGAAAGTTTCCAAAAATAGAAAGTTTCCAAAAATAGAAAGTTTCCAAAAATAGAATTACTTCTTAAAATAGATAAGTTTCTAAAAATAGAAAGTTTCCATAAATAGATTAGCTGCCTTATTTAAATAAGTTTCTAAAAATAGAAGTTTCCATAATTAGAAATAAGCTGGTTAAATAAGCTAAGTATATAAGCCTAAGTGTTCTCATGATTATTTTTCTAAGTCATATGATATAATGTATAGTTTATTAATTATTTCATGTAATTAAAATAAACTATAGGTTAAAATATTTAATTAAAGTATAACATGTTTTTAATTAAATAAAGTTAAATACTTAGGTTAAAACATGTATTATTATTTATTAATAATATAACCTAAGTCATGTTAATTAATTAATTATAACCATGGTTTTTAAATAATTAATTAATTTATAAGTCTAAAATATGAAAATAATTAGGTTAATAATTTCATAATTATTAATAATTAAAATAACCTAAGTCATGTTATAAAATTAATCATGTCATGTTATTAATTTAACTTTTAACATAACATCATAAAAAAAAACTAAGCATACACCATGAACCGGATCTTGACTAAGAACCATGAACCGGACACGAAATCGACACCATACCCCGAACCAAGTCGGGGTCACCCTTGTCTTGATGCTGCCGTGGGACCCACACCAACCAACCGGGACCATATGGTCTCGGTGGTGGTCAAGTGGCCAAACCGAGACCCTCTCGGGTTCGGTGTAGGCTGCGGCCAAAACAAAACACCCCTAAACATCCCTTTTGATTTTATTCCAACCCAAATACATGTTAGATCTATGATTTAATTAGGTTTTATAAAAAAACATAACATGTTCTTAATTAATTAAAAGATTAAATCAAAAGAAAAAGGTTTAAAAGGATTTACCGAATACGTGGATCTAAAGAACGATGAACAAACACGAACACCAACAACAATTCCATGATCAAAGATCAACAAACACCCCTTTGGTGTTGTTTGAGGGTGGCAGCCAAAAGAGAAAAAGAAGGAGGAGGAGGATTTTAGGTTTCTGTAAAATTCTTCTATAAAGTTAAATAAGTAGTGTAATTTTCCTTAACCTCCTTTTAGTGAAAAATTGAAATATGCTTGGCCCATTTCTTCCTTGTAGCCGCGGGTAGGGGGCCCCACATGGGGTACCCCTACCTTTTTCCGTGTCTCGATGTTTAGTTATTCGTTCGTGATTATTTGTGTTCGCGTTTTATGTGTTCTCGTTAAGTAATTATCGTGACCTAATATATTTAATTACGCTCGTAATAAATATATATATACATACGTAATATTAGTTCGTGATTAATTTACGTTCATGATTTCATGTTCGTATGCTCGTGATTATAATTATTATTTGAATAATTATCGTGTGTTCATACGTAATAAATACTTATCGTGTTCTAACACGTACGTAATACTTAAAATTCTTATACGTGAACGTAAACATGCTATAAAAGGAAAGTTCTAATCCTATACGTACGATCTTAAGGGTACTATTCATGGTAAAAGCATGCGGGTTTTACAACTCTTCCCCCCTAAAAAGAATAATTCGTCCCCGAATTATAGATAACGTAACTGAAAGAGAAACATACCCGAATCAAACTTAGAAGGTATGTAAGGTAAATGAACGTACAGGTGACCTGGCAGAAGGAACGCGGAACGTGACATGTCTTGAAAGGACATGGAACGTGACGTGACTGAAAGGACATATCTAATTGATAAGAGAAAAACGGATAGGAAGTCCGGACGGACTTGTCCGTTTCCAAGTGGCCTCCCTCTTGGAACGGTTCCTTTACAAGATCTTGACACGAATGATAAATCTTGGTCCTCCTGACCTTGACTTGAAATACGAAGAAGTTCTTGGTTATCAATGTAAGGTAGATCCCCTAAATTTGATCGAGGGAATAAGAATTAACGTGTAAGGGCAACTAAAACGTTATCGTGCAAAAGACTATAACTTAACTGATAATTAGCAACAATGCGCGAGACACAAAGAAACGTAGTACGTGATAAATTTTGAACGTGACACGTGAAATTTTTTTAACGTGATACGTTGAGATATGATGAGTGTAGTATGAGTAAACATATCGGGACCATGATACGTGTAACATATCTTGATCATGATATGAGGAACGTGGAATGAACATAACATGTGAAACATATCATGAACATAGAATATAATGGCGGTAAAGCCAAACACTACAAGGTGAGACATAGAATATGACGAGAAACGTCTATCTGAGGATAGGGAATTATACTAAACTTGGGTCTGGTCTCTCAAGTTCTTGAAAAACTTCCCAGAATGAGAAAAGTGAACATAAAATCGTAAGCCGAAATGCCATCATGAACGTGAATAGTGTCATGAACGCGAGCGCGAAAGCAAGTCGTGAAATTAGAACAAGGACGTGAAGTAAATAAGGAGCATAATTATGAATATTTGTCTGACTCGATAACTGAGGAATTGCCAAGTGATCGGATGAGCCTTGGCTGGAACATGTCCGATCAATCTGTTGGGTCTGAAATCCTTGCGGATGTAAGGATTTTGCAGACTTGATCAAACTGTTTGTAATAAATCAGATAGCATCAGGCTTGTTCTGAGTTTGCGTTAAACTGGTAACCAAAATCCGTGGAGATCTTGTCCAATTTCAATTCACAATTTCAGATGATGAAAACATCCCAGTTTGTTGGTGTCCTATCTTAACCTGTTGGTATGTCAGGTACTTAGATATGAACGTAACTGTATCTTGCTTCGTAGAAGTTGATACATAGGAGTTTGCAAAACTCCGAGTCTCTGAATCTAGACTTATCCTAGCGTAGGATTTTCTACCACACCGAATGTAGTGTAGGGTTCTCTCCTTTACGCATAAGCTGAGTCATGGTAAGATTAACCGTAGGAAGCCATGTGATTCAGCATGTCACTGTAATCAAACAGAATTGATATTAGAAAATTTTCAAGGGTAAAATTTCTCTTGTCATAGAATTTGCAACATAGTGTAGATATGGTCTTCCTGATGAATTTGCTATGAGTTCATGGAAACTCATTCGTATAATGCCGTTGGAGAATTGATGAGACTAATTCAAAATCATAAATCTAGCATGACTGAGTCATGTACGAATAGCAGTCATGGACATGTCCTGCTCTTTCACTCGTCACTGTTGGCAGCATGATCATGAGTTCGATCTTGGAAAAGTGATTAACACTATAAGGTCGATTGGACATGTTGTCAATACGTGGAGGAGAATAACGGTTATGAATGGCGATTTGTTCAAATCGACGGTAGTCGACACATAATCTCATGGTACCATCCTTCTCCTTGTAGGTTCTTCTGGAATTTATGGGAATATATTGGAATACTCGTCTAGTTATGCGTAAAAGGACTTCGGTGGTCATGTCTTAACTGACAGCTAAAAATTTTAGCGACCTAGGCTAACAACGTGCATGCTTGTAAGCATAGATAATTCGTACAGATTTTCCTGATGGAAAATCAAGATGAATGTATTCAGAAGCCTGAACATTACTGTACATAATTATGAATCGTAGCATGGTGTGCTGTTCATAGCCATAATTAGGATAAAATTCATCTCGTGTCTGTCTGAGGAAATGCGTTAGCATCTTGGATCTCATCATTAAGCTGAAGGAAAACCTTTGTATACGTGGGAATACGAAAGGCGTCCTTTATGGTCATGAATATATGAAATATGGTGAAAGAAATGAAAGTTACATCGGCAATGTGTCAGTTCTCACTGATGTGCTGGTAATGGTATTGTAATTCTTGTGGCCTGATTAATACATGGCACAAAAAAATGGATATACCCTTGGAGGGTACCCTGAATTTCTTAGAAATGTTCCATAGTTGGACGTGAGTCATGTGTCTTGACTCGTGTCTTGGAACTATAAGCATGACATATGTCTTGACTGGTGTCTTGACATGTGTCTTCAGAAAGTATACGTGAGATATGTGTCTTGACGGATGTCTTGACATGTGTCATCAGAAAGTATACGTGAGACATGTGTCTTGACTGATGTCTTGACATGTGTCTCGAGACGTAAAACAATAGAACTACAATAGTAGGTTATTATGCCAGACTTGGCGGATCGGTTGGACTACTGATCCTTTGTATGTCTGATCACGTCTACGGCCGGAGCCTCGGTTGCGATTTCTAGGATAGTTTCTGTCATATTAGTGGTTACTATCGTCCTGTCTGTCAGTTCCATGACGGTCATTCTCATGACCGTGATCCATGTAACTATTCAGCTGAGTGGCCGGCTGGTACCGGTTTGCACTCATATGGCTGAAATGACAGCCGAATGATGTGTGACATGTAACTAAGAATTAGGGACAATGATTGATGGAAATCGTCTGATGGTGAAGCATCTTCTCGTCCAATTTCTTTGCTCTGACGCCTTTGTCTTCGTCTTGTATGATCTCCAGGTTGTGAACAGCATCCGCATCTCGTAGCGTCTCCGAACGTCAGCAGCATCAACCTTTAGTAACATCTCCAAGTTATGAGCGGTATCAGCAACCTTGTAGGATATCAGCAATTGAACATACGCCTGAGATGATTTAGAATCAACTAGCGAATACTCGTGAAGTATTGCAAGCAAAATACACCTGGATTAAGGTATGTGAAATACACATGGAATACGGTACATGGATTACACACGAAATGCACATGAAAAGATCGGTATGGGGTCGATCATTTGTCATGATTTAAGGAAGTTGTATCGGTTAAACGGTTAGGAAAAACCATCATGATATCCTGGCAGTATTAGCATAGACATCATTCTGGTTGTATCGAGAAACGTTAAACTGTGGTTACACCAAATTCAACGGTGATTTGCCTGACACCATGATCAATGAAAACCAACCATGACTATCATGAAAGCAGAATTCAATGAAATACAACTATGTCTTGCATGAAGGCATAATAACAAATGAGGCGTAAGACGTAATCCACATGAAGACAGAATTATCATGAAGAAACACGAAACAATTTAACATGGAGGAGTGTATAACATAATCAGCATGAAACTGAGTTTAACCATGACAGTATGAAAACATACTTGACATAAAAACATAGTAACTTATGAGGGGACATGAAAAAATTTTATGCCAATAAATCATGAGAAAAATTTTATGCATGAAAGCAATGCATGAATGCGTAATGTAGTTTATAAAAACCTTTATATGTGCGAGGGGACGCCTATGGGTCGGTCCTAAAACAAAAGACATGGAGAGGGGACGCCTATGGGTCGGTCCCAAAGTTAAAAGTTTCGATAAAAGCACATGCGACTAAATAGGGTCAGTCCTTTACCAACCATTACTTAGTCATAATCCCTGCAACAATGATACATGAAACATAAATAAATGAAACTCATCTGTCAAAACTTATCAGAAAAAATTTTATGTGACTAATTATGAACTACTGGGGTTCAATCCACATAGCCACAGTTCACGAGGAACATTATGCTCGAGTCTTTCCTAGGGTACTAGCCGTTTTGGGACATGGATAGGAAAGTAACGGCTGAGCAAAACGCTTAATGCACGGATATACACATAGTATAAATGATTAAAACATAATAAAGACTTAATAGCAGCGGAAATGTATAAGTCCTGGAAAACTTAGAACATGTTCATAAAACTGGTTTTATAGTTTGAAAAGCCTTATGTTTATCTTATGAAAACTGTTTAACATAATTTTACCATTAGCCAATATAGGTCATGAAAATCCATCGTGCATGAATACTTGGAGGGGTGACCTCATCATGCAAATTAGAGGGGCTGCCTCTAATTTAATATACTGGTTTTAGGTAGGAGGGATCAGCTCCTTGTGAAGGATGCAAGGCACATGCCACATTCACCATGAAATCCTGACTGAAGCATGTAACTAGGATGCACCCATACGCCCCACATGATAATATAATATAAATGGCCAAAAGCTGAAGGGACGCCACGAGCAATCACTCCGCCGTGGTGAAGTCATAACATCAGTGCCTCTAATGTTATGGTTATGGTACCTCCATAACTAGGTGAAACTGGTCATGCATGTATATGGCTATAGGTATTCTATATTAAACATAAGCAATTCAAACACATACTTATACTACAAGAAAACATTTGGCTGTATACGGGGAAATCCTAATAAGGAAAGAATGTCCATACTGAAAGGACGGGAATCCGTACCTTATGTCCAGTGAACGAAGAAGATGAACTGAGAGGAATCCTACTTCCGTATCACTTGTGCTACATAAATACATACATGAATAAGTATCTGCTTACTAAATACGTAGCTGGTTTTATGTCATGTCTTAGCTTATTTCATATGTTCTTACCATGTTTTACTGTTTAAAGCCTTAAACTGTGTTTATCTTATATTCTATTTAATCTGATTAAGTATTTCTGGTATTTCATGTATTATTATACTTACTGTGTAATAATAAGTAACTTTCCAAAAATAGCAGGTTTCCTAAAATAGAAAGTTTCCAAAAATAGAAAGTTTCCAGAAATAGAAAGATACCAAAAATAGAAAGTTTCCAAAAATAGAGGTTCCCAAAAATAGAAAGTTTTCAAAAATAGAAAGTTTCCAAAAATAGAAAGTTTCCAAAAATAGAAAGTTTCCAAAAATAGAAAGTTTCCAAAAATAGAATTACTTCTTAAAATAGATAAGTTTCTAAAAATAGAAAGTTTCCATAAATAGATTAGCTGCCTTATTTAAATAAGTTTCTAAAAATAGAAGTTTCCATAATTAGAAATAAGCTGGTTAAATAAGCTAAGTATATAAGCCTAAGTGTTCTCATGATTATTTTTCTAAGTCATATGATATAATGTATAGTTTATTAATTATTTCATGTAATTAAAATAAACTATAGGTTAAAATATTTAATTAAAGTATAACATGTTTTTAATTAAATAAAGTTAAATACTTAGGTTAAAACATGTATTATTATTTATTAATAATATAACCTAAGTCATGTTAATTAATTAATTATAACCATGGTTTTTAAATAATTAATTAATTTATAAGTCTAAAATATGAAAATAATTAGGTTAATAATTTCATAATTATTAATAATTAAAATAACCTAAGTCATGTTATAAAATTAATCATGTCATGTTATTAATTTAACTTTTAACATAACATCATAAAAAAAAACTAAGCATACACCATGAACCGGATCTTGACTAAGAACCATGAACCGGACACGAAATCGACACCATACCCCGAACCAAGTCGGGGTCACCCTTGTCTTGATGCTGCCGTGGGACCCACACCAACCAACCGGGACCATATGGTCTCGGTGGTGGTCAAGTGGCCAAACCGAGACCCTCTCGGGTTCGGTGTAGGCTGCGGCCAAAACAAAACACCCCTAAACATCCCTTTTGATTTTATTCCAACCCAAATACATGTTAGATCTATGATTTAATTAGGTTTTATAAAAAAACATAACATGTTCTTAATTAATTAAAAGATTAAATCAAAAGAAAAAGGTTTAAAAGGATTTACCGAATACGTGGATCTAAAGAACGATGAACAAACACGAACACCAACAACAATTCCATGATCAAAGATCAACAAACACCCCTTTGGTGTTGTTTGAGGGTGGCAGCCAAAAGAGAAAAAGAAGGAGGAGGAGGATTTTAGGTTTCTGTAAAATTCTTCTATAAAGTTAAATAAGTAGTGTAATTTTCCTTAACCTCCTTTTAGTGAAAAATTGAAATAGGCTTGGCCCATTTCTTCCTTGTAGCCGCGGGTAGGGGGCCCCACATGGGGTACCCCTACCTTTTTCCGTGTCTCGATGTTTAGTTATTCGTTCGTGATTATTTGTGTTCGCGTTTTATGTGTTCTCGTTAAGTAATTATCGTGACCTAATATATTTAATTACGCTCGTAATAAATATATATATACATACGTAATATTAGTTCGTGATTAATTTACGTTCATGATTTCATGTTCGTATGCTCGTGATTATAATTATTATTTGAATAATTATCGTGTGTTCATACGTAATAAATACTTATCGTGTTCTAACACGTACGTAATACTTAAAATTCTTATACGTGAACGTAAACATGCTATAAAAGGAAAGTTCTAATCCTATACGTACGATCTTAAGGGTACTATTCATGGTAAAAGCATGCGGGTTTTACAACTCTTCCCCCCTAAAAAGAATAATTCGTCCCCGAATTATAGATAACGTAACTGAAAGAGAAACATACCCGAATCAAACTTAGAGGGTATGTAAGGTAAATGAACGTACAGGTGACCTGGCAGAAGGAACGCGGAACGTGACATGTCTTGAAAGGACATGGAACGTGACGTGACTGAAAGGACATATCTAATTGATAAGAGAAAAACGGATAGGAAGTCCGGACGGACTTGTCCGTTTCCAAGTGGCCTCCCTCTTGGAACGGTTCCTTTACAAGATCTTGACACGAATGATAAATCTTGGTCCTCCTGACCTTGACTTGAAATACGAAGAAGTTCTTGGTTATCAATGTAAGGTAGATCCCCTAAATTTGATCGAGGGAATAAGAATTAACGTGTAAGGGCAACTAAAACGTTATCGTGCAAAAGACTATAACTTAACTGATAATTAGCAACAATGCGCGAGACACAAAGAAACGTAGTACGTGATAAATTTTGAACGTGACACGTGAAATTTTTTTAACGTGATACGTTGAGATATGATGAGTGTAGTATGAGTAAACATATCGGGACCATGATACGTGTAACATATCTTGATCATGATATGAGGAACGTGGAATGAACATAACATGTGAAACATATCATGAACATAGAATATAATGGCGGTAAAGCCAAACACTACAAGGTGAGACATAGAATATGACGAGAAACGTCTATCTGAGGATAGGGAATTATACTAAACTTGGGTCTGGTCTCTCAAGTTCTTGAAAAACTTCCCAGAATGAGAAAAGTGAACATAAAATCGTAAGCCGAAATGCCATCATGAACTTGAATAGTGTCATGAACGCGAGCGCGAAAGCAAGTCGTGAAATTAGAACAAGGACGTGAAGTAAATAAGGAGCATAATTATGAATATTTGTCTGACTCGATAACTGAGGAATTGCCAAGTGATCGGATGAGCCTTGGCTGGAACATGTCCGATCAATCTGTTGGGTCTGAAATCCTTGCGGATGTAAGGATTTTGCAGACTTGATCAAACTGTTTGTAATAAATCAGATAGCATCAGGCTTGTTCTGAGTTTGCGTTAAACTGGTAACCAAAATCCGTGGAGATCTTGTCCAATTTCAATTCACAATTTCAGATGATGAAAACATCCCAGTTTGTTGGTGTCCTATCTTAACCTGTTGGTATGTCAGGTACTTAGATATGAACGTAACTGTATCTTGCTTCGTAGAAGTTGATACATAGGAGTTTGCAAAACTCCGAGTCTCTGAATCTAGACTTATCCTAGCGTAGGATTTTCTACCACACCGAATGTAGTGTAGGGTTCTCTCCTTTACGCATAAGCTGAGTCATGGTAAGATTAACCGTAGGAAGCCATGTGATTCAGCATGTCACTGTAATCAAACAGAATTGATATTAGAAAATTTTCAAGGGTAAAATTTCTCTTGTCATAGAATTTGCAACATAGTGTAGATATGGTCTTCCTGATGAATTTGCTATGAGTTCATGGAAACTCATTCGTATAATGCCGTTGGAGAATTGATGAGACTAATTCAAAATCATAAATCTAGCATGACTGAGTCATGTACGAATAGCAGTCATGGACATGTCCTGCTCTTTCACTCGTCACTGTTGGCAGCATGATCATGAGTTCGATCTTGGAAAAGTGATTAACACTATAAGGTCGATTGGACATGTTGTCAATACGTGGAGGAGAATAACGGTTATGAATGGCGATTTGTTCAAATCGACGGTAGTCGACACATAATCTCATGGTACCATCCTTCTCCTTGTAGGTTCTTCTGGAATTTATGGGAATATATTGGAATACTCGTCTAGTTATGCGTAAAAGGACTTCGGTGGTCATGTCTTAACTGACAGCTAAAAATTTTAGCGACCTAGGCTAACAACGTGCATGCTTGTAAGCATAGATAATTCGTACAGATTTTCCTGATGGAAAATCAAGCTGAATGTATTCAGAAGCCTGAACATTACTGTACATAATTATGAATCGTAGCATGGTGTGCTGTTCATAGCCATAATTAGGATAAAATTCATCTCGTGTCTGTCTGAGGAAATGCGTTAGCATCTTGGATCTCATCATTAAGCTGAAGGAAAACCTTTGTATACGTGGGAATACGAAAGGCGTCCTTTATGGTCATGAATATATGAAATATGGTGAAAGAAATGAAAGTTACATCGGCAATGTGTCAGTTCTCACTGATGTGCTGGTAATGGTATTGTAATTCTTGTGGCCTGATTAATACATGGCACAAAAAAATGGATATACCCTTGGAGGGTACCCTGAATTTCTTAGAAATGTTCCATAGTTGGACGTGAGTCATGTGTCTTGACTCGTGTCTTGGAACTATAAGCATGACATATGTCTTGACTGGTGTCTTGACATGTGTCTTCAGAAAGTATACGTGAGATATGTGTCTTGACGGATGTCTTGACATGTGTCATCAGAAAGTATACGTGAGACATGTGTCTTGACTGATGTCTTGACATGTGTCTCGAGACGTAAAACAATAGAACTACAATAGTAGGTTATTATGCCAGACTTGGCGGATCGGTTGGACTACTGATCCTTTGTATGTCTGATCACGTCTACGGCCGGAGCCTCGGTTGCGATTTCTAGGATAGTTTCTGTCATATTAGTGGTTACTATCGTCCTGTCTGTCAGTTCCATGACGGTCATTCTCATGACCGTGATCCATGTAACTATTCAGCTGAGTGGCCGGCTGGTACCGGTTTGCACTCATATGGCTGAAATGACAGCCGAATGATGTGTGACATGTAACTAAGAATTAGGGACAATGATTGATGGAAATCGTCTGATGGTGAAGCATCTTCTCGTCCAATTTCTTTGCTCTGACGCCTTTGTCTTCGTCTTGTATGATCTCCAGGTTGTGAACAGCATCCGCATCTCGTAGCGTCTCCGAACGTCAGCAGCATCAACCTTTAGTAACATCTCCAAGATATGAGCGGTATCAGCAACCTTGTAGGATATCAGCAATTGAACATACGCCTGAGATGATTTAGAATCAACTAGCGAATACTCGTGAAGTATTGCAAGCAAAATACACCTGGATTAAGGTATGTGAAATACACATGGAATACGGTACATGGATTACACACGAAATGCACATGAAAAGATCGGTATGGGGTCGATCATTTGTCATGATTTAAGGAAGTTGTATCGGTTAAACGGTTAGGAAAAACCATCATGATATCCTGGCAGTATTAGCATAGACATCATTCTGGTTGTATCGAGAAACGTTAAACTGTGGTTACACCAAATTCAACGGTGATTTGCCTGACACCATGATCAATGAAAACCAACCATGACTATCATGAAAGCAGAATTCAATGAAATACAACTATGTCTTGCATGAAGGCATAATAACAAATGAGGCGTAAGACGTAATCCACATGAAGACAGAAATATCATGAAGAAACACGAAACAATTTAACATGGAGGAGTGTATAACATAATCAGCATGAAACTGAGTTTAACCTTGACAGTATGAAAACATACTTGACATAAAAACATAGTAACTTATGAGGGGACATGAAAAAATTTTATGCCAATAAATCATGAGAAAAATTTTATGCATGAAAGCAATGCATGAATGCGTAATGTAGTTTATAAAAACCTTTATATGTGCGAGGGGACGCCTATGGGTCGGTCCTAAAACAAAAGACATGGAGAGGGGACGCCTATGGGTCGGTCCCAAAGTTAAAAGTTTCGATAAAAGCACATGCGACTAAATAGGGTCAGTCCTTTACCAACCATTACTTAGTCATAATCCCTGCAACAATGATACATGAAACATAAATAAATGAAACTCATCTGTCAAAACTTATCAGAAAAAATTTTATGTGACTAATTATGAACTACTGGGGTTCAATCCACATAGCCACAGTTCATGAGGAACATTATGCATGAAACAATGACACATAACTAAATATGAATGACGGTTGTCCCTCAATATTAGTAAAACAGTATCGATGAAAACATCAAGGTTAAAACCTCAAGGTGCTGAAAACATCATGGTTAAAACAACAATGCTCTGAAAACATCAATACGTGGTATAACAAACGTTGGCTTAGGAAGCTCCTGGTGACTACCCACTAGTCACAGGTCATGTTTTAGAGCCTACAGGTCGAAGCCTTGGCTCTGATACCATAATTGTAACACCACATTTTGATAATGGAATGTCACGCGTAATTATGGTGTGTCATCAAAGCATACAAGGATAAATGTCTAAAACATTACATGACCATAGGGATAACCGGAATCAAACATCGGTTCCCAAACATAAGCCCAAAACATAATAAAGCAAAAGAAATGAATGAAAGACTAAACAAGCATAAGTATATGAAGGCAAAAAGGAAAAGACGTCTCTAGCAGCTTCCATCCTATGCACGTCCTCCAAATGCTCGTTTCTTTCCTAGGGTACCTGCCGTTTTGGGACATGGAAAGGAAAGTAACGGCTGAACAAAACACTCAGTGCACGGATATAGACATAGTATAAATGACTAAAACATAATAAAGACTTAATAGCAGCGGAAATGTATAAGTCCTGGAAAACATAGAACATGTTCATAAAACTGGTTTTATAGTTTGAAAAGCCTTATGTTTATCTTATGAAAACTGTTTAACATAATTTTACCATTAGCCAATATAGGTCATGAAAATCCATCGTGCATGAATACTTGGAGGGGTGACCTCATCATGCAAATTAGAGGGACTGCCTCTAATTTAATATACTGGTTTTGGGTAGGAGGGATCAACTCCTTGTGAAGGATGCAAGGCACATGCCACATTCACCATGAAATCCTGACTGAAGCATGTAACTAGGATGCACCCATATGCCCCACATAATAATATAATTTAAATGGCCAAAAGCTGAAGGGACGCCACGAGCAATCACTCCGCCGTGGTGAAGTCATAACATCAGTGCCTCTAATGTTATGGTTATGGTACCTCCATAACTAGGTGAAACTGGTCATGCATGTATATGGCTATAGGTATTCTATATTAAACATAAGCAATTCAAACACATACTTATACTACGGGAAAACATTTGGCTGTATACGGGGAAATCCTAATAAGGAAAGAATGTCCATACTGAAAGGACGGGAATCCGTACCTTATGTCCAGTGAACGAAGAAGATGAACTGAGAGGAATCCTACTTCCGTATCACTTGTGCTACATAAATACATACATGAATAAGTATCTGCTTACTAAATACGTAGCTGGTTTTATGTCATGTCTTAGCTTATTTCATATGTTCTTACCATGTTTTACTGTTTAAAGCCTTAAACTGTGTTTATCTTATATTCTATTTAATCTGATTAAGTATTTCTGGTATTTCATGTATTATTATACTTACTGTGTAATAATAAGTAACTTTCCAAAATAGCAGGTTTCCTAAAATAGAAAGTTCCAAAAATAGAAAGTTTCCAAAAATAGAAAGTTACCAAAAATAGAAAGTTTCCAAAACAAGAAAGTTTCCAAAAATAGAAAGTTTCCAAAAATAGAAAGTTTCCAAAAATAGAAAGTTTTCAAAAATAGAAAGTTTCGAAAAATAGAATTACTGCTTAAAATAGATAAGTTTCTAAAAATAGAAAGTTTCCATAAATAGAATAGCTGCCTTATTTAAATAAGTTTCTAAAAATAGAAGTTTTCATAATTAGAAATAAGCTGGTTAAATAAGCTAAGTATATAAGCCTAAGTGTTCTCATGATTATTTTTCTAAGTCATATGATATAATGTATAGTTTATTAATTATTTCATGTAATTAAAATAAACTATAGGTTAAAATATTTAATTAAAGTATAACATGTTTTTAATTAAATAAAGTTAAATACTTAGGTTAAAACATGTATTATTATTTATTAATAATATAACCTAAGTCATGTTAATTAATTAATTATAACCATGGTTTTTAAATAATTAATTAATTTATAAGTCTAAAATATGAAAATACTTAGGTTAATAATTTCATGATTATTAATAATTAAAATAACCTAAGTCATGTTATAAAATTAATCATGTCATGTTATTAATTTCATTTTTAACATAAGATCATAAAAATAAAAAAAACTAAACATACACCATGAACCGGATCTTGACTAAGAACCATGAACCGGACACGAAATCGACACCATACCCCGAACCAAGTCGGGGTCACCCTTGTCTTGATGCTGCCGTGGGACCCACACCAACCAACCGGGACCATATGGTCTCGGTGGTGGTCAAGTGGCCAAACCGAGACCCTCTCGGGTTCGGTGTAGGCTGCGGCCAAAACAAAACACCCCTAAACATCCCTTTTGATTTTATTCCAACCCAAATTCATGTTAGATTTATGATTTAACTAGGTTTTATAAAAAAACATAACATGTTCTTAATTAATTAAAAGATTAAATCAAAAGAAAAAGGCTTAAAAGGATTTACCGAATATGTGGATCTAAAGAACGATGAACAAACACGAACACCAACAACAATTCCAAGATCAAAGATCAACAAACACCCCTTTGGTGTTGTTTGAGGGTGGAAGCCAAAAGAGAAAAAGAAGGAGGAGGAGGATTTTAGGTTTCTATAAAATTCTTCTGTAAAGTTAAATGAGTAGTGTAATTTTCCTTAACCTCCTTTTAGTGAAAAATTGAAATGGGCTTGGCCCATTTCTTCCTTGTAGCCGCGGGTAGGGGGCCCCACATGGGGTACCCGTACCTTTTTCAGTGTCTCGATGTTTAGTTATTCGTTCGTGATTATGTGTGTTCGCGTTTTATGTGTTCTCGTTAAGTAATTATCGTGACCTAATATATTTAATTACGCTCATAATAAATATATATATATACATACGTAATATTAGTTCGTGATTAATTTACGTTCATGATTTCATGTTCGTATGCTCGTGATTATAATTATTATTTGAATAATTATCGTGTGTTCATACGTAATAAATACTTATCGTGTTCTAACACGTACGTAATACTTAAAATTCTTATACGTGAACGTAAACATGCTATAAAAGGACAGTTCTAATCCTATACGTACGATCTTAAGGGTACTATTCATGGTAAAAGTATGCGGGTTTTACACATACATATATATATATATATATATATATATATATATATATATATATATATATATATATATATATATATATATATATATATATATATATATATATATATATATATATATATATAATTAGTTCACATAGCCTAAAATGCCCTAAGATCTATATGCTTAACTAATACGATCCCAAAATAAAGTCCCAAAAAAAAGATTTTTATAAGTTATAGTCCAGTTTTAAATAAAAGAAAAATCATTTTTAATTTTATTTTATTTAAAAATTTATCTGGTTCTCTATATCTAATGCTCTGTTACCATTCTCTGTGACACCCCGGGTAGGGTCAAAATATGTGGAAAATATCCCCGGAGACGTCACAAGGGTGGATCGATAACATATAGTCCATAGATTATAAGATAAAGATTATTTAAATCCGATTACATGTTTGATAACAAATAAATTAAAAATTGTCTTAAACACGACATAAGTTGATTGTTTATGTTTCCCAAATAGAACCCCGGACGAGTCCTACAATGCAGATTACTAAGATGCTGGAGACCATGCACACACCACGTACTAACTTCATATTCCTGTGCAAAACATACTAACGGGGTCAACATAAAGTTGGTGAATTTACTGATTTTAATCAATTAATTAGTTTGGACATACAATAATCATAGAAGTAATAATGCACAAAGCATTCTTACTAAAATGTAAGTAACATTTGTTTATTATTAGAAACTGAAGCTTAACCCCATAGTCCTCAACAGATGAGGACGTAGTGTCTTACAAAAAGACACCCATTCCAGTTCCAACATGGTATACGTCTGTTGTCCCGGCCAAGGCACAATGAGCATGACTCACCCAGACGGGGATGGTCAATCCCTAATAGATCCATTTATAACATTCGGGTGATTTACAACAATTTAACAGTTTCAATAATAATCAATCATAATCCAGTTTATACAATTCAGTTATGTCCAATATATGTTTGCATATTTTCTTTCCCAAAAGGGAAAGTTTTATCAAAGTTTATATGGGGCTGTAAACTCACCTGGGAGTAGGCAATTTCTTGTTT
This sequence comes from Glebionis coronaria, assembly GCA_025667525.1. NCBI lineage: Eukaryota > Viridiplantae > Streptophyta > Magnoliopsida > Asterales > Asteraceae > Glebionis > Glebionis coronaria. Next base: position 222,692,788 of record CM046880.1, read on the forward strand.
AACACGGATATCCAATTAAAGCTCACACCAAAGTTATGCCTAATCAGATAGTACAGTCTTAATAGATAGTACAAAGAACATATATGTATGCTTATACGGATTTTATTCAGTTTATTCATACTATGGTATTTATCTAAATAAACGTAGTTCAAGTAGCATCAATATTCATTCCTAGGTAAACATAAAATGTTTAACTATTAATATCAGTTAGCATACATGTATTAACTTATATTAAGTTTCTTAGTTAAGTAGACAAAAATATGTTCTACTTAAATATTAACATTCAATTTATCCAACGTTCATATAAATTTTATTTTCTAAAATCATATGAGTTTATGTATGAGTAACACATATTTATAATTGTTTATACAATTATTTCTTAAAGTATGAAAAAATATAATATTTTATTTTACTTTAAAGTTTTCATAAATTATTTTAGTATTTATAAAATAATTTAAACTTAAGAATTTATACCCTAATTCTTTTGTTCTAAGTATTTTAATTATGTTTTATTATAATAAAATAGATTTTAGGGTTAGGGCTTGGTAATGTTTCGGGATATGGCAAAACTAGTCCCTCTATATTTTAAACAAGTGTAACTTTCGGATTTTACATAATTAGTACCTAAGGGTTTGTTAAAGTTTCGGCTTATAGCAGATTTGGTCCCCCTAGTTTTATCTAAGTTTTGTAACTTTACCAAAATTACAAAAACAGCCCTTAGGGCTTCTTTAAGTTTTGGTAAATTACAAAAATAGTCCTTAAGGTTTTAAAATGACAACATATCTTTTAGAAACTTCCCAATATGGTTCCTAGGGTTTAATTTGCCACATATCGTAATTATTAAACCCTAGACTTTTGAGTATTTACATTCTCAGTCCTTGTGCTTACTAGTTTATCAAAACAAGTTTTATAAGTTACGGTTTTAGTCCTTAAGTTTTATAAATTGTCATTTTCATCTAAAAAGAGTTTTTATAAGTTATGTGTTTATTATAAAAACTTTTATTTAACATTCAAAATAGTATATGAGCTCATTAAATGGGCTAAACATATAATGGGCTATTTTAGTGGGCTTAACTATATTTTTAAGTCCTTTAATTAGTTAAATGGGCCTAAGTGTAATCTTAAGTCTATTAAGTTACTAGGATTTATTAAATGGGCTTATTGGGTCCATTAAGTTTTGAATTAACATTTTATGGGCTTAAATAGTCCATTAACTCTACTTTACATTTTTATGTAAGTTTTAACTTAGGATATTCTTATAAGCTTGCCTTTAGTTTATTCATATTTAGTTTTGAATCTAAAATAGAAGAATAAAACTTATAGTTTGTTTTATGTGTTGTACTAAATTAGATCTAGGTATGTTACAAGCTTTTACACAAGTCATAAGTTCTAACCATGAGCTTAAGACCCACGACTATGATTACCGTAGTTTATTATGGTGTGTCAAGTTTTGTTTTAAGATTGCATGTACTTGCAAGTGTTTCAATATTAAGATCTACCTATTCATATAATAAGAAAACAAGTCAAGGTCCATGTAAATCACATATAGCTTATGGTTAGTCATCTAATCTTGGTATTTCCAAGATATGGTGTTTAGCCAATTTCATACTTACCATTTAACCACAAATCTAGGTTCCACTTATATATGCATGTATACTAAAAGATCATCTATGTACACATATAACATTTTTTTGTGATTTTCAAAATTCCATGTAACATGTAATGATACGTATTCCATTATTTAAACTTAGCACATAAATCACATATTCATTAATTCTATATGTCGTGACCTTCTAGGTCATGGTTTTCATGGTTCTCGAGTTACACATATTTATTTCATGAGATCTATGATTATTTATTAACCAAAGTCCCATAAAGTAAGATTTGTAACCCTTGTTACATTAAGTTTATCAAATGTTTTCATGTGATTTTTAAATCAAGTTTAAATATATAGTACTAATCATAAATTTCTTATTAAAAGATTTTTAACCATGTTCAATGGTACACAAAAATTGGCCGTGACCTTTAAGGTCATGGCTATTACCAAATCTTGATTTTTAACAAGTTATATACATGTGTTTATAGATGGATGATGATGCATGCAAGTGAAAATGAAGAAACATAAGGAGTATACCTTTCTTGCCTAAATGTTACTAAGGGAGATCTATGTGAACAAAGAGGTTAGAGATCTATTCAAAATGTTACTAAGGGAGATCTATGTGAACAAAGAGGTTAGAGATCTATCAAACAAGATGGGACCTTTTAGGTTCGGCTAGGGCTTGGTATAATACTTCAAAAGATGATGATTATGCTACCAATAGATTTGTGATTACTATGAGGCAAAGATCTAGTAGATCTAGTGAACAAACTTGGATTTTTGGTGGCTTATAGCCGAATTGTTTGAGAGAAAAAGGGAAGGGAGAGTGAGATCTAGTTGAGAGGGAATGTGAAGAGTATGTGTGTGTGTGTTTTTGGCTGAAGGGGAGAGAGAAATGAAAGTAAGGGTGTGAACACCTTGGTAAGAACAATAGTGCCAGGTGTTGACACTTGTGTTCCCAAGGCTTGACACTTAGGTTCCCAAGGAATCTCTTCACCTTCCACCTAAGGAATGCGTGTCATTTTTAGCCAAAAGGGAAATGGGCTCATGTTATGGGCTTGTGTTGGGCTAGCACCAAAAAGGTAGAGAATTTTGGGCTAGTCCAAGGAGTGCAAGCCTAAAGTGTACACTTATACATAAGTGTCATATATACTTATCACAACATATTTCCATGATTTGTTAAATATTGCATCCATACATTTGCTTCATATATATGAATGGTTCCTTATTTGATCTCTCACTCTTATATACTATGTAATCTATCACCAAAAACAAATGATTGTAGATGTAAAAGTACATAATAATAATTTCACACACACATCTTTTAGGATTATAACACATGAGTGATTGTTCTTAAGATCTTTAGATAAGACATCATTACATAAAATCATGGATTTTACAAGGATCTATAAGAACAAGTCGCTTTTTTGAAAAAAGTTGTTTATAAAACGCATGACTCTATTCAAACTGTTAGAATGATAGCACCTCAGTCGTTTTTCAAAGGTCAACCTAGTTTTGCAAGCCCCAAGTTCCTTGAACAAGCTCAAGCTGCTAACCCTCACTTATATATTGATGAGTCCGAATGGACCGATCATGATTGCCCAGTAGCTAGCCTCGATAGTGAAGAGACGTCCCTTTGGGATCAGGAGAGTAGATCACCGATCAACAAAGACTTTGTGACACCATATAATTATGCTTATGAAAACAGTCTTTATGGTCTTTTCACTCCACAAAAACAGAAGTCTCGTGAGGAATTGTTTTTAAAATGCAAACAAAGACGAGTTCAATGGAAGAAAGCTTTTGCCACTAAAAGGAAAACGAATGTTTTAAAATATATTAACTATTTGCCTCTTCATGCTTCTAAAAGAAAAAGTATAAAAAACACTTGGTTTTCTTAAATACTATATTGATAATGGTCAATCAATTGTTGAAAGCGATTGGGAAAAACGTCAAAAAGATAAGTGGAAAACAGAGATTCCTCACGACATAACTGTTCTTGTGAAAGAACTTTTAATACCAAATACTAAGATAATCAAAGAAAATGTTCTTGAGTTCGAAAAATTGATTCGGTCTGAAATGTACGATGATTTGAAATATATTGAGTCTCTTGAAAAAGAAATTGATGAACTTCAAAATGACAAATCAGATTTTTCAAACGAATATGATCTACTCTTAGAAGAATGTCTCTCCAAAGATATTTCGTGTGTTACTCTTCAATCTTGTGCTGATATCGATGAATATTCTGATGTTGCATGCAAATATCTTGATAATATCAAAGAATGTGACCGTCTTGAACTTGGGTTTTCGAAATGTAAAGAAAATGTTGATAAAAAGGCTTTTGAGTTACTTCAACACAAAACTGATTTCCTTCAAAAACATTGTCATTCTCTTGAACTTGCTTTGCAAAAAGACATCAGAAGTTTTCCACATGATAATAAATTGCAAGAAAAACTTTCCCAAATGTGTCGAGAAATGAATAAAAAGAGTTTGGAAATTAAAGAGTTGAAAGCTCAGTTACAAGACAGGGAAATAGCGATAGCAGAGTTGAAGAAACTCGTTGCCAAGACGGATGGGAAGGATAGGTTACCACAGAATACTCTTAACACAAATATTCGATCACATAGCATCAAGAACACAAATGTGATTAACCCAGGGATGTATATATTGGCCACTAAACCCACACACAACAAAGAAAGTCAATCACCTCATACTTCTAGAAACACTAATAGACGTGTGTCTTTTACTACAGGAGTAGTCAACACTGCTAATGTTAGCCGTCCTCAGCTTAAGAGCACTCGAATGAATGAAAAGATTTGGCAAAACAAAAGTCAAGGGAAGATGAAGGAAGTAGAAGACCACCCTAGGATTTTCAATGTTTCTAAGAATAAAACGTCTGTAATCGCGTGTAATGACGATTTGAATGATTCGACTTTGAATGCTTTGAATGTTAAGTTTGTGTTAGCCCTATATTTTATATAGTCGAACAAGAATGTAATAGGTCATCTTAGTCGTTAAAAGGTCTTGTATTGTAATAGGTTAGTCGGGAAAACCGGGCTTGGACTTTAAGCTAATATTGTCTAAGTTAGGGGCGTAAGCCCAAGACTAAGCCAAGCCCGGCCCAAGTCACAAACCCACGGCCCATGGAAAGCCCATTGGTTCGTGGGTATATAACCCTCTTTCACATGTGAAAGAGGGTGTTGGTTCATTTCATAAAACACATAGTTTTAGTGTAAACCTTCCACTTCTCTCTCTATTTTCTCTTTCTACTTTTCTTCTCTTTCTCTCTCTAAGAATCTTGTGTTATGGATTGATTGGGAACAACATTTGGAATCAAGAGCCTATAGTGGATAGGTGATTGAAGATTCGTGTGTTGTGTTCTTGATTTTTTCGTGCCTATTTTGATCCAAAAACTCTCGTACCAAAATTTTTTCTTGTGTTTTTATGGCTTATTCTTGATACAAATCATCTACTTACTATTGGTAGTGATTTGGTATTGTTCTTTTGGTTAAAAACACAAAAATTTTGGGTGCTTGATTCATTTTTAGGCTAAAAATCACGAATTTGGTGTGTTCTAGTACTATCCGAGAAAAGGGGTAATTTTGGTCCTTGGTACGATCTGATTGTTGCGATTGCATAAACCCTGGGGGTTTCTACTTGCGATCTAATATCACGATCACTCACTACGATCACAGAGTGCGATCACTCACCACGATCATAGAGTGCGATCAGTCATCACGATCATTAAGTGCGATCACTCACCACGATCATAGAGTACGATCACCAGGTTACGATCACTCAGTACGATCTATAGTACGATCCCTCACTGCGATCACTCACTGCGATCACTCACTACGATCTATAGTGCGATCCCTCGTTGCGATCACTGACTACGATCCAACGTTGCGATCAGAGTACGATCAAGGACTGCGATCAGAGTACGATCTAGTGACTACGATCCAAGAGTACGATTAAGGACTGCGATCAGACTACGATCAGGTGACTACGATCCAAGAGTACGATGGGTATTGCGATGGACAGATAAATTTTTTTTGAGAAATTTTTAGACTTAGCCACTATCTAGACTAGTTTCGGAACATAGTTTACACGAAGATTAAAAAAAAAAAGAGTTAAAAAATTTTAGGTCAAGTAAATTCAAATTTTTTCCCTACTAGTTTTTGGCTATTTCTAACTCAATTTCAAAATTTGGCGATACAAAATTTTTCGGCTTACCGTTTTGTCGGACTGAGGAATTTATTGTCGGACTGAAGATTCTCGGAACTCTTCGAAATTTCAACCACACCTCATCACAACAAATCCACTAAGATCTGCAATTCATTCACAAGTATTCACCATGTCTAACAACAACATCAACATTGCAACTGCTAATCAAATTCGTTTGGAACAAGGTGGCAACGGTAATCCACCTATGCTCACTGCCGGTTGTTACGTTCAATGGAGATCTCGTTTTCTCAGATTTCTCGACGGAAAAGAAAACCGAACTGCTCTTCGTCACTGCCTTGAGAATCCACCTCCAGTTTTTGAATTCAGACCAATTGCCACACAGGCAGAGGATGGTACTTCATCAACTATACGAGCTATGGAGGATTTTGACATATGTTCTGCTGAGAAAAAGAAACTCCTCCAAGCTGAAGCTGATGCTGTAAACTTCATACTTACTGGAATTGATAACGATATCTATTCCACAGTTGATGCATGTCCTAATGCTATGGAAATGTGGAATGCAATTCATCGATTAAAGCAAGGTGAGTCGATCAACGTTCAAGATCTCGAGACTAATCTACTTTGGGAGTTTGGAAAATTCACATCGGAAGATGGTGAATCCATTGACTCATATTACTCGAGATTCTACAAAATGATGAATGAGCTTGTCAGAAATCAGTGCACCATCTCCAATCATCATGCCAATGTTCAGTTTCTACTTCAACTCAAACCGGAATGGCAAAGGTTTGTGACTTTGGTCAAACAAAGGGAGGATATTAAGACTATATCTTACCACAAACTTTATGACATATTGAAACAACATCAGAATGAAGTGAATGAACTTAGGGCTGAAAAGGCAGAACGATCTGCGAACTCTATTGCTTTTGTGGCTGCTACTTCAACAAAACCCGTTCCCCGTCAACAACTACCTATTCATTCCTCAAAGTCATCTAGCTCATCCATCAAACCTCCAGCTGCTGCTAAGCACAAAGCAAAAGCAATTGTCCCCACTCCACCTCCAAAATATGACACCGAGTCAGATGGAGACAGTGATGATGAACAAACTTCAAGGGATAAGAAGATTGAGGAACTCATGTCTTTACTCACCACAACTTATAAGAAGATCTACAAACCTACCAACAACAACCTCCGATCATCATCCAATGCTAGATATAAGGAAGTTGATCATGCACCTAGGTATGATCGTGATGCTAGGTATGATAATCAGAGGATGCCGAATCAAGTTGGGGCTAGAGACACTGTAGGCACTCCGGTTGTGCAAAAGACTGGGATTCAATGCTTCAACTGCAAGGGTTTTGGGCACATGGCTAGGGAATGCAACAAAGAAAGTCAATCACCTCATACTTCTAGAAACACTAATAGACGTGTGTCTTTTACTACAGGAGTAGTCCACACTGCTAATGTTAGCCGTCCTCAGCTTAAGAGCACTCGAATGAATGAAAAGATTTGGCAAAACAAAAGTCAAGGGAAGATGAAGGAAGTAGAAGACCACCCTAGGATTTTTAATGTTTCTAAGAATAAAACGTCTATAATCGCGTGTAATGACGATTTGAATGATTCGACTTTGAATGCTTTGAATGTTAAGTTTGTGTTAGCCCTATATTTTATATAGTCGAACAAGAATGTAATAGGTCATCTTAGTCGTTAAAAGGTCTTGTATTGTAATAGGTTAGTCGGGAAAACCGGGCTTGGACTTTAAGCTAATATTGTCTAAGTTAGGGGCGTAAGCCCAAGACTAAGCCAAGCCCGACCCAAGTCACAAACCCACGACCCATGGAAAGCCCATTGGTTCGTGGGTATATAACCCTCTTTCACATGTGAAAGTGGGTGTTGGTTCATTTCATAAAACACATAGTTTTAGTGTAAACCTTCCACTTCTCTCTCTACTTTCTCTTTCTACTTTTCTTCTCTTTCTCTCTCTAAGAATCTTGTGTTATGGATTGATTGGGAACAACATTTGGTATCAAGAGCCTATAGTGGATAGGTGATTGAAGATTCGTGTGTTGTGTTCTTGATTTTTTCGTGCCTATTTTGATCCAAAAACTCTCGTACCAAAATTTTTTCTTGTGTTTTTATGGCTTATTCTTGATACAAATCATCTACTTACTATTGGTAGTGATTTGGTATTGTTCTTTTGGTTAAAAACACAAAAATTTTGGGTGCTTGATTCATTTTTAGGCTAAAAATCACGAATTTGGTGTGTTCTAGTACTATCCGAGAAAAGGGGTAATTTTGGTTCCTTGGTACGATCTGATTGTTGCGATTGCATAAACCCTGGGGGTTTCTACTTGCGATCCAATATCACGATCACTCACTACGATCACATAGTGCGATCACTCACCACGATCATAGAGTGCGATCAGTCATCACGATCATTGAGTGCGATCACTCACCACGATCATAGAGTACGATCACCAGGTTACGATCACTCAGTACGATCTATAGTACGATCCCTCACTGCGATCACTCATTGCGATCACTCACTACGATCTATAGTGCGATCCCTCGTTGCGATCACTGACTACGATCCAACGTTGCGATCAGAGTACGATCAAGGACTGCGATAAGAGTACGATCTAGTGATTACGATCCAAGAGTACGATTAAGGACTGCGATCAGACTACGATCTAGTGACTACGATCCAAGAGTACGATGGGTATTGCGATGGACAGATAAATTTTGTTTGAGAAATTTTTAGACTTAGCCACTATCTAGACTAGTTTCGGAACATAGTTTACACGAAGATTAAAAAAAAAAAAAAAAAAGAGTTAAAAAATTTTTAGGTCAAGTAAATTCAAATTTTTTCCCTACTAGTTTTTGGCTATTTCTAACTCAATTTCAAAATTTGGCGATACAAAATTTTTTGGCTTACCGTTTTGTCGGACTGAGGAATTTATTGTCGGACTGAAGATTCTCGGAACTCTTTGAAATTTCAACCACACCTCATCACAACAAATCCACTAAGATCTGCAATTCATTCACAAGTATTCACCATGTCTAACAACAACATCAACATTGCAACTGCTAATCAAATTCGTTTGGAACAAGGTGGCAACGGTAATCCACCTATGCTCAGTGCCGGTTGTTACGTTCAATGGAGATCTCGTTTTCTCAGATTTCTCGACGGAAAAGAAAACCGAACTGCTCTTCGTCACTGCCTTGAGAATCCACCTCCAGTTTTTGAATTCAGACCAATTGCCACACAGGCAGAGGATGGTACTTCATCAACTATACGAGCTATGGAGGATTTTGACACATGTTCTGCTGAGAAAAAGAAACTCCTCCAAGCTGAAGCTGATGCTGTAAACTTCATACTTACTGGAATTGATAACGATATCTATTCCACAGTTGATGCATGTCCTAATGCTATGGAAATGTGGAATGCAATTCATCGATTAAAGCAAGGTGAGTCGATCAACGTTCAAGATCTCGAGACTAATCTACTTTGGGAGTTTGGAAAATTCACATCGGAAGATGGTGAATCCATTGACTCATATTACTCGAGATTCTACAAAATGATGAATGAGCTTGTCAGAAATCAGTGTACCATCTCCAATCATCATGCCAATGTTCAGTTTCTACTTCAACTCAAACCGGAATGGCAAAGGTTTGTGACTTTGGTCAAACAAAGGGAGGATATCAAGACTATATCTTACCACAAACTTTATGACATATTGAAACAACATCAGAATGAAGTGAATGAACTTAGGGCTGAAAAGGCAGAACGATCTGCGAACTCTATTGCTTTTGTGGCTGCTACTTCAACAAAACCCGTTCCCCGTCAACAACTACCTATTCATTCCTCAAAGTCATCTAGCTCATCCATCAAACCTCCAGCTGCTGCTAAGCACAAAGCAAAAGCAATTTTCCCCACTCCACCTCCAAAATATGACACCGAGTCAGATGGAGACAGTGATGATGAACAAACTTCAAGGGATAAGAAGATTGAGGAACTCATGTCTTTACTCACCACAACTTATAAGAAGATCTACAAACCTACCAACAACAACCTCAGATCATCATCCAATGCTAGATATAAGGAAGTTGATCATGCACCTAGGTATGATCGTGATGCTAGGTATGATAATCAGAGGATGCCGAATCAAGTTGGGGCTAGAGACACTGTAGGCACTCCGGTTGTGCAAAAGACTGGTATTCAATGCTTCAACTGCAAGGGTTTTGGGCACATGGCTAGGGAATGCAACAAAGAAAGTCAATCACCTCATACTTCTAGAAACACTAATAGACGTGTGTCTTTTACTACAGGAGTAGTCCACACTGCTAATGTTAGCCGTCCTCAGCTTAAGAGCACTCGAATGAATGAAAAGATTTGGCAAAACAAAAGTCAAGGGAAGATGAAGGAAGTAGAAGACCACCCTAGGATTTTTAATGTTTCTAAGAATAAAACGTCTGTAATCGCGTGTAATGACGATTTGAATGATTCGACTTTGAATGCTTTGAATGTTAAGTTTGTGTTAGCCCTATATTTTATATAGTCGAACAAGAATGTAATAGGTCATCTTAGTCGTTAAAAGGTCTTGTATTGTAATAGGTTAGTCGGGAAAACCGGGCTTGGACTTTAAGCTAATATTGTCTAAGTTAGGGGCGTAAGCCCAAGACTAAGCCAAGCCCGGCCCAAGTCACAAACCCACGGCCCATGGAAAGCCCATTGGTTCGTGGGTATATAACCCTCTTTCACATGTGAAAGAGGGTGTTGGTTCATTTCATAAAACACATAGTTTTAGTGTAAACCTTCCACTTCTCTCTCTACTTTCTCTTTCTACTTTTCTTCTCTTTCTCTCTCTACGAATCTTGTGTTATGGATTGATTGGGAACAACATTTGGTATCAAGAGCCTATAGTGGATAGGTGATTGAAGATTCGTGTGTTGTGTTCTTGATTTTTTCGTGCCTATTTTGATCCAAAAACTCTCGTACCAAAACTTTTTTCTTGTGTTTTTATGGCTTATTCTTGATACAAATCATCTACTTACTATTGGTAGTGATTTGGTATTGTTCTTTTGGTTAAAAACACAAAAATTTTGGGTGCTTGATTCATTTTTAGGCTAAAAATCACGAATTTGGTGTGTTCTAGTACTATCCGAGAAAAGGGGTAATTTTGGTTCCTTGGTACGATCTGATTGTTGCGATTGCATAAACCCTGGGGGTTTCTACTTGCGATCCAATATCACGATCACTCACTACGATCACAGAGTGCGATCACTCACCACGATCATAGAGTGCGATCAGTCATCACGATCATTGAGTGCGATCACTCACCACGATCATAGAGTACGATCACCAGGTTACGATCACTCAGTACGATCTATAGTACGATCCCTCACTGTGATCACTCATTGCGATCACTCACTACGATCTATAGTGCGATCCCTCGTTGCGATCACTGACTACGATCCAACGTTGCGATCAGAGTACGATCAAGGACTGCGATCAGAGTACGATCTAGTGACTACGATCCAAGAGTACGATTAAGGACTGCAATCAGACTACGATCTAGTGACTACGATCCAAGAGTACGATGGGTATTGCGATGGACAGATAAATTTTGTTTGAGAAATTTTTAGACTTAGCCACTATCTAGACTAGTTTCGGAACATAGTTTACACGAAGATTAAAAAAAAAAAAAAAAAAAAAAGAGTTAAAAAATTTTAGGTCAAGTAAATTCAAATTTTTTCCCTACTAGTTTTTGGCTATTTCTAACTCAATTTCAAAATTTGGCGATACAAAATTTTTCGGCTTACCGTTTTGTCGGACTGAGGAATTTATTGTCGGACTGAAGATTCTCGGAACTCTTCGAAATTTCAACCACACCTCATCACAACAAATCCACTAAGATCTGCAATTCATTCACAAGTATTCACCATGTCTAACAACAACATCAACATTGCAACTGCTAATCAAATTCGTTTGGAACAAGGTGGCAACGGTAATCCACCTATGCTCACTACCGGTTGTTACGTTCAATGGAGATCTAGTTTTCTCAGATTTCTCGACGGAAAAGAAAACCGAACTGCTCTTCGTCACTGCCTTGAGAATCCACCTCCAGTTTTTGAATTCAGACCAATTGCCACACAGGCAGAGGATGGTACTTCATCAACTATACGAGCTATGGAGGATTTTGACACATGTTCTGCTGAGAAAAAGAAACTCCTCCAAGCTGAAGCTGATGCTGTAAACTTCATACTTACTGGAATTGATAACGATATCTATTCCACAGTTGATGCATGTCCTAATGCTATGGAAATGTGGAATGCAATTCATCGATTAAAGCAAGGTGAGTCGATCAACGTTCAAGATCTCGAGACTAATCTACTTTGGGAGTTTGGAAAATTCACATCGGAAGATGGTGAATCCATTGACTCATATTACTCGAGATTCTACAAAATGATGAATGAGCTTGTCAGAAATCAGTGCACCATCTCCAATCATCATGCCAATGTTCAGTTTCTACTTCAACTCAAACCGGAATGGCAAAGGTTTGTGACTTTGGTCAAACAAAGGGAGGATATCAAGACTATATCTTACCACAAACTTTATGACATATTGAAACAAAATTAGAATGAAGTGAATGAACTTAGGGCTGAAAAGGCAGAACGATCTGTGAACTCTATTGCTTTTGTGGCTGCTACTTCAACAAAACCCGTTCCCCGTCAACAACTACCTATTCATTCCTCAAAGTCATCTAGCTCATCCATCAAACCTCCAGCTGCTGCTAAACACAAAGCAAAAGCAATTGTCCCCACTCCACCTCCAAAATATGACACCAAGTCAGATGGAGACAGTGATGATGAACAAACTTCAAGGGATAAGAAGATTGAGGAACTCATGTCTTTACTCACCACAACTTATAAGAAGATCTACAAACCTACCAACAACAACCTCAGATCATCATCCAATGCTAGATATAAGGAAGTTGATCATGCACCTAGGTATGATCGTGATGCTAGGTATGATAATCAGAGGATGCCGAATCAAGTTGGGGCTAGAGACACTGTAGGCACTCCGGTTGTGCAAAAGACTGAGATTCAATGCTTCAACTGCAAGGGTTTTGGGCACATGGCTAGGGAATGCAAGAAGCCAAAACGGGTTAAGGACTCAGGGTATCACAAGGAAAAGATGCTGCTGTGTAAGAAAGAAGAAGCAGGAATTCCACTCACAACAGATGAAGTTGACTGGCGTGATGACACTGATGATGAAGCCGATGATCAAGAGTTGGAGGCACATTATGTGTACATGGCAAAGATTCAAGAAGTGATCCCAGAGACTGATGATACTTCTGAACCCATTTATGATTCTGAGCCACTTGAAAAGGTACCATCACATGATAACTATAATGTGTTTGCTAATGAACGACGGCATCCTGAGCAACCCGAAAGCATCAATGACACATATGTAATGGACACGGAGGATAGAAATGTCTCTAGGGATTCACAGCATATGTGTAATGATGACGGAAAAGCTGTTCAGGATACTGACTCGGATGAGGACCGTGATTTGCTTTCGTCTATTATTGATTCTTTAAAACATGAAATTGAGGAAAACAAAGAGGCTAACAAACGTTTGAAGCAAGCAAACACATCCTTAGCCGAGGAGATAGACAGGCTTAAAGGTATATGAACGTAAGGTGCTCAACGAACAATATTGTTCTGAAGTAACACACGAAATTCATATGTCAAAACAGAAGATATCGGAACTTGAAGAACCACTGCTGCTACATAAACTCCAAATTACTGAATTAGAGTCGGTTAACAAAGAACAAACTGAGCTTCATAAAACTCTTGAAGAAAAGGATATTGAAAAAATTCTTGCTTTGGAAAAGAGAGTCGACACGTTAAACAACATTGTTTACAAAACGGGTCAGTCTATTCAAACTATGAATATGCTCAATAGAAATATGAAAACGAGTTTTGTGAAGCCTGAATATCTCAAGAAAGCTCAAAGTACCAAGCCTGCTCTTTATGATATCGGTTGTTATGTTGATAATCTTGCTCTTATGCTTTCCCCTGACTGCGACGAAATCATTCGTCAACAAGAAGAAAGTCGATCAAACTTAAGTGATTTAATAAACCTTTCTGATTCTGATAATTATATTAAGTTTGTTCCTCAAAAAGAACTTTCCAAAGAACAAAAGATGTACAATAGTGTTCCACCACCAAGTGATGAACCCCAAAAGAAAGTTTCTTTAAAAAGGAGTTTCAAAAAGCAATCAATTTTGTTAGAAAAGCGAATTTTGGATGAAAAACGTAAATGGGATGAGAAAAGCAAAAGTGTTCAGCAATTTGAGTTTATAAAACAAGGGGTTTTAAATTTGTACAAAGGTGTCGTCGACTATGAAAAAGTTTCTAGGGATACCATTTGGAATATTAAACCTAACCCACAAGTAGAAGTCGTCATTCAACAATGCATTGTTCCAACCATTGATGATCTTTCAAAAAATGTGCAAATGTTTTATAATGCTCTCACTGAGGAAATGTTAACTGATTTAAGCTATGTCAAATCTCTTGAAGATGAAGTTGATTTTCTTCAAATTAAATTAAAGACACAAGAACACCAACTTTCTAACGAAATTGATCGACTTTCTAAGGAATATTTTTATGCTGAACATATGAATGCTATACTTGGTGTGTATACCGATCTGGATCAATATTGTCATGTAGCATGTCTAGTGTCAGAATCGGACGCGAAATTTCGCAATCTTGAAGTAGAGCTTTCGAAACAAATTCAGTCATATAACAAACTTTCGAAAAGTTTTTCTCAACTTGAGAAACACTCCATTTCTCTTGAACTTGCTTTACAAAAAGGTGAAAAATCTCATAATCATAAAAAGTGTCAAGAAATGTCAGCTTCTTCGTTTCAATCATGTAATGACAGTTTAAATGCTAAGACCTCGAATGTTGAATTTGTTTGTGTTGAATGTGGCAAATGTGTTCGTACTTTCAATCATGATGCTTGTGCTCTTAATTATAATGGCGTGAATACTAGAACTAGGAAGCCTATTCGTATGCCCACTAGTACTAGTAAACCCACAAGAACTTTGAACCAATCCACTGAGCAACCACTTAAGAAACTAAGTGCGTTAGAATCCACTACTCTACGTAAACAAAACAGGTTAAAGAAGCTTTATGAGAACATGATTAGGACATGTACACGGGGGTATTCAATATTTACACCACCCGGATACAAATGGGTACCTAAGACAACCCCCATTCTAATTGGGTCTATGAATGTTAGCTTGCCTTTAGAATCTAGGTCCACTACTATTTTGGAACCCGTTTCTATCAAGGGCTCCCATTTGTCAAATGCTACATTGTCTTCTAATTCTTCTTCAGCTCGTCGAACTCATCCTATTCATAATGGACTCCGGGTGCACAAAGCACATGACGGGCAATCTCAAGCTTCTCATTAACTTCGTGGAGAAGTTTCTGGGTACGGTACGGTTTGGAAATGATCAATTTGCACCGATACTCGGATATGGAGACTTGGTTCAAGGAAATATCACTATAAAACGGGTTTATTACGTCGAGGGACTGAATCACAATTTATTCTCGGTTGGTCAATTTTGTGATGCGGATTTGGAAGTGGCTTTTCGGAAATCTACTTGCTATGTTAGAGACTACGATGGGAATGACCTTCTTACAGGTTCTCGTGGTTCTGATCTCTACACAGTAACTCTTCAAGACACATCTTCAACAAATCTAATTTTCTTAATGGCTAAAGCGTCATTATCTCAAGCATGGTTATGGCATCAACGATTGTCACATCTCAACTTTGACACCATCAACTTGCTTTCGAAGAATGATATTGTGATCGGTCTTCCTAAGTTGAAATTCGTCAAAGACCATCTTTGTTCTTCTTGTGAGTTGGGGAAAGCAAAACGGAATTCTTTCAAAACAAAGACTACCCCAAGCTCAAAAGGACGATTGGAACTTCTACACATGGATTTATGTGGTCCCATGCGTGTAGAGAGTATTAACGGGAAAAAGTATATTCTAGTGATTGTTGATGATTAATCTAGATACACATGGACTTTCTTCTTAAGGTCCAAGGATGAAACACCAGAGGTTCTCAAAAACTTTCTCAAGATGATACAACGAAATCTTCAAGCTCAAGTCTTAACCGTAAGAACGGATAGGGGTACTGAATTTTTGAACAAGAACTTGCAATCTTACTTTCAAGAAGAAGGCATCGAACATCAAACGTCTATTGCTAGAACTCCTGAACAGAACGGCATTGTCGAAAGGCGGAACCGTACTTTGGTTGAGGTTGCTCGAACAATGCTTTCTGCTTCAAAATTACCACTATTCTTCTGGGCTGAAGCAATTGCAACTGCCTGTTATACTCAGAATCGTTCTCTCTTTATCCCTAGACATGAAAAGACACCTTACCACATCATCAATGGCAGGAAACCTACTGTCAAATTCTTTCACGTATTTGGATCTTTATGCTACATTCTTAAAGACGGTGAGAATCTCGACAAGATGAAAGAAAAAGGTGATGCATGTATTTTTGTGGGGTATGCGACATTGTCGAAAGGATATCGGGTCTATAACAAGAGAACAAAGATTATTGTCGAAACAATTCATGTGAACTTTGACGAATTGACACTAATGGTACTTGATCACAACAGCTCAAATCCCGCTCCTCAATGTCCAACAATGGCACCTACACACAACAGTGTACGTCCCGTGCAAGAATGTCAAGAAAATACTCCTACAGCAGACTTGACGGATACGACACAAATGAATGAGTTGGTTGATTTATATGATCCAATGTTTGATGAATATTACTATGGAAAGAATCAAGTTGTGTCAAAGCCTTCCGCTGTCAATACTGCTGATGCACCATCACAAAGTCAACAAGACACAACTGCATCTACTTCAGCAACCGTTGCTCAAGAAACAATTCCAGTGGATACTCAAAAAACTCAAGAAACTGTCATACAACCAACATCACCAACCATCAATGCTGAAGGAGAAAACAACTATCAAGCAGTCGATGCACAACTTGACAATGAAGAATTTATCAATCCGTTCGGTACATCGGTACACGAAGTCGGAGAGTCTTCTACTCAACATGTTGATCCGTCCAACATGCATACATTCTACCAACCATATCCATCCACTCACCATTGGACACGTGATCATCCATTGGAGCAAGTCATTGGAAATCCTTCACAACCGGTTCGAACACGCAGACAACTCGAAACCGATGGCGACGTGTGTATGTATGCACTCACCGTGAGTTCAACTGTACCTACAAACATCAAACAAGCCATGACTGATCATGTGTGGATTGAATCAATGCAAGACGAAATTCATCAGTTTGAACGCCTAAATGTTTGGGAACTTGTTGACCGACCCTATGGAATGTCAATTTTAGATTTCAAATGGATCTGGAAAAACAAACTGAATGAAGAACAAACCATCATCAAAAACAAATCTCGTCTTGTGGTTAAGGGATACCGTCAACAAGAAGGCATAGACTACGATGAATCATTCGCTCCAATCGCTCGTTTGGAAGCAGTCAGGATATTCCTTGCTTATGCTGCACATAAGGGCTTCACGGTTTTTCAGATGGACGTCAAAACAGCTTTTCTCAACGGTCATTTGAAGGAAGAAGTGTATGTGAATCAGCCGGAAGGATTCGTCGATCCTCATCATCCTGACAAAGTCTATCGTCTCAAGAAGGCTGTATATGGACTTAAACAAGCTCCAAGGGCATGGTACGAAGAACTTTCAAACTTCTTGGTGTCCAAAGGATTCTCCAAAGGTTCTATTGATCCTACTCTGTTTACTAATAAATATGGGGATGACATAATGCTGGTGCAAGTTTATGTTGATGACATTATTTTTGGTTCTACGAACCCAAAACATTCAAAACATTTTGAAAAATTAATGCACAGCAGATTTGAAATGTCAATGATGGGGGAGCTAAAATTCTTTTTAGGCCTCCAGATTCATCAATCCCCATGTGGTATCTTCATTAACCAAGATAAGTATGCTCTAGAGATACTTAAAAAGCATGGTATGACCTCATGTGCTCGCGTTGGTACACCATTGTCGACCACATCCCTAGACGCTGACTTGTACTCATATCCCGTAGATCAAATGCGATATCGCAGTATGATCGGGTCACTTATGTACCTTACAGCCAGCAGGCCTGATATTCATCATGCCACATGCTATTGTGCACGATATAAAGCCAGACCTACTCAAAAGCACCTCAAAGAGGTTAAACGGATCTTTCGGTACCTTAAGAATACCATTCACATGGGACTCTGGTATCCGAGGGAAACCGGTTTTCATCTAACGGCTTTTTCAGATTCTGATCACGCAGGTTGTCTTGATAGTCGTAAAAGCACTTCTGGTAGCATACAATTTCTAAGGGAAGACAAGCTTGTTAGCTGGTCGTCAAAGAAGCAGGATTGCACTTCGCTCTCATCAGCTGAAGCAGAATATGTGGCTCTATCCGTGTTGAGCTCAAGTCCTCTGGATGAGAACTCAACTCACGGATTATAGCTTCCACTTTGATAAAATACCTATGTATTGTGACTCAAAGTCGGCCATAGCCATATGTTGCAATCCGGTTCAGCACTCCCGCACCAAGCACATCGATGTCAGATATCACTTCATCAAGGAACAAGTGGAACGCGACATCGTGGAATTATACTTTGTTAGAACTAAGTACCAGCTGGCAGACTTGTTTACAAAAGCTCTATCGAAAGATAGGTTTGCGTATCTCGTTGGCCGTCTTGGTATGAAGTATATGACTCCCGAAGACTTGGAGGTTTTGGCAAATGAAGCTGCTTGATTTTTCTCTCATAATGACTTCTAAGCACATCACAGCTTAGGACTCGGACCTCAAATAAGGAAAGTTTATCACGAATGATAACTTATCCTTCTCAACGAGAAATTCATATTTCTCGGTCATGAGCTTCTCATAACAACATTCAAAGTTTTTAAGTTCATGAAAAACGATTTCTAAGTAAATGTCAGCTTAGAACTCGAACTTCAACTTAAGGAAAGTTTATCACGGATGATAACTTATCCTTCACAACGGGAAATTTATTTTTCTCGGTCATTAGCTTGTCAGAAAACAATCAAAGTTTTGAGCTCATGAAAAACGGACCCGAAAGGGGAGTGTACGTTTCAGTGCGCTTTCCCTAATCAATAGAAGAGAAGTCTTCTATCCTGATTATTTTAAAACCGTTGAACACAATTTTTCAAGAATTTCTCAAAAGTTTTTTTAAATCTTTCAAAATTGTGTGTTCAACACTCCCTTCCTCATAAGTGGTTTTTATATCTGAAAATTGTCATATGTTATTTTGATCAATTTTTGAGGGGGAGCGTTTTAAAATCAAGCCTTTTAATGTTGTTGGGTACATCTCTAAAATTGTCATATTTTATGTATCCAACACATTCCGAAAAATGATAATAAATCTGTCATATATATATTATCGGTAAAGGCATCTCAACTCCGTACCTCAACATATTTTGTGGTGTCGTTTTTTCTAAAATTTTGTCAAATTTTGTCTTAAGACACACATATATTGTTGAGGGGGAGCGACCCGACTGAAAATGTTCCATGATTCATGCATGCACACATGTTTCTCTCCCGTCGATTTTTCGGAAAATGTCATATTTTAATCAATTGGTATCTCTAATATTATATTTTTATATTAGAGATAGGGGGAGAAAATGTGATTAAAATGTAATATATCGCAACATGTGATCTTAAAGACTCAAGTGCAACTCTTTCCTTCACATGCCAAACTATTTTGTATATCGATGCATGTGTGTAGGGGGAGCTTTTCGGAAATGTAAAACTTTCAAGTTTAAAAGTTTTGATTTTTATCAAACACTTTGAATGGTTTTTCAATGGTTTAATGGTTACGATCTATACCCAAAACAACCTACTATCCACGACGGAACGATGGAGTCAAAAGGTGGTTTAGGATAGGAAACTAAGTCCTATGATCCAACCAGAACCGGAGGGATCTACCCAAGGACATTCCATAGCTAGAAATAGTTGTCCTTAGGAAAGATGGAGTGGAATGAAGCTGAATGCGGACCAATTACTTAAGTTAACACTAGAATAATCACAACAAGGTGCTAATGATGACGTATTGGTAAGCATTGAAGGAGTTGAATATTCTATGCAACTTAGGTAGAAACCGGGTTAACACATCTTTTGAAGACAAGTGTCATGGACCCAGTGATGCGATGCACAACCCTTCCCCAGCCATTCGAGTTTCTCTCAAAAGAAACTTGTCTCATTGTCACGGAGATCAACACGTATCTATTGACTTTCTCACTCCGAGTTAGTTAATATTGAAAAGGTGGCAGTCTGCTCCAGCCTCCGATTACCAAAGTGCACTTATTGAGTCTAGAGCCAAACGAGATCAATTTATCATCTCATTAGGACACAATCGAGTCCTACGCATTATCCTTGTGATATTGCCAGAACATCTGAGTGATACGATTCACAATGAAGATGGAAATCCTGCTTGATCCAACATCAAAAAAGCTCATGGTAGGTAACTTGTGCGATTCTACACGAATCAAACTTGTGAGAACTGGAAAGCAACTAAGTTTGGATTCTTAATTGATTCAAACTTGATTCCAGGTTTCTTCGCAAAATCCATGTGATCTTGCCAGAACATTCAGAGCGACACTCACTAGTGTTCACAGTGACGAATGGAAATCCTTCCAGTGTCAACATCAAACAGCACTGCGGTATGTAACTCGCAAGATTCTCTATGAATCAAGCTTGTGACAAACTAGAAAGCAACAATGGTGCGATTCTTTTAGAATCAAACTTGTTCCAGGAAATCTGAATTGACGACTCTAATCAGACGGATAATTTATCCTTATGATTCACTCTTTACGTTCGCAGTCTGCTTTGAGACGGTCGAGTAAAGAGAACTGGCTACTACCGCCGGGAAACCCTGTCAAGGAGGTTCTTAATCGAATCTATCTGATCACAGGTACGATATTTAATACCGTTTAACGGTCTTCACAGACCGGAGGTAAAACGCTACCGAGTTAGGGTGAAATGTTCAAAGCCATTTCATCCGTGTCTATATATGTTGCTGCATATCAAGAAGGTGGCGTAGCTGTGCAACCGATGTCGATTCAGAAGTCACAAGAGCACAAGATGGCGATAATCAAGATACCTAAGAATGTAAGAATGTAATAGGTCATCTTAGTCACAAGGAGTACAGATGAAGTTCTCAAGCACTCAAAGTCAAATGATAAAGGCTCAAGATAAAGATCACGAAAGCATGAAGGAACAAAGCTGTTACAAACAAGATCAAGATCAAGATACAAGACCAAAGAAGGAAGATCTCCTCTACAAGAATGTATTCACTCAACCATCTTATGCTTTTTAAGCATTTTAAGATGACCGATACATTGGGGGAGATTGTTAGCCCTATATTTTATATAGTCGAACAAGAATGTAATAGGTCATCTTAGTCGTTAAAAGGTCTTGTATTGTAATAGGTTAGTCGGGAAAACCGGGCTTGGACTTTAAGCTAATATTGTCTAAGTTAGGGGCGTAAGCCCAAGACTAAGCCAAGCCTGGCCCAAGTCACAAACCCACGGCCCATGGAAAGCCCATTGGTTCGTGGGTATATAACCCTCTTTCACATTTGAAAGAGGGTGTTGGTTCATTTCATAAAACACATAGTTTTAGTGTAAACCTTCCACTTCTCTCTCTACTTTCTCTTTCTACTTTTCTTCTCTTTCTCTCTCTAAGAATCTTGTGTTATGGATTGATTGGGAACAACAGTTTGTTAGTGTGAAATGTGGAGAGTGTGTTAATGCCAATCATGCTATGTTTGTTTCGAATAATGTCAAAAGCGTAGCTGGTAGAAGTAAGAAGCAAACTACGATGCCTATTAGTGCTAGAAAACCCAAACGCAAAGTGAACCATTTTTGGTGCAACCCCCCATGAGAAAAATATTGCATCAAACTCCACCAGTAAGAACCCTAGAAGCAGAATTAGGGAATTATATCAGTCCTCCAGGATATAAATGGATGCCTAAGGTTAGGACTGAAAATGTGACAACGAGCGTTAGTGTGTCTTTAAGTGAAACTAATGATTGAAAATGTGGTTTGCTAATCAATGTCCTCCAGGATATAAATGGATGCCTAAGGTTAGGACTAAAAATGTGACAACTAGCGTTAGTGTGTCTTTAAGTGAAACTAATGATTCGGATATCACAACTAACATGGAATCCAATTTAGCAAATGCTCCATCGTGCTCTAATTCTTCTGCAGGTGATCGAGATAATTCTCTTCATACTGGACTCCGGATGCACGAAGCACATGACGGGGAATCTCAAGCTTCTAATTAACTTCGTGGAGAAGTTCCTGGGTATGGTCCGATTCGGAAATGATCAATTTGCACCGATCCTAGGATATGGAGACTTGGTTCAGGGGAATATCACTATCAAAAGGGTTTACTACGTCGCAGGGCTCAATCACAATCTTTTCTCGGTTGGTCAATTATGTGATGCGGATTTGGAGGTTGCTTTTAGAAAGAAGACATGTTTTGTTCGTGATTATGATAGGAATGACTTACTTACCGGTTCACGGGGTACTGGTCTCTACACTATTTCACTACAAGACTCCACATCTTCAACTCCAATCTATTTCATGGCTAAAGCTTCAACGACTCAAGCTTGGTTATGGCATCGACGTTTATCTCATCTTAACTTTGATACCATCAACTTGCTTTCCAAGAAAGATATTGTGCGAGGCCTTCCTAACTTGAAATTCATCAAAGATCATCTTTGTTCTTCTTGTGAGCTTTGTAAAGCTAAACGGAGTTGTTCAAGACAAAGACTACACCAAGCTCTAAAGGAGGGTTAGATCTTCTTCATATAGATTTGTGTGGCCCCATGCGTGTTCAAACCATCAATGGGAAGAAATATGTAATGGTAATTGCCGATGACTACTCAAGGTACACGTAGACCCTCTTCTTAAGGTCCAAGGATGAAACACCTGAGATTCTCATTAACTTCCTTAAGCTGATACAACGTGGTCTTCAAGCTCAAGTAAAATTGGTACGTACTGATAGAGGCACAAAATTCTTGAATTCAACTCTGAAGAATTATTTTGAAGCCGAACGGATTGAACATGAAACATCTATTGATCGAACACCTGAACAAAAGGGATTTATTGAAAGATGAAATCGTACTTCAGTTGAGGCTGCTCGAACATTATTATCTGCTTCAAAACTACCACAATTCTTTTGGGCCGAAGCCGTATCAACCGCATGCTACACACAAAACCGTTCCTTAATTATCCCAAGACACGAAAAGACACCATATCACATAATTAATGATCGCAAACCTTCACTCAAACACCTTCATGTTTTCGGATGTACGTGTTACATTATTCGAGATGTTGAAATCTGGATAATATGAAAGAGAAAGGTGATGCATGCATTTTAGTGGGATATGCAACTCAGTCTAAGGGATACAGAGTGTACAACAAGAGAACAAAATTGATAGTCGAAACTATTAATATCAGATTTGATGAATTGCAAGAAATGGCACTTGAACAAAACAGTTTATGTCCCGATCCACAACGACAAAAGACTTCTGTGCACACCCGCACGGAACTTGGAACTCAAGACCACAATAATGAACCGTCTAGTTCAAAGCTAGTTCAAGGACATGTTCCAAGAGCAGATATGACAGTGGAAACGACACTTGAAGAGTTGGAAATGTTATATGGACCAATGTTTGATGAATATTTCACGAGGGATAAAAATGTTGTATCAAAGTCTTCCGCTGTCACTTATGATAAGAATGATGCTACCAATCATCGTCAACAAAAGGATACAACTTCATCTACTTCAACACGGGTTGCTGCAGATTTACCTCCTCAGAATATCATTTCAACAATCGATCCTACAACATCAACAACTACTGTCATTGCTCCAGTGAACAAAAATCAAGCAGACGATGCATTATATGACGGTGACGATTTTCTTAATCCATTCGGTACATCGATACACGAGACTGGAGAGTCTTCTACTCGCCATGTTGATCCGTCTAATATGCATACGTTCTACCAACAACATCCTTCACCACATCATTGGACCCGAGATCATCCTTTGGTTCAAGTAATTGGAAACCCTTCACAGCATGTTCGTACAAGACGACAACTAGCCACAGATGGCGATGTTTGTATGTTCGCACTCGCCGTGAGTACAGCTGAACCAAAAAACATCAAAGAAGCCATGGCTGATCATGCTTGGATTGAATCGATGACGGAAGTACTTCAAAAATTTGAAAGACATAAAGTCTGGGAACTTGTTGAAAGACCATATGATGTGATTCCATTAAATATTTGTTGGATCTGAAAAAAAAAGATGGATGAAGAAAACACGATCATCAAGAACAAAGTTAGGCTAGTGTTTAAGGGATATGGCCAGAAAGAGGGAATTGATTTTGATGAATCATTTGCACCAGTTGCTCGTATGGAAACGGTCAGGATTTTCCTTGCTTATGTTGCACATAAGGGATTTACTGTCTATCAAATGGACGTAAAGACAACATTTCTTAACGGTCCTTTGAAGGAAGAAGTCTATGTCACGCAGCTGGAAGGATTCGTCAACCCTCATTATCCTGACAAGTTGTATCGTCTACATAAAGCACTTTATGGACTCAAGCAAGCTCCAAGAGCGTGGTACGATGAGCTATCCAAATTTTGGGTATCCAAAGGTTTCTCAAAAGGTTCCATTGATCTAACTCTGTTCACTTATAAATATGGGGATGACATTTTTCTCGTTCAGATTTATGTTGATGACATTATTTTCGGGTCTACAAACCCAAAAGTTTTAAAAATTTTTGAAAAAGTCATGCACAACAAATTTGAAATGTCAATGATGGGCGAACTAAAATTCTTTCTAGGAATTCAAGTTCACCCATCCCCAAGTGGTATCTTTATAAACCAAGATAAGTATTTTCAAGAGATACAAAAAGCATGGTATGACTTCATGTGACCCCGCTGGGACACCATTATCAACCACATTGCTAGATGCTGACTTGGAGGGAAATGCCATAGATCAAACGAGATATCGTTCCATGATCGGTTCCCTCATGTACTTGACAGCAAGCAGACCTGATATTTCACATGCTACGTGTTATTGATGACGTATAGTCCCCAGCCGGGTCATAGACCCGGCCCATGGGTACTACCCGTACCCGGCCCATCACAGATGGGTGGAATAGTGTCATTCAGGCTTATGGGCTTGGATGAACAGTGACCGCACACATGTGTGCGGCCCGCGGCCCGGTGCGGCCGACATAGGGTTAGACAGAATAATATTCTGTCTAGGAATATCTTTATCCCAATGGAGGAGGATATTCACTACCAAAATTAGAAGATAACAATCATTCTGGTTCTGATAGTTATCTCTTCCTTGGGGCCGAAGCATCAGTGAAAGCCAATTAGGGTTTCACTGCCTATAAAAGGAACCCTCAAGGGTTCCACAAAGGTATTACGTCTTATACTCTTAACTCACATAAACCCTAAATCGATTACTTACTCTCACGCTGGAGTCTAATCGTGGGAAACATTCCCATGGTAAGCCTAACGCGTGTTGTTTAGTGTGCAGGATCTCAACCAAACGTTTCACTTGGTGCAGGAGCCGGAGCCCAGCCAACCCGAATTAAGCCTAATTCGGGTCTAGCAAGGATCAACCAACTTTTGCATCAACAAGTTGGCGCCATCCGTGGGACCATTACACTAAGCTAGAACAAAACCTCATCTTGAATTTCCAATGACGAAGGGGCATCCACAAGCTAACCCCAGGAACGCGAATCCCGGGAACCGGAAGTCCCAAGGGGAAGGGATTCTCATCCCTAATCAATCACCTAGCCGCCTCGCAGGCGGGCTTGGTAACCGTGGCGGTTTTCAATCCTTGGGGATGACGAGCACGATCTCCATGAAACCCCACCTACTTCAACCCTGGACAACCCTGACCCAGGGAGTACGCCAAACCCTCCTAACAAGGAACCGCACAGACCCTCGACGGAGGAAGAAGTGGAAGTCCTACCACTCAGCGAGGAGGATCTTACTCGAGTTCTCACGCAGAACTTCGATAGGATCGTCCCGGGGATCGCCTCAAGGTTGAATTTGGGGAGGAACCTCCAATCCAGACTCAACTTTGGTGACACCGGACCAATCACCTCCTCCCAAAATCAGAGGAAAAGGAGAGCCCGGCCTCAGGAGCAGGGCACCTTTGAGGAAACCCCTCAACCCCGGAATGTGTTTGAGCGCATAGGAGATCGCCTCATGCAGGAACTAATGCAGTATCGAGAAGGAGAAAAGTCGGATGGCTCACCCGAGCGACCAGATCGAGAGCTGGCCAGAACCGCACGTCGCCCGAGTGTGTGAGACAGGATGAACACTGGGAAAAAGGCTCCTGGTTCGTCCCAAAAAAGTGGTCCCTACCCAAAGGATGGGGCACCACCGCCGTCCCCGGACCCGTCAAGAGAGGACTCAAATGACCATCCTCCTAAGCGTCGCCGGCCTAGGCGCACCCCTCCACCAACACCAAACAATGATGAGTATTATGGTGGCCCTTACTATCGAGATGCGGAAGCGGAGGATCTTTCGCGTACATGGTGTGAACCATGGGATGACCCTAGGCTCACCCGGCCATGGGCGGATCCCAGGGAAGACCCGTTCACCCTCCGCATACGGAACTATTCTGAGGACACCAAACGTCGCATGCTGGCGTGTATCAAGACTTATGATGGGTCCGGTGATCCGGTGGATCACCTTAAAATATTTGATACGCAGGCTAAAATTGAGCGATGGCCCATGCCTATATGGTGCCAAATGTTCAATTCAACCTTGATCGGAAATGCCCGTGACTGGTTTGAGGCACTCCCTCCACGGAGCATTGATAGTTTCACGGAACTACGCACTGCGTTTGAGAACAATTACACTCAGAGGAAGAAGTATAATAGGGATCCGGTCTCATTGGCAACTGTCAAACAACGACCGAGGGAGTCCACAGAAGCCTTCACTGAACGCTTCAATGATGAGTGCACACGCACAAGAACAATGCCGGAGCTCCTGAAAATCTCTGACTACATGCACGCCATAACAGACAGAGAGTTGATCAGGCGCCTCAATGACAAACGTCCAGAGAGATATGATGACCTCATGGAAAGGGTCAGAAATTTCATAGAAGGAGAAACAGCTGTTGCCGCGGCCTACCCATCCCGAGGAAATGGGTACCGGTCAAATGATCAGTCCCGGAGACAGTCGGGCGGTCAAGGCAATAAGAACAATAACAAGGGCTCAGACTATAAGAGCCAAAGCAAAGGAGGACTGCCGGACGATAAGTTTACCCCCCTAAAGATGTCCTACCGGGAGATCTTGCTGACGGAAGGGGCGAACTTTCCAAGGCCTCCCCCAATGACCACTCCGCCGGAACGTCGGCAAGGAAATCGCTTCTGCGAGTTCCATAATGACAAAGGCCACGGTACGGAGGAGTGTATCCAGCTCAAGAAGCATATTGAGTCGCTGATCAAATCAGGTAAACTCAAGCACCTAGTTAAGGATTGGAAGGATGGAAAAGACAACAACAAGAAGTATGATAAGAAGGATCCCCAAAAGGACAAACCTTCGACTATATACATGATCCAATCCAGACAGCGCCGTACGAGGCAGAAAGTTGGCCAAAAATTTTCACGCGGCAGGGAAATCTCATTCCCTCCCATCACAGCAAGCGATGTGATTGATGTACCTCTCACTATTGAGATAAGCATTGGAACACACAACGTTCGTCGCATGTATGTGGACGGAGGATCGTCAGCAGAGGTACTGTATGAACACTGTTTCGTGCAGTTATGCCCAGAAATAAGAAGCCAATTAGTACCGGCCACGTCGCCGCTTACTGGCTTTAGTGGAGACACTATCTGGCCGATAGGGCAATTACGTTTGCTTGTAACCATTGGGAATGAGGAACATTCCACTACGGCGTGGATGAACTTCATGGTGATACGCTCACACTCTCCGTACAATGGGATCATAGGCAGACCAGGCATTTTGGCTATACGGGCGGTACCCTCTACGGCGCATGGAATGATCAAATTCCACGTTGAGGGGGGAATTGTTACCATTTACAACACAATCGTACCGGCATCCGAGTGTCACACCGTGACAACACCTGCTCCACCTGTTCCACCCAAGGATGGATCACCACCTCCCAATTGGAAGGTAGCCATTCACCCTGACTATCTGGAACAGGAGGTATCCATAGGAGGGTCGCTCTCGGATAGCGGCAAAAGGGCCATGTGCTCTCTTTTAAGTGCAAACCTAGATATATTCGCATGGGAGCCAAAGCATATGACAGGCGTGCCACGTGCGATAGCAGAGCATAAGCTCCAGATCCGCCAAGGGTACCAACCCATCAAGCAAAAGAAGCGCGGCAAGGCGCCTGAGCGCAGCCAAGTGATATTGGAGGAAGTACAGAAACTAGTGGATGCAGGCATCATGCGCGAAGTATACTACCACGAGTGGTTACCCAATCCGGTCATGGTCAAGAAACATGAGGAAGTTGGCGCATGTGTGTGGATTTTACGGATCTAAACAAGGCCTGCCCACAGGACTTTACCCGTTACTGGAAATCGACTGGAAGGTGGAGTCCCTATGTGGGTATCCTTTCAAATGCTTCTTGGACGCATATAAAGGGTATCACCAAATCCAGATGGCGGAGGAGGATGCAGAAAAAACGGCGTTCCATACGAGCCAGGGCGTATATTTCTATATGAAAATGCCGTTTGGACTGAAGAACGCCGGTGCTACATATCAGCGGTTGGTGGACAAAGCTTTTGAATCACAGATAGGTCGCAACTTGGAAGTCTATGTTGACGACTTGGTGATAAAAAGTCACACGGAGGAGGCACTTCTCCAGGATGTTCAAGAGACATTCGACACGCTGAGAAGGATTAACATGAAGTTAAATCCAAAGAAATGTACGTTTGGGGCAACGGAGGGAATGTTCCTTGGATATTTGATTGATCCAAACGGCATCAAACCTTGCCCAGAGAAGACGGACGCAGTGATACAACTACCGTCCCCTCAGACACGGAAGGAGGTGCAATCCTTAAATGGGAAGCTAGCCGGGCTGAATAGGTTCCTATCTAAATCCGCAGAGAAGTCATTACCCCTATTTAAGACACTCAAGAAGTGCATTAGAAAGGGAGACTTCCGATGGACGAAGGAAGCCGAGGAAGCCTTCGGCCAACTCAAGCAGCATCTTGCATCCCTCCCTATGCTAGTAGCTCCCCGGCCAAAGGAGGAACTCATTATGTATCTCTCAGCCACTCATGGCGCAATAAGCGCGGTACTTATGACAGATAGAGATACAGTGCAAACTCCGGTCTACTTTATAAGTAGAACACTACAAGGGCCGGAGCTGAATTACTCCTCTATGGAAAAACTGGTGCTAGCACTAGTGTTTGCTACAAAGCGGCTGCGCCGATACTTTCAGGCGCACCCAATTGTGGTCATTACGGATCAGCCAATTAAGCAGGTTATTTCTAGACCGGACGTAGCAGGGAGGCTACAAAAATGGAGCATCCTATTGGGGGAGCACAATATATCTTACAGGCCAAGGACGGCTGTTAAAGGCCAGATCTTGGCAGATTTCCTGATCGAGAAGCCAGATGAGGAAGGGCCAATCGTTAAACAAGACGAGATCCCAACAGAACCATGGGTGTTATTCACGGACGGATCTTCGTGTACGGACGGGTCCGGAGCAGGTCTCATCCTCACAAATCCAGAAGGAATGGAATTCATGTACGCCCTCCGTTTTGAGTTCACGGCCACTAACAACGAAGCGGAATATGAAGCATTAATTGCGGGTTTAAAAATGGCCGCTAGAATGGGAGTCCGCAACCTTGAGGCCTACGTGGACTCGCGGCTTGTTGCGAACCATATTCTAGGTGGATATGTGGCTAAGGAAGACAACATGGTCAGGTACATGGACAAAGTCAAGTCGCTAATCGCGACTTTTAGTAAGTTTTCCATCAAGCAGGTGCCAAGGGGCGAGAACAAGAAGGCGGACGCTCTTAGCAAGATCGCATCCACAAGCTTCGCTCACTTGTCTAAATAAGTCTTGGTGGAAATACTCAAGGAGAAATCTATAACGGAGGGGGGGGGGGGTTGCTGCTATAGTTGAGGAGGATGGACCTACATGGATGACCCCAATTATCAACTATTTGACTAGTGAGACCCTTCCAGACGAGGAAAAAGCAGCACGGCGCATCAGAAGGAAGTCGCAGCATTTCGAACTTCGAGAAGGCATCCTTTACAAGCGCTCTTTCTTGCAGCCATGGTTGCGGTGTGTGGGACCACGTCAAGCCGCAAACGTAATCAGTGACATACATGAAGGATTGTGCGGCATGCATGCAGGTCCACGGTTTGTGGTAGCTAGAGCCTTACGGACAGGATACTATTGGCCTACCATGCACAGAGACGCGCGCAACATGATTCGCAAGTGTAGTGATTGCCAAGTGCATAGGCCAGTGCCGCGGCACCCACAGCAGGAGCTTACACCTATCACGTCCCCATGGCCATTCTACAAGTGGGGAATCGACATCACAGGACCATTTCCTGTAGCTGCGGGGGGAGTTAAATTCTTGATTGTTGCGATAGACTACTTCACACGATGGATAGAGGCCAAGGCAGTCAACTCTATCACAGGAAAACAAGTTAAGAAGTTTGTTTGGGAACATATTGTGTGCCGTTTTGGTCTACCGGGAGAAATCATCTCGGACAACGGCAAGCAGTTCACGGACAACCCATTCAAAGATTGGTGTGCATCATTGAACATCAAGCGGCGCTTCGCATCTGTCAAGCATCCGCAGACAAATGGCCTTGTCGAACGGGCAAATAGAAGCTTGGGGAATGGCATCAAGGCGCGTCTGGATGAACGAAGTGGCAAATGGGTCGATGAGTTATCACATGTGCTATGGGCGCATAGAACTATGATCAAAACAGCCAACGGAGATACTCCATTTGCATTGGCTTATGGCACTGAAGCTGTTATACCAGCAGAAATAGGAATGCCTACCATCCGCACGGCGGAGGTTAATGTCATCACGAATGATGAACAGTTGCGAATCAACCTGGATTTGTTGGAAGAAAAAAGGGAAATAGCAGCCATCAATGAAGATAAGTCCAAGGCTAAGATGAAGGCTTATTATGACGCCAAGGCCAAGGGTGTTTCTTTTCGACCGGGAGACTACGTCTATCGTGCTAACGAAGCAAGTCGAGCGGAGAATACAGGAAAGCTGGGCCCTAAGTGGGAAGGACCGTATGAAGTCACTGAAGCCTTGGGACGAGGCGCGTACAAGTTACGTGACATGGATGGCCGCGACCTAGAGCGCACATGGAACATTTCCAATCTCAAAAGGTGCTATCTTTGAAAGCTACGGCTTCCGCATGGGTACTTCGCTATATGCGGTCTTAATAAAGAACCATGCGGTCTATCTGTTTTGATTTTCTTATGTTTGTTTAGTTTCCTTTCTTGTTTTTTAGGACTTGTCATTATTGTTCAAACCAAAGTGTAAACGTTCTAATAAAATGCCGTGGTGCCTAGCTAGCCCCATGGCTTGGTTCGTGCAAATCATTTTTTAGATTTTTTGTTAATCGTATGAATTTTACTTATATTATTATATGCCATACATTCTTTCAAATTACTGTACATGTACTATACGCCTCCAGGCGAGGTAAGAGGATTAAGTGAACCTACTAATTCAACTTGCCACGTAAGAGGGATGCAACCCCAACCGCACGGATCATGTATCCTTACTAGACACCTTACTCACAAGACGTTGGGGTAAGTTTCATATGCCGTAGTCACACAGTGCTCCGCATAGTAAAGACGCATGTCGCACGTCTAGTAAATTATAGACTTGTATGTATTTTCTTTCTTTGTGTGTAAGACGTGATATATCATGCAGTATTGAGGTACAATATTTAACACAGTCAAAATACACAAGTTTACAAATAGATAACAAAATTGCCGTGGTCAATCACGGACTTACATACAAAAATACAAATGTTGTTAGCCGTGTACATACACGGACGAATAGAAACAGCAAACATTCAACGGTTACAAACCAAAGTGTCTGAAAGGGATCATAAACTAGGAACATACTACATAGGGGGGAAAACTTACCCATTTCCACTTGTTCCTCGGCCAGACACGACAACCACTCATCACTTTCTTTCCGCTTCTAGGCTTGAGCCGCATTCCGCTCCAGCACCACACTTAAGGGTTCTTCATCAAGCACGATCCTGGTTACGTCCTCATAAATGGGGAGCGTCAGGTGGCTGGGTGATGGAGTGAAGGAAGCACGGGAGTGACTCTCACCTTGGGAGGACGCACTAAGACTTAGTCTTTCCATGATTTCCGTATTTGATGCATCTTTGGTGGCCTCCAAATCATCCAAGAATGGATAGTGCAGATCTCGCATCGCGGCCATGGAAGCAGTCATCTTGTTAGCGGCTTCAGGATTAAAGAAGGCATGATTGGTAAAGTTTTCCCCTTTCTTGATCAGCTCAACGGCCTCAACCATTCCCTCATGACGTCCGTGGTCAATACCATCGGACACAAGGCTTGCAAATTGTTGCACAAAATCGGGGGCCTCCAGTACTTTCATGACGGCCAAGCGTGCTCCATGCCCTACCATCCACCTGCGGCCGGCAATAGCTGCTAGCAGTTGGGGGCATAGCACGTCGTCACGCTCAGCGGTGAGGGCATCAATCATCAAATCTTTTTGGGCAAACGCCTCTTTCAGCTCTTGAGTGACAGCCCTCTCATCAGCAAGCTCCCCTTGTACCTGCTCCATACTTTGGACGGCCAGGTGCGCGTCTTCCAGTTTCTTGTTAAGCACTTGTACCTGGCTGGCGTACGACTGGGCAGACGCTTCCGCCGTGGCTACCTATAAGAAATAAAACGTTAGAATATATTTCTTTTAGAAAATGGGTGCCGCGGCACGGATATGTACCTTGGTTGTAGCAGTATCTAGTTGTGACTCAAGGTTGGCCACTTGTTGGTCGTATTCAATCGCGCGGGCCGACTGCTTTTTTATGGTCGCCTCGGCGCTAGCCAGTTGGGATTGGAGGTCTGCAATTTGAGCTTCATTATCCACGATCATCTTCTCCCTCCGTCCAACTTTCCTCTTGAGAGATTCAACATGCCTAAGTGCGGCCTCAAACCTTGACCTCATCGAGGTGCCCATCGCCATTTGGTGTACCAAGGCACCATTATACTCATCCGCCAAGTCTGCATGGCTGAGCGCGTTTACCTCTCGCACCAAGCCTGGTGGTATGCAATTGTTGAGGTACTCCCGGCACTCATCGACGTCCCTCATTCGTGATGCCGTTGTGATATTCCATACAGGATTGAACGATTGAGGGGGGCCGGACGCTGGGAGGTCTTGGGAGGTTGTGGGTGAACCTTCTTCATCTTGTTAGCGGCTCAAGGTTCTGACTGTCTACACTTTTGTCAATCAACATGTCAGATGAACAGTTATTAATGTCGGGATATGCGGCTCTTACGTAAGACTTGACATTTAATGCTATATTTAATTTGTCTCGGTCGCTATATGCGGCTGAGATACTGATGAAATAACTTCCTAAGCCAGGTTGACACGTGCGGCCAATACAAATTCTTGGACAACTTATCATTCCCTATTGTTTCCTTGGTACGTCCGGGGAGCATCTTGGTAGTCTAGAGGTTACGCCTATGGATGTAACAACTAGACTGGGGGGACATGATGACGTATAGTCCCCAGCCGGGTCATGGACCCGGCCCATGGGTACTACCCGTATCCGGCCCATCACAGATGGGTGGAATAGTGTCATTCAGGCTTATGGGCTTGGATGAACAGTGACCGCACACATGTGTGCGGCCTGTGGCCCGGTGCGGCCGACATAGGGTTAGACAGAATAATATTCTGTCTAGGAATATCTTTATCCCAATGGAGGAGGATATTCACTACCAAAATTAGAAGATAACAATCATTCTGGTTCTGATAGTTATCTCTTCCTTAGGGCAGAAGCATCAGTGGAAGCCCATTAGGGTTTCACTGCCTATAAAAGGAACCCTCAAGGGTTCCACAAAGGTATTACGTCTTATACTCTTAACTCACATAAACCCTAAATCGATTACTTACTCTCACGCCGGAGTCTAATCGTGGGAAACATTCCCACGGTAAGCCTAACGCGTGCTGTTTAGTGTGCAGGATCCCAACCAAACGATTCACTTGGTGCAGGAGCCGGAGCCCAGCCAACCCGAATTAAGCCTAATTCGGGTCTAGCAAGGATCAACCAACTTTTGCATCAACAGTTATTGTGCACGATATCAAGCACGACCCACGTAAAAGCACCTCAAGGAGGTTAAACGGATCTTTCGGTACCTCAAGAATACCATTCATTTGGGACTCTGGTATCCGAGGGAAACCGGTTTCTTTCTAACGGCCTATTCAGATTCTGATCATGCAGGGTGTCTTGATACACGAAAAAGTACTTCTGGTGGTGCACAATTTCTAGGTCAAGATAAGCTTGTGGGATGGTCTTCCAAGAAGCAGGATTGCACATCACTTTCATCAGCCGAAGCGGAGTATGTGTCTCTATCTACGTGTTGTGCTCAAGTTCTATGGATGAGAACACAACTCACGGATTATGGCTTCCACTTTGATAAAGTTCCTATGTACTGTGACTCAAAGTCGGCCATAGCCATCTCCTGCAATCCGGTACAACATTCCCGCATGAAGCACATTGATGTCAGATACCACTTCATAAAGGAACAAGTTGAAAGAGGTATTGTTAAACTATACTTTGTTGGAACGGATTACCAATTAGCCGAATGGATTATGAAAGCTCTATCGAAAGATAGGTTTGAGTACCTCGTTAGGCAAATTGGTATGAGATGTTTGACTCCAGCAGACCTGGAGATTTTGGCAAAGGTGCCTGCTGGATTTATCTATCAAACATCTACTTATAAATATCTTTGAAAAACCAAAATACAAAAATATAAAACATATAAAAACAAAACACAAAATTAAAATCTTTGAAAATCCAAAAATATTCTTCTCGACATGTCTTTCAGTATCGATAATATGGACGTGCCAAGAAATTTCGCTCAATAACGACACGAGTGTGTAGATAAAGCTCGAATGAAAGTTGTAAATATTTTTTCAAAACTTGTCATTTCTACTATTAATAAAGGAAAATGTCTATTTTGGACAATTTTTCCAACAACGGGTAGAGCAATCTATCTAGGGTTGAGCTTGTCACAAAACATTCAACGTTTTGAGCTCAACACAATGGCTTGTAATCACCTTCAGATTGCAACTCGGATCTATATTTACGGGGGAGTGTACGATTTCGTGCTCTTACCCTCAACAAAAGAAGAGAAATCTTCTTACACTTGAGTGGATTTGTCAAGACATTCAAAGTCTAGGAACTCAAGTTTATGCTTTAGAAAAACCATATCGACAAAAAGAATGGATTTTATAAAAAGCGTTGAACACAACTTTTTCAAGAATTTCACAATAATTATTCAAAATCATTCAAAAATTGTGTGTTCAACAACTCCCATACTCAAAAAGAGAAATGTGGATCACATCCTCACAATGACAATTTAATTGGATCAATTTTTTGAGGGGGAGCATTTCAACTTCATGCAAAGATTGACACATCTTTCTTCCGAAGATTTTCAAGAATATTTTCCAAAATATATTTTAATCAAATTTGGTATCTCTAATATCAAAAGATTTTATAGATTAGAGATAGGGGGAGAAAATGTGATCTTATATAAGACTCAAGCACTTTAACTCTTACCTACATGTGTGAAACACTTTCGATTATCGATGCACATGTGAAGGGGAGCATTTCTGAAACGATAAAACTAGCAAGGTGTTAAATGTTTTTCAAACACTTTGTTAGAATTTAAAGTGGCTTATGGTTACGATCAAATACCCACAACATCTTTAATTCACGACGTTATTGGTGTCAAAAGGGTGGTTAGGTTTAAGTCCTATGATCCAACCAGAACCGGAGGGATCTTCCCAGGGACAATCCAATAGATTACTAGAAGTCCTTAGGAAAGATGGAGTAGAATGTGAATGTAGTAGAATGCAGACTAAGTACTGATGCTAGCACTGGAACAATCACAACAAGGTGCTAGTAATGATGTCTTGGTAAGCATTGAAGGGTTTGAAGAATGAAAAAGAAATGTAAGGATAAAGGGTGTAAAGAAAGAAGCCCTCCATACAACTTAGGCAGAAACCGGGTCAACACATCATGAAGACAACTCATCATGGACCCAGTAATGTGAAGCACAACCTTTTCCTAGCTACCCGGGCTTCTATTATTGTCACGAAGAACAACATGACTTCTATTAGCTTTCTCATTCAGAGATAGTTGATATTGAATAGGTGGCATCTGCTCTAGCCTTCGACTACTAAAAGTGCACAAATCGAGTCTAGAGCCTATAGATCAATCAAATCTCGTTAGGACACACGGATGACGAACAAGAGAGTCCTACGATATATCCTTGTGATATTGCTAGAACACTCAGAGTGATACTACTTAGTATTCAGAATGATGAGTGGAAATCCTTCCAGTGTTAACATCAAACAGCACTGCGGTAGGTCATATGTAAGATTCTTTATGAATTGAACATGTGTAAAACTGAAAAGCAACGGTGGTTTGATTCTGAATTGATTCAAACTCGTTTTCAGGTTTCTACGCAATATCGTTATGGTCTTGTCAGAACATTCAGAGTGATATTCATTAATATTCACAGTGACGAATGGAAATCCTTCCAGCGTCAACCTCAAACAGCGCTATGGTAGGTGACTTGTGAGATTCTTATGAATCAAGCTTGTGTCAACTGGAAAGCAACAATGGTAAGATTCTTTATGAATCACACTTGTTCCAGGAATTTGAATTGACGACTTTAATCAAGAAGATATTTATCCAATTGATTCACTCTTTATGTTCGCAGTCTTGCTTTGAGACGGTCGAGTAAAGAGAACGGCTAGTACAGCCGCGAAACCATGTCAAGGAGATTCTTAACTGAATCTATCTATCACAGGTACGATATTTAATATCGTATAAAGGTCTTCACCGACCGGAGGTAAAACGCTACCAAGTTAGGACGAATGTCAAAGCCATTCAGTCCGTGTCTATGTTTTGTCTTGAGAAGGTGGCGTCACGGTGTACTCAACAAAGTGAAAGACTCAAAACCACATACTCATGCCAAAAGACATATTCAACAATTAATAGTGTGAGCATGTGGATGAAGACACAAGATCGCAAGATGGCAAAGACATGTCAAGGATGATTTGAAGATCTCAAGATTAAAGACAAACTCGAAAGACAATGGCAAAGGCACAAAGATCACAACATGAAGAAACAAGACTACTATTACACGTTCGAGACTCAATTATGGCGAGATTAGTAATCTCTACAAATCTCCAAATGACAAAGGGTAATGACCTCTCATAAAGGGCAATGACCTCTCATTGGGGGTGATTGTTAGCCTCAAAATATTGAGTCAAACAAGAATGCTCGGTCATATGTTTATTATGTGTCGTATATTAGAACGTTGTAATAGGTAGTAGATTAGTCATGTTATACGGGCTTAACTTTAGGCTAAAGTTCATTCATAAGTAACTAATGCCCAAAAGGAAAGCCCAGCCCATTAGACTATAGTCCATAAACAAGCCCGCATGTGGGTGGACTATATATACCCTTCCTAGCATGTTAGGAAGGGTGTTGGTCATTTCATTTTTTCACTCTCTAATCTAATCCTTTAAAAGTTCCAACCATTTTCTCTTAACTTTCTCTCACTACTTTCTCTTTCTAGAATTCACCTATTTTCTACCTTTCTTTCTTGTTTAATCATCACAAATTAATGGGACAACAAGATCCAAGTTACATGTGTTTACTTGGATATGTTTAGTTGAGTTGTAATAAGTTGTGTTCGTTCTCACTAAACTATAAAGTGATGTGGTTGTGTCTTGTGAGTTCTCACTAAACTATAACATGATGGTAGTTGTGTTGTGTGAAGTTCTCACTGAGCTTCAAAGTGAAGAGTCGTGAAGATTGGTTCTAGCTTTGGATTAGAACTCGACATCTAGCTTTGTATCGGAAAATGGTGAAGTGGGCAATGTTGTGAAGACTGGTTCTATCTTTAGATTAGAACTCGACATCTAGCCTTGTGTCGTAAAATAGTAAAGTGGGCGACATTTTGTAGATTGGTCCTAGCTAAGATTAGGTCTCGACATTTAGCTTAGTGTCGGAAAATAATATAAGCGACGTTGTAAGGTTTACTCCGCCAAGAAGGGAACTTGTGGATATAGTGGAAATCTCGAGTTGGTGTACTCGAGGAGTGGAGTAGGAACGAGGATAGAACCTCGTTGCCGAACTACTGTAAATCTTGGTGTCTTCCTATTAGGTTGTTTCTTTCCTTACTCCTTACTTACCTTCATCATCATTACACTTACTACTTATTGTTAATGCATTAGGATTAAACCTAATCATTATTCAACTAGCTTTCAAGTAAAATATGGTTTTGACACTCACCTAATTGAAAGGAATTTTAATTAGTAGACAAACCGAAGAGAAACTATTCAACCTCCCCCCCTTCTAGTTTCTATAAATTCAATTTCAAGATTTTCCTTTGAACCATTGTTAGTTATGTTTCATGTGACTATTGGTTATCAAAACTTGGTTTGTTGTTAAATATTTCATAGGTCAAAAGGGTTATTTTCTAACAACAAGACCTAGCCGGTTTGTCTATGATTGGCTATCTTTTGTATTGACCATTTCATAAGAAGTTTTGATCACTAAGAAACAGAACTATAACTGTTAAAAAATTTGTGAAACGACCGTGAATCGAATTAGTTGAAATTGCATTAAATCTTGAATTGAGTGATTGAGTCTAATGCTTGTTTTCCTTAACCTAAGTCTTGATGAAGATCGAAGCTTTTAAAAACAATAGATTGGATTAACCATCTAATTATCATAATCGTATATGTTATCATGTCATCACAATCATACTACAATGAATACTCAAACTAATCATTACCAAGTGTTGTTTTAATCTTATTAATTCTCATCATAAATTACTTGTTATTATTTGTCTTCATATTACTACAATCAAAAGATTATAGTCGATTTTTGAATGATCATAGGTTTTCCAAATCCCCTTGAACGATCTCGGTATTACCACATAAAAAGTTATACACAAACGAAAGGGTCATACTTGCCCATTCATTTTAGTTCATTCCGGTAATTCGTGGTATAAAGTTAAAACTTTTTCAATCCATCCCACACACCGGACATGCATCAGTACTCTACGTACTTTTGGGGACTTGTTTATCATGTAAGCCACACCAAAATTACCATACCATGATAATCCCGGATTCGATTCGAGCTCTTGACTCGGTTATAAAAACAAGGTGCCTCGTGGGGGAAATCCCATGCTTATCCTTGTAAATATTATTGCTTTTGAATCGTAGTTTAATGTGAGGATACGTGTGCTCTTCCGACCCTTGGTTCCGTGGTTGTTTGTGATTGTGATTTATTAGGAGATAGTCATCATTGAAGCCTCTCGTGTTAGTTTTACGTATCACTCGAGCTTCGATCATTTCTTTGAAGATTCTGATATCCGATGATATCGTTTTACGTTCTAACGTTTATCTTTTATCATAATTCATAAACGACTTTTAGATTATTCGTTTTACCCTTTCCATGCTCGAGATTAAGCATTCAACTTTTCGTCTCTAGTATGGCGGTACCCTTAGACTCGAAACATTGAGGACAATGTTTAGTTTTAGTATGGGGGGTGAATATGTACTTCACCTGGCTTACGTCATCACGCAATCCAATTTTCATCTTTTTGTTGCAAAATAAGGCTAAAAATGACCAAATTTTAAAAAAAAATTCTCGTTTTTCATAAGTGTTTAAGACACGAATGTAGGTTTTCCGTTGGTGAGAATAAGAGTAATTTTTTACTCGACCGTGCGTGTTGAGGACATAGCTTCGTTCCTTAACTATATTAGGCTAAGTATCACTAAATTGAGGACGAGAAACGATAGCGTTAATTATAAGTTACTATGCTAAACGTATAGTACTCGTATTATTTTAAAAACTCATGTGTTTTTATTGTTTGCTTTTTCTCCCAACGCTTTTATTAATAAATTGTTAATAAATATTGACTTACCGGGTTAATCAATATTATTGGGTTTTAACTAATTCTAGTAGTTTCCAAGTAATTAAATTGGGAAAACATTTAAGTTTCGCCAGCATCACGGTTTTGAAGTATTGGCAAAGCGAATAATCGAAACCTTCCCCAATAATAATTTTTAAGCACCTCTTCACCTAAATCAAGAAAAAATTTTAACTCACTAGGCGGATAAATCTATGCAAAATTGAAAGTGAATGTCTTAAAACTCGAAGCTTTAAAGATGAAAAAGTCGCCTTAGCGTGAAGAAATACGTCTTCGTCATAATAAACACCTCATGGCGAGGTTAAATAAAAGACAAGGCAAGACCGAAGTCATAATAAAAGCTCCATGGCGGAGTTGAATATAAGATGGAGGTAAACCATGATAATCAAAGCCACCGATGATGAGGCGGGTAATAAAATTCATGGTAATAAGTCAATTGTTCAAAACCTTTATAAAATCGTGTTTATCGAATCTTATTTGTTAACTCTTTTTTTTGACATCGTCACTATTTGGAAAGGTTACTAATTTAATGATTTTGGTTACACTATTACGACTCTATTTTTGGACCCTGATCTCTATTTACGCATAAGTAAAAAATGTATCCTAGTGATCATTAAGAAAAAAATAAAATATAAGAGATACACCTTAGGAATAAGGGAGTCGTGATTAACGCATATGAGTAGTGTTAGCATTACTAACTTATAATGACAATGATCTCGTTTCACGCTTAGCATGAAATTAAGTGAAAATCGAGAACGACGAAATTATCTATATGAGGCACTCACGTGTTCTTATTCTATGATCCTAAAATTCAAATTTTGCGATGAAAACTATACATTATGTCTAAAACGTATTTAGTAGTTGATGTGGGTAAATCGTACACGTTTTATGAAAAACTTGTATGAGCGGCAAGTATTAAGCGTTACGATTTAGGAAAAACGTAAAACCGAATGAATGCGGGTTCGTTCTCGAAGGAGTTGTGTGTATGAGTGTGTCAATTATATAAAATCAAAGTTTGGATCAGTGACGTTTTTGGTTTAGAAGAGAAAAATTAAAGACGAGCTACGACTACGATTAAACTATGACGTAATGACGTAAAACGATGACGTAATTACGTAAAACGTGACAAAATTAAAAATTAAACCTAAAAATTAATTAAAAGTTAAAAATAAGTCTAAAATAATATAAATAAGAATAAAAATCCAATAAATAAATTTTATAACCTTTTATTAATTAAATATTCAATTTTAAATGCTAATTAAAGCCCTAAAATTAAATATAATTAACAAAATGCCCAAAATATTATTTTATTGAACTAATAAATCACTTATATTATTTAAAGACTAAAAAAGTATTTTTACTAAATTTTAAAAAATATTTTTCTATTTTTAAATCACTAAAAACTATTTTTAAACTAAAATAATCATAAAAAATAATGGAATAATGCTAAAAATAATTTGACAATTTTAAAAATCTTAAATTATGCTAATGATCAGTAGAAAAATGAAAAAGTTTGAAAAAAGTAAAATTTTGCACTAAAAGACAAAACTGATTATAATTAAAACCCTAATTAAACTAAATTAATTCTAAAAATTAATAAAAAATGAACAGTAATATGATTTTAAACTAAAAATCTTAAACTATTTTTCTAAGTCTAGGAAAAATTTTAAAACTGAAAAATATAACTTTTTGTCACTAAAAGACAAAAATAGAAAATTAAAAAGTAATTTAAAAAGCAATTTAATCTAAAAAATACTAAATGAACAGTAACAAGAAAATAAATTGGATAGAAAAATCACAAATTAAATAAGAAAAATTATGAAACTAAAATGAAGTCCTAATTCCTATTTAAGCTCACTAAAAACAAAAAAGTTTAAAACTGAAAGTGACACTTGGCCACTTTTGTCTGTTTGTTGGGCAGTACCAACAAATGCACTAGCAGGGGTAACCGAGTTCCCACTGCTAGTACAAACTTGAGGTCTGGGCACAATTTGTGCAATAACTCGTGATTGGATTGGTTTTGCTTGGATCCAAAGGCACCCCCACACTCAGTGGAGTGTGGGGAGTCAGTATAAACAAGAAAAAATACAAGTTCTTCACAGAAATAACACACAAATGAGCAAAATCAGTCAATGTTAAGGCTATGGTATGTCTGATGAACAGTGACTGGTGTTCTTGGCAATTGGACGAATTTCAAGCAATGAAAACAAGCTCAAACATTTACCAAGCTACACTTAACTGATTAACAATCCTAGATTAACAGATGCATAAGCTACCTACCAAATTTCAAGCTATAAGTAATCAAATAGAATCAGTTATAGCCCAATGATTGACTAGGTTGGCTTTTGGCCAAATATTAAGCATGCATTATCTGTTTTACTTCAAACAAACTGAAACCAAGTATCAAAAATAGCTATCCTACCCTATTTAAGTATGTTGAAACTAGTTATAAGCCCAAAATCTGTCACTCTTCTAGCCAAACAAGTAATCCCAAACACACCCTTAATTACTGAAATAAAAAATTTGCAAATCAAATGCTAACAAAATTTAACTAGACTGATTAAGAAGGACTAAAACATGCATAGAAACCTAGATTGAGCATAAATAAGCAGATCCTAACATATAAAACAAGTAACTCTCAAAAATCATACACTTCACATAATGCCTAAAAAAACTGAAGTTAATAGGGTTCAAGCCCGTACCCCAAGTTGATCCCTTCTAGAAACTCATTTGAGAGCTTATGTAATCTTATGAACAGTAGAGAGAGCTTGTTGGAGGAATCCAATGGTGGACCCTAAGCTTAAATGTCTTCAAAAGTGAAAGATTAAAGTAGAAGTGATGTTCTTGCTTGCTCTTGAAAACCTGCATCAACAAAAAGCAAACCAGGCACAAAACTTCAAGCTATAGAAGCTTAACCATAAGCTGTTGTCAGCAGCTTATGGTGAGCTTTTATAACAGTAAGTGAAATATAAAGAAAAAGGAGGGACGCAAGATTTTTATCAAATCTTTGTAAACTTGGACTTTGTAAATAATGAAACTTTGGACAAAAGCTTTACCCACAAATAAATTAAACTCCTTGAATCCACTATCACTTCATCAAGGAGTTTAAGTCAATATTGAAAAACTTGTTCCAAACTTGAAAAAATTGAATACTGAAAATTTGTGAAAATGAAACAACTTAAACCTTTTAACTGAATTTGCTAAAACAGTAAGACTTATACTAAATTAAACTAGGAAAATATTTAAAGGGAACTCAGATTGTACAAGTGCTTAAAATTTCATTGTCATTAATCTCTTAAAAACTTTGTACAAAACTGGAACAAGGAAAATGAAACACAACCCGTTTCATTTTATACTCCTACATAGAACTATCTAGAAATTTGAATAAAATATTACAAAGAAAATCAAACCCTAAACCCTAACTGCATAATTCCAAAAATGCCCTCTTGTTCAAATTTTGAATCTTGGTCAATGAGAGCCCCATGTGATGTGCAGCTGTCATATCTTGATCTTGGTCGTTCATTTGGTGTGGAGGACACGTTTTTTATCCAGGCCGTTGATCATGTCCCCTTTGGGGTTTTGGGTGAAAAAGACTTGAGCAGGGGAGGTACAAGGGGGGTCCATGGTTCAGTGTGAAGGGAATATGGGTTGTGGGTTTGGTTTAGAGGGTGTTTAATCATTAGTCTGGAAAGGATGGGGGAAAACCCCTTTGTTTTGAGTGAGTGAGGGATTAGGGTTCATAAACTGGGTTTGGGGATTATTGGGGTGTATTAGGGTAACAGTAAGTGTTTCCCACCCTTTTCTAATTATATTAAAATCGTTTTAAAAACTGGTTTAATAAATAAAAAGGAGTTAAGGGTGGTGGGATCTTACGTGGGATGTTGGTGAAGTGTGATTGGTTGGGGTGGAGTGCTGGGTGACGTGTAAGGCAGGGAGTGGTGGAGTAGGAGATTCTTGTCTGGACAGTTTTGGCCCTCCCATTTCACAAATGTTGCCTCTTTGTAATAAACAGCCATAAAACCTTATTCCCTTTATAACAAGTTTGCTTAACTTGTCATTTTTGGCCCAATTGATTTGTAAACTTTGAATAAGGATCATACATGCAATATTTGCATTCTTCAAGGGCAAATAATGTCATGTCTTGAAACTTTAGGACCCAACTTGTAATAATTGAGGTTTATATGGGTCTAAAGTGTCAAGTCTTCAAAGATGAGGGACCAAAGTTGCCAATTCTTCAAACTTCAAGGGTAATTTTGGAAATTCCATATTTGGGCCCGGTTCTTTGTGCGGCTTCGTTTCCCGTGTTCGTTTTTGCGTGATTCCTTTGATCTTTTGGTGAATTCACGATATCCGTACCTAAAATACACATGAACAAACACATGCATATATTTGGGTATTTTGATGATATTTTAAGCGTTTTAAGCCCGATTTGGACGATGAGACTATGTATAATTACAGTCTCATCAGTAGTTAAGTTAAATTTACGTTTCAATAAATGTCGAATAAAATTGAATTTTGGAAGTGCTACGACACCTAATTATAGCATTGCATGAGGGCACGACAACGGTTTAGTATGGGGGAGTGATGAGACCACAATTATACATGGTCTCATCGTCCAAATCGGGCTCAAAATGACTAAAAATACCTTAAAACTGTGCAAAACCCTTTGTATTTGTTTATTATGTGTTTGTAGGTTAAGATATCATGAAATTAACAAAAGATCAAAAGATTCAAGCAATAACGAACATGGGAAACGAAGCCGCACAAAGAACTGGACCCGAGCAT
The DNA here is from genome assembly GCA_025667525.1 of Glebionis coronaria. Lineage (NCBI taxonomy): Eukaryota > Viridiplantae > Streptophyta > Magnoliopsida > Asterales > Asteraceae > Glebionis > Glebionis coronaria. The sequence continues at coordinate 222,737,724 of CM046880.1, forward strand.
TGATTTTCTAAGGAAGTCCTTGAGGTTTGAAGATTGTACAATTGGTCCCTCTACTTTGAAGACTTGTCACTTTAGGCCCTTGTAAATTACTAATATAAAAGATTGGTCCTTAAAGTTTTAAGAGTTGTCATTCATAGCCCTTGAAGAATTGCCAAATTACAAGAAAATCCCTTATGAAAGTTCTTACAAGAGACAAGGGCCAAAAACACAAATACTTCAAAGTTATTTATAAAAGGAAAAGCCCTAATTCTGTTTAAAACTTTGGTGGCCAAACTTGACAAGTTGTTGATAGAGTGAGGGTGAAACAGTCAACAATGAAACCCATATCTTAACTTTACCCGACCCAAACCCACCATACAACCTAGCCCAGTCCAAAACTAAACCTTACCCGTCCACCCATCCCAATACCCAAAACGTGTTAAATTAATATTTAACAGATTTTAAATCTGTTTTGTATTAGTTTAACACGCGCCAAACACCTAATCACCCCCAAATTCAGATCAAACCGCCCACTGTGCATCATATAAACCCTAAAATCCATTTTCATTTATTACAAATATTTGGGATAATTGCTCTTCCAGATTTATGATTTCGCATCTTCTTAACAAACTCTCACCCACAAATCTGGTCCCACATCACCCATGTGACCCAACCAGCTATCCCGTGCACACGTCCCTTTCCCCCAAGCCCAATGCGGAGACAAGATCAACATCCATGCTCAATTCTCTTCCCCTTACTCTTTTATGGATGAATGTTATTACATTACAACATCTGGCGAACATCACATGAAGATGGCAGATCACATAGCTCAATTTGACCAAGATTTTGATTTTCAAAAATATTCAAGCAAAGGGCAATTCTGGAATTCATAGAGCTAGGATTTTTCTTATTGTTTGTAGTTCTAGAATCTTCAATAGACGAGTATTTAAGGAGAGTTCGACTTGTGAATCTCCTTTGTTCCATTTTTCTGGTAAAGTTTTTAATTAATGAATAGCTAAAGTTTTTTTAAAATACTTGCAAGAAATCGGTGTTCCTCATTCAATTTCAGCATTGTTATTTACATTTTATCAAAAATATTTTCAAAAGAAATTTTCTAAACCTTTTTGAGATCCATAAGCTATTAGCTGTTAATAAGCTTAAGCTAAAAACTTGGGCTTATTAATTTAGGTTATAGCTTATGTTTTATTCCATGTCCTTTACTTTTCAGTTACAAAGATTGGTTCCAAAACTTGGACTTAAAAACGTTTGTTCTTTATTATTCGGCTAACTCCTTACCCACTATTCAAAAAGCCCCCATAAGTTATCTGACAAATAGCTTGTAGGTTTGATTCTTGAGCTTTGGTTCTTTTTTTTTGTTGGTGTGTTCATCATAGGTCCACCATATACCCCCAATTTGACTGTTGTCTTTGGGGGTAGAACTTTTGTATTCCTTCTTCTCCTTTTATCCAATTCAATCAACAACCATCACCATAAGCCCAAATTTTTGTGAAGTATAAGCTGGTGGCATCACCTAACCCACTTGACCTGAAATGGTCTAGTTTGGTTAGTGTTTGAACTTCCTTTTACTATTTCTAAATTTTATAAGCTTTTGTGATTTTGCATTGACTGCATTGGTCTTGTTAGGATTAGTGTTTAATTTATGTTTCTTGTATGTTCTATGCATGTCTGTTAGTCAAAACATGATTTGAAGTTAATTTGGGCGAAATCTCTTTGTTAATTTGTTTAACAGTCACTATTGATCCCTTTTATTGGATCTATATTCTGTTAAGAACTAGTATAGTAGTTTATAATCAAACTAAAACACTTTGAGAACTCTTACTCAAGCTAAATAAGTTACGCGGAAAACTTATAAAGCACAGAAGAACAGAATTACTTTTAACTATTCGATTCTCTTATTAATCGACTTGAATGAGGTACATGAATGACATCGTACCTATGTTCCCTTTATAGAGTTAGGAACCCTAGAAACCTTAGAATATTCTATAAAGATAACTATATCACAGACGATATATTATCAATATTCTAACTATTAAGCATATGACATAAGATATACTCTAACTATAACTATGACATATCTTATACAAAGATATATTCGTCCTAATCAGTATAGAAGTATTTACTTTATATGTAGCAATACTTACTATGTACCGCTAACACTAACGGTACTTGAAAGATACTAACAGTACTTAAAATACACTAACGATACTTGACACTTAACAATAAATCCCAACAATCCTCCCCTCAAACAACAAATGATAACTCGTTGTCTTCTTGTTTCTCTTTGTACTGAATGTATTTAGAATATATGTCTTCAGTCCTCTCTTCAACCTTGGATTGAACTTGTTAATTTGTATTTGTATCCAACTGAATGTAGCCAAACACTTTAATGTAGATCTTCTTCTGATAAGATAACCTTCAAGTCTCATGAACATCATCTTTGTCTTCAAACTATGATCTTCTTGTGTCTTGTAAACATTCATTTGATTTTGTAGCAACAGTAATTGTCTTCTTGAGTTAAATCTATGAACTCTGAATCATGAACTTCTGTCTTGATTTGATAAGACAAAACCTTCTAAGTATCTTTTAATACTTCTTTGCTTGAAACTTCATACCTGAAATAAAACAGTTAACAACAAATACCAATCTGTATTGGCTTCATGTTTTTTAGCAAATCATCAGCTATCAACAGATTTGATATATTCTTTACCAGTTATTCGTACCCTCTGGAATAGCCAATACTTTATTCATAAAGAATAAGGTGTACTGATAACCCTAGAATTTTTGGTAAATTGTCAACCATCAACGGGTTTGATTATGTCTTTACCTAGTACCGTTTGTCTAGGACTATCCAACTCTTTGTCTCGAAACTAGGTGAGTTAGAACCATATAGTTTTAGGCAAACTACCAGCTTTCAACAGATTTGAGAAGTCTTTACCACAAACCGTTTGCTTATGGACTAGCCAGTTCTTATGCGTGTTAGACATGGTGAACTGAGAACCATTTGTGAAGTGTGACTGAAAGTCAAACACTTAAGGCTCTTTCTCAGCTTCTTCCTCTTGCTCCAAATCCTTGATTTATGGTTTAACCATTCTGATCAACTCCAAAGCACCAACAGACTCTTCTAAGACTTCCAATTATTGTTCCAACATTCTTTCCAACAATCTTCTCTCATGGATATCTCTTCTCTTGTATCATATAGTAAGTAACATCATCTGCACTGGCTTCTTGAACTAACTTGAAAAGATCTTGAATATCTTGTCTGTTAAGAATATGAAGAATATCTTCCAAAAGTTTGAACATTCTTGTTGTGCCATCAGTTCTTTGTATTCCATGAGCTTCCAGTCCTTGATCCATAGTGTATATCCATCTAGCAATGGATGACTTCTTTCCTAAAATCTCTGTATCAATACATTGATCTTCAAAATTTACTATCTTTAAGTACTTTCTTAAGCTCTCATCATCATCACTATCATATGTTGTTGATTTAGCCTTTTTTTGGCTTTCTGCTTCTTCTTTGTTCATCTTTTCCTCTTAACACCCTTGGAGGTCCTTCAAATTTCATTGAACCTTCTTCCAAGTTTGTATGTACCGTTTCTTTAGTATGTATTGTTGACTGTGTATGTACTGCTTGTACATTTTCAGTCTTATCAACACCTTGAGCTGTATCTCCTTCATTCATTCTTTGAGCAGTCTTTGTCCCTTCTAAACTTACCTTCTCCTTTCTGTTTTTCCTCACATATGTAGTCTTGATAGGTGGAGATGTTCCTGTATGTTTAGCAGTACTTGACTCAAATCTAGGAGAACTTCTAAATTTTCTTTGTTGTTGAAGATGTCTTTTAGCTTCTTCAACAACTATCCTATCTGCTTCAGATCCAATCTCAACAAAATTCATTTCAGCTCTTTTCTGTTGTTTATACAAAGCCTTGATTTCCTCAAAATTATTCTTGACCAATTGAGCATGAGTGAAATGCTTAACTTTCTTGAGAAAAGTCATCATTTGATTCCTAATCTGCATGGTAGTTAGAGGTTTAATCCCTTCTCTTCTCCTTTTCTCAGCAAAGAATCTTTGTTTCTCCCTTACCAGATAATCAATCAATTTTGCTTTCTCTTCTTCCTCATAAACATCCTTTTCTTCAGCTATTAATGAGTTTGCAAGAAGTTCACTTGCTTGTAGTTCAGCTTGAATCCTATCATACTCTTGTATATTCCATTCTTGCTGCACTCTCCTAGATTCAAGAAATTGATGCTTTGCTACAAGTTCCTCTTGTAATTCTTCTTCACGAATTTGTGCTTGCACTTTGAAAGCATATTCCTCATCATGGTCTAATTGATTAAATTTATACATGACTTTGCTGATATCATCATCTGAATCACTTTCATTTTAAGATTCTGTTGTAACTGCTTCTTTCCCTTATCCTTTGGATTAATCTTTTGTAACTTCTTCTTTAGCTTGGAAGATCTTTCCTCATCCTCATTAGCTTGCTGTTGAATAACAATACCTTTAGTGGGATGTGAAGCTTGAACTTTCTAACCTTTAGTTTTATCCTTTTTGGCAAGAACTTCTTGTTGTGTCTCCTTCTCATTCTCTGTTTGTCTTGCTCTTTCAGCTGAACTCTTTTCTCTCAGATCAAGCAGTACTTAAGCTAAAGTCTCATCCTCTCCAAAAGGAGTTTGACTTTCTAGTGAAGGCTGATCACCAGCAGTACTTGTATTTGGCTTAGTTGGCTTAATAGTACTTGGGTCATCAATAATGTCAGCAGTACTTGCAGTTGGCTTAGTTGGCCTAGCAGTACTTGGATCTTTAATGTTATGCTTTTGGCCAGGTAAAAATTAAAGTTCTTTGTTGTGTGTCTTAACGAATTGATCTAGGCTCTCTGTGACTCAGTCGTTCTTTGGTGAAACAAATAGTTGTCGTTGTTTTTAAATAAAAGTGCAAAACAATTAAAGTAAAAGTGCAATTAAAGTAAATCTAAATCTAATTAAAATAATGGTGCAAGTATTTAAAACGTGACTGAAATTAAAGGACACTAAAGTAAATGACGCAAACTTAAATCTATCTAAGGCAAACTTAAAATGCAACTAAAACTTAAACTAAGGCAGGGCTAAAATTTAACTAAGGCAAATAAACTTAAAGTGCAATTAAAATAAAGGCGGGAAAAATAAAGCTTGAAAATAAATGAAATTACAAAGATAAAACAAAAAGAACCTGACAGAAAAACCTTGATTCGGAAGTTTAAAACTTCCGAATGAACTAGCTTGATCCGGAACTTAGCCCTTGATTCGGAACTTTTAAGTTCCGAATGAAACACCCTTGACTCAGATCTTTTTGACCCGGAACTTGGTTCGGAAGATCTGGCTGATTCGGAACTTTGTCCTTTGTCCGGAACTTTTAAGTTGATTCGGAACTTTTTAGTTCCGAATGAATCTCCTTGACCCGGAACTTTTGAGTTCCGAATGAAGTCTATTGATCCGGAACTTTTAAGTTCCGAATGAACAAATGCTTGAGTCGGAACTTTCGTTCGGAAGTATTGACTCGAAACTTTTGGAGTTCCGAATGAATACTCTTGATCCGGAACTTTGAATGTTCCGGATGAAAACCCCTTGGTTCGGAACTTTGGAGTTCCGAATAAAAGAACTCCGTCTCTTGTTGGTTCGGAATTTTCCTGGGAATACAGAAACACAAACAAACACCCCCGAAGAACAAGGGGATCAAAGTAAACACGATCTAACACAAATTTAACCAAAATCAACACAAAGATTTAATTAAATTATTAACGAAACAACAGTAAACATAATCAAACAATTTAAATCAATAAAACAACAAATTTAACCACAATAATCAAAAACCCACTTGATCAAAATAAAAACATGAACATGAACACAAACATAAACATAAAAATCAAAGATTTAGAAAGGTAGATGAGAGATTAACAAGATAAAGTAAAGATTGACAAGAATTAAATGGAAACTTACTTGAAATTAAATGAATTTAAGGTGCAAGACAAGGTAATTAAATTGACAAGTATTTAAATGACAAGGTAATTAAATGGTGGAAGACTAATTGTCACACTTAGCCAACAAGAAAGAAAATTAACTAGTCTAATCTATATATAGGGGAGGATTAGGAAGCTTCCTCCCCTCTTTCCTTTTCTCTTAATTACAAGATTAGGTCCTTCCTTCTTTAATCTTCATTAATTGCACCATTAGTCCTTTATTCTTCTAATCTTCTTTAAACTTGGACTTAAAGGACTTTTGGCTTCGGGATTTCTTTGAAATCGTCTTTAAATTCTTCAATAAAATAGACTTGAATTCTTCGGCTTTTGATAAACTTCCGTCTTTTGACTTTTTCTTCGATAAATCTTCAGAATTGGTCTTGGACTTCCGTTCTTTTTGCACTCTTGACTTCTTGACTTCGTCTTTCATCTTTTTCTTCAATAAAAGTCCGTAAATGCCCGTGAATGTCCGTGTTTTCTCCACTTTTCACCTTTTCGTCCTAAATCACAACAAAAACACAAACCACGCATAATTCCGACATAAAAGACATAAAATACACGTTTTGGTCCGGTTATTATTGTAATTAAGTGGTAGAAAAGATGTGTGTTTACACACATATCAAATCCCCTACACTTGACCATTGAAATGTCCTCATGCAATGCATTAGTTACAAAGCACGTTTACACTTTTCATCATAATCCATCCATAGTGGCCTTTATTAAAGAGATAGAAAATTAAAATCATTCAGAATAAAGAAATCAAAAGCATACCTTGGGTTTTGGAAATGTTATGAATAATCATCATCCTCAAGTTTTCACTTTCTCCAAACCAAGCTTAAAAACGAGATCATTGTTATTATAAGTTAGTAAACTAACACGAACTCATGTGGGCCAATTACTCACTTAGACTCCCTTATTCCTAGGTGTATCTCTTATATTTTATTATTGTCTTGAATGATCACGAGGATGCATTTTTTACTTATTTCAATAGTTATTAAGTTTGAAAATAAAGTGAACGATTTAATCAATAGTTAGCTAAAGGACAAAATCTTTTAAAACTGCTTCTCGGGACCTCATAAAGTTTATATCTTGGCATAACTCGTTTCGCGATTTGAGACCTTTCTCGGACCGATATTTGACAGCGACTTCATACTTCAAACCTTGAGAGACGTTCATGAAATTATGGTCTTCTCTTCATAATGGAATTTCTTCACTTGAAGTTTTGAGAGATTCATACATGGAGCACGACTTCTTCATTTTTCTCCAATCTTTATTTTGGACTTTGATAAACAACGATCCGCCTGCTTTTATGACTTGGATCTATTTATCCTCATACCTTGTTAGGGTCTTTTCGGATACACTTCTCCATGACTTTTGGGGAGTTTTTGCTTTTCGTCGTGTGTCTCGATCCTTCATATTGATTTTTGATAAATGATTCTTCACATCACTTTGGATCTTTAGCAACAAAATATAGCCCTCTTGCGTTGTTAGGGCCTTTTCGGACTCGCCAATCTTCGCGTCCCGCTTCAATAACTTATGCCTTGGCTATGAACTCTAATCCATACCGAGCAACTTTTAAACGATCTTGGGCTAGAAGCTAAGTAACTTTTCAAATCGTACAACCTTATTTATTAGCAGATAAATTATTAGCAAGCGATGGGAGAATAGGCTCATAATTAACTCACATAAATTCACGAAAGAATACCAAACTTATAATTGGCTCTATCATCTCTCGTTCTCCACAGTTTAAAATCTCAAGGAATGAGACTCGTGGATGCTTAGCCTATTATATCAAAGTTTTGGGTTTTCGAGTCGCCTATAGGATCTTGCAAATTCTTAGACTCTTTCAAGTTTCGAAATCGCATTTTAAAGTTCCCTTGATAAACGACTCTCTAGGATCAATTATAGGAACTTGCGAAAAGTTCTTGTTCTTAACCCGTGAGAGTTAAGACTTTCGCGTTTTATAGCTCCCTATATAAAAGCCTAGCAAAACTTGACTTAAATACGTTAAGGATACTAGCTAGAGTAACTTAAGATAAGTAAACTCGGGTTGAGTCAAAAGATTCACAACGTTTGAAAATTAAAACTGTGACAATCCGTCAATTTATGGTTGATATTTTATTCTCGAATATTATTTAAAAACATTATTTTAATGTTACAATATGAACTCACATATTTTTGGGAAGAAATTTGGATTTACGTCTTGGAGTAGCATCGACTACGTCTAAACCGGAGGATTCAACGTTACGTGCTTACGTTTACATACACCGTCTTTGGTGACAGTCCGACATTTCAGAAAATAAATTTATCCGTGAATATTATTTTGGAGTTCTAATTTTGTGTTAGTTCATAAACTCACAAATTTACGAGAAGAGATTAGGACCTACGATTTTATTTTAACGTCCTTCACGACTAAACCGGAAACCCTAGGATTACGTATTTACGTTTTCGAACTCCGCTTTTGATGAAACAATTTTTATTGGATTCGTTTTGTGACGTTGATTCATAATTTATAAAAACGTTTTTCGTAAAACGACCCGAGGGCACGTAAATCGAGGAAACTAGAATCGAGGAGTACCCGTAAATAACTGGGGATGAGACAAAACAAGTTTTGCCCCACCCCCAATATGGGATGGTTTAAGCCTCGCCACCACACCACTTTAGGTGTCAAAGTGGTAGCTTAAATATTTACACATGTCTTACCAAGCTTAGCTTTTAAGCTAAGCTTACCACTTTCCATCAAAAACCACTAGCCAAACTCATACCATCATTTCCACATGCAAACAACTCTCTCAAACCTCTCTCTAACTCATTTGTGCCGTCCCATATCTCACAAACAACACCCTCATTTGATCAAAATCAACCACAAAGTCTCATGTTATTCATATACATGTTGATGCCCTTTTGAAGCCCTATTGATTGGTGCAAGTTATAACATCCAAGGAGGAGTATTCATGGTGTCTTGGGGCTGATTTTCCACAAGGTGATCATAAAGATTGATGGTCTTGAAGATGGTGTTGGCTAAGCACAAGTTTCTCCCTCAAAATCCATGTTTTGATCACAACCTACATCATCGTGGTGGTATAAAGATTGTCCTCCTCATCTTCTTGTTATTTTGATTATGTAAACATGTATTTTATTTCCTATTGTATATGTTTATGATGATTATATGATGATAAAAATGTTATGTGGGGATTTGTTGTTGATAATCATGGATAAAAAGATGAAAAACTATAAGTAAAAATGGGTAAATCTTGTTTAAATGATAGGCTGTATAAAAACAGTAAAGAACCATATGGTAAACTGATAAAATGATGAAGTAGAATGGATTTAAAGTAATCTATGGGTCTTGTACACATGTGAGAGTTGGCCATGCAATGGAATCAAAGTAATGAGTGAGATATGATCAAAACAAGTTTAAGGTATAAATCTGAGTTCACTGTTTTGGACGATTTTTAGAAACTATTTAGAAGATGATCCAACAGTAGCTATAAAAGAGTTAAATGTATCACATATCATTTAGTTTATGTGATAAAAATTTGAGCTTCTATCTCCATATAGAACTCAAGATATGGCAGTTTTGGTGAAAGTGAAAATAAAAATCAGATTTTGGAAAATAAAGTATAATACTATTATATAAGCACTCAAAATTATATTGTATAAAATGTAAAGTTAAAACCCACTAACTCTTGGATTTTATTTATATAAATATGTACAATGATAAATAAGTGGACATTTTATAAAAATGGTAACTTGTTATGTTTTATAAGTTATAAAAACTATAAACATGATTTTTACGACTTTTTCGGCTATTGCCGTAAAATTAACGTTTTTGTTAAATAAAACTTAGATGGTTGGACCCGTCTAATGAAAACTATATAAAACTTATATACTGATATATAGACATGTATAACAAGTAAAAACCGATAAAAACCCGAACTATAGGACATACGGACATTAACGAGTTAAATAAACATATTGGACTAATAAATGGACTAAATAGGATAAAAACTTGTAAAAAGAATCTATTGGGCTTAACCCATTTAGGCCCAACTTGTAAAGCATAGATACTGATAATATAGGTATAAAATGTATTAAAACAAGTTAAAGAACTTATAATAGGCTTATTGGACCTAAAACACGTAAATAGGTAAAACGAGAAAACTAGTATAAAAGTTATCGACACATAACACAAAAATGAGTAAATGAGGATATGTAAACCCACTTGATCATCATATATATATAATCATCATATGTATACATAATTATTATTTTTATAAAGTCATTGGACATGAGTCTAAGACCGAGTATTATTTGTCTAGGTTTCCGTAATTGAAGCACGTACCGTACATCCGAATTGCCGATAACCCGTCTTCCAACATCAACGTGAGTTCATAGCCTCGCACTCTTTTAAATGTTTTTATGAAATGTTTTATAAACCCGCGAGGGAGATAACATGTTAGTTTTTATAAAAATAGGACACCATTTGTCCCGATTGCTTGTTTATTGATTTGGACCCGAATGATTGAATGACCCGATTGTATGACTCTATGAATGATTAAAGGACCCGATAGATGAAATAAAAATGGATTATTGAAGTTAGGTTATGTCACTAAAAGTCCCATTAGAATGAATTGTGAACTACCGGGATTTGGTAGACGCTTATGCATTTAATAGTACTATTTGGGGACGATCACCCCAGTTCGCGCCTTGACGGTTGATCCCCTTCGTGCCACATTGATTGGTAAGCGAATTTATGTATGAGAAGATTTCCATAGCGTGACCTTTGTGACGACACGCTACTTTAGATGGGCAAATTGAGTATCGGGTTAGCTACCCGTTGTTGGTTTAGTAAGGTAACAATGTCATGCGGCTTATAATAATCCAAAACTAACGAAATAATACTAGACGCTCAGAATTACGATGTATTGCCTGACTAGCAATACTGGGTCATACTATTGATATTATGTTTGTGTTTTGGTTTTCATAACCATACTCATATAACGGTTTTTATTTTCATACAACGTCGTAAGACGTATTGTATGACGTTTTTACGACATTGGCTCGTATAATGATTTTTAAGGCTTTTTATAACCATATTCATATAATGGTTTTATTTAATCTATACAACGTTGCAAAAACGTATTGTATGGTGTTTTTAACGACAATGATTCGTATAACGATTTTTAAGGCAAATGCCTATATTATGATTTTCGATAAAGATTTGTATAAAATGACTTTGGCTATTTTATGGCCTATTAAAATGATTTGTACAAAATGATTTTCAGTAATAATTTTATACTGATATTATATTGATGCATTTTATTAAACTCTATGAATTCACTCGGCGTTATCGCTGACCTTTTCTTTTAACGTGTTTTATCTCAGGTACTTGAAGGTAATTCTCTGGAAGACGACAAGAATTCATGGCCCACACTTAAACAATATTTTCCATTCAAATACTTTGTAAAACTTTGTATGAAATATAATGACTTGGGACCGATGTAACTTTGATATTTATGAATGGAAATGATTTATTATTAAACGACGCAATTTTTATGCGTTGTCTATGATGTGAGTAATGTGCTATCCCGTAACACCAACTAGTCTTCCGCTGTACTGAGTTGTATAAATTTGGGGGTGTTACAGTTTGGTACCAGAGCTCTCGTTATAGAGAACGAAAGATTTTTAAAAACCAAAGGTTTTGAATAAAACTTTTCAAAATCTTTTAACTATAAACATTTTTCTAAAAATGTCTAAAAATCTTTTGACTATAACGGTGCCGAAGAATTCCCGAGTTACCGACAAGGCCAGACTGAGAAGTGTTATTTTAATATATATATAACTTGGATTATATATATATATGATGTAATTTTACTACATGATTGTTTGATGATTATTTTTTGATTTTTATACGAGGTATTTATACGACGTAGATTGTCACAAGTAACCCTCACTCCCCTAGTAAATTATTCGAAGCTATTCTCGTAGGAATTCTAGCTATCCTAGATCTAAACCAAGTTGTGGATATTTGTGATCCCAACAAATGGTTGGTATTCGTAGAAATGTAGATATTAGTTGATTGTGATATTGAATAAGAATTGGCAAGATTAAATCTGATATCGATGTCATGACGATCTTTCCTTATAGAGTGGAGTTTGACAAAACGTTACCACCAAGAAAGATGTCATCTGATTCGTTGTCACCCAATTCTTAAATTGAAATCGAAAGGGTGAATGTTGCACTTGAGGCTGTCATTGGAACCATTACCCAAAAGCCTCATGCCACTAGTACCTTTCCGAGAAGTCTAGTTGAATGATCAAGTCATTTCATACTAGTGACTCATTTGATAATTATTGATAAAGGAGATATAGGATTGGAAATTAAGTGTTGTTCATATTGAAATATTATTGCCTTTACAAGGCCGAAGGATAAGGTTGTAAGTATTGGAGAATGAGGTAGGATATCGAATTGAGTATAAAATTGGTTGAAACTTGGATAAAGTAAAATTTAACCCATATGGAATATGAGATTATTAATAGAAGTCGTTAAGTTTTGTGATTGAATTATAAGGTTTTAATTGATTGTTAATTCGTGTTAAAGGTTGTTCCTAGGCCATTGTCTACTAATGAGGATGCCCAGTGTCCAAGAAATAAATTGAAGAAATCTTCTTCTAAATTGGGACCGATGGATCTTCCGGGACAGGTGGGACACCTAATGACTCATGTAGATTAGTATTCATTGTGGTATCTATTAAAAATAATCCCTAACTTAACTGAGACATCAGTTGGTAGGATGAGTTCCGAGAATTGTATGACATAGTGACATGTAATGTGTTACGGTGCAATTTGACTTGTTTGTGATTAATGAAAAAGACTACCTTTGATTACTAAATTCTACATGTATCGATGTTATCTATCTTTTATTGCTTCATCCTAATGTTCGCATTAGTGATGCAACCATTGAACAAGTACTCATCTTGATTTGAGTTACGTTGTGGATTATTCTCTTTGTATTCCTGAGTGCCAACGAAGTCATGAACCTCATGATTGTTTGGCTAAGCTCAATTCCTATCATATTGTAGTTAATTCTTGGTGAACAAGCTTTCATCACTCTTTTGCAGATCACACATTGTTTTTATAAAGTTAAAACGGTATCCTTTGAGGAAGTTAAATTTTCATCACAATAAGGAAAATCTTTGTAAATTTGTTTTTGATTTTTATTTAAGAATTAAGCATGAAAATGTTTTTATTATAAACATGATGATAAAATTTTGACGAACTGGGTATTGCATCGTTAATCTTGAAATTGTATATAGTTGCGCACCTACATACAATTTGGAATGGACCATGCAAGACTGATTAGTAGTCACCATAAAACTGAACAATAAACACTACATTTTCTTTAAAGGTTGTGAAAGAATAAATTTTATGAGATCTGCAAGAAGTGAAAAATAGGGACATAGTGTTAGGGACACCTACATATGTGCCTGTAGCATCTATTCTTCTGAGTTGAATTTACTCATCTGTGGAACTTGTCTTATTTGACAATTGATATTCCTTTCTTGTCCAATCCTCCCGTGGTGAGATTCTTAGGAAAAGTATTTGATTACCGAGTGTTAATACCCGACTGGATGTATTGACATTCTTATCATTTTTTTTATGATTTGATTTCATTTGAATGACCTGGGTAACGATCCGAGGAGCTTTCGAATGCGTACTCAAATTATGAAAACATGGGATATATTCATATTCGTTAAATGTTTTCGCCTGTATCTGTTAGCCTCAAAATATTGAGCCAAACAAGAATGCTCGGTCATATGTTTATTATGTATCGTATTTTAGAACGTTGTAATAGGTAGTATATTAGTCGTGTAATTACGGGCTTAACTTTAAGCTAAGGTTCATTAATAAGTAACCAAAGCCCAAAAGGAAAGCCCGGCCCATGATCATATAGCCCATTAAGCTACATGTAAGCAAAGGCTATATAAACCATTCCTAGCATGTTAGGAAGGGTGTTGGTCATTTCATTTTCCTCTAATCTAATATTCAACAAGTTTCACCAACCATTTTCTCTCTACTTTCTCTCACTACTTTCTCTCTCTAGAATTCTTCTCATATCTACCTTTCTTTCTTTAATTCGTGTGATTATAACAATCATATATTAGGGACAACAATTGGTATCAATCGCCATGGGGTAGTTTTGTGATTGGTTGTTGTGTTTTCATATGATTCGTGTGATTTAATCCATAAATCATCTCGAATTCGAATTTTTTTTGTGTTTTTTGTGTTCTATCTCTTGCTACAAATCTTCTATATACTTGTTGTAGAGATTTGGTTGTTTTGGTTTGGTTAAAAACACGATCTTGTTGCCAAAAAGTTGCTAAATTTGTTGCCTAAAAGTTGCTAAATTTGTTGCCTAAAAGTTGCTAAAATCGTTGCCTAAAAAGTTGGAAAAAAGGTCCCTTATTGCGACAGCTTAAATTTCGGAAAAGGTAAGTACGGTTTCGATCGCAATAACCCTAGGGTTTTACTTTGCGATCAGTTGCGATAGCCCCCTTATTCCGACGCTTATTGCGATCGTTATTGCGATCTGGATTGCGACGGATTTAAGGCAAATCTTGAAACGTTACTCTGCCCACATTGCGACAGCCACATTCCGATCTGGGATTTCGATAGGTACACATTGCGATCTGAACATTCCGATCTGGGATTTCGATAGGTACACATTGCGATCTGAAAATTCCGATCTGAAGGATTTCGACAAGTACACATTCCGATCTAAGTATTCCGACAGGTGCACATTGCGATCTAAAGGACATTCCGATCTAAGCAACATTCCGATGGGCATTCCGATGGCACATTCCGATGACATGTTTAGCTAAATTTTGTTTGAGTATTTTTTATATTTAGCCACCATATAGACTAGTTTCAGCACGTAGTTTACACGAAGATTAAAAAAAAAAAAAAAAAAAACCCTAACCTAAATTACAAGCCCTAATTCACATAATCATTATAATATCATTAATATATAGTTTTTAATTTAAACCCTAACCTAAATCCATCATAAGATGATTATAAAAACATCAAAAACAATTAAATTGAAAAGGGATTTGAGGTTTTACCTTAAGATTAATGGAAGACAAAAAAACAATGAAACCCTAAAAAACTCTTGTGAAACCGTCAGCTATAAGCTCCAGGTAGAAAAAATAATATGATCTTTATAGTTAAAAACCTTATATAGTGTACACAAGAGTCCTAATCCAAATAGAAAGCCCACTTTCCTTTTCCCTTTCTTTTTCTTTTTGTTTCGTCACCCAAACCGACCCACACCCTTGTTTTTTTTTCTTTTTTTTATTTTTATTACTTATTAATATATTAATAATAATTACTTAAATTTCCTTAATTTATTTCAGCTCTTAAAACCTCCAAAACCTCAAAACCGTAAAACTAGTCAATTTTACGCGTTTACCGTAAAAGACGTAAAATATACAGTTTTAAAAAAAATCTTAAATTTTGAAATAAACTTTATAACTAAGTCCTAAATGACTTAAGACCATCCTGAAAAATACTCACATGACTAAAAACCTTACCCGAGACCTCTAAATGCTAAACCCCAAATCCTAAAAAAATACAATTTACTATAATACTTATACGTATACGTAAACACCAAAATAACACCATTTCATTTCATAGTCACCAATTTGTGACCTCATGAACATGAAATAACCGTTCCTCGATTTACTTATGAGTACCATATACCCATAAACGATGTCCACACCAACTTCGTTCACGCAAAATAAACATGTAAACACACAAAACACATAGTCACACATAAAATAACCTAAAAATAAGACCGAGTGACGAACCTCAAAACCACGGTTGTCACATCACTCCCTCCTAATATAAATCTCGTCCCGAGATTTACTCCTTAGGATCGTCATTATCAAATAGCTGAGGATACTTGCTCCTCATAAATCCTTCCCGTTCCTACGTGAACTCTAGTCCACGTTCCAAATTCCATCTTACCATAACTATGGTATATTACCCTTTTTCCAACGTCTTAGCTTCACGACCCAAAATCTCTACCGGCTCTTCGATGAAACGAAGACTCGTATCGATACTAATATCATCTAACGGTACTTGCAAGTCGGTTCTTGCTAAGCATTTCCTCAAGTTTGATACATGAAATACATCATGCACACTACTCAATTCCTCCGGTAATCTCAACCTATACGCCACTAGCCCAATCCTTTCAAGGATTTTAAATGGACCCACAAATCTAGGTGCTAACTTCCCTTCCTTTCCAAACCACATCACTCCTTTCCATGGTGAAACCTCTAGCAAAACCTTACCTCCAATCTTAAATCCCAACGGCTTATGCCTCTCGTCCGCACAACTCTCTTGTCGGTTCTTTGCCATTTTCAACCTCTACTTAAGCACCGCCACCACCTCTATAGTTTTACGATCCATCTCCGGTCCAATACGTTGGTCGCTTCTAACTTCATCCCACTATAACGGTGATCCACCTCATATCCTATGAATTAACTCCAATAGTTTCTACTACAATTCCTATCACCAGACCTAACGGCTTCTATCCTCTACGGATTTTCCATCATTCAGAAGTTCTCCCAAGCTTTATCACATCCAATGGTATATGCAGGATTGCATAACCAAAAGCTTCCCATGACATTCACATGAAACATGTCATGACCACCTCATCCTTGCTTTCCCGTGCTCGGAACCAAGTAACTAACAATCCTTCATACTAACAGGTGCTACACCTTTTCTCTAGGTGAACGTTCCATTGTTCGTTACTACTAACCTCTTGCTATAACGGTTTTCCCTTCAATATCATCCCACCATCTTGACAACCTCTTGCTCCCTCTAATCATTCTTCCTCCATACTACTTTTCGCTTGTATTTCCACAATCTTAATTTCCATACCATCTTATATCCCGTCTTCAGCCTATAATTTAGGTGTTTCCTCCTTTATTCCCTACATCCTCATCAATGGGGAACATGCCCCTATCACCGGTGACTCTCTCTTTGTAGGATAATTCTTCCTAATATAATGCATTCTCCAACTATCTCCAAATCTCACGCCAATGCTCTAGGTGTCTTTCTCAATTACCTCTATAGTATGCTCATACCAACCATTAGTCTATCAACGATATACTACGCTTGCTTCGCATCGTTTCTTCCCTTTCCATAATCCTTCATAAGGCATTCCATACCTATTAGGTTAACTTTTACACAAAACCTCCTATTCCATCGCATATGTGCGCAATCCTTCCAACTTCTCAACTATGTGACTTCTCATTCCTCTTGAAATATGGGATGAATTAGTCCGTCTATCGACTATCACCCAACTCTCATCGTACATATTCCTCTACCGCATTATGTATCCCTTCCACCAAATTCGTCCTTACATTGCCCTTTCTAAGCCACTCCTATCTATGTAGGAAGTATAGTCTACGCCCCTTTTCTCAATATGATTGTCCAAGCCACGCAACATAAATGTTGGCGCTTTCTCTGCTTTAGACAACTCAACGCGTGCAACCTACATCCTGCATCCAAACCACCCCAATACGTCATCCATATAGTTCAAGTTCGTCTCAGCTTCACTTCATTCTTTTTATTCCATGTCTCATAAACCATGCTTGCCTTTCCCAGATGGTACTTAGCCTTGCAATTGTCTTTCATCACTTAACTCCACCCATCACCTTTGCCAAATGTTCAACCAAAATGATGGAATATGTGTTAGAGACATTCATGATCCGTATAGATCATTCTCTAAGTCTAGTACCCCAAATGCCTCTAGCATTCTAGGCAGATATAACAGTCCAACTCCACTGACTAAGTCTTATCTAGTTCTTCCAAATCTTCAGTTCCTGCATCGTATAAGCAATCGCCTTTCTTTGTCGTTCTCGTATACCTCCAAATCCTTGCTCTACGTATCGTCATGCTTCGCGAATTCATCCAGTCCTTCCGATAATGCCAATACCTGCTCATTATCCAATCCACCTCTTCAGCCTCCAAAACGCTTCCTCACCCTTCTTCACTTTGCCCCTTGCTGGTTCCACGATATGCCATCATCTCTGACTACTCGTCCTGGCCAACTTAATCCTAAAACTCACACTTGAAAATCTCACGTATAAGTCCCTTTCCTAACAATTCCAAAACCAACTCATAATTCGCCTCACTCTCCTTCTTAGATTTGAGTAGATCAAGATGTCGTCGATGCTCCCGATGAAAACTCATTTATATATTGTCATGCACCCCCGGTTCATTGACTCCATGAAAACTACTAGCGCCTCGGTGAAGCCAAAATCATAACTGTAAACCCAAAGCGTTCATACAACATCCTTAGCAGTTTCAACTACGTCCTCCTCGTACACTCTCTTAGAAGCAATACAAATAAATTTCTACCTCGTTCTACTCGCGAAAATCTACACGTATTCTAAAAGACCAATACTTCCTCTTATCAGACCACTCAACCGCTTTTCACAGCCAATCTAGTACTAAGCAACTCAAATTATACCTTGCATCCATTGCAATTTCTAACAACTCTTGCTCTTAAAATCATTCCATCAATAATTTCCTTGGAAAGGCACTAACTACAACTCCTCTCACTTCTCCTACTTGCTCTATTTATGGTTCTACCTCACAGTAATAGGCAAACCTACTAAATCTCAGGAAATTTTTGGAAAACTTACATGCCTTACGCACAATCATAAATACCTTTGAGGTATTATATCCCCTTCCAACACTCTCTATGGCGCGTTACTTGTGCCAATATCCATACATTATACAAATCTCTATTCATCTCCCTTGGCACTCCTAAGAGACCTCATGACCACATTACTTCGTCTACGAACTTTTAACTCTTTCATCCCCACTAAGGGCATTCCGACCATTCTCTCAGGGCCACCTACTCAATCTTGTAGGCGCGACTAAGTCTTTCATATGTCTACCTCAACGCTCCCAATCAATACGAACCCAAAACTACATCCTGAATCCACTAGATACGATCAACGAATCAAACCCACGGATAACTAACGACATTTCACGTGCACGAGTTAAAACAGACCAAAACCACGAAAACTCAGAAGGAAAACTCAAACATGTACCAATTCAAATGACTCATGACAACGAAAAATGATCCAAGAAACACTTAATGGCA
The DNA here is from genome assembly GCA_025667525.1 of Glebionis coronaria. Lineage (NCBI taxonomy): Eukaryota > Viridiplantae > Streptophyta > Magnoliopsida > Asterales > Asteraceae > Glebionis > Glebionis coronaria. The sequence goes on from CM046880.1 coordinate 222,756,902, forward strand.
ACCAAAACATCTTATGCCCTGCGACATATTATCTAAACTGTGCACAAGATCGACTTTTCCAAAATAATATATATTTTTTCTTTCCTCACCACATCTATGTGACTCAAACAATCTACAAACAACCTTCTAAACGATCTCAAAACTCAACTCAAAGTCTAGGTATCCCGTGCATCCTAAATCATAAAAACTACTATCCAAAACTCAACCTTGAACCCGTCACTTGTACCAAAATTTTGATCAAGCTACTGACACCCCATGACTATACATACCAAATATTTGAGAAGTACATTCCGAGTACATAGGTTTAGGCTTTTGAATCACCCAAAAAGCTTTAAAAACGAACAAGTTATGACCAAAACAGTTTTATACTAGTTGTTTTTTTAAAAAAACTAAAGAATACTCTTAGTAATTAACGTAATCCTTTTTAAATGAAAAGAAATAAATGTATGTGAAATTTTCATGAACTTTGTTTAGTCTTGCATAAATAATTATAAATGATGTATATTGATTAAGATCACTTATATAAAATATTTAAGTAGAAATAAATTTTATTTCACTTTATTTTAAACAAAGTCTTTTAGAATTTGAAATAAATAAGTGTTGATTAAAAAAAATCTTATGTTACATCTTGTTTCAAACACGACTCCTACACCCTACCCTTATTTTACCGAATACAACCAACTATCTAACTATATAGTAGATTTCCAAGTCTTTTTTCAATATATACCGACCAAAAGAAATGTATGACTCAACACAAAAGATTTCATTATCCCAAAAGAGATCCCAAGTTATTTCAATAGACTTAAAACCAAAAACACCATTTTAAAACGGACACGTGAAATATGAAACTCGAAGAATACGCTACAACGGAGGTTGAATATCTAAAAAGAAGCGAGCTAGCCACCCTCCTAAGGATACAATCGTTAAATGTAGGGGATCATACATATATAGGCATATTAGGATACATATACTCAAATCCGTCCAACATCTACTATACAAGCATGTATTAATCCTCTTTCATGCAATCATACTTAGGAATCTATTGAAGTTGTGGTACTTGTATAACTATGTTGGCCACCATACTTATACAATTACCCTTTCTCCAATGCACTCCCTCCTATGATGACACTTATAAGAATCAATACAACACATAACACATAAATCCATCAACTAACCTAAGCACATAACCACATAAACAATAAGGTCAAAAACTCCAACTATTAAAATAACATAGTCAAACTCTTGAAATACATAAATCCATAGTCTAGCTAAAACAGCATAGACTAAATCCAAAACGAATACAAAATCAGTTATAAGTCATGTCGCCCATAAGAGTGGAAACAGCTTAAAATCCTTCATATCCACCTACTCCTAATAACTCGAACCACCACATGATTCATAGGGAACATTACTTAAACATCAAAAGAAAAATACTATACCTCATGTACATAAAATAACCCAACAAAAGATAGAAACTACCATGTAACAAATTATGTACTATAATGTACAATTTAAGCAAAATATGACAATGACTAGCGTGGATGATTATGGTTCAACTAGCACTAGTCACACCCCGAAAAGAAAATAACATGTGGCTAAGTATGAACTACTATGGTTCAATTCATACTATTCAAAACATCGCAATAAATAACATCCAAACACATAAATTAATATAAAATGCACACATACTCCTATAACGCCTATATGCAGGGACCCTTAAGCTATAGACTAGGCTACGCGACTAGGCAACCTAATTCTCTATAACCATTGTCTCTGATACCACTCTGTCAGACCCCACCATGGCGGAATATGGGACACGACGCATGGATATCATCACAACAATAGCGTGTCCATAGAGATAACTATATGAATTAGAAATGTCATAAAAGGTGACACAAATGTCATGACAATACCTCAACAATGTAGGAGTCTAGGTAAGTAGGTAACAGTCCCACCTCTTACCCAAGACAAACAAATAACACAAACAAATCAACATATAGGTTCATAGTATCACTAATTGAAACAAACAGAAAAATAAACTAAGAAGGAACGAGGATCTCCTTCTAAATGCAATCCGAATGCCTCCGAAACTAGCCACTTTTATTCTCAAGCTTAACCACACTCTCACCTGAAAGAGACACTAAAACACGTCAACATAAAGTTGGTGAGAGTCATAGGTTTAGACTCCAACGCCAAAATCAAACCATAAGCTGTGAACAACAACCACTAACAAATGAACATATGGACAATGTGATACAAACATGCATTAACAACTAATATTCAAGATTTAACAAACCAAACCAAATCCAAGGCTCCCAGCCTTACCAAACACCATGGTCCCATAGGCGCCCATACACCTATGTACCAATCCCAAGGCCCCGCCTTGTCATTATCCATTGGTCCCATAGATGCTCACACATCTATGTACCTCCCCAAGGCCCTGCCTTGTCAACATCCCGTTGGTACCAAGTCAAACCACAATAACTGAGACAGTATGTATCCCCCGATCCAAATCATAAACACAATCAAGAATCACATAGCAGTTAATCACATAAGTACACACACAAGTCCATCACAAACCATAAAAACATTCACAGCATTAGTTATAAAACCATACATTGTCTCTTCCATCCCATCTGGAAGTGAAAATCATTAAAAGATATGGGACTATGAAACTCACCTGATTGAGCTTCTCCAAAAATCCGCGCACTAGCAAAAAGCTAACAACAAAAGCACACAATCAAAACATGAACCACACAATAAAATGGCTCATCAACCCATGATTTACATCTAACCTTCTCCCATATATATACTTCATTTATATGCTCTAAGCATCTCATTACACCCCTCTATAAATCCTTAACTTAGTTTACTTCATAAACCGTCTCGTTAACATTTTACCCAAAACAATCCCGGTTTTTAGGTCTCCAAACTATAAGCCAAACGCCCACCTAAACATACCCTTGATCTCTGTAAAGGAAACCGTATTCCCTTACATATTTTAGCTAACTCCTCCTTTTTCCCCAACCTTAAAGCTACTGTTAGGGCCCCGATATATATATATATATATATATATATATATATATATATATACTTCTGCCTATCCGTATTTTACCGATTTTGAACATACAAAAAGTTTGTTATGATTAGGGGGTCTTACCCTAACCCATTTGCTTAGCCACCCTTCAGGTCTCTTATTTAATATATAAACCAACACCCATGCTCATTAGAGGGCTCAAGTGTACACCTAAGTATCCCAATTACCTTAAAACATTAAATTAAACCCGACTGATTTCAAAACTGTTTTGACCTCCGACTGATGTAACCTGTTTTTGACCCACTTCCCGACCACCAATTTAGTTATCGTTTCTTGAATTTGAAAGCCAACTCAATTACCTTTCCAGGGATACTTGGATCGCAAAATAAGAGTTTGTAGAACTCTATATATGATCGAAACAATTGACCTAAAATTATGCCCAGTTTTTAAAAAAACGAATTCAATTAAATTAACCCAATTAATTACCCATAACTCCACTAATTACAAGCCCTAATTCACCTAATCATTATAATATCATTAATATACAGTTTTTAATTTAAAAACTAACCTAAATCCATCATAAGATGATTATAAAAATATTAAAAATAATTAAATTGAAAAGGGATTTGAGGTTTTACCTTACGATTAATGGAAGACAAAAAAACAATGAAACCCTAAAAAAGCTCTTGTGAAACTGTCGGCTATAAGCTCCAGGTAGAAAAAATAATATGATTTTTATAGTTAAAAACCTTATATAGTGTACACAAGAGTCCTAATCCAAATAGAAAGCCCACTTTCCTTTTCCCTTTCTTTTTCTTTTTGTTTCGTCGCCCAAACCGACCCACACCCTTGTTTTTTTTCTTTTTTTTCTTTTTATTACTTATTAATATATTAATAATAATTCCTTAAATTACCTTAATTTATTTCAGCTCTTAAAACGTCCAAAACCTCAAAACCGTAAAACTAGTCAATTTTACGCGTTTACCGTAAAAGACGTAAAATATACAGTTTTAAAAAAAATCTTAAATTTTGAAATAAACTTTATAACTAAGTCCTAAACGACTTAAAACCATCCCAAAAAATACTCACATGACTAAATACCTTACCCGAGACCTCTAAATGCTAAACCCCAAATCCTAAAAAATACAATTTACTATAATACTTATACGTATACGTAAACACCAAAATAACACTATTTCATTTCATAGTCACCAATTTGTGACCTCATGAACATGAAATAACCGTTCCTCAATTTACTTATGAGTACCATATACCCATAAACGATGTCCACACCAACTTCGTTCACGCAAAATAAACATGTAAACACACAAAACACATAGTCACACATAAAATAACCTAAAAATAAGACCGAGTGACGAACCTCAAAACCACGGTTGTCACAGTAAGGGTTGTTCCAAAAGTAGAACTTGACGTCACCCAAGAATTTTCGTTTTTGTTGAGTCGTCATACCCTTAATGATGAAGTTCCCCCCCATGGTAATTTGCGATGTCCGCAAACCATGGGGTGGTAGAATTTTCCTTGGAATTCACTACACCAAGTGTCTCAAGAGGAAATGTTTCGGTGATTTCCTTGTTCTCGTACACACTTTGGTGAGGATCTTCCAAATGATAGAGGTGATCGGCCGCAAGATTCTCGACTCCTTTTTTGTCTTTTATGGTGACATCAAATTCTTGTAGGAGGAGAATCCAACGACGCAATCTCAGCTTTGAATCAAGCTTAGAAATGAAGTACTTGATAGCCGAATGATCCATATACACTATGCTTTTGGTCAAGACGATATAAGGTTGGAATTTATCAAATGTATACACAACGTCAAGTAATTCCTTTTCCGTTGTGGTGTATTTAAGTTGAGCCTCGGTATCGTCTTACTAGCATAGTGTATAGGTAAGAAATGCTTATCATGACGTTGCCCCAAAACGAACTCAATAGCGTAATCACTTGCATCACACATGAGCTCAAAGGGGATGTTCCAATTGGGAGCAACAAGAATGGGAGCTTCGGTAAGTCTCCTTTTAATAATTTCAAAGGCTCGAACAAAATTTTCGTTAAAGACGAAAGGAGCATCTTTTTCGAGGAGATGTGGAATGGGTCGAGATATCTATGAAAAATATTTGATGAAGTGATGATAAAAGCCCCCGTGGTCTAGGAGACTCCTAACTCCCTTAACGGTTTTGGGATGAGGTAATTTGGCGATGACGTTTATCTTAGCTTTGTCTACATCAATCCCCACTTTCGAGACCTTGTGCCCTAAGACAATCCCATCTTTACACATAAAATGACATTTTTCCCAATTGAGCACAAGGTTGGTTTCCTCACAACATTTCAACATTTTCTCCAAATTTCCTAAACACGAAGTGAACGAACTACCAAACACGGAAAAGTATTCCATGAAGACTTCCATCGTCTTCTCGATCATGTCATGAAAAATAGCCATCATGGACCTTTGAAAGGTTCCTGGTGCATTGCAAAGACCGAATGGCATTCTACGATAGGCAAACATTCCCTATGGACACTGAAATTGTGTAAATTGAAGTTCGTTTCTCTCGATTCTTAACCAATTGAAAGTCCTAACAAAATCAGGTTTATTATCGTTTTTGGTTGATAGGGTTATTTGGATTTTCTATGTCTATTTAAGCAAGCAAGTAAAAATATGAAAGATATTAAGCTACGTATCCGTAAAACAATTAGCACATACCAAGTTTTTATTCAATAAAGGACAAAATTGTAAATCTATGGAAATAATGTGCTAAAATGTAAGTACTTGAAACTAAATTGCTTGAAATGTAATTATCAGAAAGTAAAAGGACTAATTATGCAAATTGTAACAAACTACTAACAAAATGTAACAACTTGTAAAAACTACTAACTGAAAATGACAAGTGATTAAAGTTTTGGACTAATACAAATCAAACCCTAATAACATGGAAAATTAGCTGCCAATACAAACAAGAACAAAGTATAGGGACTAATGTGCAATTAAATGGACTATTTAACGAAAAACGGGTTACTTGGACAAATAAACTCGTATAAGCTCTAAAATGCACCAAGTAAGCTCAAACCAGTTTTAAACTGCTTAAAATCCAAAATCACTTAGGCTAGTACAAGGAAAAAGCTTGAAATGCAATAAAACTAAAACAAGCCAACTTCAATAAGCTAAGAATAAGCTAACTGAAAAGCTAGACATGCACAAACAGATTTTTATGCTAATTCTTGTTAATCAATCTATGGAGAGTCTGGAATGTCTTTTCTTATGGAAAATGATCAAGTAATATAGCTGGAAATTGCAAATAAGCTGAAACTAGCTTATTGACCAAGTTTGACCAAAAAATTGAAAAAGTTGAAAACTTCCAGATCCACTCAAGACAAGTTCCTAAACAAGATCGTGAAAGAAAATCACAAGATTTATGAAGTGGGTTTGCCAGAATAAGAAATCAGTATGCAACTTTATTACAGAAACTTGCAGTTGCTTAAGTGCTTATGAAAAAGCTAATTTCTCCCTTGAAACAAGATACTGTATGATTTCCTTATAAGCACTCAAACTTCAGATGTTAAATGACCTCTAGAAACTGGTTTGACTGATTTTCATCAAGATATGAACAAATGCTAGGAGATTGAAAATGACAACTTTTTTAAGAACTAGTATAGCAAAATTGACCCAAACCTTTTAACAGCCATTTTCCTTTTTGACCATATTTTTGCCTTAAAAACTACTCAAACTTGTTTTAACAGATCTAAGGATGAAAAATGAGCAAAGATTAACTAGTTTACCAAACTAGAACTACAAATTGACAGCAAATCGAAACACCAGTTTACTGAACTTTTAACAAATTTTGTGAAGAGAAAATGAGAAAATGGTTAAGTTGATCTAAGACTGTTATCTACTAAAACTCAATGATCAAAATGGAGCACAAATGAACCAAGTATATGCAAGTTAACAGGCTAATACTCAAAATTCTAAATCAAGCAAAGTAACTGATGAAATGAATAACAGTAACAAGTATAAGCTATCAAATGATTATCAAACTAACAAGTATCTATCTAAACAATTAGAATCAATCCAAAAACATGTAAATCACACTTGATCAGAGCAACAAGTAGAATTTACACTAGAATATAACATGCATTTAACTGTTTAGTGGAATAAAACTCAAGAACTTGAAACCTTTTAGCAATGTGCCTCCACTGATGGAGTAGGTAGGCGTTGAGTCTCCTAAACAGTGCTAAACCACCACCTTAGCACTAAAATCAACAAATTAACCATATACATTCATCATCATCATCATATCTACCCAAAAATCTGCTTCAAAATCAACTCAGCTACTGGAATAGGAATGAACAGCTACAATTCTTCAACAAAAGCTCCTTATGATCAAATGTGATCACAAGCAACTCATAACAGCACAAAGTTCAACAGTAATGCAGGGATTGATAAGAAGATTGAAGGAAAAGGAGGTAAATTTATTTATTTGAATGTGAAAAGTTGTTACAGAATTAGGTAGGAAGTTACAACTAACTATAACTAACTCAAGAGTTTGTCAAGCTCTTGAGTTTGTTACACTAACAACTAACTAGCTAGATTGAGAGAGAAAAAGGGAAGTGTGTGAAATTTTCACACTTAGCTATGTACATCAAATGAGAGATCTATTCCCTATTTATAGACAAAAAGTGAGAAGTTGTTGGGGTTGATGACGTGTTGCCACCAATCAATTGCTGCCAGGTGTCCTGAATCTCTCAATTGAAACTAGCCGTTATGAACTTGAATTTGGACTTTTCTTCTTGGTTGATTTTCAGGTTAATTAAGTGAGTGGGTTGAATTCGTCATCCAAAAATAAGCACTTTTCATGTTGACGACTTTTTTCTGATATGCATTATAACTCTAAGTCGATTATGGGTTTGTTTGGGGAAGAAAGTGCCACGTGGAATTATCTGTTTGGTTGAAATGTGAGCACACGGATCATAATCCGTTTATGGATAAAGGCATTATTGGTTTTCATTCTCTCATTGGCTATAAAATGAATAAGTGGGATATACTATAGCTGGGCGGCTCATAAATGAGCTGGTGATGTGACTTGCCAGCTATTGATCCATGTTATATAATTCTTGCACTCTCATTGGTCCAAAACCCCTTCACACGGATTGCTCCCAAACTTGGAGAATTTTTGGCACTTTTAACCCTTAGACTTAGGCAGATTATCCAAAAGGTCTAAAAACTTCATTTTAATGGCATTTTTGGTCCTTCTACTTGCATACTTGTCTAGTTTGACCCTTTGACTTGGTTGACTTTGGATTTGACCATGTTTGACTTTAATCTTGACTTTAACAAATTTACACTTTGAGTCCTTCAACTTTGGAGTGTTGTCAAGATAGGTCCTTCATCTTCAAAGTCTTGTCATCTTTGATCCTTCTTTGTCTTTTTCATCCAAATAAGCTTGATATCTTCTTGTTTACTTGAAAATGTATCCTTCTTACCTATTTAAACACAAACACAAAATATACCACATAATTCCGCTTTATAGCACAAAAGTTAGGTACTTTCCTTGTGTTTTAGGGTGATTTGTTGATTAATTGATATGAGTTTTTGCTCATATCAAATCCCCTACACTTGAACATTGCCATGACCTCATACAATGCTATATTTTAAAGCACAAATTTACATTTCCCTCATAAATAACCCACTTTGGCCATTATGGAATGCTATTACACTATGCTACTCTACATGATGCATGATTTTGATTTTGAACAATGCAATGCAAAAGAAACAATTCCATTTATATCTTTTTGGATTTTTCTTGAAATAGCTTTGATGGAAAAACTCATAAAGAAGTCAATGACTTAAATTAGGGCTTTGGTACCATGGACACTTATCACCCTCAAGTTTCACTTTCCCCATACCAAGCTTAAAAATGGGATCATTGCATTCACAAGTAAAAAGGTGCATCAACTTATTCATGACAATTAAATGTGGAACTGGTTATTATTTGAGCAAATTGCTTGAAGGCAAATTTGTCATTATTTGATGCGTGAAATATAAGAAATGTAAAATCCAAAAATAAGGAAGCACAGTTTTAATCCTAAGTAATCCTCTCATCCATTACTTGAAAAACCGCTCACAATTAATATAAGTCCGTTTCAAGAATAATAAGTCATTCGCCTTATGTGTAAAATCCTCATGCCATGCATTACTAAGTAGCTACACACTCGCTAAGGAAAGAAAAATAAAACTCACGCAATAATTTACATCCTCCATCTTTTTGAGACTTTGGATCTTCAATCCCGCAACCCGTTAAGGTAATATTGGATTGGAGCAACTATTAAATCCCCGCAACCCATCAAGGTAATATTGGAATCTAATAGTTACTATAGTTAACACTTCACTGCCCCTCTTGGGAGTCTTGTATAATTATTTTTTTTTTCTAGCCACTCATTTTTTGTAAGCCGCTCTTATTTTTCTTTATTCCTCACAAAGAAAGTTGAAAAGAATAAAAGGAAAAACACCCGCTAACTATTAAGCATGACATAAGTCTAGTACACATAAAACGTTCTAACTTATAATCTTAAGACGTACTTATACCAACCATGAATGATTAGACAAAAATGCATAAGAGATTACGAACCATTTAAAACCGTTATTGATTATTTATTAACATATATACATGCGAAAAAAATAGAGATAAAGAAGAGAAGGGTTTAGCCCCAAGTAATTATCATGAAGTTTATCTAGACCTTTTATACTTGCTTCAACTCTATCATTTCCCATTCTCCACAAATTTAAAATCTCAAATAATGAGATTGGTGGATGCTTAGCCTAATAGACCAATGAAGGACTACATGGTTAAGTATACTAGCTAGAGAATGCTTAGAATATCAAACTCCGGTTGAGTCAAAATATCCATGGCGGGCCTAATATGTCAAAGAAGTCTAAATTTGTTAAACCATGTTCTTATTATATTTTTTTCCTTTTATATATTTTTAATGAAAAACAAAAGAAGAATATATACAATGCAAATGTGATATGCAAATGAAAAATGATTGATGCAAAAATTATGAATGCATATTTTTGGTGGCCAAAGTAGATCAAAAATTTGAAAAATGTTTGAAAAATTAATTTCCATGTTATCATGAAGGTCAATGACAAGTTCTAGGTAAGGTCACTTTGATAGAAGACCCCCTACACTTAAGCTAAACATTGTCCTCAATGTTTAAGAGCATGGAAGTATAAAACTTCCCCTACACTTATGAAAATGAATAGACTTTTCTTAACCCAAGTTAAGGAGAGATCAACTATAGTGAATTCATTTTTAAAGCACAATGTGTCTATGAAAAATCACAATAGTAACAAAGTGAACCGGATACAAGGGCCTCCTCTATAAGCTCCAAAGCACGTGATGAGTGAGCAACCCTACAAACAACATGAAGACAAAAGAAGGTCTCCCCTACACTTCTCATCAACTTGTTATCCTTATTTCTAACCTACAACACTCTAGATCTAAAAAACTTCTAAACCTAGTTATTCAAGCTTGATTTTAGCTCGACTCTTCCCACAATGAATTAATTCATAGGGAAAATGGGGATCTCTTGGACCATTTCCACGGAAATGTCCTCCCTAAAATAGCTTAACACGGTGACCATTCACTTTGAAATTTAGGCCATTAGGTTGTGACAACTCAATGCTCTCCCACCGTTCTTTCCAAAATTCTCTTTAAACCACGATTTGTGACCTCGGTTTGACCATTGGTTTGAGGGTGATACGCGGTAGAAAGTCTATGATTAACTCCATATTTCTTCATAACTCTCGTGGATTGATCATTACCAAAGTGTGTACCAAGATCACTTATGATGGCCCGAGGTACACCAAATCTAGCAAATAATTGCTTCAAAAAATTCACAACAAATCGAGCATCATTAGTAGGTAAGGCTTTGGCCTCAACCCATTTTGACACATAATCCACCGCAATGAGTATATACTTATTTCACTTGCAAGATGGAAAAGGTCCCATAAAATCTATTCTCCACACATCAAAAATCTCACACTCTTGAATGAAGTTTTGTGGCATCTCATCACGTTGTGTAATTTTTCCTTGTCTTTGACATACATCACAAAATTTCACCATCTCTTGGGCATATTTATAAATGGAAGGCCAATAGTAACCCGAATCAAAGACTTTATTGGCGGTATAGTTGGGCCCAAAATGTCCACCCGTAGGTCCCTTGTGACAAGCTTCTAAAATCATAAATGCCTCGAGCCCATCTACACACCGTCTAATTATTTGGTCCGCACATTGCCTAAAGAGGTAAGGATCATCCCAAAATTAATACTTCACTTCCTTTAGAAATTTCTTCTTTTGTTGGGAAGTAAGACCCTCTATAAGCACATTCCCCACAAGATAGTTTGCAATATCCGCAAACCAAGGGGTGGCATCCTCTTGAGAAGAGATAGACATAAGCTCCTCTAATGGAAAGGATTCATTGATTTCGTTATTAGGAAAATATCCTTGCAAAGGATGCTCAAGTCTACTCAAGTGATCCGCCGCTAAATTCTCGGCTCCTTTCTTATCTCGAATCTCTATTTTAAACTCTTGAAGCAATAAAACCCATCTCAAAAGCCTAGGCTTAGCATCTTGCTTTGTCATGAGATACTTGAGAGCGGAATGATCCGCATACACTATGGTTTTGGATAGCACAAGGTATGGTCTAAATTTCTCAAAGGCATAAACTATAGCAAGCAACTCTTTTTCCGTTGTAGTATAATGAAGTTGTGCACCCGTCATGGTTTTACTAGCATAGTGTATAAGTTGAAAATGCTTATTCACTCTTTTTCCTAACACGGCCCCCACCGTATAATCACTAGCGTCACACATAAGCTCAAAAGGTAATTCCCAATTTGGAGAAACCAAAACGGGAGCCTTAGTCAATTTCTCCTTAAGAGTCTCAAATGAATCCAAACACTCTTGGTTGAAAATGAAAGGAGCCTCTTTTTCCAAGAGGTGGGTCAACGGTCTTGCTATCTTAGAGAAATCTTGAATGAAGCGTCTATAAAACCCCGCATGACCTAAGAAACTCCTTACACCTTTAACCGTAGTGGGTGGGGGAAGCTTAGCAATCACATCAATTTTAGATAGATCTACTTCTAATCCCTTATTGGATATCTTGTGTCCCAAAACAATTCCCTCTTTCACCATAAAATGACATTTCTCCCAATTAAGAACTAAACGAGTTTCCTCACACCGCTTAAGAATTCGTTCTAAATTGGTGAGACAAGAGGTAAATGGATCTCCAAAGTCGGAGAAATCATCCATGAAAACCTCCATAGTTTGCTCAATCATATCATGGAAAATTGCCATCATACACCTTTCAAATGTCCCCGGTGCATTACACAAGCCAAAAGGCATTCTCTTGTAAGCAAATGTACCGTAGGGATAAGTGAATGTAGTCTTTTCTTGATCCTTAGGGTCAATGGGTATTTGAAAATAACCCGAAAATCCATCAAGAAAGCAATAGTATTCATTTCCCGCTAAGCGTTCAATCATTTGGTCCATAAAAGACAATGGAAAATGATCTTTCCTAGTAGCCTCATTGAGCTTCCTATAATCAATACAAACTCTCCAACCCGTAACAAGTCTCTTAGGAATAAGCTCATTGTTCTCATTGGGTACTACGATGATTCCACCCTTCTTAGGAACATAATGTACCGGGCTAACCCATGGAGAGTCGGAAATGGGGTAAATCATGCCCGCATCAAGGAGTTTGATAACTTCCTTTTTAATGACCTCATGAATTTTAGGGTTAACGCTTTGTTGGCTTTGAATGGCAGGTTTGTAATCATCCTCCATAAGGATTTTGTGTGTACAAAAAATGTGGATCAATTCCCCTTATGTCGGATAATTTCCATGCTAAGGCTTGCTTATGTTTCTTAAGGACTGCTATGAGTTTCTCTTTCTCATCCTCTTTCAACTCTTTAGCAATAATCACGGGTAACTGGTCTTTTCCCTCTAAGAAAGCATACTCTAGGTGGGACGGAAGGTCCTTAAGTTCAAGTGGAGGTGGACTCTCTATGGAAGGTTTAACTATGGATGGATCATCATTGGTTACTTCTTGTGGAATAGGTGAAGGAATGGGGTCCTCATTGAGCAATTTTCGGATAAAGAGAATATCTTCTTCCCAATTGATGGGAAAATCATCATTACCAAGAAAGTTGGACTCAAATTCCTCCAAGAGGAAATCACTCTCTCCAAAAGGTGTTAAGGAGGGAGCAATTGAGGCCACGGTTTCAACATGGGGCATGTCCTCACTATTACTCTTGCAAGCGTCATGAAAATTGAAATTAGGTTTTTGCTAGTTAAAAAAGTTCGTTTTCTCGGTGTCTAATCGAATTGATTTCCGGTTAAATGTGTGACTCAGTTGTTTTTGGTTAAGAAAAAGGGAAGTTGATTTTCTAAAACTAATTAAAAAGTAAATGCGAAAAGTATTTAAAAATAAACTAAAGACAAGTACAAATAATAAAAGTAAAACAAGGTGAATATTAAAAACTAAAAATTAAAACGATATTAAAATGAATATTAAAACAAATAATAAAACGAAATTTAAAACGAAACAATTAATAAAAATAAATCTAAAAGACAAAATTAACTATCGACTCGAAAATAAAGTTTACTAAATGAAAAAGGAGAGAATAAAACTAAAATGGTACTTTAAAGCTAAACGAGGAAAAACCTAAAGCGGGTACTAAAAAAAGATAAAACTTGAACTTTACGTAAAAATATTAATTTTAAAATTGGAAGAAAAATTCAACTAAAAATACGTAACTTTTAAAATTAAAATCGGAAAAGCTTTCAGATTAAACTAAACGATTACGGAATAATACTAAATAATAAACAAGCTAGCAAGCTAGCTGCTCAAGCTAGCAAGCTAGCTGGTGGAAGTGGCGCAAAAAAAGTATTGGAATATAAGCATGCAGGCATGCCTATAACTTATTGTATTGGAATGTTATATTGTAATTTCTATCGGAATGTTATATATAAATTCTATCGGAATGTGTTTTTTTTTTTATAATTAAAAACTATCGCAATATATTATATTAACAAAAACCTATGGAATGAAACTAAAAGAAAAGTATCGGAATATAGTAAAGATTGAAACCATCAGAATGTGGCTATTGAAAATTGGGCAGCACTTCGTCGCAATATACCTTAAACTCCATCGGAATATGCGATCGCAATGAGCGATCACAATCCCGATCGGAATAAGGGAATGAGAACACAAGCTATCACAAAGTAGAACCCCCTTTGGGTTATTGAGATACAAACAAGCAACCTATCGGAATGAGGCGTGGGAATGTGTAAAAGCTCAATATTGCGATGGAACACAGAATAATCCGAAAACGGAGATAAGCTAAAAACTCAATAAGCACACTTAATAAGCACTTGTCAAAAACTCAACAAGACCAATATTAAGGAGACTCAATAAGCTACGAATGGAAAACTTTCAAGACACAAAATAAGCAAACAAAATAAGCAAACTTTAAAAAGATAAAAACTTTTTAGAAAACTTAAAATAAATAAGCTAAATACAAAATAAGCCAATAAGCTTGTCAAACTTATAGCTTATTTCGTATGAAAGCTTAGATAGAAATAAAAAGATGAACTTTTTAATCAAATAAGCAATATGATTAAGCAAAATCAATGCTTAATCTGAACTACAATCAAACCAAAACAAGAAAAGTAGGATGAGAATGATAAAGAAAAAACTTGATTAAAGGAAAACAAAGATTCAACAATAAAATTAACTTACTTGGAATTAAAAGACATGAAATTAAAGAACAAGAAAGTAAATGACATGAAATTAAAATTGTGCAAGTAAAGAAAAATGGTGGAAAGACTAATTGTCACATTAGATAATAAAATGAAATGAAGTGAAATGGGTTCTATTTATAGGGAGAAGGGAAGCATGTATTGCTCCTTTCTTTCTTTCTTTCTTCTTTCTCGCCTTTTCGTCTTCTTAATTCTTCGACCTTTTTGACTTTGTCTCGGGATTAATTAAACTCGTCTTGTAATTTCTTCATTAATTAGACTTGAGTTCTTCGGCTTTATTAAACTTCGGTCTTTAGACTTTTTCTTCGATAAATCTTCAGAATAGGCCTTGGACTTTCGTTCTTTTTGCACTCTTAATCTTTTGACTTCGTCTTTTCTCGTTTTCTTCGATAAAAGCCCGTGAAAGCCCATGTTTTCTTCCTTTTTCATCTTTTGGCCCTAAAACATAATAAAAACACAAACCATGCATAATCCCGACTTTTACGACATAAATTACACGATTTGGTCTTGTTATTATTGGAAATAAGTGGTAAAAGGATAAGTGTTTTCACACTTATTAAATCCCCTACACTTGACCATTGCAATGCCCTCATGCAATGCATTAATTTTAAAGCAAGGTTTACATTTTCCATCATAAATAACCTACCTTGGCCTTTATTCAACACTAAATAAAAAGATAAAAACAAGTAAAGAAATTAAAGACTTACATTGGGTTTTGGCTGCCATGAACGTTTTTCATCCTCAAGTTTCACGTTCCCTATACCAAGCTTAAAAATGAGATCATTGCTATTATAAGTTAGCAAACTAACACGACTTCATGTGGGCCAGTTATTTACTTAGACTCCCTTATTCCTAGGTGTATCTCTTATATTTTATTTTTGTCTTGAATGATCACGAGGATTCATTGTTTGACTTATTTCGATAGTTATTTAGGCCGAAAATAAAGTGGGACGATTTAATCAATAGTTAGCTAAAGAACAAAATCTTTTAAAACTGCTTCTCGAGACCTCTTAAAGTTCATATCTTGGCATAACTCGCTTCACGATTTGAGACCTTTCACGGACCGATATTTGGCAGCAACTTCATACTTCATATCTTTGAGAGACGTTCTTGAAATTATGGTATTCACTTCATAATAGGAATTTCTTCACTTGAAGTTTTGAGAGATTCTTCATCTTTGGACCACGACTTCTTCATTTTTTCCAATCTTTATTTTGGTCTTTGATATGCAACGATCTGCCTCCTTTTAGGACTTGGATCTATTTATCCTCATACCTTGTTAGGGCCTTTTTGGATAGACTTCTCCATGATCTTTTGGGGAGTTTTTGCTTTTCGTCGTGTGTCTCAATCCTTCATATTGATTTTCGATAAATGATTCTTCACATCACTTTTGGATCTTTAGCAACAAAATGTAGCCCTCATGCCTTGTTAGGGCCTTTTCGGACTCGTCAATCTTCGCATCCCGCTTCAATAAGTTATGTATTGGCTATGAACTCTAATTAATATCGAGCAAATTTTAAACTATCTTGGGCTAGAAGCTAAGTAACTTTTCAAATCGTACAACCTTATTTATTGCAGATAAATTTATTAACAAGCGATGGGAGAATAGGCTCATAATTAACTCACATAAATTCACAAAAGAATACCAAACTTAAAAATGACTCTATCATCTCTTGTTCTCCACAGTTTAAAATCTTAAGGAAGGAGATTCGTGGATGATTAGCCAATTAAATCAAAGTTTTGGGTTTTTGAGTCATCTATAGGATCTTGCATCTTCTTAGACTTTTTCAAGTTTAGAATTTGCTTTTTAAAGTTCCCTTGATAAACAACTCTCTAGGATCAATTATAGGAACTTGCGAAAAGTTCTTGTTCTTAACCCGTAAGAGTTAAGACTTTCGCGTTTTAAAGTTCCCTATATAAAGCCTAGCAAAACTTGACTTAAACACGTTAAGGATACTAGCTAGAGTAAACTTGGATAAGTAAACTCGGGTTGAGTCAAAAGATTCACGACGTTTCAAAAATTAAAACCGCTTTATTAAAAATTTATTCTAGCAAAGAAAGTAAATAACGATAACAAAGGGGAATACTACTAAACTACTAGGCCAAAATAGATTAAAGATTTTTGAAAAATGTCGAAAAATCAAGTTTTCCGGTTAAAATGAGGGCAAATTCATGGAAAAGACCACTTACTTCGTTAGAAGTCCCCCTACACTTGATATAAACATTGTCCTCAATGTTTAAGCATGTGGGTGTAAACTCCCCTACACTTATGACATTGTGCACTTTGTTTAAGTCTTGCTAAGGAAACGACAACTATAGTGATTCCTATTTTAATATTGAATAAATATAAAATAGTGAATCAAAAGAGTTTAGGATAGAACCGGGAAGATGGGAACACGGAATCACGGGTCGTCAAAAATCATCAAGAGTGTGTCTTTGAAGCTTTAATCCCTGCACATAATAAGAAAGAAAACAAGAAACACCAACGGGGCTCCCCTACACTTATGGTGAAAACAAATAAAGATAGATACTCGGGTTGCCTCCCGAAGAGCGCTTGTTTATATTAACCGAGTCACGAGCCTGACTCGTCCCCGAATTAAATGGTCCATGGGGAAGCCTCGAATGTAATACCGAGATCAAAGACCTTGTCCTCGTTCCCGGAAGACATCAACAAAGGGGAGGCGGGAGGATAAGTCTTAAATGGGAGAAAAGTCCTTTCAACATACAAAAAGTATGTGAAGTCGTGAGTCACGGGAGGTGGGGTGGGTAAAGGAATCACATTGTCATCCTCCAAAGACAATGGATGTTCAGAAAGTGGCAAAGTCGTAAGGTTATCAATTATAAAATAATCAATGTCATCTCCCGGGTCAAAGCACTCATCCTCCGTAATGGTGTCTAAAGGAGTGGATGAAAGGTGCTCGGGAGGGGGACTTGGGACAATGTCATCAAGTAGCGAATTATCAAAAAGGATATCCCCCTGCGTTTCATCATCATCGATACCTGGAGGTATTGATTGAATGTCAATTTCTTCTAGCAATAGGTCATTATCTTCAACGGGAGGAATAGATGGAGGTAAAGACTTGGAAAGAGGAGGAGAAGTCAACTCTTCGATTTGAGCAATAAGAAGATGTACTTTCCGTAATCTGTCGCGAAGAATCACGTCTTCACCTCATCTACAAGAGCAAGTTCATCGAACTTCTCGTAAGCCGGAGAGAATAAATCGTCATCGCCCGCATCTCCCGGTGGAGATTTAGAAATTTCAAAAGTGAAATTCTCATAGCGCGGAGAAAAATCGGTATCATTAGGATCGACCTCTTCCGTAAGAGCAACGTCGTCCTCAGACTCCATAGCAGTCGGTATGTCACAAACCGCATCATCAAAAAATTTATCGAGACCAAAATCACTAATCTCACGGAATGAATCACCATCCTTAGACGCATTAGGAATATCGAGAGTTGGAGTGCCAACTTCAGAAGATTGGTTGAGAGCGTAGACATCATCGTCGTCATCATCATCATAATAGACGGGACCATTCCAGTTAGGAGTGATATAGTCGGCTAACTCCTCCTTGATAACCTCCACATCTTTAAGAAGCTCATGAAGCAACTGTTGTTGTTCATCTCCCCGAGTTTGTTCAATTGAACCGATTCTATCCCACGCTGTAATTGAACATTTTGGTGTAGAAAAGAAGGGAAAACGACCAAATTGGCTCAAAAAGGTGTTGGTGAATTTCAAGATTTGTTCACCATCAAGCAAAGGTTGCCTTTCCTGATGCAAGTCAGCTCGGAGTTGAGCTAAACTTTCTAGAACATCATTCAAAGTAGTGAGTTGTTGGTCAAGACTAATTTGCTGAAAGGATTGATGATTGAGGGTGCGATCTGGGGGCTCAAAGTTATACACACTGGGATGATAGCACAGAATTTTCTCAAAGATGTTCATCGGTTGACAAGAAGAAGCATCGTGAGGGCCCCCACAAATATAGCACCACGGGTATGGAGAAAAACCCGGTGTATTTTGAGGATAAGGATTGTCATAGACGGGAGAGGGTGAGAAAGTATTGTAAGAGGCGAAGTACGAATTTGTTGAATTGCAAAATGGACAAAATCCAAATTGTGTATTGTCGATATCAGAACCACACCGCTCGCAAGTACACCATTGACATGTTTGAAAACCATGCCATGGTCTCCCACACCGTACGCAAGACGAATCCATGAAGAAAAATAGATAAGCAAGAAGAATATTTTTGGTGCAAAACTTTGAAAAAGAGATGCTTTTTATGATTTTTCAAATGTTTTTGGATTTTTGAAATTTTTTATTCTTATGGACTTTTGAAAAAAAAATTTGGCAAGAAAAATAACGTTCAAAAGTGAACGGATCCCAAAATCCAACGCGTCTCTCACAAAAAACCGTAAATCTTCACGAAAAGAGCCGGTAGCGGCGCCATTTGAAATTAGGTTTTTGCTAGTTAAAAAAGTTCGTTTTCTCGGTGTCTAATCGAATTGATTTCCGGTTAAATGTGTGACTCAGTTGTTTTCGGTTAAGAAAAAGGGAAGTTGATTATCTAAAACTAATTAAAAAGTAAATGCGAAAAGTATTTAAAAATAAACTAAAGACAAGTACAAATAATAAAAGTAAAACAAGGTGAATATTAAAAACTAAAAATTAAAACGATATTAAAATGAATATTAAAACAAATAATAAAACGAAATTTAAAACGAAACAATTAATAAAAATAAATCTAAAAGACGAAATTAACTATCGACTCGAAAATAAAGTTTACTAAATGAAAAAGGAGAGAATAAAACTAAAATGGTACTTTAAAGCTAAATGAGGAAAAACCTAAAGCGGGTACTAAAAAAAAGATAAAACTTGAACTTTACGTAAAAATATTAATTTTAAAATTGGAAGGAAAATTCAACTAAAAATACGTAACTTTCAAAATTAAAATCGGAAAATCTTTCAGATTAAACTAAACGATTACGGAATAATACTAAATAATAAACAAGCTAGCAAGCTAGCTGCTCAAGCTAGCAAGCTAGCTGGTGGAAGTGGCGAAAAACAAGTATCGGAATATAAGCATGCAGGCATGCATGTAACTTATTGTATCGGAATGTTATATTGTAATTTCTATCGGAATGTTATATATAAATTCTATAGGAATGTGTTTTTTTTTTAAATTAAAAATTGTCGCAATATATTATATTAACAAAAACTGTCGGAATGAAACTAAAAGAA
Organism: Glebionis coronaria; assembly: GCA_025667525.1. Taxonomy (NCBI): domain Eukaryota; kingdom Viridiplantae; phylum Streptophyta; class Magnoliopsida; order Asterales; family Asteraceae; genus Glebionis; species Glebionis coronaria. The sequence goes on from CM046880.1 coordinate 222,777,002, forward strand.
AAGTATCGGAATATAGTAAAGATTGAAACCATCGGAATGTGGCTATTGAAAACTGGGCAGCACTTCGTCGCAATATACCTTAAACTCCGTCGGAATATGCGATCGCAATGAGCGATCGCAATCCCGATCGGAATAAGGGAATGAGAACACAAGCTATCGCAAAGTAGAACCCCCTTTGGGTTATTGTGATACAAACAAGCAGCCTATCGGAATGAGGCGTCGGAATGTGTAAAAGCTCAATATTGCGATGGAACACAAAATAATCCGAAAATGGAGATAAGCTAAAAACTCAATAAGCACACTTAATAAGCACTTGTCAAAAACTCAACAAGACCAATTTTAAGGAGACTCAATAAGCTACGAATGGAAAACTTTCAAGACACAAAATAAGCAAACAAAATAAGAAAACTTTAAAAAGATAAAAACTTTTTAGAAAAAATAAAATAAATAAGCTAAATACAAAATAAGCCAATAAGGTTGTCAAACTTATAGCTTATTTCGTATGAAAGCTTAGATAGAAATAAAAAGATGAACTTTTTAATCAAATAAGCAATATGATTAAGCAAAATCAATGCTTAATCCGAACTACAATCAAACCAAAACAAGAAAAGTAGGATGAGAATGATAAAGAAAAAACTTGATTAAAGGAAAACAAAGATTCAACAATAAAATTAACTTACTTGGAATTAAAAGACATGAAATTAAAGAACAAGAAAGTAAATGACATGAAATTAAAATTGTGCAAGTAAAGAAAAATGGTGGAAAGACTAATTGTCACATTAGCTAACAAAATGAAAAGAAGTGAAATGGGTTCTATTTATAGGGAGAAGGGAATCATGTGTTGCTCCTTTCTTTCTTTCTTTCTTCTTTCTCGTCTTTTCGTCTTCTTAATTCTTCGACTTTTTCGACTCTGTCTCGGGATTAATTAAACTCGTCTTGTAATTTCTTCATTAATTAGACTTGATTCTTCGGCTTTATTAAACTTCCGTCTTTAGACTTTTTCTTCGATAAATCTTCAGAATAGGCCTTGGACTTCCGTTCTTTTTGCACTCTTGATCTTTTGACTTCGTCTTTTCTCGTTTTCTTGGATAAAAGCCCGTGAAAGCCCATGTTTTCTTCCTTTTTCATCTTTTGGTCCTAAAACACAATAAAAACACAAACCACGCATAATTCCGACTTTTACGACATAAATTACACGATTTGGTCTTGTTATTATTGGAAATAAGTGGTAAAAGGATAAGTGTTTTCACACTTATTAAAAATGCTCATCACACACCTCATCTAGCACATCAACTATGTTAATGGTCTCACAAGGTTTAGACTCCTTAATCTCTTTCTTATCACACACTTTCCCTAACTTAAACACCACTTTCTCATCCTCAAATCGCATAATTAGTTCTCCCTCCACCACATCTATTAAAGTACGACCCGTTCTAAAAAACGGTCTACCAACAAACACAGGAACTCTAGGGTCCATGTCATAATCAACCACTACAAAGTCGGTCGGAAAGGTAAACTTATCCACACCTACAAACACATCCTCCACGATACCTACCGGGTAAGCTATGGTACGGTTGGCTAACTCAAGTGTCATCCTAGCGGGAGTGAGCTTGGGAAGAGAGAGTTTTTTCCAAACCCATAAAGGCATGAGGTTTATGCTTACCCCTAGATCAGCCAAAGCCATGCAATTTTCCACCCCGGGAAAATTACAAGGTATCAAAAAGCACCCCGGATCTCCAACTTTTGTTGGTAAGGTTTTGAGTAACACGGCGGAACAATTTTCATTAAGGGACGTGTCGGGAAAATCAACCAATTTTTCCTTGTTGGAGAGAAGATCCTTGAAAATCTTAGCAAATTTTGGCATGTAAGCAAGAGCTTCCACAAAGGAGATGTTTATGTTGAGTTGCTTGAACATCCTTAAGAAATTTGAAACTTGTATATCATCCTTGTTCTTTAACTTGTCCTTTTTCAATCTTTAAGGGTAAGGAAGATTTGGTTTAGGTGTAGGTGTTGTAGGTGTTGTAGTGGAAGATTTTTCTTTGTTAGCTTCTTCATTGTGAGTTGTGGAAGGTAAAGGAGAAATAGGAATAGGTTGAGAAGGTGTGGTTGATGAAATAGGAGAGTTTGGAGGTCGTGAAGTAGATGTAGAAGGTTTATCACAAGTGGGAACCAAAGTGGGTTTAACAATAGAGGGTGTAGGAGGTGAAGGATCATTTGTTGTTTTTCCACTTCTTGTTGTAATAGCATTGACATTTGCCCTCGGGTTTGTTTGTGTGTTAGATGGTAAAGCCCCTTGTGGTCTTTGATTATACATAATTTGGTTGTGAAGAAGAGCAAATTTCTTGTTGTTTTCCTCTTGAGCCTCTTTCATTTGTCTCTCATAGGAAGTAAGCTTTTGAAGAATCAAATCCATGGGATTAGGTTGCACATTCCCTTGATAAAAACCTTGGTTTGGATAGGGTGGAGGTGGTGCATTAAATCCTTGATTTGGTGGATAAAAGTTATTTCCTTGATTGTGAAAGGTGTTAGGTGCCTTATAATTGTTCCCTTGGTATTGTGGTCTTGGACCTTGGTTCCTTTGTAACAATTGAGGGGGATTTTGTTGAAGTTGGGTGGGTTGTTGGGATGGGAATCCCAGTGGTGCAAGATAATTTTGAGACTTATAAGAAAGGTTATTTTGATTAATGTTGGGTTTGAGACTTATCAGAGCAACAAGTAGAATTTACACTAGAATGTAACATGCATTTGACTGTTTAGTGGAATAAAACTCAAGGACTTGAAACCTTTTAGCAATGTGCCTCCACTGATGGAGTAGGTAGGTGCTGAGCCTCCTAAACAGTGCTAAACCACCACCTTAGCACTAAAATCAACAAATTAACCATCTACATTCATCATCATCATCATATCTACCCAAAAATCTGCTTCAAAATCAACTCAGCTACTGGAATAGGAATGAACAGCTACAATTCTTCAACAAAAGCTCCTTATGATCAAATGTGATCACAAGCAACTCATAACAGCACAAAGTTCAACAATAATGCAGGGATTGATAAGAAGATTGAAGGAAAAGGAGGGAAATTTATTTATTTGAATGTGAAAAGTTGTTACAGAATTAGGTAGGAAGTTACAACTAACTATAACTAACTCAAGAGTTTGTCAAGCTCTTGAGTTTGTTACACTAACAACTAACTAGCTAGATTGAGAGAGAAAAGGGAATTGTGTGAAATTTTCACACTTAGCTACGTACATCAAATGAGAGATCTATTCCCTATTTATAGACAAAAAGTGAGAAGTTGTTTGGGTTGATGACGTGTTGCTAGCAATCAATTGCTGCTAGGTGTCCTGAATCTCTCATTTGAAACTAGCCGTTATGAACTTGAATTTGGGCTTTTCTTCTTGGTTTATTTTCAGGTTAATTAAGTGAGTGGGTTGAATTTGTCATCTAAAAATAAGCACTTTTCATGTTGACGACTTTTTCTGATATGCAGTATAACTCCAAGTCGATTCTGGGTTTGTTTGGGGAAGAAAATGCCACGTGGAATTATCTGGTTGGTTGAAATGTGAGCACACGGATCATAATCCGTTTATGGATAAAGGCATTATTGGTTGTCAGCCTCTCATTGGATATAAAATGAATAAGTGGGATATATTGTAGTTGGGCGGCTCATAAATGAGCTGGTGATGTGGCTTGCCAGCTATTGATCCATGTTATATAATTCTTGCACTCTCATTGGTCCAAAACCCCTTCACACGGATTGCTCCCAAACTTGGAGAATTTTTGGCACTTTTAACCCTTAGACTTAGGCAGATTATCCAAATGGTCTAGAAACTTCATTTTAATGGCATTTTTGGTCCTTCTACTGGCATACTTGTCTAGTTTGACCCTTTGACTTGGTTGACTTTGGAGTTGACCATGTTTGACTTTAATCTTTACTATGACAAATTTACACTTTGAGTCCTTCAACTTTGGAGTGTTGTCAAGATAGGTCCTTCATCTTCAAAGTCTTGTCATCTTTGATCCTTCTTTGTCTTTTTCATCCAAATAAGCTTGATTTCTTCTTGTTTACTTGAAAATGTATCCTTCTTACCTATTTAAACACAAACACAAAACATACCACATAATTCTGCTTTATAGCACAAAAGTTAGGTACTTTCCTTGTGTTTTAGGGTGATTTGTTGATTAATTGATATAAGTTTTTGCTCATATCAGACACGTAAACGTAGTTTTTTTCTTGATCACGAGGATCGATGGGGATTTGAAAGTAACCGGAAAAACCATCTAAAAAGCAATAGAAATCGTTTCCCGCAAGTCGCTCCAACATTTGATCCATGAAGGGCAAGGGAAAATTGTCTTTACGAGTGGCGTCATTTAACTTACGATAGTCAATACTCACCCTCCAACTGGTCACGAGTCGAGTTGGAATTAACTCGTTGTCATCGTTTGGAACAATGGTCATTCCTCCCTTTTAGGAACACAATGAATAGGGCTCACCCAAGGGCTATCGGAAATAGGGTAAATCATTCCCGCGTCAAGGAGTTTATGGACTTCCTTTTTGATGGCATCGTGAATTTTGGGGTTTACGCTTCTTTGACATTGGCTTGAGGGCTTTTAGTCCTCCTCCATTAAAATTTTTTTGGGTACAAAACTTTGGGTCAATACCCTTAATGTCGGATAATTTCCACACAATTGCCCCTTTGTGAGCCTTCAAGACATCAATAAGTGCGGTTTTTTCATCATCCGAAAGATCCTTCGCAATAATAACCCGCAACTTATCGTCTCCTTCCAAGAATACGTATTCGAGGTGAGGAGCAAAATCTTTCAACTCGAGGATTGGTGGTTCCTCGATTGAAGATTTGGGTTCAATACTCATAACCTCCATCGGTAGAGGAAATGGGAAATCGTTTAGAAAATTCTTGATAATCGACAAGTCCTCGTCGTCATCGAGGTCTTCGTTAGAAGTTCGAGGTACATCAAACTATTACAAAGTAAAACCACCTCCTTCAAATGGAGTTAAAGATGGTGTCGAATTATCAAGAATTGGATCGAGCATAGTGGGATTGCCACTATTTGCTTCATCGGTAAAACCTAAAATTTCTTGTGAAAATTCTTCGCAAACGACATCGATCATATCAACATGGTTCATAGTCGCGATAGAATAAACATGAGAAATTTTGGAGTTTTGAGTTGCGTTTATAACAAGTTCCTCGTCGTTGAAGCGTAAGGTGATTTTCCTAGCATGCACATCAATAACCGCTTTCGACGTATCTAAAAACGAACGACCTAAAATAAGAGGAACTTAAGGATCCGTGGGAATATCGGCTACGATAAAGTCTACCGGATAATAGAACTTTCCCACTTTCGCAAAAACGTCTTCGGACGTTCCACATGCGGGAATTGTAGAATGATCGGCCATCTCGATAGACATTGATGAGACTGCTTTTATACATAGTCTCATCGTCCAAATAGGGCTTAAAATGCATTAAATATCATCAACATACCCATATATATGCTTGTGTTTGTTGCTTGTGTATTTTAGGTACGGATATTGAGAAAATGAAAAAAGATCACAAGAATCATGCAAAAACGAACACGGGAAACGAAGCCGCACAATGAACCAAGCCCTAATGAAGACTTTCACAAGATAAACCCTTGAAGATTTGAAGAAATTTGAAGAAGGGTCCTCCAATATGGAAGAATTGACACTTTATACCCTTGTATCCTCATAATTACAAGTTTGGTCACTAAAGTTTGTCAAAATTACAAAAAGGGCCCTCCACTTTGAAGAATTGGCAAGTTTAGCCCCTCAACAAAGCTAAATTGTCAACCATTACCCTCCACAAAGTCAAATATATCATGAAGTCCTTCAAAGTAAAAGAAATTACAAGTTTGGTCCTTTGAAAACCCCAAAATTGCAAAAAGGACCCTTAACTTTCAACATTTGGCAAGAATGGTCCCTCATCAAACAAGACTTGGCAATTTCAGTCCTCCAAAATGCCAATCATACAAGTAAAGACCATTATCCATCAACAATATGCCAAATCAGCCCTTGAAGTATCACAAAATGGCAAGAAATACCCCTGAAAATACTTTGGAAAAGTATTTGGGGCAAAAGTGTGAAAACTGAAAGTTTGATTACAAAGGAAATTCAGTTTTTGGGATTAAATCTGCAAATGACAAGAAAACAGAAGAAAGAGGACTAAAGCTGGCCAGACAACATTGTAACCTTAACCACTATCATCCTGCCACGTGCCCCACTTTCCCCCTTCCACCAATCACATGCCTTCATCCTGCCACCTCACACTCCACTTAACCCGGTTTAAGATTAATTTAATCTTGGCGCCTAAAACAACTTTTTAAACATAATTAACTCCCAAAACAGATTAAAACCTATGTTCTTGGTGTTAATACCAGAATTAGGCTTTTTCTAAGTACCAAGAATTAAGACCTAATTGCTTCCAGATTAATGATTAAAGGTCTTATGATCCTAACCCAACCCCTAAACTCCCATCACTCTCATGCATGTGACATTGCCAACCCTCCCCTGACCCACTCTTCACGTCCATACAAAACAGGCCAGCAAATCCAACGCTCAATAACTTGGCTTACATTTCAAGCTTCATCTCCACCCTTGGATGCATTTCCCCTTTGCCAACTTCAACAAAAGGCCAAGAATTCCTCACAAGACTCCAAGATATTCAAACTACACAAGGGCAAAAATGGGACTTCAGTAGCTAGGGTTACGTTTTTTTTCAGCTTTCCTAGACAACATGTATGCCTATATAAAGGCTTAGGACCTCACATTTTTGTTTTGCTTTTGGTTTTTCCTAGTTCAACTTCTTGTAAATCCTCTTTCCATTTAATGAAAGTGTGTTGAGTTTTGTTGAAGAAAGACCAAGTGCCACCTTTATTTTAGCTTGTTTATGTTATTTGTTCACTGATTTTGAATCTAAAAACCTGTTTTTAAGGAGAGTGCAAAAGTTTGCATTTTTCCTTCAAGCTTGATATTTTGCTAAGTTCTTATTTCAACCTTGGAATTCTTGGGTTATAGGGCTGATCATAGCATCCTAATTGTGATAATTAAGGTATGGTGAGGCTTATAACTTGGGGATAATCAAGTGTGGGGTAACAAGGTTGCATTAATCAAGTCTTTTTAATTTTCTGATTTTGATATTGTGCTACTTACCTTGTTGAATCTTAGCAGGACTGTTGTTGGAAGCTTGTGCTTGTTCTAGCTAGCACATAAGCTCATAAATTCGTGGGTGTGGATGTACATCCATGAGGTTTGTCTAAAATCCTTGAAAATCTGATAAATATTGGAATTTTTGTGGATTTGTGCTCTATTGGTGTTCTTGTTGATTTCTTGGCTTAAATCTGCTTAGTCTTGCATGATAATGTTGTTTGTATGCTAGATTAATCATTGGGTTAACTGAATCACACTTTTTCTTGTTTAAATTTGGATTTGAAAAGATAAAGGGGTGTTTGGGTCTACCTGTTTAAGTTGAAATCTTGGTATTGTGTTGTTAGAAGGTGTTGTTTGTTCTTGGTATCTGATATATGCCTTGTTGAGAGTGTTTTGCTGTAAGTTTTTGGGTTTGAAACTTCAAATCAAACAATCTGCTATAACTTGGTGAATTTAACTGTTTTTGACCTAAGATTTTGGTGAAATCTAGTATTTGTGCATGCTTAGGGTTGAAAGTTGTTAAAACATCATTATTATAACTTATTTGATAGATATTGAGTGTTGAATCTGGCTTATTGATCAAATACATCAGCAAAGTGTAAAACTGCATGTATTAGTGTTCATCAGTAACATTCATAAGCTTGAATCTTGATTTAGGCTTTAAGCCATTGCATGAAAACTGTTTAAACTTGTTCATTAGATTTTATAATAGCTTGTGTATGCATTTGGTTAAATCTGGTTGGCTGATTATTGCTAAAACTGCTTATAAGTGCTCAACTGCTTATTGCTTCATGTATGTGCTAGATCTGGTACTTTATTGATTAAACTGTATCAATTGGGTGATTGTGTTTGTGATATTTTGATTGTTATTGACTCCTTTTGATCCAAAGATCATTTGGGTGCCTTTGTGTAATCTTGATCTCAAAAAAGTTCACTAAAGACAAAAAGTCAAACAAGTCAAGCAGTGGAAAAAGTTTCCACTGCTCAACACCCAAAACTAGCCCCTGCTAGTGTAAAATTGAACTCGGCTTATCAATAAGCTATTTTAGCTTACCCAGACCTGCAACAACTTATTTTTTGTGATAGATCTTCATTATTTGAACCATTTGATTAGACTGGAGCTTATTAGACTTTGACTTTGACTTTTTACTAGAAAACCAACTTATTTGACTTTTACATAAGTGCTTATTTGCTTTTTCCAGCTTATTGAGTCAGCTTATTTGAAAACTCTTTGTTGATTTTGCTTAATTAAGTCATTTGAAAGCTATAGAAACTTGAATCAGCACTTGGGTTGGCCTAGAACTCAAAAACGACTATTTTGTCATTTTCTGCAGATTGCTTATTGCATTTTCAGGCTTATTCCTTGGGCTTATTTCAAATTTCTTTTTACTGAAGTCTTATTTAGGACAAAAGAAGCTTGTGTGTTTAATTTCAGCATATGGCATTGGCTTATAGCTTAATGGGCCAAAAAGCCCATTAAAAATAAGCTGTTTGGTATAAGCTAGCTTATTTCACACTTTCAGCTTTTGGGCCTTTGGAAAAAGTTGTTTAAAATCAAATTTTGAGTCAAGTAGTGCTTTTTGGGCTTATTTTGGACACTTTTTTATATTAGGCCCAAATTATGGCCCATTAAGGATCTGTTTTGGGTTTAGTCCATTTTCTAGGCCCATTGAGGGTATTTAGGTAATTTCACTTTCATTTATGAGTTATTTAGGTTAATTTAAGCTAGTTTGCAAGTTTTTAGAATTTTTTATGATTTTTGGATTTTTAATAATATTTTAATATTATTTTATTGTTAAAAATTAAAAGTCTGATTTTCTAAGTTTTTATATTTTTTCTAGATTGTAGACACTTAATTAGGAATTTTGCAACTTTCCAACTATTTTTAGGGTCTTTTAATTATTTTCTAGAATTAATTTAAGTTTTAATTGATTTTAGTGGTTTTTAATTGTTTAAAAATAGTTTTTAGAGGTTTTAAAATTTTGAAAAATACTTTTTAGCTTAATTAGGGTATTTTTGAGGTTTACAAACTTTAAAATCTTGTTTGGTACTTTTTAATAGTTAATTTTGATTTTTAGGGCTTTAATTAGCATTAAAAAGTCATTATTTTATTAATTAAAAGGTTTTGGCAAGTTTGGATTTTTTGTAAACTCTTAGAATATTATTGTGGATTTTTAGTGATTTTTGTTAGTTTTTAGGGTAAAATTTTAATTTAGTGCTTTTTACGGTTTTACGTGTACACCTTTTTCGTCTTAGTTTAATCCGTCTTCGTAACCGTCATTCTCTTCTTACCTCATTTCTATTTTTCTTTCTCACAAATATAATCACAAAGATAATCATTTCATCACACACACACTAAGCCTCCTTTAGAACGATTCCCCACTTTGGGTCATTTGTACACGGTTTTCCTAAATCTTCGTACTTAATACTTGCCACTTTTGCTCTCTTTTCCTAAAGAGTAGTAAAACCACTACATCATTATGACGCCGCTGCCGGGGAGCGTGTTGTGTTTTGATTTGGAATTGTTGTTTTTATATACTAACCAAAATAGTATTTGTATTAGTAGCACTCTACTATTACGTATTATCGGTTTTTGATTTTTGTGTGAATATTATTACTATATTGTATACGTAGAACAATAAATTCACAAGTACTCCAAATACGTGAGAAATCACAACCTTGACTTGGGAGGTCATTACCCAATCATTGTTTTCAAATCTCAAACCAAAGAAAAAGGCAAAAATAGATAAATACTTTCGTGAAGCTCAATCTTGAAAAATACAAACTATAAGGTGGGTATAAGGCGGATATTATAAAATATATCCTAAGGAAAAAGGCTCTTAAGTGCTTCGCGCCTCCTCATTTCCCCGCTTGCTTGTGAGTATTTGATTTTGTGAGCTAATCGAGGGTTTTGCCGCCCAAAGTATTACTAAGTATCATATATATTTTCTTGGTTTCCATTGATTAAACCCTCTTGAACGTTTTGGTGTTCCACCAACGTTCTAAAGTCATCGAAGGCTTCACTTCACGTGATCGTTTTCATTCCTTGAGGCTTCTTTAATCGAGAGATTTGATTAAGGAAGAGATTTGTAGATTTGTGTATACTTAATACATTCACCAAAATCCAAAAAGGTTAATACAATCAAAAACCACAAAAAATTGAAAAATACAAAACACCAAAAAGAATCTTCTTTGCTCGTCCCCTCGTTGTACGTGACGTTTATGCTAACTCGTAATCAAGCAAGACGTGCACGTAAACGAAAGAACAAAACTCCCACTCCCAATCTTTCTAGTGAGGAGTCTCCTATTGACGAACCCATTGTAAGAGAAGCACCAACAATGGCGAATCGAACTATGATAGAGTTACTTCAAGCACCCACCGAGGGTTATGGAGAGGCTATTGTGATTCCCGCTATCCTTGCGGAGAATTTTGAGGTGAAAACGGGTTTGTTGTCGATGATCCAAAACAACAAATTCCGTGGTGATGAGAAGGACAATCCACACAACCATATCCGCCAATTCAGTCGTCTTACCGCCACTTGCAAGTTTAAGGATGTCTCGAATGACTCGATTAAGATGATGCTTTTTCCGTATTCCTTAGCGGGGCCCGCTAAAATTTTGTTAGAGAAAGAGCCACCCAATTCTATATTGACGTGGAAGGATCTCGTGTCTAAGTTTGTGAACCAATTTTTTCCGCCCTCTAAGACTACGCACTTGAAAAACGAGATTTCAAAATTTTCACAAGAGTTTAATGAAAGTTTTTCAACGGCTTGGAATAGGTTTAAGGAGATGTTACATGAATGTCCTCATCACGGTTTTTCCGACTTGCATCAAATTGACACGTTTTACAATGGACTTAATGATCATGAAAGGGATTATCTAAATGCCGCCGCGGGTGGTAATTTTTTGTGTAAAACGGTTGAGGAAGCTTTGGTGATAATTGAGAATAGATCTAAGTTGTATAGTCCTCGTAGCACGTCTAGTGTTCGCAAGGCTTTGTCTTCGGCTTCACCTTCTTTGTCTACTACCATCGATGCTTGCCAAATTGAGGCGAACTTGGAAAACAAGATTTTTGATAAACTTAAAGGACTTTTGATTGAGTTTAAAGTTGGTGAACCAAGTGCTCCCGCTACGGCTAAGGCGGTTGAGGTTTCATGCATGTATTGTGGTGGAGGTCATGATTTCTCCGAGTGCATTACCAATGGTGGTAACACTTCGAGTGCCTACGCGGCCACGGGAAATTACAACCAAAACGGTCAAGTTTCCCGCTCTAATCAATTGACTCCACCCGGGTTTTGGTTCAAATCAAAATGCTAACAACAACTATCGCAACAATCAAGTTGGTTTCAAAAACAATTACAACAAGGGAAACTATGGGAATCAAGGGGCTAATAATCAAGTTTCAAACAAGAATCAAAATGATTTTCAAAACAACAACAAAGGTTTGCAAACTTTGAAAGATCTTCCAAATGAATTTGTTGAATACGCTAATGGGAATGATGCTAGGTTTGACAATATTCAAAGAGAAATCATTAGCCTAAGATCCGAGTTTAAGAACGACTTGAAGAAAGAGTTGAAAAATGAGTTAGCAAATGAACTTAAAATCCACACCAACAAGATGGAAGGAAATGTCACAAGGTTACAACAAAACCAACAAAAAATGGAACAAGGGAAACATGAGATTAAACAAGAAATGATTAAAGCCGAGAAGAGGCAATCCGTGTTTGAAGTTAAAATCTCGTCTATGTTTGAGGCAATAATGTGTAAACCGTCTTCGAGTAGTCTTCCAAGCAACACCATATCAAACCCTAAGGGTGAGATGAAAGTGATTACCACACGTAGTGGTAAGACACTTAAGGAACCGACTCCTCAACCAATTGCTCCTACGGAGGAAGCAATTGAGGAAGAACCCGAGGTGGTGGTCCAAAAGGAGCATGTCCCAATCCCACGAAGTACCGCTCATGCCACACCTACGGTTGACCCATTACCAACATTGGAACCCGAGATTCCAAAGGCTATGCCTACTATGCCTCAACCCAGACCACCTTTGCCCTATCCATCGAGACTTAGAAAGGAGAAACGTCAAGAGCGCGACAATTATCAATTTGAGCTTTTTATGAAAATGTTTCGTGATTTGCACTTTAATGTGAGTTTCGCCGATGCTTTGGTCATGATGCCTCGATTTGCCGCTAACTTTAAGAGTATGTTTAACAACAAGGAGAAATTGCACCAATTGTCTAGTTGTTCATCGGTTTATCTTAATCGCATACCTCAAAAAGTCGGTGATCCCGATAAATTTTTGATCCCTTGTGTAATCCAAGATATGGAGGAATGCTTCGCCTTGGCCGATCTTGGTGCTAGCATTAATTTGATGCCACTTGCAATCTTCAAGTCACTCAATCTTCCTAATCTTACTCCTTCACTAATGTCTATCGAGTTGGCCGACCATTCCACGATTCCCGCATGTGGTTTGGCGGAAGACGTTTTTGTGAAAGTGGGGAAGTTCTACTATCCCGTAGACTTTATCGTTGTTGATATCCCCACGGATCCTCAATTTCCTTTCATTTTAGGTCGTTCGTTTTTAGATACGTCTATGGCTTTGATCGATGTTCATGCTAGAAAGATCACCTTACGTTTCAACGACGAGGAACTTGTTATAAACGCAACTCAAAACTCTCAAATTTCTCATGTTTATTTCGTTGCAACCATAAACCTCGTTCATATGATTGACGTGGTTTGCGAGGAATTTTCACAAGAAGTTCTAGGTTTTGGTGATGAAGAAACTAGTGGCAATCCCACTATGTTAGATCCAATTCTTGATATTCGACACCAACCTTCACTCCCTTTGAAGGTGGTGGTTTTACGTTGGAAGAATTCGATGTTCCACGTACTAGTAACGAAGACCTCGACAACGATGAGGACTTCTCGATTATCAAGGATTTTCTTAACGATTTCCCATGTCCTCCACCCGAGGAGGTTATGAGTATCGAGCCCAAATCTTTACTTGAGGAACCACATATCCTCGAGTTGAAAGATTTACCTCCTCATCTCGAATGTGTCTATTTGGAGGAGGGCGACAAGTTGCCGGTTATTATTGCGAAGGAACTTTCGAATGATGAAAAAACCGCACTTGTCGATGTTCTAAAGGATCACAAAGGGGCAATTGCGTGTAAGTTATCCGACATTAAGGGGATCGATCCCAAGTTTTGTACCCACAAAATCTTAATGGAGGAGGATTACAAGCGCGCAATCCAATGTCAAAGGAGGGTGAACCCCAAAATTCATGACGTCATAAAAAAGGAAATCCTTAAACTCCTTGACGCGGGAATGATTTACCCTATTTCTGATAGCCCTTGGGTGAGTCCTATTCATTGTGTGACAATCCGTCAATTTACGATTGATATTTTATTCTCAAATATTATTTGAAAATATTATTTTAATGATACAATATGAACTCACTTATTTTTGGGAAGAATTTTGGATTTACGTCTTGGAGTAGCATCGACTACGTCTAAACCGGAGGATTCAACGTTACGTGCTTACGTTTACATACACCATCCTTGGTGACAGTCCGACATTTCAGAAAATAAATTTGTTCATGAATATTATTTTGGAGTTTTAAATTTGAGTTGGTTCATAAACTCAAAAATTTACGATAAGAGATTAGGACTTACGATTTTATTTTAACGTCCTTTACGACTAAACCGGAAACCTTAGGATTACGTATTTACGTTTTCGAACTCTGTTTTTGATGAAACAATTTTTATTGGATTCATTTTGTGACGGTGATTCATAATTTATAAAAACGTTTTTCGTAAAATGACCTGAGGGCACGCAAATCGAGGAAACTAGAATCGAGGAGTACCCGTAAATAAATGGGATGAGACAAGTGGGACACTTGTCCCACCCCACTCCCAAAACCGGCCAACTTAAGCTAACACACCCTTAGGTGTCAAACATATACATACTAAGTTACACTTGTAACTTAGCTTCACATGGAAGCTTATACCATCCATCAAAACCACTACCTAAACCATTTTTCCTCATTTGCACCATGCAAAACTAGCTACAACTCTCCCACTCTCTCTTCCTTATGCCGTCCACTATTCCACCCCAATCACCCCATTCATACAAAATTCTAGCCATAAACATTTGTTATAATTAACATATGTTAATCTACATTCAAAGAGATGAAGATTGGTGGTCATTTTAACATCCAAGGAGGAGTTTTCTTGGTGTCTTGGGGCTGATTTTCCACAAGGAGTTTTTGAAGAATGGTGTTCTTGAAGATGGTGTTGGCTATGCACAAGTTTCTCCATCCAAATCCATGTTTTGATCACAACCTACATCAACTTGGTGGTATAAAGATTGTCCTCCTCAACTTCTTGTTATTTTGATTATGTAAACATGTATTTTATTTCCTATTGTATATATTTATGATGATTATATGATGATAAAAATGTTATGTGGGGATTTGTTGTTGATAATCATGGATAAAAAGGTGAAAAACCATAAGAAACAAGGTTAAAATCTTGGTTAAATTTGATGGCTGTATAAAACAGTAAAGAAGTAAGTCATAAACTGATAAAATAATGAAGTAGAACCCATTTCCAGTAAGCTATGGGTCTTGTACACATGTGAGAGTTGGCCATGCAATGGAATCAAAATAATGAGTGAGATATGATCAAAACAAGTTTAGGGTATAAATCTGAAGTTACTGTTTTGGACGATTTTTAGAAAATATTTAGAAGATGATTCAACAGTAGCTATAGGAGAGTTAAATGTAGCACATATCATGTAGTTTATGTGATAAAAATTTGAGCTTCTATCTCCATATAGAACTCAAGATATGGTAGTTTTGGTGGAGATGAAGTTAAAAATCAGATTTTTGGAAATTAAAAGAATAATACTATTATATAAGCACTCACATTTTAATATATAAAATGTAAAATAAAAACCCACTAACTTATAAAACTTATTTATATAAATATATATAAAAGGTTAATCAAATGGATAAATTATATAAATGATGGTGAAATAATGTTTATAAGTAATAAAAACTATAAACATGATTTTTACGACTTTTTCGGCTATTGCCGTAAAATTAACGTTTTTGTTAAATAAAACTTAGATGGTTGGACCCGTCTAATGAAAACTTTATAAAACTTATATACTGATATATAGACATGTATAACAAGTAAAAACCAATAAAACCCGAACTATCGGGCATACGGACATTAACGAGCTAAGTAAACATATTGGACTAATACTTGGGCTAATAATTGGACTAAATAAGATAAACACCCATAAAAAGAACTTATAGGGCTTAACCCATTTGGCCCCAACTTGAAAGTGTATGTACTGATAATAAAAGTACAAAATGGATTAAAATAAGTTAAATAACTTATAATAAGCTTGTTGGACCTAAAACACGTAAATAGGTAAGACGAGAAAACTAGTATAAAAGTTATCAACACATAACTCTAAAATGAGTAAACGAGAATATGTAAACTCACTTGATCATCATATATATATAATCATCATATGTATACATACTTGTTATTTTTGTAAAGTCATTGGACATGAGTCTAAGACGAGTATTATTTGTCTAGGTTTCCGTGATTGAAGCACGTACCGTACGTCCGAATTGCCGATAACCCTCCTTCCCATATCAACGTGAGTTCATAGCCTCGCACTCTTTTAAATGTTTTATAAATGCTTTATAAACCCGCGAGGGAGATAACATGTTAGTTTTTATAAAAGTTTGGACACCATTTGTCCCGATTGTTTGTTTATTGATTTTGGACCCGAATGATTGAATGACCCGATTGTATGACCCGATAAATGATTAATGGACCCGATAGATGAAATTAAATGGATTATTAAAGTTAGGTTATGTCACTAAAAGTCCCATTAGCATGAATTGTGAACTACCGGGAGTTGGTAGACGCTTATACATTTAATAGTACTATTTGGGGACGATCACCCCAGTTCGCGCCTTGACGGTTGATCCCCGTCGTGCCACATTGATTGGTAAGCGAATTTATGTATGAGAAGATTTCCAATAGCGTGACCTTTGTGACGACACGCTACTTTAGATGGGCAAAAATTGGTATCGGGTTAGCTACCCGTTTTGGTTTAGTAAGGTAACAATGTCATGCGGCTTATAATAATCCAAGTTAACAAAATAATAATAGACGCTCTGAATTACGATGTATTGCCTGACTAGCAATACAGGGTCATACTATTGATATTATGATTGTATTTTGGTTTTCATAACCATACTCATATAACGGTTTTTATTTTCATACAACGTCGTAAGACGTATTGTATGACGTTTTTACGACATTGGCTCGTATAATGATTTTTAAGGCTTTTTATAACCATATTCATATAATGGTTTTATTTAATCTATACAACGTTGCAAAAACGTATTGTATGGTGTTTTTAACAATAATGATTCGTATAACGGTTTTTAAGGCAAATGCCAAAGATTTGTATAAAATGACTTTGGCTATTTTATGGCCTATTAAAATGATTTGTACAAAATGATTTTCAGTATTAATTTTATACTGATATTATATTGATGGAATTTATTAAACTCCATGAATTCACTCGGCGTTATCGCTGACCTTTTCTTTTAACATGTTTTATCTCAGGTACTTGAAGGTAATTCTCGGGAAGACGACAAGAATTCATGGCCCGCACTTAAACAATATTTTCCATTCAAATA
This sequence comes from Glebionis coronaria, assembly GCA_025667525.1. Taxonomy (NCBI): domain Eukaryota; kingdom Viridiplantae; phylum Streptophyta; class Magnoliopsida; order Asterales; family Asteraceae; genus Glebionis; species Glebionis coronaria. The sequence continues at coordinate 222,793,916 of CM046880.1, forward strand.
CTTTGTAAAACTTTGTATGAAATAAAATGACTTGGGACCGATGTAACTTTGATATTTATGAATGGAAATGATTTATTATTAAACGACGCGATTTTTATGCGTTGTCTATGATGTGAGTAATGTGCTATCCCGTAACACCAACTAGTCTTCCGCTGTACTGAGTTGTATAAATTTGGGGGTGTTACAGTTTGGTACCAGAGCTCTCGTTATAGAGAACGAAAGATTTTTAAAACCAAGGTTTTGAATAAAACTTTTCAAAATCTTTTAACTATAAACATTTTTCAAAAAAATGTCTAAAAATCTTTTGACTATAACGGTGCCGAAGAATTCCCGAGTTACCGACAAGGCCAGACTGAGAAGTGTTATTTTAATATATATATAACTTGGATTATATATATGATGTAATTTGATTACATGATTGTTTGATGATTATTTAATACTTATACGAGGTATTTATACGACGTAGATTGTCACAAGTAACCCTAACTCCCCTAGTAAATTAATCGAAGCTATTCTCGTAGGAATTCTAGCTATTCTTGATCTAAACCAAGTTGTGGATATTTATGATCCCGACAAATGGTTGATATTCACAGAAATGTAGATATTAGTTGATTGTGATATTGAAAAAGGAACTCGCGAGATTAAATCTGATATCGATATCATGACGATCTTTCCTTATAGAGTGGAGTTTGACAAAACGTTATCACCTGGAAAGATGTCATCTGATTCGTTGTCATCTAATTCTTAAATTGAAATCGAAAGGGTGAATGTTGCACTTGAGGCTGTCATTGGAACCATTACCCAAAAGCCTCATGCCACAAATACCTTTCCGAGAAGTCTAGCTGAATGATCGAGTCATTTCATATTAGTGACTCATTTGATAATTGTTGTTGTAAGAGCTATAGGATTGGAAATTAAGTGTTGATTCATATTGAGATTGTATTGCCTTTACAAGGCCGAAGAATAAGATTGAAAGTATTGGAATATGAGGTAGGATATTGAATTGAGTATAAGTGTTGAATAAAGTAAAATTTAACTTGTATGGAATATGAGATTATTAATAGAAGTTGTTATGTGATTGAAATATAAGGTTTTAATTGATTGTTGATTCGTGTTAAGGGTTGTTCCTAGGCCATTGTCCAGTAATGAGGATGCCCAGTGTCCAAGAAATAAATTGAAGAAATCTTCTTCTAAATTGGGACCGATGGATCTTCCGGGACATATGGAACACCTAATGACTCTTGTAGATTAGTATTCATTGTGGTATCTTTTAAAAATAATCCCTAACTTAACTAAGATATCAGTTGGTAGGATGAGTTCTGAAAATTGTATGACATAGTGACACGTAATGTGTTACGGTACAATTTTGACTTGTTTGTGATTAATGAAAAGACTACCTTTGATTACTAAATTCTACATGCATCGATGTTATCTATCCTTTCTTGCTTCTTCCTAATGCTCGCATTAGTGATGCAACCATTGAACAAGTACTCATCTTGAATCAAGTTACGTTGTGGATTATTCTTTTGAGTGCCTTCGAGATCATGAACCTCATGATTATTTGGCTAAGCTCATTTCCTGGTATATATTGTAGTTAATTCTTGGTAAACAAGCTTTCATCACTCTTTTGCAGATCATTCACTGTTTTTATAAGATAAAACAGTATCATTTGAGGAAATTGAATTTTCATCACTATAAGGATTATTTAAAGTGAGATTTATAAGTAATTGTTATCGAAATGAAGTTGTTTATAAAACACCTTGGAAAACTTAATTGTTTTCATAACAAGGAAAATCTTTGTAAATATATTCTTGATTCTTATTTAAGAATTGAGCATGAAAATGTTTTTATTATAAACATGATGATAAAATTTTGACGAACTGAGTATTGCATCGTTAATCTTGAAATTGTATATAGTTGCGCGCCTACATACAATTTGGAATGGACTATGCAAGACTGATTAGTAGTCACCATAAAACTAATGAATAAACACTACATTTTCTTTGAAGATTGTGAAAGATTAAAATTTATGATATCTGCAAGAAGTGAAAAATAAGGACATAATGTTAGGGACACCTACATATGTGCCTGTAGCATCTATTCTTCTGAGTCGAATTTACTTATCTGTGGAAATTGTCTTATTTGACAATTGACAATTCGTTCTTGTCCAATTCTCCCGTAGTGAGATTCTTAGGAAAAAGTATATGATTACCGAGTGTTGATACCCGACTGGATGTATTGACGTTATTATCATTTCTTATGATTTGATTTCATTTGAATGACCTGGGTAACGATCCGAGGAGCTTTCGAATGCGTACTCAAATTATGAAAACATGGGACATATTCATATTCGTTAAATGTTTTCATCTGTATCTGATTTGAAATTCTCTCGCATAGATTATGCGTTGACCTTACTCTTTTAATGGTAGTTGTGTCTCCATGTATCCTCGAAATTGTGAAGGATTATGAGTTATTATTAGACTTTTGAGAAGTTCACATCTTATCGACAGCAATAAAACTGGAAAGTTGGTAATGCCAGTAGAATGGATTGATTGATTATGATGCGACGACATTGTCTTAATTGATGGGAAATCGAGTAGAATTCCCCTAAAATGATAAGATGTTGATTATCAAAAGTAATCTAAATAATTCTTGATGGATGATTTTATCCTGTATTTAGACTTGAAATTATACCATGAATGGTTGTGAATTAGTCATAGATATTATAACCTAGAAGAGCCTAATATGGATTTATTAAAAGATATTTATCTTATCTGAAACCTTAGGAGGTATTTGTTGATGAATTACCTAGACTTTTGCCATTAAGGCAAGTTGAAATTGGTATTGATTATATTCCCGGTGTTGCACTTGTGGCTTGTACACTATACGTCAGAACCATCTAAATTAAAGGAATTACCGTACAACTAAGAAAGTTGTCGGAGAAAGATTTTAATATACCAAGCCTGTCATCCTGAAGAGCTATGGTGTTAACTTTCCTTATATTTATAGATTACTGTGACTGAGTAAAATGACAATCGAAAACGATATCCATAACTCGAAATGGAAGAATTATTCGATCATTTACAAGGTTCTAGCAAATTTGATCCATGGCATGGTTATCATCAACTTCGCATCTGCGAAAGAGATTATCTATTCCAATCATCACATCCCGAACTTGTGATGAACATTATGAGTTTCACGTGATGTCGTTTGGATTGACAATGCACATGTAGTATTCATAATTATGATGAATCACGTGTGTAGGCTGTAATTTGATAAATTCATGCTTGTGATCATTAAGGACTATTTGTTCGATTATAAGAATAAGAAGGAGTTAATAATTAATTATAAATTGGCCGAACGATAAAAACCTGTACATTGAATAATTGATACGTGATTAAAGACTTGAACCTTTACATGATTAGACTATGTGATTAAAAGGATAATGGAATATAAATTGACTCTTCAAAAATTAAGAGCCCTTTTAAGACTTTGGATTTTACCAAAAAAAAAAAAGAAATGGAAATATGTTTTGACAAATATTTTAACGAAGGATTTTAAGGGATTATTCCCTTATACACAAACCATTTAACTAAACTTCTGTTTAGGGGTAAATGTTTGTGTATACCTCCAGATAACTTTAGAAGGATTGAGGACATCATTTAAACCATGACTTAAAATTTGAAACGACAATTTTTACTTTTCAACTAAGGAAACTTTGACCAAAGTATAAACAAAGGTTTTTCGAACATTTACGAATCTTATTAAATATTTTCGATAAATCAACAAAAATCTTGTTAATTAAATTCAAATTATTTTTGAACATTTTATATAATTGGTCGAACTAAGAAATTTAAAAACTTTTACGTTTACATTTCACAAAAAAAATTGAATATTTAATATTTAATTAATTATAATAATTATCGACGCTTTAGACGACGGATTGAGTAAAACGAATAAAAATGATAGTAAAGACGAAACTAAAACATAGAAGATATGAAGAAAGAATTTTGAATAAATACGGTTGTGATATTTATTTCATCAGGAGAAAGTGAACGTAATTACCGACGCATAATATAGAAAGAATATCTGAGTAAATTGTGGACATGATAATTATTTATCTGGAAAAGTGAATGTAGATACTGACACATTATGTAGAAAAGATAAATAACCAGTTAGGACGTGTTCCTTAATAATGAAGGTGCAAAAAAAAATTGCCAAACGATATAAAAATAAACGATGTTTGTAAGAAGGGATAATATAGATTATAAAAGAGGTTCGCGGCTAATGTGAACCATTAGAATTAAGAAGCCGATGGCGTTAAATGTTTTAAAGACCACATGTGATTGTCTAAATACGGAGGATTGTGAGATATAGTTATGTTGGAATTTGTAAGTATAAGTATTATATGTATGTCATTTTTGACTAAAAGTATCTTTGTCTGAAGAGTTTTACTGATGATAAATTATGAAGGCAGATAACGCCTCATACATTAGTAAACGTCTAGCTATTGCAAAGGTCATCATCTGAATTTGATTCGATTTGGGTCATCGTCGACAGACTGACCAAATCTGCTAACATCATTCTCGTTAATGATAAAAGCAAAAGAGTTATGTAAACATAGTGTGCCTGTATCGAACATCTATATCAAGATCCTCGCTTCGCATCGAATTTCTAGAGATTTGCTCAGAAATCATTGAGAACGAACCTTGATGAGAGTACTATGTACCACCCCAAATCGAAGGGACGAGGTAAAGTAACGATACAGAGTAATATAAGTGCTATTTTATGTTTGAATGAATGACCTTTGGTAATAGACCGTATAATCGTTTTCCTTTGGGAAGATTATCCTTGATAATCATCGTATTAGGATTGAGATCAAATCTTGTTAGGATCTAAATCTTAGAGCATCTGTAAGCAGGAGTTGAAATGAAGACATCCGACATACACCCATTGTGAGTTGGACATGTCTTTTAGGTTTAAGGTTCCTATGATGGCGAACCTATCCTTACAAAATACCCGACCCGCGAAATCTGAAATGATTGTTGAAATTAGGATTTGATTATTAACAGCCGGTAGTGGGCAAGAGGTTATGTGAATGTGGAATGTAGATCTTGAAGTGCCAAATGGGTAGCGAAGTTATGCCGCAATTTTTAACCTTGGGAAAAATGAATTCATGATCTGACAAATCATGGGATATAAGTCCCCATTATATGGGACCATTAAGATGATGTAAAAGTTCGGATTGAAAGGCATATAAGCTGGATCTACCCTAGGACTTCAAAGACTGCGTGAATTATGTTTCGTAAATCAAACTTGATGGAATATCTATCAAGTGAAATTCTGATTATTCTTAGTAGAGCTTAGATCGGCGAAAAGTTGCATTCATCAGAAACCCGTGAACATCATGGATAGAGAAAGTAAGTCAACATTTAGCCTGATCTTATTCCCGTAGTTATGTTTGATGAAACTCGCGTATTATAATGGATTACACTTGTGAGAAAAGATCGAATGTGGAGGAAATACCCACATGGCTTTAACTCTATAAGAAGCGAGTAGTAAGATGATCTTTGAGGACAAAGATCCTGTTTAGGGGTAAATGCTGTGACAATCCGTCAATTTACGATTGATATTTTATTCTCAAATATTATTTGAAAATATTATTTTAATGATACAATATGAACTCACTTATTTTTGGGAAGAAATTTGGATTTACGTCTTGGAGTAGCATCGACTACGTCTAAACCGGAGGATTCAACGTTACGTGCTTACGTTTACATACACCATCCTTGGTGACAGTCCGACATTTCAGAAAATAAATTTGTTCATGAATATTATTTTGGAGTTTTAAATTTGAGTTGGTTCATAAACTCAAAAATTTACGAGAAGAGATTAGGACTTACGATTTTATTTTAACGTCCTTTACGACTAAACCGGAAACCTTAGGATTACGTATTTACGTTTTCGAACTCCGTTTTTTATGAAACAATTTTTATTGGATTCGTTTTGTGACGGTGATTCATAATTTATAAAAACGTTTTTCGTAAAACGACCTGAGGGCACGCAAATCGAGGAAACTAGAATCGAGGAGTACCCGTAAATAAATGGGATGAGACAAGTGGGACACTTGTCCCACCCCACTCCCAAAACCGGCCAACTTAAGCTAACACACCCTTAGGTGTCAAACATATACATACTAAGTTACACTTGTAACTTAGCTTCACATGGAAGCTTATACCATCCATCAAAACCACTACCTAAACCATTTTTCCTCATTTGCACCATGCAAAACTAGCTACAACTCTCCCACTCTCTCTTCCTTATGCCGTCCACTATTCCACCCCAATCACCCCATTCATACAAAATTCTAGCCATAAACATTTGTTATAATTAACATATGTTAATCTACATTCAAAGAGATGAAGATTGGTGGTCATTTTAACATCCAAGGAGGAGTTTTCTTTGTGTCTTGGGGCTGATATTCCACAAGGAGTTTATGAAGAATGGTGTTCTTGAAGATGGTGTTGGCTATGCACAAGTTTCTCCATCCAAATCCATGTTTTGATCACAACCTACATCAACTTGGTGGTATAAAGATTGTCCTCCTCAACTTCTTGTTATTTTGATTATGTAAACATGTATTTTATTTCCTATTGTATATATTTATGATGATTATATGATGATAAAAATGTTATGTGGGGATTTGTTGTTGATAATCATGGATAAAAAGGTGAAAAACCATAAGAAACAAGGTTAAAATCTTAGTTAAATTTGATGGCTGTATAAAACAGTAAAGAAGTAAGTCATAAACTGATAAAATGATGAAGTAGAACCCATTTACAGTAAGCTATGGGTCTTGTACACATGTGAGAGTTGGCCATGCAATGGAATCAAAATAATGAGTGAGATATGATCAAAACAAGTTTAGGGTATAAATCTGAAGTTACTGTTTTGGACGATTTTTAGAAAATATTTAGAAGATGATTCAACAGTAGCTATACAAGAGTTAAATGTAGCACATATCATGTAGTTTATGTGATAAAAATTTGAGCTTCTATCTCCATATAGAACTCAAGATATGGCAGTTTTGGTGGAGATGATGTTAAAAATCAGATTTTTGGAAATTAAAAGAATAATACTATTATATAAGCACTCACATTTTAATATATAAAATGTAAAATAAAAACCCACTAACTTATAAAACTTATTTATATAAATATATATAAAAGGTTAATCAAATGGATAAATTATATTAATGATGGTGAAATAATGTTTATAAGTAATAAAAACTATAAACATGATTTTTACGACTTTTTCGGCTATTGCCGTAAAATTAACGTTTTTGTTAAATAAAACTTAGATGGTTGGACCCGTCTAATGAAAACTTTATAAAACTTATATACTGATATATAGACATGTATAACAAGTAAAAACCAATAAAACCCGAACTATAGGGCATACGGACATTAACGAGCTAAGTAAACATATTGGACTAATACTTGGGCTAATAATTGGACTAAATAAGATAAACACCCATAAAAAGAACTTATAGGGCTTAACCCATTTGGCCCCAACTTGAATGTGTATGTACTGATAATAAAAGTACAAAATAGATTAAAATAAGTTAAATAACTTATAATAAGCTTGTTGGACCTAAAACACGTAAATAGGTAAGACGAGAAAACTAGTATAAAAGTTATCAACACATAACTCTAAAATGAGTAAACGAGAATATGTAAACCCACTTGATCATCATATATATATAATCATCATATGTATACATACTTGTTATTTTTATAAAGTCATTGGACATGAGTCTAAGACGAGTATTATTTGTCTAGGTTTCCGTGATTGAAGCACGTACCGTACGTCCGAATTGCCGATAACCCTCCTTCCCATATCAACGTGAGTTAATAGCCTCGCACTCTTTTAAATGTTTTATAAATGCTTTATAAACCCGCGAGGGAGATAACATGTTAGTTTTTATAAAAGTTTGGACACCATTTGTCCCGATTGTTTGTTTATTGATTTTGGACCCGAATGATTGAATGACCCGATTGTATGACCCGATAAATGATTAATGGACCCGATAGATGAAGTTAAATGGATTATTAAAGTTAGGTTATGTCACTAAAAGTCCCATTAGCATGAATTGTGAACTACCGGGAGTTGGTAGACGCTTATGCATTTAATAGTACTATTTGGGGACGATCACCCCAGTTCGCGCCTTGACGGTTGATCCCCGTCGTGCCACATTGATTGGTAAGCGAATTTATGTATGAGAAGATTTCCAATAGCGTGACCTTTGTGACGACACGCTACTTTAGATGGGCAAAAATTGGTATCGGGTTAGCTACCCGTTTTGGTTTAGTAAGGTAACAATGTCATGCGGCTTATAATAATCCAAGTTAACAAAATAATAATAGACGCTCTGAATTACGATGTATTGCATGACTAGCTATACAGGGTCATACTATTGATATTATGATTGTATTTTGGTTTTCATAACCATACTCATATAAAGGTTTTTATTTTCATACAACGTCGTAAGACGTATTGTATGACGTTTTTACGACATTGGCTCGTATAATGATTTTTAAGGCTTTTTATAACCATATTCATATAATGGTTTTATTTAATCTATACAACGTTGCAAAAACGTATTGTATGGTGTTTTTAACAATAATGATTCGTATAACGGTTTTTAAGGCAAATGCCAAAGATTTGTATAAAATGACTTTGGCTATTTTATGGCCTATTAAAATGATTTGTACAAAGTGATTTTCAGTATTAATTTTATACTGATATTATATTGATGGAATTTATTAAACTCCATGAATTCACTCGGCGTTATCGCTGACCTTTTCTTTTAACATGTTTTATCTCAGGTACTTGAAGGTAATTCTCGGGAAGACGACAAGAATTCATGGCCCGCACTTAAACAATATTTTCCATTCAAATACTTTGTAAAACTTTGTATGAAATAAAATGACTTGGGACCGATTTAACTTTGATATTTATGAATGGAAATGACTTATTATTAAACGACGCGATTTTTATGCGTTGTCTATGATGTGAGTAATGTGCTATCCCGTAACACCAACTAGTCTTCCGCTGTACTGAGTTGTATAAATTTGGGGGTGTTACACATTGTGTCCCTAAGAAAGGAGGAATGACCGTTGTGCCAAACGATGCCAACGAGTTGATTCCCACTAGACTCGTGACCGGATGGAGAGTGTGCATTGACTATCGAAAGTTGAATGAAGCCACTCGAAAAGACCATTTTCCCTTGCCCTTCATGGACCAAATGTTGGAGCGTCTTACGGGAAACGATTTCTATTGCTTTTTAGATGGTTTTTCGGGTTACTTCCAAATCCCCATCGATCCTCGTGATCAAGAAAAAACTACGTTTACGTGTCCATATGGAACGTTTGCCTATCGTAGAATGCCATTCGGACTTTGCAATGCACCAGGAACCTTTCAAAGGTGCATGATGGCTATTTTTCATGACATGATCGAGAAGACGATGGAAGTCTTCATGGATGACTTTTCCGTGTTTGGTAATTCGTTCACTTCGTGTTTGTCGAATCTTGAGAGAATGTTGAAACGTTGTGAGGAAACCAACCTTGTGCTCAATTGGGAACAGTGTCATTTTATGGTTAAGAGTGGAATCGTCTTAGGGCACAAGGTCTCGAAAGCGGGGATTGAGGTAGATCAAGCTAAGGTAGACGTCATCGCCAAATTACCTCATCCCAAAACCGTTAAGGGAGTTAGGAGTTTCCTAGGCCACGCGGGCTTTTATCGTCGATTCATGAAGGATTTTTCAAAGATTTCTCGACCCATTACACATCTTCTTGAAAAAGAGGCACGTTTTGTCTTTGACGAAGATTGTGTACGAGCCTTTGAAATCCTTAAGAGGAAACTTACCGAAGCTCCCATTCTTGTTGCTCCCAATTGGAACCTACCCTTTGAGCTCATGTGTGATGCCAGTGATTACGCTATTGGGGACGTATTGGGGCACCGTCATGATAAGCATTTCTTGCCTATTCACTATGCTAGCAAGACGATGACCGAGGCTCAACTAAAATACACTACGACGGAGAAGGAGTTCCTTGTCGTGGTGTATGCATTTGAGAAGTTCCGACCTTATCTCGTCTTAGCTAAATGCATAGTGTATACGGATCATTCGCCTATCAAGTATCTCATGGCAAAGCAAGATGCTAAGCCTAGATTACTTCGTTGGATTCTCCTCCTTCAAGAATTTGACCACAAAATTGTTGACAAAAAAGGAGCCGAGAATCTAGCGGCCGATCATCTTTCTCGTTTGGAAGATCCTCACCAAAGTGTTTACGAGCCCAAGGAAATCAACGAAACATTTCCGCTCGAGACACTTGGTGTAGTGAATTCTAAGCTTGATTCTTCCACCCCATGGTTTGCGGACTTTCAAATTACCATGCGGGTAACTTCATCATCAAGGGTATGACGACTCAAGAAAAACGAAAATTCTTTCGTGACGTCAAGTTCTACTTTTGGAACGACCCTTACTTGTTTCGAACTTGTGCGGATCAAATCATCCGACGTTGTGTATTTGGCACCGAAGCTTCTTACATCCTTAGAGCTTTCCATGAGGGACCCACGGGTGGTCACCACGGTGCTAATCTCACGGCTAAGAAGGTGTTTGATGCCGGCTTCTTTTGGCCTACTATTTACCGAGATGCACAAGATCTTGTGAAGTCATGTGATTCATGCCAACGACAAGGAAAAGCCTCACAAAAAGATGAAATGCCACAAAACATCATCCAAGTGTGTGAGATCTTTGACGTTTGGGGAATAGACTTTATGAGGTCGTTCCCATCATCTCGTGGTAATAAGTACATTCTCGTTGCGGTTGACTACCTATCTACGTGGGTGGAAGCTAAGGCTTTGCCCACCAATGATGCTCATGTGGTAGTCAAGTTTTTGAAAAGCTTGTTTTCTCGGTTTGGAACCCCTCGTGCGATCATAAGCGATCGTGGAACCCATTTTTGTAATGACCAATTCGAAAGGGTCCTAAGGAAATATGGGGTTACACATCGGCTTTCTACGGCTTATCACCCACAAACGAGTGGGCAAGTCGAGGTTTCAAACCGAGCGTTGAAGAGGATCTTGGAGAGATCCGTTGAGGAAAACCGACAATCTTGTTCGAATAAGTTGGACAATGCTTTATGGGCCTTTAGGACCGCTCATAAGACACCCATTGGGTGCACTCCCTATAAGCTTGTGTATGGGAAGAATTGCCACTTGCCTATCGAATTAGAACACAAGGCTTATTGGGCCCTAAAGCATTGTAAGGATGATATGGAGACCGCGGGAAAACACCGGAAAAAGCAATTAAATGAATTGGATGAATTGAGAGACATTGCTTATGAAAATTCATTGATTTATAAAGAAAAACTAAAAAGTTGCATGATTCTAAAATTAAAAACTGGGTTTTTAACATTGGGGATCAAGTTTTGCTTTTTAATTCTCGCTTGAAAATCTTTTCTGGTAAGTTGAAATCCCGTTGGTCCGGTCCATTCACCGTGACTCAAGTATTTCCATATGGGACCATCGAGCTAGCTCAAGATGATGGTCCTAACTTCAAGGTGAATGGACATAGGTTGAAGCACTACTTTGGCGGGGAAGTTCCATCCTTGAACTACCTCGACCAAGTCACCTTCCCCAATGATAATTAGTATTGAGGGGATCGAGTCGAGCTCATAACTCGGTAATCAAAAACGAGGTGCCTCGTGGGGGAGTCCCATGCTTATCCTATGTACATATTATTGCTTTCTAATGTAGTAACGTGTGGGGATTTGTGCCCTTCCAACCTTTGCTCCGTGGTTGTTTGTGAATTATGGACTTTAGATGATCATGATCTTCACGATTGGAGCCTCTCGTTATTGGAGCACTCGATCGTTTGCTTTGAAGACTTTCTCAATATCCATGATATATCCTTTTGATGTTCTAACCTTAGGTTTATAGCACACTTCATAAACGGATATTAATTTATTGGTTACACCGTTTCCATGCTAGATTAGGCATTCGACTACGTCTCTAGTATGGGGGTGTTTGCACCCCTAGACTCGAAACATTGAGGACAATGTTTAACTTTAGTACGGGGGGGGGGGGGGGGGGGGTGAATAGATACTTGCCTTGCTAAACCTTCACGCTTTCCAAAGTTTATCTTTTTGTTTATCGTTTTGTTTCAAAATAAGGCTAAAAAAGGCCAAATTTTAAATTTTTTCTCATGTTTTATAAGTGTTTGAAGACACGAATGTAGGTTTTTCGATAGCGAGAATAAGAGTAATTTTTTACTCGACCGTGCGTGTTGAGCACTTAGCTTTGATTCCTTAACTACACTTTAGGCAAAGTCTTTCAAATCAGGACGAGAAATGATAGGGTTAATTATAAGTTACTATGCTAAACGTAGAATACTCGTATTCTTTCAAAAACTCATGTGTTCTCGTTGTTTGCTTATTCTCCCTTCGCATGTAAATATTTTTTGCTTAATAAATATTGACTTAGCGTTTTAGTTAGGATTGTTGGGTTTCTAGTCTTTTCTAGTAGCTTCCGTGTAATTAAATTGGGAAGACATTAAGGTATCGCCAGCGTCACGGTTTTGAAGTATTTGCACCCGAATAATCAAAAGCTTTACCCAATAATAAGATTTCAAGTGCTCACCTAAATCAAGCAAACAATTTGAAGCCCCACAAGGCCGAAAAATCTATGCAAAATTGAAAGTGAATCAAGCCTTAATCTTCAAAGCTTTAAAGATCCAAAATTCGCCTTAGCGTGAGGATATACGTCTTTGGCTAATAAAACTACCGATGAGGTGGATAATAAAAGGCAAGGCAAGACCGAAGTCATAATAAAAGCTTCATGGCGAAGTTGAATAAAAGATGGAGGTAAACCAAAGATAATAAGGCCCTTCCGTTAGGGGGCGTATAAAAGTCTTGGTAATAAGTCTCATGTTCAAAACCATTATAAAACCGTTTTTATCGATTCTTCTTTTCAACTTAATTTTTTGGCATCGTTGTCTATTGGGAGGGGTTATTGATTTGATGGTCTTGGTTACACCGTTAGGACTCTATTTTTAGACCTAAATCTCTATTATCGCATAAGTCAAACAATGTATCCTCGTGAAACATTCAAGACAATATAAAATATAAGAGATACAACTTAGGAATAATGGGAGGATAAGTAAGTGATTAGGGCATATGAGTAGTGTTAGCATTACTAACTTATAATGACAATGATCTCGTTGCACGCTTGGCATGGAATTGGGGTGAAAATCGAGGACGATGAAATTATTTCTAACGAAGCATTCACGTGTTCTTATTCTATGAACCTAAACGTCCAATTTTGCGATGAAAATCATACATTATGTCTAAAACGTAAGTAGTAGTAGCAATAGTAATAGTGTAGCTAGTTTATCATTCAATAAAGTGAATAAAAATGAATTTTGGAGGTGCTACGATACTTTATTCTAGCATTGCGTGAGGGCACGGCAATGGTTTAGTATGGGGGAGTGATGAGACTGCTTTTATACATAGTCTCATCGTCCAAATAGGGCTTAAAATGCATTAAATATCATTAACATACCCATATATATGCTTGTGTTTGTTGCTTGTGTATTTTAGGTACGGATATTGAGAAAATGACAAAAGATCACAAGAATCATGCAAAAACGAACACGGGAAACGAAGCCGCACAATGAACCAAGCCCTAATGAAGACTTTCCCAAGATAAACCCTTGAAGATTTGAAGAATTATGAAGAAGGGTCCTCCAATATGGAATAATTGACACTTTATACCCTTGTATCCTCATAATTACAAGTTTGGTCCCTAAAGTTTGTCAAAATTACAAAAAGGGCCCTCCACTTTGAAGAATTGGCAAGTTTAGCCCCTCAACAAAGCTAAATTGTCAACCATTACCCTCCACAAAGTCAAATATATCATGAAGTCCTTCAAAGTACAAGAAATTACAAGTTTGGTCCTTTGAAAACCCCAAAATTACAAAAAGGACCCTTAACTTTCAACATTTGGCAAGAATGGTCCCTCATCAAACAAGACTTGGAAATTTCAGTCCTCCAAAATGCCAATCATACAAGTAAAGACCATTATCCATCAACAATATGCCAAATCAGCCCTTGAAGTATCACAAAATGGCAAGAAATACCCCTGAAAATACTTTGGAAAAGTATTTGGGGCAAAAGTGTGAAAACTGAAAGTTTGATTACAAAGGAAATTCAGTTTTTGGGATTAAATCTGCAAATGACAAGAATAGAGAAGAAAGAGGACTAAATCTGGCCAGACAACATTGCAACCTTAACCACTATCATCCTGCCACGTGCCCCACTTTCTCCCTTCCACCAATCGCATGCCTTCATCCTGCCACCGCACACTCCACTTAACCCGGTTTAAGATTAATTTAATCTTGGCGCCTAAAAAAACTTTTTAAACATAATTAACTCCCAAAACAGATTAAAACCTATGTTCTTGGTGTTCATACCAGAATTAGGCTTTTTCTAATTACCAATAATTAAGACCTAATTGCTTCCAGATTAATGATTAAAGGTCTTATGATCCTAACCCAACCCCTAAACTCGCATCACTCTCATGCATGTGACATTGCCAACCCTCCCCTGACCCACTCTTCACGTCCAAACAAAACAGGCCAGCAAATCCAATGCTCAAGAACTTGGCTTACTTTTCAAGCTTCATCTCCACCCTTGGATGCATTTCCCCTTTGCCAGCTTCAACAAAAGGCCAAGAATTCCTCACAAGACTCCAAGATATTCAAACTACACAAGGGCAAAAATGGGACTTCAGTAGCTAGGGTTACGTTTTTTTTTTCAGCTTTCCTAGACAACATGTATGCCTATATAAAGGCTTAGGACCTCACATTTTTGCTTTGATTTTGGTTTTTCCTAGTTCAACTTCTTGTAAATCCACTTTCCATTTAATGAAAGTGTGTTGAGTTTTGTTGAAGAAAGACCAAGTGCCACCTTTATTTTAGCTTGTTTATGTTATTTGTTCACTGATTTTGAATCTAAAAACCTGTTTTTAAGGAGAGTGCAAAAGTTTTCATTTTTCCTTCAAGCTTGATATTTTGCTAAGTTCTTGTTTCAACCTTGGAAATCTTGGGTTATAGGGCTGATCATAGCATCCTAATTGTGATAATTAAGGTGTGGTGAGGCTTATAACTTGGGGATAATCAAGTGTGGGGTAACAAGGTTGCATTAATCAAGGCTTTTTAATTTTCTGATTTTGATATTGTGCTACTTACCTTGTTGAATCTTTGCAGGAGTGTTGTTGGAAGCTTGTGCTTGTTCTAGCTAGCACATAAGCTCATAAATTCGTGGGTGTGGATGTACATCCATGAGGTTTGTCTAAAATCCTTGAAAATCTGATAAATATTGGAATTTTTGTGGATTTGTGCTCTATTGGTGTTCTTGTTGATTTCTTGGCTTAAATCTGCTTAGTCTTGCATGATAATGTTGTTTGTATGCTAGATTAATCATTGGGTTAACTGAATCACACTTTTTCTTGTTTAAATTTGGATTTGAAAAGATAAAGGGGTGTTTGGGTCTACCTGTTTAAGTTGAAATCTTGGTATTGTGTTGTTAGAAGGTGTTGTTTGTGCTTGGTATCTGATATATGCCTTGTTGAGAGTGTTTTGCTGTAAGTTTTTGGGTTTGAAACTTCAAATCAAACAATCTGCTATAACTTGGTGAATTTAACTGTTTTTGACCTAAGATTTTGGTGAAATCTAGTATTTGTGCATGCTTAGGGTTGAAAGTTGTTAAAACATCATTATTATAACTTATTTGATAGATATTGAGTGTTGAATTTGGCTTATTGATCAAATACATCAGCAAAGTGTAAAACTGCATGTGTTAGTGTTCATCAGTAACATTCATAAGCTTGAATCTTGAATTAGGCTTTAAGCCATTGCATGAAAACTGTTTAAACTTGTTCATTAGAGTTTATAATAGCTTGTGCATGCATTTGGTTAAATCTGGTTGGCTGATTATTGCTAAAACTGCTTATAAGTGCTCAACTGCTTATTGCTTCATGTATGTGCTAGATCTGGTACTTTATTGATTAAACTGTATCAATTGGGTGATTGTGTTTGTGATATTTTGATTTTTATTGACTCCTTTTGATCCAAAGATCATTTGGGTGCCTTTGTGTAATCTGGATCTCAAAAAAGTTCACTAAAGACAAAAAGTCAAACAAGTCAAGCAGTGGAAAAAGTTTCCACTGCTCAACACCCAAAACTAGCCCCTGCTAGTGTAAAATTTAACTCAACTTATCAATAAGCTATTTTAGCTTATCCAGGCCTGCAACAACTTATTTTTTGTGATAGATCTTCATTATTTGACCCATTTGATTAGACTGGAGCTTATTGGACTTTGACTTTGACTTTTTACTAGAAAACCAACTTATTTGACTTTTACATAAGTGCTTATTTGCTTTTTCTAGCTTATTGAGTCAGCTTATTTGAAAACTTTTTGTTGATTTTGCTTAATTAAGTCATTGAAAGCTATAGAAACTTGAATCAGCACTTGGGGTGGCCTAGAACTCAAAAACGACTATTTTGTCGTTTTCTGCAGATTGCTTATTGCATTTTCAGGCTTATTCCTTGGGCTTATTTCAAATTTCTTTTTACAGAAGTCTTATTTAGGACAAAATAAGCTTGTGTGTTTAATTTCAGCTTATGGCATTGGCTTATAGCTTAATGGGCCAAAAAACCCATTAAGAATAAGCTGTTTGGTATAAGCTAGCTTATTTCACACTTTCAGCTTTTGGGCCTTTGGAAAAAGTTGTTTAAAATCAAATTTAGAGTCAAGTAGTGCTTTTTTAGCTTATTTTGGACACTTTTTTATATTGGGCCCAAATTTTGGCCCATTAAGGATCTGTTTTGGGTTTAGCCCATTTTCTAGGCCTATTAAGGGCATTTAGGTAATTTCACTTTCATTTCTGAGTTATTTAGGTTAAATTAAGCTAGTTTGCAAGTTTTTAGAATTTGTTATGATTTTTGGATTTTTAATAATATTTTAATAATATTTTATTGTTAAAAAGTAAAAGTCTGATTTTCTAAGTTTTTATATTTTTCCTAGATTGTAGACACTTAATTAGGAATTTTGCAACTTTCCAAATATTTTTAGGGTCTTTTAATTATTTTGTAGAATTAATTTAAGTTTTAATTGATTTTAGTAGTTTTTAATTGTTTAAAAATAGTTTTTAGGGGTTTTAAAATTTTGAAAAATACTTTTTAGCTTAATTAGGGTATTTTTGAGGTTTACAAACTTTAAAATCTTGTTTGGGACTTTTTAATAGTTAATTTTGATTTTTAGGGCTTTAATTAGCATTAAAAAGTCATTGTTTAATTAATTAAAAGGTTTTGGCAAGTTTGGATTTTTTGTAAACTCTTAGAATATTATTGTGGATTTTTAGTGATTTTTGGTAATTTTTAGGGTAAAATTTTAATTTTATTGCTTTTTACGGTTTTACGTGTACACCTTTTTCGTCTTAGTTTAATCCGTCTTCGTAACCGTCATTCTCTTCTTACCTCATTTATATTTTTATTTCTCACAAATATAATCACAAAGATAATCATTTCATCACACACACACTAAGCCTCCTTGAGAACGATTCCCCACTTTGGGTCATTTGTACACGGTTTTCCTAAATCGTCGTACTTAATACTTGCCACTTTTGCTCTCTTTTCCTAAAGAGTAGTAAAACCACTACATCATACATGTTTCTAGGAGTAAGATTAGGAAGATTGAGCAACTTAAATATGTTAAGAGGCATCAAATTGATATTAGCACCAAGATCGGCCAAGGCGTAGCATTATTCCATATCTTAAATACCACATAGAATTAAAAATTTACCAGGGTCACCGAATTTTTGAGGAATGCTGTTAAGATAAACCAATGAACAACTAGACAATTTTCGCAATTTCTCCTTGTCATTCAACATACTCTTAAACTTGGCGGCAAATTGAGGCATCATGATTAAACCGTCGGCAAAACTTATGTTAAAATGCAAATCACGAAACATCTTAATGAAAAGCTCAAATTGATATTTGTCACGTTCTTTCAATCTTTCCTTATGACTTTTAGATGGGTAAGGTAAGGGTTGTGTTAGGTGGGGCATAGGCATAGCCTTTGGAATCTCGGGTTCCAGTGTTGGTAAAGGGTCGACCGTAGGTGTGTTTTGAGCGGTACTTTGTGGGATTGTAATGTGCTCCTTTTCGACCACCACCTCGGGTTCTTTCTCAATTTCCTTAACCGTAGGAGTCATTGGTTGAGGTGTCGGCTCCTTAAAGGTCTTACCATTTCGTGTGGTAATCACTTTCATGTCTCCCTTCGGGTTTGATACGGTGTTAGTAGGAAGACCACCCGACGTAGAGGCTTTGTTCATCATAATTGCTTCCAATATATCATTGAGCTTAACGTCTTGCTTAGCTGCACGTTGGTCTATCCTTTGTTCAAGCCTAGATTAACTTTGTTCAATTTTGTTGTTTTAACCTCTAATTTGATTTGCAAAATCATTTTTCAACTCAATTTTCATGTTGGCATTTTCTCTAGCAAAATTTGCTAACTCCTTTGTGTTTTTTGCCGTTTCCCTAGCTTGACTAGCCAATTGCTCTTGGATATTTTCGAGAATCTTGTCATTTGCCGTAGCGTAATTCAAAAAGTCATTTGGAACCTCTTTAATGTAAGCATTTTTAAATCCTTGACTCGGGTTTTGAAAATTACGATTTTGATTTTGGTTTTGCACTTGACCACTATTCCCTTGATTCCCATTGTTGTAATTGTTACCCTTATAGTTGTTCCTTTTATTTCCTTGGTAACCAACTTGATTGTTGCGATAATTGTTAGCATTTTGATTTGGTGGAAAACCCGGTGGAGTCATTTGATTAGTGCGGGTAACTTGACCATTTTGGTTATAAGTTCCCGTGGCCATGTAGGCACTCGAAGTGTTACCACCGACGGTAATGCACTCGGAGAAATCATGACCTGCACCATAATAAATACAAGAAACCTCAACCACTTTAGCCGTAGCGAGAGTGGGTTGTTCACCAACTTTAATCTCAATCAATAGTCCCTTAAGCTTATAAACAATCTTGTTTTCCAACTTAGCCTCTATTTGGCAAGCATCAATGGTATGTGATAATGAAGGTGAAGACGAAGCCTTCTTAACACTCGGTGTGCGACGAGGGCTATAAACTTTGTACCTATTCTCAATGATCAACAATGCTTCCTCGACCGTTTTACACAAAAGATTACCACCCGCGGCGGCATTGAGATAGTCTCGTTCATGATCGTTCAATCCATTGTAAAACGTGTCGATTTGATGTAATTCGGAAAAACCGTGATGAGGACATTTAATGAATATTTCCTTAAACCTATTCCAAGCCGTTGAAAAACTCTCATTGTATTGTTGTGAAAACTTTGAAATCTCGTTTTTCAAGTGTGTAGTCTTAGAGGGCAGGAAAAATTGATTCACGAACTTTGAAACGAGATCCTTCCACGTCAATATAGAATTAGGTGGCTAACAAGTGTGAAAACACTTATCCTTTTACCATTTATTTCCAATAATAACAAGACCAAAACGTGTATTTTATGTCGTAAAAGTCGGAATTATGCGTGGTTTGTGTTTTTATTGTGTTTTAGGACCAAAAGATGAAAAAGGAAGAAAACACGGGCTTTCACGGTCTTTTATCGAAGAAAACGAGAAAAGACGAAGACAAAGATCAAGAGTGCAAAAAGAACGGAAGTCCAAGGCCTATTCTGAAGATTTATCGGAGAGAAAGTCTAAAGACGGAAGCTTAATAAAGTCGAAGAACTCAAGTCTAATTATAGAAGAAAATTATAAGACGAGTTCAATTTACATCGACAAATCCCGAGACGACGTCAAGAAAGACAAAGGATTTAAATCGAGTCAAGACGAGAAGAAAGAAAGAGGAGGCAACACATGCACCTCCCCATCTCCTATAAATACCCTCCTAAACACATTAGGAGGGTGGTTAGCTAGTTATTTTTCTTTCTTTAGTTTTTATTTTAGAAAGAGAAAGTGTTTAACTTTCTCTCACTAAAACTTCATCTTTTCTTTCAAGTTTAAGCTTTATTTAATCTTTGTATTTTAGTTTCATTAATCAAAAGTTCAAGTTAAGTTTTTCATCTTAATCTTTTTCTACCTTTCTTGATTTTAAATTGTCCTTGATCCGAAATTTAAAGGTGCTTGATTTAGATGTTTTTGTGATTAAAAAGTTATCCTTATATTATCTTCTAAGTCTTACACGGATTAAGCTTTGAGCTATTCATGCTTATTGGCTTATTTAATGTTTAGCTTATTGTTTTTAGTTTTCTCAAAAAGTTTAGTATTTTTAAAAGTTTCTTTTATAAAGTTTGCAAATTTAGTATTTCAAAAGTTGTCAAATTTATGCTTATTGAGTTAGTTAAGTTTCGGTTTAGTGTTTTTATTTGGAAGTGCTTATTGAGTTCTTAGCTTATTTCACTTTTTTGGATTACTTGTGTTCCATCGCAATCTTAGGGGTTTACTCATTCCGACGCTACATTTCGATGGTTTCAGTGTGATCGCAATAACCTTTTAGGTTCTACTTTGCGATCAAGTGTTTTTCCCCCTTATTCCGACCGTGATTGCGATCGCTCATTGTGATCGTAGATTGCGACGGGTCTTAAGGTTTTAGTAAGACAAAACGCTGCCAAATTTTTGCTAGCAACATTCCGATAGAAAACCTTGGATTTCGATCTTAAACATTCATACTGGATATTCCGATAGACTTGTATTCCGATAGACTTACATTCCGACAGGACTGCATTCCGATAGAGTTAATTTACTTTGATATTCTGATGGTTATTCAGACAGCATTATTCCGACAGCTTTCATTTTCTATTATTCCGATGGTTTTGTTTTTGCAACATTCCGACAGAATTGACTTGTTACATTCCGATGGTTTAAGTTTTTAGTTTTATTAAGTTTTTATTTCCAAAAATTGCACGCTTCCCGAAATCTCTATTTTTACCAAGTGTTTTTCTAGTAATTTTTAGTTTAATTTTTAAAGCTTTATTTTTACTCAACGACATTTTCATATTTTCTTTTAGTTTAAAATAGATAATCAACCAAACTAATAAGTGTGAAAACACTTATCCTTTTACCACTTATTTCCAATAATAACAAGACCAAAACGTGTAATTTATGTCGTAAAAGTCGGAATTATGCGTGGTTTGTGTTTTTATTGTGTTTTAGGACCAAATGATGAAAAAGGAAGAAAACACAGGCTTTCACGGGCTTTTATCGAAGAAAACGAGAAAAGACAAAGTCAAAAGATCAAGAGTGCAAAAAGAACGGAAGTCCAAGGCCTATTCTGAAGATTTATCGAAGAAAAAGTCTAAAGACGGAAGTTTAATGAAGTCGAAGAACTCAAGTCTAATATAAGAAGAAAATTACACGACTAGTTCAATATACATCGACCAATCCCGAGACGACGTCGAGAAAAGACAAAGAATTAAATCGAGTCGAGAAGACGGGAAGAAAGAAAGAAAGAAGAAGCAACACATGCACTCCTTCCCATTTTCCCTATAAATACCCTCTTAATACACATTAGGAGGGTTGGTTAGTTTTTGGGTTAGTTTTTAGTTTTTAGTTTCAATTTTCACTTTTCTTTCTAGTTTTAGAGAGAGAAAGTTATCAACTTTCTCTCACTAAGTTTTCATCTTTTCTTTCTTTTAATCTTTCAAGATTAAACCTTTGTGTATTGTTGATTTCATTAATCAAGTTCTAGTTAAGCTTTTAATCTTTCATCTCTTTCTACCTTTCTTGATTTTAGTTAACTTTTGGTGCGAAATTCATTAAATCCGTGTTGATCTTGATGTATTTGTGCTTAAAAGTTAATCTTTTTGTTCCTACATAAGCTTTCATACGATTAAGCTTTAAGATTCTTGTGCTTATTGGCTTATTTGCTTCTTTTAGCTTATTTACTTTTAAAAGTTTTCTTAAAAAGTTCATCTTTTTATAGTTTGATTTATAAGATTGCTTATTTTAAGTTGAAAAAGTTGTTATTTGTGCTTATTGAGTCCTTTCCATTATAGATTCGTTCTAGTTTTGGTGATTAGCTTATCAAATTAGCTTATTACTTTGCTTATTTTTCGAATCGACATTGTAATCGGAAAAGGTATTAAACCCTTTTCCGATTGGAGTATTCCGACTGCACCACTTCCCATTATTCCGATCGTATTGATCGGATTAGGGTTTAGTTATTCCGACGGTGGGGCTTGTTGAGATTCCGATTGGGGGTTTTGCAATACATTCCGATTTGACTCAAGTTAATACATTCCGATTGCATTAGTTTGGCAACATTCCGATTGGTGCTTGTTTCCCATATTCCGATTGCACCAGTTACATTATTCCGATCTGCTTCCTTTTCAGACATTCCGACAAGGATATTTTTGTTATTCCGATCAACCCATTCCGACGGGATTCCGACCAAGGATTCCGACGGACTTAATTTCTTGTTTTTGCAAAGTCTTCAAGTTTTAGATTTATTAAGTGTTCAAGTATTTTTCTAATATTGTCTTTAAGTTTTCATTCATTTATTTTTAACTCGTCACTTTAGTTTAATCTTTAAACTTCTACTTTACTCAACGACATTTACACTTATTTGCTATTAGTTTAAAATAGATAATCAATCAAAACCATTTATATTTCCACCAAGAAAAATTGAGTCGCACTTTGAACTAATAGTCAATTCGAAAAGATTCGGACGATAACATTTTCTTACAAGGAAAATCCCTTGTATTAAATGGCGCCGCTGCCGGCTCTTTTCGTTAAGATTAAAGGTTTTTAAGTGAGAGACGCGTTGGATTTTGGGATCCGTTCATCTTTGAACGTTATTTTCCTTGCTTTAAAATTTCAAAAATCCTAAAAAATACAAAATCTTCAAAAATACAAAAAAATAAAAACCATAAAAACAAAAAAAAAAACCTTTCTATTTTTCTAATCCTTTTGTAGGTGTGCATGCGTACTCGTGCTCGTAAGAAGAGAATAGCTCAAGCCGAAGTCATTACTCAACCAATTGTCACCATGGACAATCAACCAATGATCGAGCTTTTGCAATCGCACGTAGAAGGCAACTCCGATGCAATTGTTATCCCTGAGATTGGAGCCAACAACTTTGAACTCAAATCTGGCTTTATACAAATGGTCTCTACTCAACCCTTCTTGGGCCGCTCACTTGATGATCCTCATGACCACATTAAAAGGTTTCTTCATCTTACCAATACGGTTAAGTACAATGGGGTATCACAAGAAGTGATTCGCTTGTAACTTTTTCCTTTCTCCTTAGAGGGACAAGCCCGTAATTGGCTTGATAAGGAACCGCCACAAAGTATTCTTACATGGACGGATTTAGAGACCAAGTTTATCAACTACTTTTTCCCACCCTCACGTACTACCACTTTGCGGAATGAAATTATTACCTTTGAACAGAAGTACGGTGAGTCTTTTAGTGAATCTTGGGACCGTTTTAAGGAACTTTTAAGAAAGTGTCCATAACATGGTTTAACAAAAGTACTTCAAATCAATACTTTTTACAATGGTTTAAGCATGAATGACAAAGATTCACTAAACAGTGCCTCGGGGGGTAATATTTTGGTTAAGTCTTCTAATGCTGCTTGGGATATTATTGAGAACAAATCTAGAGTTCAAACCAAGAGCGTTAGAACTAATGTAGCAAGTGCTAGTACTAGTGATGCCGACAAAAGAATTGATAAGCTTACTTCGCTTGTAGAATCGCTTGCTTTACAAACTGCCAACAATGCCAAACAATTCAATGCCCAAGCTAATGTTTTGAGCCAATCATGTGATATATGCGGGGGATCTCACTCATACACCGATTGTCCTTCGACTCACGACAATCCGGAAAATGTGTATGCCGCCAACGGTACCTATGCTACACGAAGCTATCAAGCACGTCCTCAAGGTGACCGCAACTTGCTCAGCTATCGCTCAAACAGTTTTATTTCACCTCCCGGTTTTCCCCCACAAAACCAAAACAACCTCAATCGCAACAATCAAAACCAACCACGTGCTCCAAATCAATATCCAAACCAAAGAAACCCATATCCACCTCAAAGAAACAACCAAGTTTACCAACAACCTGCTTATCAACCACCCGCCTACCATGCTCCTCCTCTCAACCAACCCACGGCCTTACACCAAGATGTTGAAACCTACATGAGGACGAACGATGTGATCGTGCAAAATCTTCAGCGGGAAATGGCCAACATGAAAGCAGATATGGTTAAGCAAGGAAACGATCTTCGAGCTGATATACGAAACACTTTGGCAAGTCAAACGAATGACTTGAGGAATATGATGGCTAGTTTCTTCCCTAGTAATCAAGCCTCTGGATCGGGTTCTCTTCCGAGTAACACCGTTGCTAATCCAAGAGGGGAGATGAAAGCAATCACCACTCGCAGTGGAAAAGGTTTAAAGGAACCCGAGCTTCCTACACCTACACCGGTGATTGTGACAAAGGAAAACGAGTCTCCTTCTCCGAATCCTCCATCTTCTATTCCGCCACCTTCTACTTCTACCCCTCCACCACCCAAGGATGTGAGTATGACTTCTATCCCAAAGCCTTTATCTCAACCCAATATACCTTACCCTTCTAGGTTGAGGAAAGAGAAATTGAAGAACACGGATGATATTCAGGTTTCGAACTTTCTTAAAATGTTCAAACAACTGAATTTCAATATCTCCTTTGTTGAGGCTCTCGCTCACATGCCCAAATATGCGAAAATGTTTAAAGATCTTCTCAGTGATAAGGAGAAACTTCTCGATATTGCTCAGACCCAACTTAATGAGAATTGCTCCGCAGTGCTCTTAAGGAAATTGCCAACCAAACTTGGTGATCCGGGTCGTTTCTTGATTCCTTGCAACTTCTCAGGAATAGAGAATTGCATGGCCCTAGCCGATCTAGGTGCCAGTATTAACTTAATGCCATTAAGTGTTTGGAAGAAATTGTCTCTCCCCGAGCTAGTCCCCACACGAATGACTTTGGAATTAGCTAACCGTACGGTTGCTTATCCAGTGGGGGTAGCCGAAGACGTCTTCGTTGGTGTCGACAAATTCACCTTCCCGGTGGATTTTGTTGTCGTTGACTACGAGATGGACCCCCGTGTTCCATTAATCGTTGGACGTCCATTCCTGAGGACCGGTCGGACTATCATTGATGTAGCCGCAGGCGAATTAATCATGAGAGTTGGTGATGATAAAATCGTCTTCAACATGGGTAAACTTTCTAAGCAGCCTTCGGAAAACGAGAGTGTTAATTTCATTGATGTTCTTGATGAGGCTTGTGAAGAACATTTCAAAGACGCTTGTAAAAGTGGTTGTTCTTCTTCTCTACCCAATGTTGAGACCGTTGCCTCTATTGCTCCGTCATTGACTCCTTTTGGAGAAAGTGACTTGGATGATTTTGAAGCTAGCTTGGGTCCTCTCGATCTTAAGTATGATGGTTCTCCCACCGATTGGGATGAAGACATTCGTACCATTGAGAAACTTCTCAATAAGGACCAAACTTCCCCACCATCTCCTAAGGATATCTCTACCGATGATCCGAAGTTGACTACGCCGTCCATCGAAAATCATCTAGATTTAGAGCTTAAGAATCTTCCATCTCATCTCGAGTACGTTTTCCTTGACGACAACACGAAGTTACCGGTCATCATCGCTAAGGACTTGCAAGAAGAAGAAAAATCCCGACTTATCGCCGTGCTAAAGAATCACAAGAAAGCGATTGCTTGGAAGATCTCTGAAATTCGTGGAATTGATCCTCACTTCTGCACACACAAAATTCTCATGGAGGACGATTTTAAACCCACTATTCAAAGCCAACGAAGGGTGAATCCTAAGATCCATGACGTAATAAAAAAAGAGGTTATCAAACATCTTAATGTGGGAATGATCTATCCTATCTCGGATTCACCGTGGGTTAGTCCCGTCCATTGTGTGCCTAACAAAGGCGAAATCACCGTTGTTCCCAATGAAAACAACGAGTTGATTCCTAATCGTCTCGTTACAGGGTGGAGAGTTTGTATAGACTATCGCAAACTCAATGATGCTACGAGAAAGGATCATTTTCCCCTTCCTTTCATGGACCAAATGCTTGAACGTCTAGCGGGTAATGACTATTACTACTTTTTGGATGGTTTCTCCGAGTATTTTCAAATTCCCATCAATCCCAAAGACGAAGAGAAAACCACATTCACTTGTCCTTATGGAACATTTGCCTTCAAAAGAATACCTTTCGGCTTATGCAATGCTCCTGGGACGTTCCAAAGGTGTATGATGGCTATCTTCCATGACATGGTTGAAGAAACTATGGAAGTCTTCATGGATGATTTCTCGGTTTATGGCGATTCTTTCTCTGCTTGCTTTGCCAATTTAGAACGTATGCTTAAGCGGTGTGAAGACACTCGCCTCATTCTAAATTGGGAAAAATGCCATTTCATGGTAAAAGAGGGCATCGTGCTAGGACACAAAATCTCCAAAGCCGGTCTTGAAGTAGACCGTGCTAAAGTCGATATTATTGCTAAATTGCCTCCACCTTCAACCGTGAGGGGTGTGAGAAGTTTCCTCGGTCATGCGGGCTTCTATCGTCGATTCATCCAAGATTTTTCTAAAATCGCTCATGACCCACCTCTTGGAAAAAGATAATCCTTTCATCTTTTCCAAAGAGTGTCTTGAATCCTTCAATCTTCTTAAGGATAAGCTAACTAAGGCACCGGTCTTGGTTACCCCTAATTGGGAGCTACCTTTTGAGTTGATGTGTGATGCTAGCGACATTGCTATTGGAGCGGTTTTGGGACAAAGAGTGAACAAACACTTCCAACCAATCCACTATGCTAGCAAGACAACGACGGGGGCTCAACTGCATTATACCACTACTGAAAAAGAGCTTTTAGCTATAGTGTATGCTTTTGAAAAATTCCGCCCCTATCTTGCCCTTTCTACCACCATCGTGTATACCGATCATTCCGCGTTGAAGTACTTGATTACTAAGCAAGATTCTAAGCCAAGACTTCTTCGTTGGGTTTTGCTCCTTCAAGAATTCAACATTGAAATTCGTGACAAAAAGGGAGCTGAAAACCTAGCCGCGGATCATCTCAGTAGACTTGAGGATCCTTATCAAGGGGATCATTCGAACAAAGAGATCAATGACTCTTTTCCCCTTGAGGCCTTAATGTCTATCAACTCTAATCTCGATGACACCCCGTGGTTTGCGGACATTGCAAACTACTTGGTGGGTGGTATTCTCAAGGAAGGGCTCACGTCCCAACAAAAGAAAAAGTTCTTTAAAGATATTGAACATTATTTCTGGGACGACCCTTACCTTTTCTAACAATGTGCTGATCCGATTATTCGTTGATGTGTTGATGGTCAGGCAGCGGTACAAATCCTTGATACTTGCCATAAAGGACCCACCGGTGGTCACTTTGGTCCCAATTACACCGCGAAAAAAGTATTCGACTCTGGATTCTATTGGCCTACCATTTATCGTGACGCTCACGATATGGTTAAACATTGTGATGCTTGCCAAAGACAAGGCAAGATCACACATAAAGACGAGATGCCTCAAAATTTCATACAAGAATGTGAAATCTTTGATGTCTGTGGTATCGACTTTATGGGGCCATTTCCATCATCCAAAGGGAACAAGTACATCCTCGTAGCCGTTGACTACGTTTCTAAATGGGATGAAGCTAAGGCTCTCCCTATAAACGATGCGAGGGTGGTTGTGAACTTTTTGAAGCAGCTCTTTGCTTGATCCGGCGTTCCTCGTGCTATAATCAGTGACCGCGGGACTCATTTTGCAATGATCAATTTGCAAGAGTCATGGCTAAGTACGGTGTTAATCATCGTCTTTCCACCGCTTATCATCCTCAAACCAATGGTCAAGCCGAGATTTCCAACCGTGGACTGAAGAGAATTCTGGAGCGCACTGTGGGAGAGCATCGCGTCGTGTGGGCCAATAAGTTAGATGATGCTTTGTGGGCTTTCCGTACTGCTTATAAGACACCGATCGGTTGTACACCTTATCGTCTTGTGTACGGGAAAGCATGCCACCTCTCTATCGAGCTGGAACACAAGGCGTACTGGGCCTTGAAGTGGGCTAACTTCGACATCAACAAAGCCGGTGATCTTCGCAAGATTCAACTCAACGAGCTAAATGAACTGAGGAATGAAGCTTACGAGAACTCACTGATCTACAAAGAGAAGAACAAGATCATCCATGATGCAAGAATTAAGAACCGAGAGTTCCACATTGGTGATCAAGTCTTACTTTTTAACTCTCGGTTGAAGATCTTCTCTGGCAAGTTGAAGAGCCGCTGGTCTGGTCCATTCACCGTCACCAAAGTCTTTCCATATTGGACCATTGAGCTTTCTCAGCCAAATGGGCCCAATTTCAAGGTGAATGGCGAGCGTTTGAAGTTGTACTTTGGTGAGGACATCTCTCATGAGATGATTCCATCCCTCACCATGTTTCCCATGAACTAAATTTGGGTCGAGTCAGGCTCGTGACTCGGTGAACAAAAACAAGCGCTTCTCGGGAGGCAACCCGTGATCTATCCTTTACTGCTTTCATAATAAGTGTGGTGGGAGCCCCGTATGTGTTTGTTGTCTTATTTCTTGTGCCGTGCAGGGATTAAAGCTTTAAAGATCCACTCTTGATGACTTTTGATGAACCGTGATCCCGTGTTCCCATCTTCCCTGTTCTATCCTAAACTCTCGTGATTCAATATTTCATATCTTATATGTTCACATTGAAATCACTATAGTTGTCCTTTCCTTAGCATGATTTAACCAAAGTGCACAATGTCATAAGTGTAGTGGAGTTTACTCCCACATGCTTAAACATTGAGGACAATGTTTATCTCAAGTGTAGGGGGGACTTCTATCGAAGTAAGTGCTCATTTCCATGAATTTGCCCTCATTTTAACCAGAAATTCGATTTTTCGACATTTTTCAAAATTTTTAATCTATTTTGGCCTAATTGTATAGTCGTATTTTCCTTTGTTATGAGTATTTTCTTTCCTTGCTAGAATAAATTTTCAATAAAGTGGTTTTTAATTTTTTCTTAGTCATGAATATTTTGATTCAACCCGAGTTTACTTATCTAAGTTTACTCTAGCTAGTATCCTTAACGTGTTTAAGTCAAGTTTTTCTAGGCTTTTATATAGGGAGGTATAAAACGTGAAACTCTTATCTGTCACGGGTTAAGAACAAGAACTTTTCGCAAGTTCCTATAATTGATCCTAGAGAGTTGTTTATCAAGGGAACTTTAAAATGCGAATTCTAAACTTGAAAAAAGTCTAAGAATTTGCAAGATCCTATAGATGACTCGAAAACCCAAAACTTTGATTTAATAGGCTAAGCATCTACGAGTCTCATTCCTTGAGATTTTAAACTGTGGAGGACGAGAGATGATAGAGTCAATTATAAGTTTGGTATTCTTTCGTGAATTTATGTGAGTTAATTATAAGCCTATTCTCCCTTCGCTTGTTAATAAATTTATCTGCAATAAATAAGGTTGTACGATTTGAAAAGTTACTTAGCTTCTAGCCCAAGATCGTTTAAAAGTTGCTTGGTATTAATTAGAGTTCATAGCCAAGGCATAACTTATTGAAGCGGGATGCGAAGATTGGCGAGTCCGAAAAGGCCCTAACAAGGCATGAGGGCTACATTTTGTTGCTAAAGATCCAAAAGTGATGTGAAGAATCATTCATCAAAAATCAATATGAAGGATCGAGACACACGACGAAAAGCAAAAACTCCCCAAAAGATCATGGAGAATTCTATCCAAAAAGGCCCTAACAAGGTATGATGATAAATAGATCCAAGTCCTAAAAGGAGGCGGATCGTTGTATATCAAAGTCCAAAATAGAGATTGGAGAAAAATGAAGAAGTCGTGGTCCAAGGATGAAGAATCTCTCAAAACTTCAAGTGAAGAAATTCCTATTATGAAGAGAAGACCATAATTTCAAGAACGTCTCTCAAAGATTTAAAGTATGAAGTCGCTGCCAAATATCGGTTCGAGAAGGGTCTCAAATCATGAAGCGAGTTATGCCAAGATATGAACTTTATGAGGTCCCGAGAAGCAGTTTTAAAAGATTTTGTCCTTTAGCTAACTATTGATTAAATCGTTCACTTTATTTTCGACCTAAATAACTATCGAAATAAGTCAAACAATGCATCCTTGTGATCATTCAAGACAAAAAAAAATATAAGAGATACACTTAGGAATAAGGGAGTCTAAGTGAATAATTGGCCCACGTGAAACTTGAGGATGAGAAACGTTCATGGCAGCCAAAACCCAATGTAAGTCTTTAATTTCTTTACTTGTTTTTATCTTTTTATGTTTAGTATTTAATAAAGGCCAAGGTGGGTTATTTATGATGGAAAATGTAAACCGTGCTTTAAAATTAATGCATTGCATGAGGGCATTGCAATGGTCAAGTGTAGGGGATTTAATAAGTGTGAAAACACTTACCCTTTTACCACTTATTTCCAATAATAACAAGACCAAAACGTGTAATTTATGCCGTAAAAGTCGGAATTATGCGTGGTTTGTGTTTTTATTTTGTTTTAGGACCAAATGATGAAAAAACGAAGAAAACACGGGCTTTCACGGGCTTTTAACGAAGAAAACGAGAAAAGACGAAGTCAAAAGATCAAGAGTGCAAAAAGAACGGAAGTCCAAGGCCTATTCTGAAGATTTATCGAAGAAAAAGTCTAAAGACGGAAGTTTAATGAAGTCGAAGAACTCAAGTCTAATAGAAGAAGAAAATTACAAGACTAGTTCAATATACATCGACAAATCCTGAGACGGCGTCGAGAAAAGACAAAGAATTAAATCGAGTCGAGAAGACGGGATGAAAGAAAGAAAGAAGAAGCAACACATGCACCCCTTCCCATTTTCCCTATAAATACCCGCCTAATACACATTAGGAGGGTTGGTTAGTTTTTGGGTTAGTTTTTAGTTTTTAGTTTCAATTTTCACTTTTCTTTCTAGTTTTAGAGAGAGAAAGTTCTCAACTTTCTCTCACTAAGTTTTCATCTTTTCTTTCTTTTAACCTTTCAAGATTAAACCTTTGTGTATTGTTGATTTCATTAATCAAGTTCTAGTTAAGCTTTTAATCTTTCATCTTTTTCTACCTTTCTTGATTTTAGTTAACTTTTGGTGCGAAATTCATTAAATACGTGTTGATCTTGATGTTTTTGTGCTTAAAAGTTAATCTTTTTGTTCCTACATAAGCTTTCATACGATTAAGCTTTAAGATTCTTGTGCTTATTGGCTTATTTGCTTCTTTTAGCTTATTTACTTTTAAAAGTTTTCTTAAAAAGTTCATCTTTTTATAGTTTGATTTATAAGATTGCTTATTTTAAGTTGAAAAAGTTGTTATTTGTGCTTATTGAGTCCTTTCCATTATAGATTCGTTCTAGTTTTGGTGATTAGCTTATCAAATTACCTTATTACTTTGCTTATTTTTCGAATCAACATTGTAATCGGAAAAGGTATTAAACCCTTTTCCGATAGGAGTATTCCGACTGCACCCCTTCCCATTATTCCGATCGTATTGATCGGATTAGGGTTTAGTTATTCCGACGGTGGGGCTTGTTGAGATTCCGATTGGGGGTTTTGCAATACATTCCGATTTGACTCAAGTTAATACATTCTGATTGCATTAATTTGGCAAAATTCCGATTGGTGCTTGTTTCCCATATTCCGATTGCACCAGTTACATTATTCCGATCTGCTTCCTTTTCGGACATTCCGAAGAGGATATTTTTGTTATTCCGATCAACCCATTCCGACGGGATTCCGACCAAGGATTCCGACGGACTTAATTTCTTGTTTTTGCAAAGTCTTCAAGTTTTAGATTTATTAAGTGTTCAAGTATTTTTCTAATATTGTCATTAAGTTTTCATTCATTTATTTTTAACTCGTCACTTTAGTTTGATCTTTAAACTTCTACTTTACTCAACGACATTTACACTTATTTGCTATTAGTTTAAAATAGATAATCAATCAAAACCATTTATATTTCCACCAAGAACAATTGAGTCTCACTTTGAACTAATAGTCAATTCGAAAAGATTCAGACGATAACATTTTCTTACAAGGAAAATCCCTTGTATTAAATGGCGCCGCTGCCGGCTCTTTTCGTTAAGATTAAAGGTTTTTAAGTGAGAGACGCGTTGGATTTTGGGATCCGTTCATCTTTGAACGTTATGAGAATTGGTGACGATAAATCGTCTTCAATATGGGTAAAATTTCTAAGCAGCCTTCTGAAAACGAGAGGGTTAATTTCATTGACGTTCTTGATGAGGCTTGTGAAAAACATTTCAAAGACGCTTGTAAAAGTGGTTCTTCTTCTCTTCCCATTGTTGAGACCGTTGCCTCTATTGCTCCATCACTAACTCCATTTGGAGAAAGTGATTTCATTTTGAAAGAATTTGAAGCAACTTTGGGAGATGTGGACATGCAATATGACGATTCTCCCTCCAATTGGGATGAAGACATTCGTACCATTGAAAAACTTCTCAATGAGGACCATATTTCTCCACCATCTCCTAAGGATATCTCTATCGATGAACCGAATTTGCTACGCCTTCAATCGAAAATCCTCTAGATTTAGAGCTTAAGGACCTACCGTCTTATCTCGAGTATGTTTTCCTGAAGACAACAAGAAGTCACCCGTCATCATCGCAAAGGACTTGAAAGAGGAAGAAAAATCTCGACTTATCGCCGTGCTGAAGAATCACAAGGAAGCGATTGCGTGGAAAATCTCTGATATTCGTGGAATTGATCCTCACTTTTGCACACATAAAATTCTCATGGAGGACGAATTTAAACCCACTATTCAAAGCCAAAGAAGGGTGAATCCCAAGATCCATGACGTTATCAGAAAAGAGGTTATCAAACTTCTTGATGCTGGAATGATCTAACCTATCTCGGATTCACCATGGGTTAGTCCCGTCCATTGTGTGCCAAAGAAAGGCAGAATCACCGCTGTGCCTAATGAAAACAACGAGTTGATTCCTACTCGTCTCGTTACAGGGTGGAGAGTTTGTATAGACTATCGCAAAGTCAATGATGCTACGAGAAAGGATCATTTTCCCCTTCCTTTTATGGACCAAATGCTTGAACGTCTAGCGGGTAATGAGTATTACTGCTTTTTAGACGGTTTCTCCGGGTATTTTCAAACCCCCATCGATCTCAAAGACCAAAAGAAAACCACATTCACTTGTCCTTATGGAACATTTGCTTATAAAAGAATGCCTTTCGGCTTATGCAATGCTCCTGGGACATTCCAAAGGTGTATGATGGCTATCTTCCATGACATGGTTGAAGAAACTATGGAAGTATTCATGGATGATTTCTCGGTCTATGGTGATTCTTGTTGGGAATAAAATATTGCCAGTACACTTGAACGCTGACAAAAAGAAAACAAGCGTTGATAAGAAGAAAACAAACGCTGACAGATCAAGCGTTGATAGGAAGAAGTCAAGCGTTGATAGGTTTAAGACAAGCACTGATAGAAAGATATGGCCTACGCGTATTATGTTTCTAGTTTGTTTCTAGTAAAGATAGGATCAACAATGTATTTTCTATAATTATCTTTACCTAGAATAGCTGATACGTAGACTCTTGTACAAGGCTTCTTATGTCTATAAAAGAAGACCTTTAGGTTACGTTTCATATAAGTTTTTCATACGTTTAACACTTTCATTGTAAGCAAGTTCGTTATTATCAATCAAGTGAAAGTTTCTTTTACAACTGCTTGTGTGTTCTTGTTTGAGTGTTAATTCCGCATAACACTTAAATTGTTTCATACATAAACAAAGTTTCTCTACGTGTATAACTCGATCTAATCTCGTATACACAAGCTAAATCGATCTATGTTTGGGATCAACAAGTGGTATCAGAGCTTGTTGAGAAACTTTGATCTAAAAGAACACAAGAACCCTAAATCACCAAAACCCTAATTTTCACAAAACTCTAAAAACATCATGTCTACTCCAGAAGTAACCTCCTCCTCCTCAAACCACAACATCAAGATTCCCATGCTAGATCTAGACAATTTTGAGTTGTGGAAGTTCAACTTTGAGCAATATCTGCAAATCCATGACTACACTCTCTGGGAGATTATTGAATATGGAAACACATTCAATAAAGCTCAAAAGATTGCAGATGCCATTGCTACAAGATCAGCTGTTCAAGGATGCTTTGAAGCAGATAAGAAAGAAAAAAAGAGAAGGGTTGATATGAAAACCCTAAGAATTCTGAACTCTCTTTGGGACAAGAAAATCAGCACAAATATAGAGGTTATGAGTCTGCAAAAGACCTTTGGGCAGCCCTTGAAGTTGCCTATGGTGGTAATGCTGATACTGTGGAAGAGAAAAAGAAGCAACTCTTACATGAGTATGCTGTTTTTAAGGCTCAACCTAATGAGAAGCTAAGTAGTGTGAGAAGCAGACTTCTTGAAATTACAAGCAAGTTGTCCTTCATGGGGACAGTAATTGGTGATGTTGACATTATTGCCACTTTTCTTAAAAGCCTTGGTGATGCCTGGAAGACTGAGGCAAGATCTATAATTTCCAACAACACTCACAAAAGTTCTACTTTTGATGATGTTTACAAAAAACTGAGGCTGTTAGAGAATGAAACTCTTTTGGAGCATGGAAGTAAGTCTACAAATAGTAACATGGCCTTCTTCTCACATAGTGAAGGCCAATTTGATCAGAAGGATTCATACATGCACCCAGTTACTGGATCAATATGTGTCAACGCTGGATCATATCCTTTCAACGCCTCACATTCAGACGCTGACACATACAAAATTGACTCACCAAGAGTTAAACCTGCTGGTATGGATCTGGATACTGTGTGTGCATACATTGCTACATTGCCCAATGGTTCAATGATTACATATGAGGACCTTGAGCAAATAAGTGATGAGCATTTGGAGGAGATGGATATAAAGTTAAACATGGCTCTTGCAAGTATAAGAGCAAACAGATGGAATAGAAGATTCAAGAAGAAGATGACTTTTAATGCTAAGGAAACTGATGGATTTGATAAATCCAAGGTTGAGTGTTACAATTGTCATCGTATGGGGCACTTTATGAGAGAATGAAGATCTCCAAGAAGATCTGATGCTGGAAAACCCTCAAGCCAAATTGTTAAGGCTCAGGATCCTAAGGCCATGGTGGCAGTGTAAGAAATTGATGGTATTGGATGGGACTGGAGCTATTTGGCTAAGGATGAGGAAGAGGATAAAGCTTTGGTTGCTGAGATAGAAGAAGAAGAGCATGTTCAATATGCTCTCATGGCACACTCCTCATCTTAATCAGACAATGAGGTATATGATGATGCTTTTTGTAGTAAGGGTTGTCGTTTAAATACTGAAAGACTTAACAAAGAGGTTTTAAGATTGTTAGGAGATGTGAGTACTGAGAGATGCAAGTTGTCTAACTATCAACTTGCTCTTACTCAAACTGAAAAGACTGTAGCTGAGTATAAGGAAATGGAGTTTGACCTAAAAGATAAAATAAATATCTTAAAACATGATTTAAATGCTAGTAATGATATTAGAAACATCATGGAAAGGGTCAATGCTGAATTACAGGCTAAGTTAGATGAGGCTATTAAGAATAAGGATAATGTAGACCTTAAAATTCAGAGATTTGATAAGGCCTCACAAACCCTAGGAGAATGTGTTAGTAAACAAAGGGATTCTAGGGACATGACTGGGATTGGGATGAAAGAGTATTCTGGTGTTCCACCACCAGCTGGGACTTCTATGGTGTCCAAAGAAAGGACTTATCTTGGACTGGTTTACCAGAACTCCAAGAAGAGGAATTTATTCCTCCACCAAGAGTCCTTACCCCAGTAGAGGAATATAGGCAAAAGTTGACTTATTTGAATGATGGAAGAAAGCCAACCTTACCTTATTTGTCAAGGGTGGCATGCTTTGTGATAGTCCAAATGAGTCGACCCCTATCAAAGTAACAAACCCAATCCCTGGCAAGACTGTTGACCTTGGCTCAAACGTTGTTAGAAAACCTAGCATTAAATATGCAGAAATGTATAGAAATACTAGGTCACCAAAAAGGCAAGTTAGTGATACCAATTGTGGAAACCTTGGTAATGGAACTGGTTTCTTTTCCTTTAGACTTAGAGTTATGTCTAGAAAAGCCTATTATACTTGTGGTAGCTTTTCACATTTAGCCTATAAGTGTGTCAATGCTTCCAAGGTCAACGCTGACAAAAGGTCAAACACTGTCAGACCCAAAAATTTTGTGGAGCAAAGTCCAAAAGTTGTTAGACCAGCCCCATTCTTCACTAAAGGGTCTAACACTTATGGACAAAGACCTTTTCAGAAGACCAATACATGGTCTAATAGGCAATGGGTTCCTGTAGCAAACCCTAGGTTCAACGCTGATAAGGGTAATTTCAGCGTTGACAAGACCAAATCAAACGCTGATAGAAACGTCGCCAGACCAAATAATGGTAAATATTTGCAACCACAGGGAAATGGGTCTAGAGCTTCTTCTATCTTGACATGGAGACCTAAGCAAGAACAAAATCCTAATTCTAATGGGATTTCTATGACCTGTAACAGATTTAATTATATTTCAAAGGTCATCACAAAACTAATTGGGGTTAACTGGGTGTTTCATCCAAAAAGGGATGAACAACGGGTTGTTATGAGAACTAAGTCTGTTGTTATTGAACAACCAGATGAATCCAAGTCTGCTCAGGCTTGGGTTCCCAAAGAAACCTAATTTGTATTCTTTATGTGCAGGGCACTCAAAAATAGGTAAATGATTATGGCTATTGGGATAGTGGATGCTCTAGGCACATGAATGGGAAGGAAGATTATCTCACAAACTTCACTCGCATTAAGGATGTTGATAAAGTTTACTTTGGAGGCAGATATGGAACTATCACAGGCAAAGGAACTCTTCTCACCAACAATTTCCGTTTTGAAAACGTGTTTCTGGTAAAAGAACTTGATTATAATCTTTTTAGTGTATCACAAGTTTGTGATAACAAAAATAAGATTCTTTTCACTGATACTGAATGCTTGGTGTTGAGCAAGGATTTTAAAATGCCAGATGAGAAATTTATTGACTATAGAACACCTAGGCATAAGGACATTTATAATGTGAATCTTAATGGTATTAGGATGAATAATAACATGTCATGTTTTTATGCTAAAGCTTCAGTTGATGAGTGTAATCTATGGCACAGGAGACTAGGGCACATTAACTTTAAAAATATAAACAGACTTGTGAGACTTGGTTTGGTTGATGGTTTGCCTGAAAAGGCCTTCCATAATGACAACTATTGTGTTGCATGCCTTAAAGGCAAACATCACAAGGTCTCATTTAAGTCTAAACAGGTGCACTCTAGTTCTAAACCACTTCACTTGATGCATATGGACCTGTTTGGTCTAACTAATATAGAGAGCTTGAATGGTAAATCTTACTGCTTTATCATCACATATGACTTTTCTAGGTTTACTTGGACTTTCTTTTTAGCTATGAAAAGTGACACTGCTGATACTTTAATTAACTTTATTAACCAAATTGAGAAGAAAATTGGCAATGAAGTTAAGATGCTTAGAAGTGATAATGGTGGTGAGTTTAGAAATAAGCTATTGGATGATTTTTGTACCAAGAAAGGGATTACTACACAGTTTAGTGTTGCCAGAACCCCACAGCAAAATGGGGTTGTTGAGAGAAAGAATAGAACCTAATTGAAGCAGCCAGGACTATGTTGGCTGATGCTCACTTTCCCATAGCATTTTGGGCTGAGGCTGTGAATACAGCTTGTTATGTTCAGAATAGAGCATTAGTCAACAAGATACATAACAAAACACCTTATGAGTTACTTTGGGGAAGGAAACCTAATATTGGTTTTCTTAAACCTTTTGGCTGTCATGTAGTTGTCCTAGATACTAGTGATGCCTTAGGTAAATTTAGTGCTAAAGGTGATGAAGGCTACTTCATGGGTTATTCTATGCAGAGCAAGGGATATAGGGTTTACCTTAAGAAGGAAAAACATATACTTGAAAAAGTACATGTTAGGTTTTTAGAGAGTAAACCTAGTGATCCTGAAACTGGTCCAAATTGGTTGTTTGACTTGGAACCTCTATCTAGGACTTTGAATTATATGCCTGTTACTAATCCAGACATTGTGAAGGTAACTTTAAATGTTATGGAAGAACCAGTTGTTGATGTTTCAGGTACACAGGTTTATGAAGAGGTTGGATCACAAGCAGACAAGTCATCTCCCATACTTGAGTATGTTACTGTTTCCATATGGACAGATGCTTTGCTGCTGCCGCTGATGCTGGAAAGGAAAATGGTGGTCCCCAAGTATCACCGGTTAACAACATGCATGGTCCTTCAGGTGCTGACAAAGGAAAATCTAGCGCTGACAGGACAAATTTAGGCGTTGATGGCTCAAACGTTGACAACACCATTTCAGGCGTTGATGGATCAAACGCTGACAATCTTGGTTCAGGCGTTGACAACTCTTTTGAGCATATTTTCTCTTCCAATTTTGAACAAGGTGAACCTTCAAGCAGAAATGAAGAGGTTCATACAGATATTGATGGAAGAGAGTCTGAAGAAGATATTGGTAACTTGAATGATGAGATTGAAGACAACAGACTTTTTGAGGGAGGAGTTCTCACTTCTACAATGAAGAATCACCCCTCTTCTCAAATTATTGGAGATGTCATGTCTCCTGTTCAGACTAGAAGATCTCATCAGAGTCTTGGAGGATTTATTGCCAATATACACAAGAAGGTTGATACCCCTCTTGTTCAAGCATGTTTGTTTGCCTGTTCTCTGTCACTACAGGAACCCAAGAAGATTTTTGATGCTCTCAAAGAACCAAGTTGGGTAGAAGCAATGCAGGATGAGCTTCATTAATTTGCTATTCAGGATGTTTGGGAGTTGGTTGATTGTCCCAGATATGTCAGACCTATTGGGACAAGATGGGTTCTTAGAAACAAGAAAGATGAAAGAGGCATTATGGTCGGAAACAAGGTATGCTTAGTGGCTCAAGGATATACACAAGAGGAAGGGATAGACTATGAGGAGGTCTTTGCACCAGTTGCAAGGATTGAGGCTATAAGGATATTTCTAGCCTATGCTTCCTGCATGGGCTTTATTGTCTATCAAATGGATGTGAAGAGTGCTTTTCTTTATGGCACAATTGTTGAGGAGGTATATGTTATGCAGCCTCCTGGTTTTGAAGATCTAGAGCATCCAGACAAGGTGTATAGAGTCAAGAAAGCTATGTATGGACTTCATCAAGCCCCAAGAGCATGGTATGGCACATTTTCCACCTATCTGGTGGAAAATGGATTCAAAAGGGGCACCATAGACCAGACCTTATTTACAAAGAAGACTGGTAAGGATGTCTTACTTGTTCAGGTTTATGTGGATGATATCATCTTTGGCTCTACAAACCCAAAGATGAGTGAAGACTTTTCCAAGCTTATGACAGACAAATTCAAGATGAGTGCAATGTGGGAGATGAACTTCTTTCTAGGATTACAAGTTCAGCAGAAAGAAGATGGTATCTTCATCTCTCAGGATAAATATGTGGTATAAATCTTGAAGAAGTTTGGCTTTTCTCAACATGAAAAGCGGGCTAGTACTCCTATGGATAGAGAACACCCTTGGGGAAAAGTTGGAGATGGAAAATATGTGGATGTCAGGCACTATAGATCAATGATTGGTTCATTGATGTATCTCACAGCCTCAAGACCTAACATCATGTTTGTTGTGTGTGCATGTGCACGCCATCAAGTGACTCCCAAAGAGTGTCACCTTCATAATGTCAAGAGAATCTTTAGGTACCTTAGATGTTATCCAGATCTTGGATTATGGTATCCAAAAGATTCACCATTGGAGCTTATTGCATATTCAGACAGTGACTATGGTGGTGACAAATTTGATAGAAAATCTACAACTGGTGGATGTCAGTTTCTTGGGAGTAGATTGATCTCTTGGCAATGCAAGAAACAAACAGTGGTGGCCAATTCTACAACTGAAGCAGAGTATGTTGCTGCAGCTGCTTGTTGTGGACAAGTCTTATGGATTCAGAACCAGTTGTTGGATTATGGGTATAATTTCATGCATACCAAGATTTTTGTAGACAATAACAGTACTTTATGCATTATTAAAAATCCTGTACATCATTCTAAAACAAAACACATAGAAATTAGACATCATTTTATAAGATATTGTTTTGAAAAGGGTTTAATACAACCAGATAGGGTTGACACAGAAGAAAATGTGTCTGATTTATTAACTAAACCTTTTGATACTAGAAGGTTCCAATACTTGGTAACAAGTATTGGAATGATCAATCTCACTTAATATGTGTTTTGGGGTCTTTTTTTAAGAGTATATACAGGATATGCATTGTTATTGGTCTTTTTGAAAAGTTAGATTTTCCACTATATTTGCCTAACGCTGACAAAGGTTATCTTAACGCTGATAAGTGTTATTGTGACGTTGTCGGCTACATGTTAGTTTTGTGGTTTTTGATCTAAATGTCCAGGTGGTGTTAGCATTATACCATTAGATACAGGGTTGCTTATGGATCCTTGGAGAATCAATTGGAGCATGTTTCAATTTATGGATGATGGTTGGAATATTTATATTCCTATCTTGACATAAATTTTTATATTCATGTATATTATTGGGCAACTTATGTATCTCAGTTTAAGGGGAGGTTTTAGGAACCTTTAGGACTTTTGGGTATTCTTATAATACTCTTATCACAATTCTAGATTGTGTCCACAGGTGAGTATGAGTTAGTTTAATAAATCATGAGGCACTATAGCATGCAAAGTTGATATACTATGCATGCTGCCAAGACATTTTTGGCCTAGAATTGGATGTGGTTTGTTGGGAGACTTGGGGTTGATTTACAATGGGTTTACCTGGGAGTTACAAGGGTTTTTATGAGATAACTTAATTGTTAAGAATTTTGGTTAGCAAGGGACACTAGAGGACTATTATGTCTATCTTGCATAAGCAAGTGTGCATAACTGGACAGTGCTTGCCGCCCTATAATAATTATCAATTTATAGGTTATCTTCACTAGGATAAATTACTTTGTTAAGGTCCTTTTTCATTTTTATTACTTTTATTTTTGGACGCTGCCAAGTATTTTTCCAAGCATTGTTATGACCAATTTAGACGCTGACATGGCTTTGCCAAACGTTGACAAGAATATAGCCGTTGGGCGTTGATGGGTTATTTTTTACCGTTGAAACTCATTGGGACCTACCCAGTTGTTATTTTTGACGAATTTTGGGGCCATAATTTTGGGAGTAGATAACTTTTAATTAATGCACAAGATAAATTATTTTCTTTTCAAGATTTTCATCATTATATTTTGAAAATTTCTTGCCTTATTTTTGACCAATCACATGTGCCTATCTCTCCTATATATTTGGCTCTTATTTGTAAACAGGGTACCTCATATTCTTGTCTAAAAATTTCTCCTATAATTCATCTTTCTCAATACTTCACAAACAGTTTTCTTCAACAATGGCACCAAAATTTAAACCAAGTGACTTGGTATTGGGATTCAGGAGTCAGCACAACATGATTGCTTATTTGGAGGTTGATGATACTTTGTTTCCACAATACACTCAGATGGTGGCGTATTTCAATGCATCTCCAATTAGGTATGAACTTTCTCATGCTCCTCTCATCCGTGTCACTCATATTAAGAAGTTTTGGAACATTGTCAGTTCCTCAACAATTAATAATGTGACTACATTATCAGCTATTGTTCATGGGCGTACATGGGTGGTTACTGAAGCCTTGGTTCGCCAGGCTTTGCATCTTGATGATGCAGATGGTATAACCACCATCCCCATTAATGAAATAGAACAAGGACTTCGGGCTTTGGGGTATCCTTTCCCTGATGAGGGCACTTTAAACAAATATCATAAACAAGAGTTTCCCCCATCCTGGAAGTACCTCATACATGTCATCCTACAAGGTTTGAGTCTTAAATGTACTGCACACAATGAAATTAATATATCAATTGCTAGTGCAATTGTGTGCATTGCAAATGGGCAAAAGTTTAATTTTTCAAAACTGATTTTTGATGGCATGTGTAAAAACAAAGGGAATAAGATGACTTTGGCTTATCCCAGATTTTTGCAAATGGTTTTTGATGTGCAAAATTACTGCACAAGGGATCATGATGATTTTTATGAGATCCCTGTGCAAAAGAAGGCTATTTTTACCAAGATGAATTTACCCCCTCACCGTGAATTACCCCTCACCCAAGCTATGCTTGCTGTTATCGCAGCAACACAATCCCAACCAGACCCACAACCACAACTTGACCCAATACCAGAACCTTTGCCTTCACCTCAACACATGGAAATTGACCAAGAACCCTTCAACGCTGACACATTAAATGTTGGCGTTGACATGAGTAATCCAAACGTTGACACCTTTCCTTCACAGACCCAAACACCCTTTAACCTTCAAACTACCATCCAATCCACATCATCTTCTACCCCACCTGAATATAGGTTGATTAAACGCCCAAGGACAACTAGAGTGTTCTCCTCTAGTGGTCCTAGCCATGTAGCAGAGAGACCCACCACCATAAGTGTGGTTGGTGCTATGGATGAGGCTGGGACTATTGGTACTGGCTTAGATGCAGACCAAGACAGTCCTAACATCTTTAAGACCTCATCCATGCCCCATGACTCTACTTTGGGAGGTCAAATACCCATTCTAGAGGAGGGCAAACTGGAACCATACACATTGATGGAATTGACGGCTGTCTACATTAGCTTGCAAATGCAAAATGCAGACTTGGTACAAATAGTCAGTACACAAGGCCTTGAACTCAAGCAATTGAGGGAGAGGATTGTCATTTTGGAGAATGCTAGCAATAGGCGTGGGATGGAGGAATCTTCCAAAGGGGAGGATGAGCAGATTAATGTGAGTGATAAAGGCTCACATGATGGAGAATCTTTGGGTGTTGCTGAAGCCCTCACTGCATTGAAGAAGCAACCAGGTTTTGACACATCTCTGGTTACTCCTACAAATTTAAACTTGTCTTTTACAGCTATGTTGGAGTAATTTACAAGAGACGCTGAGACAAGTAAGTTGGGCGTTGATAAGCAAAATTTGAACGCTGACACACCAAGCGCTGACATGAGTTATTTAGGCGTTGACACAAGGAATTTGAGGGTTGACAGACCTGCAGATATGGTTGATGTATTCCAGTCATCAGCTATCATCAAAGAAGTGTCTTCATATGTATTACCATCATCCTTACCCATCATTGATCCATTAGATAAGGGTAAAGGAATTATGGTAGAAGTAGAAGTTCCAAAGGATGCAACACAAGTAGAGTGTGATTCAAGGTTGGCCGCACAACTTATGGAACAAGAGATGAAGAATGTTGGTGAATCACCATTTGTTATCACTTCAGAGGAACAATAAGGAAGTGATGAAGAAAGTTTAGATTCAAGTGTAATGATAATTGAACAACCAGAAAGACTTGAATATGGTGATGACTTGGCAAGGGAGAAGCTTAGAGAGTTAAAATTGCAAGTAGACTTTGATATGCCAGAAGTAGTTCAGATGTACCATGCTTGGAAGAATAGGATAATGGAGACTCCAAATTTGAATATATCATACCAGATTTGGGGATTGGAGATTCTTCTAAGAGTTCAAAGAGACTGCAAGGTCATTCTGAAACATAAAGCTAGCAATGTTTTCTCACTGCTGAAGAGGGATAGAAGAGAGCTTTACTAAATGTTACTCAGATGTCATGGAACTGGATGGACCTTCAAGAAATTGTAGGGATTATCTTTTCAAGAATTGGAGTACAAGGCTTATCCCATTTTGGCAACAGTGTAGGAAATGAACACTCTAAGACTTCTTTCATATGAAAGGAAAGAAGAACTTGTAGAAGAGATGGAGATTCAGAAGGCAATGATTGTTCCAAGGCCTTTGAAGAAGGGAGTTTCACTTGAGTTTCCTAAAGATCTAAATAAAGTGGTTCCCAGTGAAGCTGTTCTTAGAAGAAGCATTAAGCTCTCACCTATAGAAGTTTCAGATATGGTACAAGTGTTACCTCTTGATGCCAGAAACCCTATCATTAGCTATGAAGAAGATGCAAGTGGGTTTTGGAAGATTGGCAGATATGGGAAAGAGGTACACACATTTACTACTCTTATGTCTCTCTTTGCAAGTATGGATAGGGAAGACTTGGCAGACCTTTGGAAGTTTTTGATAGCCAAGTATGAGACTAAAGTTCCTACTTCAGTCAATGGAATAAAACTTTGGTCAACATTCAAGAGAATGTGTGCACCAGAAGAAGAAGATCCCGTTTGGAAGGATCTTGAGGATGATATCAGTGGTCTTCAATAGCGTTTGTATTTAGCTGCTGGTGTGTATTATTTGAGCTTTACAAAGTTTGTTGAGTATCTTCTTGTAGATGCTCAGTATCCCATGT
This sequence comes from Glebionis coronaria, assembly GCA_025667525.1. Classification (NCBI taxonomy): domain Eukaryota; kingdom Viridiplantae; phylum Streptophyta; class Magnoliopsida; order Asterales; family Asteraceae; genus Glebionis; species Glebionis coronaria. Next base: position 222,838,581 of record CM046880.1, read on the forward strand.
CCAAAGAAGTTTTGGACAAGATGAAGACAACACAGCTAGAGATTGACTATTCAAGTGACGTGGCCAAAGATTTGATTAGACATGTTTATTACCAATATGATAAGATTTGTAAGATTCCTCCTAGTTCTTAATTTTTATTCAGAAACTTGATTACTAGAGTAGATCTCAAGTTTAGGGGAGGATTGTTGGGAATAAAATGTAGCCAGTACACTTGAACGCTGACAAGAAGAAAACAAGCGTTGATAAGAAGAAAAAAACGCTGATAGATCAAGCGTTGACAAGAAGAAGTCAAGCGTTGATAGGTTGAAGACAAGCACTGATAGAAAGATATGGTCTACGCGTATTATGTTTCTAGTTTATTTCTAGTAAAGATAGGATCAACAATGTATTTTCTATAATTATCTTTACCTAGATTAGCTGATACGTAGACTCTGTCTATAAAAGAAGACCTTTAGGTTATGTTTCATATAAGTTTTTCATACGTTTAACACTTTCATTGTAAGCAAGTTCGTTATTATCAATCAAGTGAAAGTTTGTTTTACAACTGCTTGTGTGTTCTTGTTTGAGTGTTAATTCCGCATAACACTTAAATTGTTTCATACATAAACAAAGTTTCTCTACGTGTATAACTTGATCTAATCTCGTTTACACAAGCTAAATCGATCTAAGTTTGGGATCAACAATTCTTTCTCTCATTGCCTTGCCAATTTAGAACGCATGCTTAAGCGGTGTGAAGACACTCGCCTTGTTCTAAATTGGGAAAAATGCCATTTCATGGTAAAAGAAGGCATTGTTCTTGGACATAAAATCTCCAAAGCCGGTCTTGAAGTCGACCGTGCTAAAGTCGATGTTATTGCTAAATTGCCTCCACCTTCAACCGTGAAGGGTGTGAGAAGTTTCCTTGGTCATGCGGGCTTCTATCGTCGATTCATTCAAGATTTTTCTAAAATCGCTCGCCCGATGACCCACCTCTTGGAAAAAGATACTCCTTTTATCTTTTCTAAAGAGTGTCTTGAATCCTTCAATCTTCTTAAGGATAAGCTAACTAAGGCACCGGTCTTGGTCACCCCTAATTGGGAGCTACCTTTTGAATTGATGTGTAATGCTAGCGACTTTTCTATTGGAGCGGTTTTGGGCCAAAGAGTGAATAAACACTTCCAACCAATCCATTACGCTAGAAAGACAATGACGGGGGCTCAATTGCATTATACCACTACCGAAAAAGAGCTTTTAGCTGTAGTGTATGCTTTTGAGAAGTTCCGCCCCTATCTTGTCCTTTCTACCACCATCGTGTACACCAAACATTCCGCGTTGGAGCACTTGTTGACTAAGCAAGATTCTAAGCCAAGACTTCTTCGTTGGGCTTTACTCCTTCAAGAATTCAAAATTGAAATTCGTGATAAGAAGGGAGCCGAAAACCTAGCCGCGGATCATCTAAGTAGAATTGAGGATCCTTATCAAGGGGATCATCCGAATCAAGAGATCAATGACTCTTTTCCCCTTGAATCCTTAATGTCTATCAATTCCAATCTTGATAACACCCCGTGGTTTGCGGACATTGCATGTAAAACCCGCATGCTTTTACCATGAATAGTACCATTAAGATCGTATGTATATGATTAGAACTTTCCTTTTATAATATGTTTACGTTTCACGTATAAGTATTACGAGTATTACGTACGTGTTAGAACACGATAAGTATTTATTACGTATGAACACACGATAATTTTCCCAATAATATTTATAAACACGAACATGCGATCATGAAATCAAGAACGTAATTTAATCACGAGCTAATATTAATTACGTACATATATATTTATCGCGAACACGAATAAATATATTAAGTCACGATCGATAACTAATTAAAACACGTAAATTACGAACACGAGAACACACGAGAACACACTATAATATTTAGACTCGAGAAATGTACGGGTTACCCTTATGTGGGCCCCTACCCACGAAATTAGGAAGAAAAGGGCCAAGCCCATTGTTTTTTTACTAAACAAGAAAAAATAGGAAAACATATTCATTTATCAAAAATCAAGAAAATAAGAAAAACCCTAATTCTTTTCTTTGCTCCCTTTTTGGCAGCCACTTTTTATCATCAACAAGGGGTGTTCGTATTGATTTTTGATCTTGGAATTTTGCAAGGATTCGTGTGTGTTCATCTTCATTTGTTTCACGAAATCGGTATAACCTTTCTAACCTTTTTCTTTTATGTTTTGATTTAATAAATCACATAAAATCATGATGTTTTTAAAAACTAATTAAAAACAATTATTAAAACATGTTGATGATCATGGGTAAATCAAACAAGGGTTTTTAGGGGTGTTTTGTGTTGGCCGACGCCTAACCGAGCCCTAAGGGGTCTCAGCTTGGCTTATTACCCACCACCGAGACCATATGGTCTCGGTATGGTGATGATGATAGTCACGGCAGCAGCAAACAAGGGAAACCCCAACCTTGGTTCGGGGTATGGTGTTGATTACGGGTCCGGTTCATGGTTTCTAGTCACGGTCCGGTTCATTGATTATGTTAAGGTTTATGATTTTAATGGATATGTGTTAAATATTAAATCAATAAAACATGACATGATTAATTTAATTAACATGACTTAGGTTATAATTTTAATTATTAGATCATGAATTTTAACCTAAGTATTTATTTTTAATTAGACTTTATAATTAATTAATTATTAAAACCATGACTATAATTAATTAATTAACATGACTTAGGTTATATTATTAGTAACTAATAATACATGTTTTAACCTAAGTATTTTAACTTTATTTAATTAAAAACATGATATATTTAATTAAATACTTTTAACCTATAGTTTATTTAAATTACATGTAATAATTAATAAACTATACTTTATAACAACATGACATAGAATAATAATCAGAAAACACTTAAGCTTATATAATTAGCTTATTTAACCATCTTATATCTAATTATGGAAACTTTCTATTTTTAGAAACTTATTTACTTAAGACAGCTAATCTATTTATAGAAACTTTCTATTTTTAGAAACTTATTTAATTAAGGCAGCTAATCTATTTATGGAAACTTTATTTTTAGAAACTTATTTAATTAAGGCAACTAATCTATTTATGGAAACTTTGTATTTTTAGAAACTTATCTATTTTAAGCAGTAATTCTATTTTTGGAAACTTTCTATTTTTGGAAACTTTCTACTTTTGGAAACTTTCTATTTTTGGAAATTTCTATTTTTGGCAACTTTCTTTTTTTGGAAACTTTCTATTTTAGGAAACCTGCTATTTTTAGAAATTTACTTATTATTTCACAACAAGTATAATAATACATGAAATACAAGTAATACATAATCAGAATAGACATGATATAAGATAAACACATTATAAAGCTTTAAACAGTAAAACATGACATGAACGTATAAAAGAAGCTAAGACATGACATAAAACCAGTTACGTATTCAGTAATCAGATACTTATAGACGTATGTATTTATGTAGCATTAGTGATACCGAAGTAGGACTCTCTTCCGTTCATCTTCTTCGTTCACTAGACATAAGGTACGGATTCCCGTCCTATCAGTATGGACATTCTTTCCTTATTAGGATTCCCCGTATGCAGCCAACTGTTTTCCCATAGTATAAGTTTATATGTTTGATTGCTTATGTTAATTTAGAATACCTAAAGCCATATACATGCATGACCAGTTTCACCTAGTTATGGAGGTACCATAACCATAACACTAGATGCATTGGTGTTATGACTTCCTCACGGCGGAGTGATTGTTCGTGGCGTCCCTTCAGCTTTTCGCCATATTATTATATTTATCATGTGGGGCGTATGGGTGCATCCTAGTTACATGTTTTTCAGCAGATTACGCAGTGTGAACGAGGTGTGTGCCTTGCATCCTTCACAAGGAGCTGATCCCTCCTAACCCAAATCAGTATATTAAATTAGAGGCAGCCCCTCTAATTTGCATGATGAGGTCACCCCTCCAAGTATTCATGCACGGTGGATTTTCATGACCTATATTGGCTAATGGTAAAATATGTTAAACAGTTTTCATAAGATAAACATAAGGCTTTTCAAACTATAAAAACCAGTTTTACTAAGAAATAACCAGGTTTTCCAGGACATATACATTTCCACTGCTATATGTTATTCATACTTATATTATTCATTTCATGCTTGTATATCCGTGCACTGAGCGTTATGCTCAGCCGTTACTTTCCTTTCCATGTCCCAAAACAGCAGTTACCCAAGGACGGACTCGAGCATTTTGGAGGACATGCATAGGATGGAAGCTGCCATAGACTTCTTCTCCTTTTTTCCTTCATCTATTTGTGCTTGTTTAAGTCTTCCATTATTTCATTTACTTTATTATGTTTTGAGCTTATGTTTAGGGACCGATGTTTGATTCCGGTTTACCCTATGGTCATGTAATGTTTTAGACATTTATCCTTGTATGCTTTGATGACACGCCATAATTACGCGTAACGGTCCACTTATCAAAGTGGGGTGTTACAATTATGGTATCAGAGCCAAGGCTTCGACCTGTAGGCTCTAAAACTCGACCTGTGACTAGTGGGTAGTCACCAGGAGCTTCATAAGCCAACTTTTGTTATTCTACCTATTGATGTTTTCAGCGCATTGTTATTTTAACCATGATGTTTTCAGCACCTTGAGGTTTTAACCTTGATGTTTTCATCGGTATTGTTTTACTAATATGGATGGACAACCGTCATTCACATTTAGTTACGTGTCATTGTTTCATGCATAATGTTCCTCGTGAACTGTGGCTATGTGGACTGAACCCCAGTAGTTCATAATTAGTCACATAAAATTTTTTCTGATAAGTTTGACAGATGAGTTTATTTATTTATGTTTCATGTATCATTGTTGCAGGAATTATGACTAAGTAATGGTTGGTATAGGACTGGCCCTATTTAGTCTCATGTACTTTTATCGAAATTTTTAACTTTGAGACCGACCCATAGGCGTCCCCTCGCCATGTCTTTTGTTTTGGGACCGACCCATAGGCGTCCCCTCGCACATATAAAAGTTTTTATAAACTACATCATGCAGTCATGCACTGTTTTCATGCATAAAATTTTTCTCAAGATTTATTGGTATAATTTTTTTCATGTCCCCTCATAAATTATGATGTTTTATGTCAAGTATGTTTTCATGCTACCATGGTTAACTTCATTTCATTACTGATTATGTTCATACTCCTTCATAATTAATTTCATTCCAAGATTTTTATGTTGATTTCATATTTAAGTTAAGTATGTCTTATGTCTCCTTATGTTGATTATGTTCTCATCATGTCGATCATGCCCTCATGCTATACATTGAAAGATTCTAGTAAATCCTGCTTTCATGAAAGTCATGGTTGGTTTTCATTGATCATGCTTTCAGGCAGATCATCTTGAATGTTGTGTAACCACACTTTAACGTTTCTCTATACAACCAGAATGAGGTATATACTGGCATTGCTAGGTTATCATGATGGTTTTTCTAACCGTTTAACCGATTATGGTTCCTTTAAAAACATGAAAAACGATCGACCCCATACCGATCATTTCATGTGCATTCCATGTGTGCTCCATGTACCGTATTTCATGTGTATTACACGTACCTTAGTTCATGTGTATTTCACTTGCAATACTTCGCGAGTATTCGGTAGTCGATTCTGAATCATCTCAGGCGTATGTCCACTTGCTGATATTCTACAAGATTGCTGATGCCGCTCATAACTTGGAGATGTTACTAAAGGTTGATGCTGTTGATTTTTGGAGACGCTACGAGATGCGGATGCTATTCACAACCTAGAGATCCTACAAGACGAAGACAAAGGCGTCAGAGGATGCAATTGGACGAGAAGATGCTTCACCACCAGACGATTTCCATCTATCATTGTCCCAAATTCTTAGTTACATGTCACACGTCATTCGGCTGTCATTTCAGCCATATGAGTGCAAACCGGTACCAGCCGGCCACTTAGCTGAATAGTTACATGAATCACAGTCATGAGAATGAGCGTCATGGAACTGACAGACAAGACAATAGTAACCACTACTATGACAGCAACTATCCTAGCAATCGCAACAGAAGCTCCGACCACGTATGTGATCAGAAGTACGAATGATCAGTATTCCAACCGTTCCGTCAATTCTTGCATAATAACCTATTATCGGTAGTTCTATTTGTTTCACACCTCGAGACACATGTCAAGACATCAGTCAAGACACATGTCTCATGTATGCTTTCAGAAGACACATGTCAAGACACCAGTCAAGAAACATGTCATGCTTACATTTCTCAAGACACGAGTCAAGACACATGACTCATGTCTAATTATGAAACATTTCTAAGAAATTCAGGGTACCCTCCAAGGGTATATCCATTTTGTTGTGCCATGTATTAATCAGGCCACAAGAATTTTAGTACCATTACCGGCGCATCAATGGGAACTATCACGTTTCCCGATGACACTTTCATTTCTTGTAACCATAGCTCATAGATTCATGACCAAGAAGGACGCCTTTCGTATTCCCACGTATACGAGGGTTTTCCTTCAGCTTAATGATGAGATCCATGCAGCTAACGCATTTCCTCGGACAGACACGAGTTGAATTTCATCCTAATTATGGACTAGGAACAACACACCATGCTACGATTCATAATAATGTACAGTAATGTTCAGGCTCCTGAATACAATCTGCTTGATTTTCCATCAGGAAAAAATCTGTACAATTATCTATGCTTTCCAAGCACGTGCTTTATTAGCCACGATTGCTAAAATTTCCTAGTTGTCAGTAAGACACGACCACTTAAGTCCTTTTACGCATAGCCAGTTGATCATTCCGAAATCTTCCCATACATTCCAGAAGAACCTACAAGGAGAAGGATGGTACCATGAGATTATGTGTCGACTACCGTCGATTTAAACAAATCACCATTCATAACCGTTATTCTCCTCCACATATTGATGACTTGTCCAATCCACCGTATGGTGTTAAGCACTTTACAAGATCAGATTCATGATCATGATGCCAACAGTGACGAGTGAAAGAGCATGACATGTCCATGACTTCTATGTGTACGCGACTTGGTCATGCTAAATTCATGATTCTGTATTAGTCTCATAAATGCTCCAACAGCATTATAGACATAATAAATTGAGTTTTCATGAACTCATAGGCAAATTCATCAGCGTTTCATTGAGGATGACTTGATTTCCCTCTAAGCCTAGAGAAGAACAGGAAGACCATATCTGCACTATGTTGTAAATTCTATGACAAGCGAAATTTTACCCTGGAAGTTTTTTCCAATATCAATTCTGTTTGATTATAGTGACACGCTGACTCACATGGGTTTCTATGGTTAATCTTACCATGACTCATCTTATGCGTAAAGGAGAGAACCCTACACTACATTAGGTGTTCTAGCAAATCCTACGCTAGGAGAAGTCTAGATTCAGAGACTCGGAGTTTAGCAAACTCCTATGTATCAAGTTCTACGAAGCAAGATACAGTTACGTTCATATCTAAGTACCTGACATACCAACAGGTTAAGATAGGACACCAACAGACTGGGGTGTTTTCATCATCTGAAATTGTGAATTGAAATGGGACAAGATCTCCATGGATTTTGGTTACCAGTTTAACGCAAACTCAGAAGAAGCATGATGCTATATGGTTTATTGCAAACAGTTTGATCAAGTCTGCAGAATCCTTACATCCATAAGGATTTCAGAACCAACGTATTGATCGGACATGTTCCAGCCAAGGCTCATCTGATCACTTGGCAATTCCTTAGTTATCGGGTCAGACAAATATTCATAATTGTGCTCCTTATTTACTTCACGTCCTTGTTATAATTTTACGACTTGCTTTCGCGCTCGCGTTCATGACACTATTCACGTTCATGATGGCATCTCGGCTTACGATTTTACGTTCATTTTTCTCATTCTGGGAAGTTTTGCAAGAACTTGAGAGACCAGACCCAAGTTTAGCATAACTCCCTATCCTCAGATAGACGTTTCTCGTCATATTCTATGTCTCACCTTGTAGCGTTTGGCGTTACCGCCATTATATTCCATGTTCACTATATGTTTCACATGTCATGTTCATTCCACGTTCCTCATATCATGATCAAGATATGTTACACGTATCATGGATCACGATATGTTTACTCATACTACACTCACCAAATTTTCCACGTATCACGTTCAAAAAGTTTTCCACGTATCACATTCAAAAAATTTCACGTGTCACGTTCAAAATTTTTCACGTACTACGTTTCTTTGTGTCTCGCGCATCGTTGCTAATTATCAGTTAAGTTAGAGTGTTTTGCACGATCACGTTTCAGTTGCCTTACACGTTAATTCTTATGCCCTCTATCAAATTTAGGGGATCTACCTTACGTTGATAACCAAGAACTCCTTCGTATTTCAAGTCAAGGTCAGGAGGACCAAGATTTATCATTCGCGTCAAGATCTTGTGAAGGAATCGTTCCAAGACGGAAGCCACTTGGAAACGGACAAGTTCATCCGGATTTCTTATCCGTTTTTCTCTTATCAATTAGATATGTCCTTTCAGTCTCGTCATGTTCCATGTCTTTACAACACATGTCATGTTCCGCGTTCTATCTGCCAGGTCACCTGCACGTTTATTTATCTTACATACCCTCTCAGTTTGATTCGGGTATGTTTCTCTTTCAATTACATTATCTATAATTCGGGGACGAATTATTCTTTTTAGGGGGGAAGAGTTGTAAATCCCGCATGCTTTTACCATGCATAGTACCATTAAGATCGTACGTATATGATTAGAACTTTCCTTTTATAACATGTTTACGTTTCACGTATAAGTATTACGAGTATTACCTACGTGTTAAAACACGATAAGTATTTATTACGTATGAACACACGACAATTTTCCCAATAATAATTATAAACACGAACATACGATCATGAAATCATGAACGTAATTTAATCACGAGCTAATATTAATTACGTACATATATATTTATCGCGAACACGAATAAATATATTAAGTCACGATCGATAACTAATTAAAACACGTAAATTACGAACACGAGAACACACTATAATATTTAGACTTGAGAAATGTACGGGTTACCCTTATGTGGGCCCTACCCACGAAATTAGGAAGAAAAGGGCCAAGCCCATTGTTTTTTACTAAACAAGAAAAATAAGGAAAACATATTCATTTATCAAAAACCAAGAAAATAAGAAAAACCCTAATTCCTTTCTTTGTTCCCTTTTTGGCCGCCACTTTTGATCATCAACAAGGGGTGTTCGGATTGATTATTGATCTTGGAATTTTTCAAGGATTCGTGTGTGTTCATCTTCATTTGTTTCACGAAATCGGTATAACCTTTCTAACCTTTTTCTTTTATGTTTTGATTTAATAAATCACATAAAATCATGATGTTTCTAAAAACTAATTAAAAACAATTATTAAAACATGTTAATGATCATGGGTAAATCAAACAAGGGTTTTTAGGGGTGTTTTGTGTTGGCCGACGCCTAACCGAGCCCTAAGGGGTCTTGGCTTGGCTTATTACCCACCACCGAGACCATATGGTCTCGGTATGGTGATGATGATAGTCACGGCAGCAGCAAACATGGGAAACCCCAACCTTGGTTTGGGGTATGGTGTTGATTATGGGTCCGGTTCATGGTTTCTAGTCACGGTCCGGTTCATTGATTATGTTAAGGCTTATGATTTTAATGGTTATGTGTTAAAAATTAAATTAATAAAACATGACATGATTAATTTAATTAACATGACTTAGGTTATAAATTTAATTATTAGATCATGAATTTTAACCTAAGTATTTATTTTTAATTAGACTTTATAATTAATTAATTATTAAAACCATGACTATAATTAATTAATTAACATGACTTAGGTTATATTATTAGTAATTAATAATACATGTTTTAACCTAAGTATTTTAACTTTATTTAATTAAAAACATGATATATTTAATTAAATACTTTTAACTTATAGTTTATTTAAATTACATGTAATAATTAATAAACTATACTTTATAACAACATGACTTAGAATAATAATCAAAAAACACTTAAGCTTATATATTTAGCTTATTAAACCAGCTTATATCTAATTATGGAAACTTTCTATTTTTAGAAACTTATTTAATTAAGGTATCTAATCTATTTATAGAAACTTTCTATTTTTAGAAACTTATTTATTAAGGCAGCTAATCTATTTATGGAAACTTTCTATTTTTAAAAACTTATTTAATTAAGGCAGCTAATCTATTTATGGAAACTTTCTATTTTTAGAAACTTATCTATTTTAAGCAGTAATTCTATTTTTGGAAACTTTCTATTTTTGGAAAATTTCTATTTTTGGAAACTTTCTATTTTTGGAAACTTTCTATTTTTGAAAACTTTCTATTTTTGAAAACTTTCTCTTTTTGGTAACTTTCTATTTTTGGAAACTTTCTATTTTAGGAAACCTGCTATTTTTAGAAAGTTACTTATTATTACGCAACCAGTATAATAATACATGAAATACAAGTAATATATAATCAGAATAGACAGGATATAAGATAAACACAGTATAAAGCTTAAAACAGTAAAACATAACGTGAACGTATAAAAGAAGCTAAGACATGACATAAAACCAGTTACGTATTCAGTAATCATATACTTATACACGTATGTATTTATGTAGCATTAGTGATACTGAAGTAGGACTCTCTTCCGTTCGTCGTCTTCGTTCACTGGACATAAGGTACGAATTCCCGTCCTATCAGTATGGACATTCTTTCCTTATTAGGATTCCCCGTATGCAGCCAACTGTTTTACCATAGTTAAGTTTATATGTTTGATTTCTTATGATAATTAAGAATACCTGAAGCCATATACATGCATGACCAGTTTCACCTAGTTATGGAGGTACCATAACCATTACACTAGAGGCACTGGTGTTATGACGTCCCCACGGCGGAGTGATTGCTCGTGGCGTCCCTTCAGCTTTTGGCCATATTATTATAATTTATCATGTGGGGCGTATGGGTGCATCCTAGTTACATGTTTTTCAGCAGATTACGTAGTGTGAACGAGGTGTGTGCCTTGCATCCTTCACAAGTTGTTGATCCCTCCTAACCCAAACCAATATATTAAATTAGAGGCAGCCCCTCTAATTTCCATGATGAGGTCACCCCTCCAAGTATTCATGCACGGTAGATTTTCATGACCTATATTGGCTAATCGTAAAATATGTTAAATAGTTTTCATAAGATAAACATAAGGCTTTTCAAACTATAAAACCAGTTTTACTAAGAAATAACCAGGTTTTCTAGGACATATACATTTCCGCTGCTATATGTTATTCATACTTATATTATTCATTTCATGCTTGTATATCCGGTGCACTGAGTGTTATGCTCAACCGTTACTTTCCTTTCCATGTCCTAAAACGGCAGGTACCCAAGGACGGACTCGAGCATTTTGGAGGACATGCATAGGATGGAAGCTGCCATAGACTTCTTCTCCTTTTTCCCTTCATATATTTGTGATTGTTTAAGTCTTCCATTATTTCATTTACTTTATTATGTTTTGAGCTTATGTTTGGGGAACGATGTTTGATTCCGGTTTACCCTATGGTCATGTAATCTTTTAGACATTTATCCTTGTATGCTTTGATGACATGCCATAATTACGCGTAACGGTCCACTTATCAAAGTGGGGTGTTACATTGCAAACTACTTAGCGGGTGGTATTCTCATCGAAGGGTTAACATCCAAACAAAAGAAGAAGTTCTTTAAAGATGTTAAGACTTACTTTTGGGAAGACCCTTATCTCTTCAAACAATGTGCTGATCTGATTATTCATCGGTGTGTTGATGGACCCGCAACTTTAGACATTCTCGAAGCTTGCCATAAAGGACCCACCGGTGGTCACTTTGGTCCCAACTGCACCACGAAGAAAGTGTTTGACTCGGGATTTTATTGGCCCACCATTTATCATGACGCTCATAAAATGGTTAAACATTGTGATGCTTGCCAAAGACAAGGCAAGATCACACATAAAGATGAGATGCCTCAAAATTTCACACAAGAATGTGAAATCTTTGATGTATGGGGCATCCACTTTATGGGGCCATTTCCATCATCTAAATGGAACAAGTACATCCTCGTAGCCGTTGACTACGTTTCAAAATGGGTTGAAGAAAAAGCTCTCCCTACGAACGATGCGAGGGTGGTTGTGAACTTTCTGAAGCAGCTTTTTGCTCGATTCGGTGTTCCTCGTGCTATCATCAGTGACCGCGGGACTCATTTTTGCAATGATCAATTTGCTCGAGTCATGGCTAACTACGGTGTCAATCACCGTCTTTCCACCGCTTATCATCCTCAAACAAATGGTCAAGCCGAGATATCTAACCGTAGATTGAAGCGAATTCTAGAGCGTACTATGGGGAGAGCATCGTGCCTCATGGGCTGATAAGTTAGATGATGCTTTGTGGGCTTTCCGTACCGCATATAAGACACCGATTGGTTGCACTCCATATCATCTTGTGTACGGAAAGGCATGCCACCTCTCTATTGAGCTGGAACATAAGGCATACTGGGCCTTGAAGTGGGCCAATTTTGACATCAACAAAGTCGGCGATCTTCAGAAGATTCAACTCAACGAGCTCAATGAACTGAGGAATGAAGCCTACGAGAATTCTTTGATCTACAAGGAGAAGAACAAGATCATTCATGATTCACGGATTAAGAACCGAGAGTTTCACGTTGGTGATCAAGTTTTAATCTTTAACTCTCGGTTGAAGATCTTATCGGGCAAGCTGAAGAGCCGTTGGTCTGGTCCATTCACCGTCGCCAAAGTCTTCCCCTATGGCACCATTGAGCTTTCTCAACCAAATGGGCCCAATTTTAAAGTGAATGGCCAGCGCGTGAAGTTGTACTTTGGTGAGGACATCTCTCATGAGATGATTCCATCCCTCACCATGTTTCCCTTGAAATAGTTTTAGGTCGAGTCAGGCTCGTGACTCGATTAACAAAAACAAGCTCTTCTCGGGAGGCTACCCGTTGATCTATCCTTTACCGTTTTCATAATAAGTTTAGGGGGAGCCCCGTCTGTGTTTTTTTGTCTTGTTTCTTCTTATGTGCAGGGATTAAAGCTTCAAATATCCATTCTCGATGACTTTTGACGAACCGTGATCCCGTGTACCCGTCTTCCCGGTTCTATCCTAAACTGTCGTGATTCCATATTTCATATTTTATATGTTCACATTGAAATCACTATAGTTTTCCTTTCCTTAGTGTTGGGTCTACTAGATGTAGATCTTGCAGCCTGTCAGGACCGGTGAATGACTTCTGTAATCACAAGTCAAATCACAAAGAGACTCTATACACAATATGAATGTAGAATATAAATATAATCAAGAAGAACAGAATAACTCTAAAGACTTGATCCTTTCTAAGGATTTCTAATATTGATAATGACTAGAACTATGTTTTGTGAAGGTCTGTGTAACCCTTCTGCCTAAGGTTCCTTTTATACTACAAGGAAACCCTAATACATCATTAAAGAAAACGTGTAAAACTGATATGCATATCCTTTCCTAACATATCTCATGCATATCCTAACAGAATATTAAGTAAATAATAAAGTTTGACTTCGACTAGGACCAGGAGCAGGACTTGCTCCTACTACGACTAGGACCAGGAGGAACTACATACCTCCTAGTCTACCTATTACATATAACTATTACAATGGTCCTAACAATCCTCCCCTAAACTTGAATTTGACCTGTTAAGTTCAAGTTTCCTGGAAAACGTGCAAAGAAAGCCCGAGGATTGTATCAGCAAAACAAATAGCAGCATCAACAAAATAAGAATCAAAAGAACAGCCGCAACATGAAACACTAGAAACTTCTCCAAAGCTTGTAACAAATCAGCATCGTGTTGAATCTTTTCAGCAACATGAGCAGATTTGATGAGCCTTTACCAAGTAGCTGCTCGCTCTTGGGCTAGCTAGTCATTCTGGTGGAATAAGCATCACCCTGGGAGACTAGAACCCAGCCCAACTCTTAGAACGTGAATCAATGGTGAGTGGGAGTACCCTGATGATTTTAGGCAAACCATCACAGCCGTCAACGGATTTGATGCGTCTTTACCAGAAGCCGTACCCCTCTGGACTCGCCAACTCTTAGCAATGAAGCATCGGTGAGTTGAACACCCTATAGCTTTAAGCAAGCTATTACAGCTATCAACGGATTTTATAAGATCTTTACCAAGAGCCGTACCCCCTTGGATTAGCCACTTTTCAGTCCAAGACTATGGCAAGTGAAAACCATCCAGTTTTGGGTAACCTGGCAACCATCAACGGATTTGAGAATCGCACCAGGAGCCGTACGCTCAAGGTGAATCAACTTTTTCTTGTCGATTAGATATGGTAAGTTGAGAACCATTTGTTGTGTGAACCACGTCCAACACCAAGTGAAACCAAGTACTAGAACAAACTCAAACCAGGAACCACATGGTGAAACAGCCAAGGGATATTATGTATAAGTATAAAAGCTAAACTGTGTTTAAAGTATAAGCAAATATTATATAAAAAGTATATTTTTTTTTTCTTTTTTTTTTTTAACTATAAAGAATGAAATTCACCAATCACTGTACATATTGGTGAAAAGAATAAAAATAAGAACAAAAAGTCAAAATATAAACACTTACAACCCAATCACCTTACATACCAGAAGCTGCCTTCTTATCCGCTAGCAACCGCGCCTGAATACCCTCTACCAAAGCCGTGGCCATACTCGACTCATTCCCTGAAGGAGTAGTAGAAATTTGCAAGTGACTTGCCAACATTGCTTCCATGGAAGAAATAGTCAAAGGATACTCCACATCCGTTAGCATAAACACCATATGACCAGATTCTAATTCCAACACATGAACTCCACATCTAGCATATAGCTTCCATCGCAGAATCTCCTATTGGAATTGATCCTTCCATATGCCCGAAACAGGAGCATTGGAAGGAGGATCCAACATCAGCTTGAGATCAGCCCAGATTCGCATACCAGGCCATGAAGACACAGCCATGGGGTCAAACGGCATACTAGAATCAACAAGTCCAAACAACGCCATAAGATCCATACGGTCAGCCCACGATAACACACCCTGCAAACCCGTTGCCAATCGCACAGACCCATCACTCAAAGTAATCCGATGGGATACACCACCAGGAAGTGTGGTAGAACGCTCAACCATATAACCCGTAATGCTTCCATTGCCCAAGGGTAAGTCAGAATCGCTGTCAGAAGCTGCATCAATTAAATTCTCAGGATCACGCTTCTCAAAAGGAACTGATTTACCACGGCGAACACGACGAGCAAGTTTCTGGCGAATGGAACGTTGAGGTGTGGGAGCCGAAGGTGTTGATTCAACCTTTACCTTAACTCCAGCAACAGTAGGGGAAGCAGTAGAAGTAGACTCATGAACATGTCCACCCAATGGACCACTAGGAGCTGCATCAGAAGTAGGATTATGTTGTGTTGCAGGAACTTGTAGTGATGGAGATGGCACATCAGATGTAGTAGCAGTAGGTATGGTGGTATCAACAAAGTTGCTTGCAGGAACATGGGTGGTAGTAGTAACAGGTGTGGTGGTGGAAGCATGAGTGGTGGTGGTAGTAACAAAGATGGTAGTAGCAGGACCAGCAGTAGAACCCATAGGAGCAACCAAGGGTGTAGTAGAAGGACCAACAGAAGTAGCAATAGAACCAGAAGGACTACCATCAGAACCAGGAGTGGGTACAGACGAAGGACCAGTAGAATCAGCAGGCATAGAAGCAGTCACACCACGAGGATGGTAAATAAATCTTTCCGGAATAGGTTGACTCTAACGCTTCACCATCTTTTCATAAAGGACCTTAAGCTCATCAAAAGTCAAAGCCCTCACCCGAGCGCAAGACCACGGAGCATTGAAATGAGCAGCAGATTGATATTTCACATAACGTTGCATCTGCTGGCGCTCCTCAGCCCGAGATAGAGGTCTGTTCCTTCTCTGTTTCTTTAGTTCTTCAGCAAGAGCCAACTGGTGCTTATGCATCATCACCATAGCACACGGAATACAATTGTGTTCATCAACATCATCACCCAACAGATCTTTAAACTGAGCATAATCCCGAGTGAGAACAGTCAACACTTGCATCCATTCACCATCAGTCCAATGCATGGCATCATGCTGAATTTGCGCACGCCTGCGCTCTCGAAGCTCTTCCTCAGCAGCCCGATCCGCCTCATCAATCTCAGCCTGAACTCGACGAGCAGCCTCTTCACCAAGCCTTTCTTCTTCAATCTGTCGACGAGTACGCTTGCGAGTTGGAGATGGAGAATCAGTCATTGGGGCTTTTCCCTTCGGATCATGAGAGGGACCAGCAAGAGAACCATCAGCAGGATCAGAATCACCACCCATAGAAGGGGGAATAGCACTAGGAGAAGGAACATTGGAGGACATTGGAGGAACCGGCAAATCATCATAAACTTTATCAGCAAAGGCAGCCTTTGCCAACAACGTCAAGCCATCCTCAACATTCTCCGCACCCTCATCCTCAGAATCTGAAAGAACCACATGCTTCTTGCGACGACGTTGTTGATTCTCCAACACCTTTATGCGATCAGCCAGAGGAAGAACAAACTCCCTTGTAAGCTTCCGATGTTGGTTTAAGTCAGCTTCCAAACAAATCATCCTCTCATGGTACCTGTGCATAAGATCGAGCAAAGATGTCAGTGTAGTAGGCTCCTCCGCCTGCCCACCAAGAAAACTTGGATCAGGGAAAGCATCACGGGAGCCCGAAGCAACATGTGGGTCAACCTGTGGAGAACTAGCATCAAACGGGATATCAGTCGAGTGTGGGGCAGGACTAGGAGGTGGAGTCTCTACAAAAGGAGACCTTTGTGGAACTGAGGAAGGACCAGCCTTGGTAGGAGATGGTTTTTCAACCACCACTTCCTCAACTAGCTCCTCCTCTACCACAGGAGTGGCACCAACAGTAGGAGCCTCCTCCTCCTCCATGGGATCATCATCTACCACAACAAACTCAGGAGCCTCCTCCTCCTGACCCATGGGACCCTGAGCCAATCCTAACATGGCTTCAGTCAGGGGCCTCCAATCCTTAGTAAACCCATGCATCATGTTGTAATACACTTTAGCTGTAAGTTTAGATGGCACATGCTCAGCCCGATCACGTGGAATGCAAACAAGTATTTGTTGAAGAAACCTAGGGTACATAAGAAATTTCTTCCTCGAACCAGCAGTAGACAAATTACTAGCCATCCCCTCAAATAGATAATGAGAAAAATTAAACACTCTACCCTGGGCTAAACATATAAGACCAGTAGCCAAAGGAGTAGGGAAAGCATCCCAACTCCCAGACTTGGGACTCATACAATGGATTAAAAAGTGAACCAGAAGCTTCCATTGGGGGGAAAACCTATTCTTCTGGAAGTTAAACTTCCCCCCATGCTCATAACCTATGGCAGCCATACCCTCCAATACTTCCGAATTGGGGATTGAAACAACACCCCCCTCATCCTGAAGATGAAGAGAAGAGCGAATAGACGCTTCAGTTACCACATATGCACGTCCATCTATGGTAGCATGGAGTGCACGTGGACGTCCAACCACATTCACAAGCTGAGCAGACGCCCAAAATTGACGTATCACACTATCATATATGGTAGGACAGACAGTAAATGCAAACCTTAAGTTAGAAGCTTCAATGAAATCCAAGATGTCAGCAAAATGTTCACGATTTGGACCATCACCCAGATAAGCAACACGATTATGAGCAGGTTGGTAAGCAAGAGCAGCCATGGATCTTGATGAATTGATGGAAGAAGGATTGGGATTGGGATGTAGAGAGTAGAAGCGGTTTGTGTGTGTGTTAATTGTAATGAGTGAGTCAAGGGTGTATGTTGACCATATATGAAGAAAGTAGTAACTGTTCATTGACCCCTATTAATGGGGGGTTGCCCTTTCAAATTAAACCATAATGGCATAATAACCACTTGCCCTTTTTAACATAATAACCAACCCCCAATTTACTTGCTGAATTCAAACTTGTAAATACCAGTATTGGGAGCATTGACCAAAAGTCAAAGCACACAATGGTCAGACCAGGAGCAAACCGTGATTAACCAAGGACAAAAGGAATGAACAGTATGCCAAACCAGTACCAGTACTAATAGCTAAACACCACTAGACATGGAAGGATTTTAAACCACCAGAAGGCAACCAAGCATAACTAGAAGCTGACCAAAGAGGACCAGAAGCCAGTCATGTAAGGCCATATCCACCAGAAGAGAGCAAAAATCCTCCATCAGAAGCACCACACACCATCATAACCAAGAAATTATGTTGTTAAATACTATGAATACGTTAGACTGACCTAATATGTACACAAAGCCTCCCCTTAGGCTTTGCCTCCCCTCAATCCTAGACCTCAAGGATTGACCATCCCAATATGAACCACCAAGTGGTTAAACCGAGGACCATCAAAAGCTTTAGTCAGCAAATCAGCAACATTGTCATCCGTATGAACTTTAAGAACCTGTATCAACTTCTTCTCATTGGCATTGCGTATAAAATGATGCCGAATCTCAATATGCTTCGTCCGTTGATGAAATACATGATTCTTCACAATGCAGATAGTGCTTTGATTGTCAATAAAAATTTTGGTATTCATAAAATTGAAACCATAGTCCAACATCTGATTTTGGATCCATAAAACTTGTCCACAACAACTAGCAGCCGCAACGTATTCAGCTTCTGTTGAAGAAGTAGCTACGATTGTCTGTTTCTTACATTGCCATGAAATAAGCCGACGACCCAAAAATTGACAACCACCAGTAGTAGACTTCCTATCATTATTAGCACCAGCATAATCACTATCACTATAGGCTTCAAGAACAAAGGGAGATTCTCTAGGATACCATAGACCCAATTTAGGTTGAGCCTTGATATACTTGAAAATCTTCTTCACTGCATTTAGGTTCGAAACCGTTGGAGTCACCTGGTGTCTAGAACAAGCACTTACTGCAAACATAATATCTGGACGTGAGGCAGTCAAATACATGAGAGAGCCAATCATAGACCTGTACATGTGAACATTTACCGGGGGATCTGGCTCATTCTTAAGTTTGATTCTAGCAACTTCATAAGGAGTTGCTGCTGGTCTAAGAGGATCCATGTCAAGCTTCTGAAGAATCTCATGAACATATTTATCTTGACTGATGAAAATCCCATCCGATTGTTGCTTGACATGAAGACCAAGAAAAAATGACAGTTCTCCCATGGCACTCATCTGAAATTCGCCTTGCATCAAGTGTTCAAACTCATCACACCACTCCTTCCTTGTAGAACCAAAGATAATGTCGTCCACATAAACCTGAAAAAGAATAATATCCTTGGAATTCCGCCGAAGAAATAGTGTTTTGTCAATAGTACCTCTTCTATAGCCATTCTTTAACAAGAAAGTGGAAAGACGCTCATACCAAGCTCTAGGAGCCTGATGTAACCCATAAAGAGCCTTGACCACCTTGTAGACTTTCTTGGGATGAAGTGGATCTACAAACCCCTTAGGTTGAGTAACATACACTTCCTCGTCAATTTTTCCATAGAGAAATGCACTCTTGACATCCATCTAGAACACCGTAAAGCCAACATACGAAGCAAAGGCCAAAAACAGACGAATGGCCTCGATCCTGGCAA
The DNA here is from genome assembly GCA_025667525.1 of Glebionis coronaria. Lineage (NCBI taxonomy): Eukaryota > Viridiplantae > Streptophyta > Magnoliopsida > Asterales > Asteraceae > Glebionis > Glebionis coronaria. Next base: position 222,858,374 of record CM046880.1, read on the forward strand.
CAGGCGCAAAGACTTCAGTATACCTCCTGGTCTACCTATTACATATAACTATTACAATGGTCCTAACACTTAGCAAGATTTAAACAAAGTGCACAATGTCCTAAGTGTAGGGGAGTTTACTCCCACATGCTTAAACATTGAGGGCAATGTTTATATCAAGTGTAGGGGGGACTTCTATCGAAGTAAGTGGTCTTTTCCATGAATTTGTCCTCATTTTAACCGGAAAATTTGAATTTTCGACATTTTTCAAAAATTTTAATCTATTTTGGCCTAGTTGTATAGTAGTATTTTCCTTTATTAGCGTTATTTACTTTATTTGCTAGAATAAATTTTTAATAAAGTGGTTTTCGTTTTTCAACGTTGTGAATCTTTTGACTCAACCCGAGTTTACTTATCTAAGTTTACTCTAGCTAGTATCCTTAACGTGTTTAAGTCAAGTTTTGCTAGGCTTTTATATAGGGAACTTTAAAACGCGAAAGTCTTAACTCTTACGGGTTTTAAGAACTTTTCGCGAGTTTCTATAATTGATCCTAGAAAGTCATTTATCAAGGGAACTTTAAAATGAGAATTCTAAACTTGAAAATGTCTAAGACTTTGCAAGATCCTATAGATGACTCGAAAACCCAAAACTTTGATTTAATTGGCTAAGTATCCACGAGTCTCATTCCTTGAGATTTTAAATTGTAGAGAACTAGAGATGATAGAGTCAATTATAAGTTTGGTATTCTTTCATGAATTTATGTGAGTTTATTATAAGCTTTTTCTCCCATCGCTTGCTAATAAGTTTATCTACAATAAATAAGGTTGTACGATTTGAAAAGTTACTTAGCTTCTAGCACAAGATCGTTTAAAAGTTGCTCGGTATTAATTAGAGTTCATTGCCAAGGCATAACTTACTGAAGCGGGATGCGAAGATTGGCGAGTCCGAAAAGGCCCTAACAAGGCATGAGGGCTACATTTTGTTGCTAAAGATCCCAAGTGATGTGAAGAATCATTTATCAAAAATCAATATGAAGGATCGAGACACATGACGAAAAGCAAATACTCCCCTAAAGATCATGGAGACGTCTATCCAAAAAGACCCTAGCAAGGTATGAGGATAAATAGATCCAAGTCCTAAAAGGAGGCAGATCGTTGTACATCAAAGTCCAAAATAAAGATTGGAGAAAAATGAAGAAGTCGTGGTCCAAATATGAAGAATCTCTCGAAAACTTCAAGTGAAGAAATTCCTATTATGAAGAGAAGACCATAATTTCAAGAACGTCTCTCAAGATTCGAAGTATGAAGTCGCTGCCAAATATCGGTCCGAGAAAGGTCTCAAATCGTGAAGCGAGTTATGCCAAGATATGAACTTTAAGAGGTCCCGAGAAGCAGTTTTAAAAGATTTTGTCCTTTAGCTAAATACGGATTAATTCATCCCACTTTATTTTTAGCCTAAATAACTATCAAAATAAGTCAAACAATGCATCCTCGTGATCATTCAAGACAAAATTAAAATATAAGAGATACACCTAGGAATAAGGGAGTCTAAGTAAATAATTGGCCCACATGAATTCATGTTAGTTTGCTAACTTATAATAGCAATGATCTCGTTTTTAAGCTTGGTATGGGGAACGTGAAACTTAAGGATGAGAAACATTCATGGCAGCCAAAACCCCAATGTAAGTCTTTGATTTCTTTACTTGTTTTGTACATATTTCTATCTTTTTAATCTCCTTAAAGTTTAGTATTTAATAAAGGCCAAGGTGGGTTATCTATGATGAGGAATGTAAACTGTGCTTTGAAATTAATGCATTGCATGAGGGCATTGCAATGGTCAAGTGTAGGGGATTTAATAAGTGTGAAAACACTTATCCTTTTACCATTTATTTCCAATAATAACAAGACCAAAACGTGTATTTTATGTCGTAAAATTCGGAATTATGCGTGGTTTGTGTTTTTATTGTGTTTTAGGACCAAAAGATGAAAAAGGAAGAAAACACGGGCTTTCACGGGCTTTTATCGAAGAAAACAAGAAAAGACGAAGTCAAAAGATCAAGAGTGCAAAAATAACGGAAGTCCAAGGCCTATTCTGAAGATTTATCGAAGAAAAAGTCTAAAGACGAAAGTTTAATGAAGTCGAAGAACTCAAATCTAATTATAGAAGAAAATTATAAGACGAGTTCAATTTACAACGACAAATCCCGAGATGACGTCGAGAAAGACAAAGGAATTAAATCGAGTCGAGACGAGAAGAAAGAAAGAGGAGGCAACACATGCACCTCCCCATCTCCTATAAATACCCTCCTAAACACATTAGGAGGGTGGTTAGCTAGTTATTTTTCTTTCTTTAGTTTTTATTTTAGAGAGAGAAAGTGTTTAACTTTCTCTCACTAAAACTTCATCTTTTCTTTCAAGGTTAAGCTTTATTTAATCTTTGTATTTGAGTTTCATTAATCAAAAAGTTCAAGTTAAGTTTTTCATCTTAATCTTTTTCTACCTTTCTTGATTTTAAATTGTCCTTGATCCGAAATTTTAATACAAGGTGATTGATTTAGATGTTTTTGTGATTAAAAAGTTATCCTTTTATTCTTTTCTAAGTGTTACACGGATTAAGCTTTGAGCTATTCATGCTTATTGGCTTATTTAGTGTTTAGCTTATTGTTTTTAGTTTTCTCAAAAAGTTTAGTCTTTTTAAAAGTTTCTTTTATAAAGTTTGCAAATTTAGTATTTCAAAAGTTGTCAAATTTATGCTTATTGAGTTAGTTATGTTTCGGTTTAGTGTTCTTATTTGGAAGTTCTTATTGAGTTCTTAGCTTATTTCACTTTTTCGGATTATTTGTGTTCCATCGCAATCTTAGGGGTTTACTCATTCCGACGCTACATTCCGATAGTTTCAGTGTGACCGCAATAACCTTTTAGGTTTTACTTTGCGATCAAGTGTTTTTTCCCCCTTATTCCGATCGTGATTGCGATCGCTCATTGCGATCGTACATTGCGACGGGTCTTATGGTTTTAGTAAGACGAAACGCTGCCAAATTTTTGCTAGCAACATTCCGATAGAAAACCTTGGATTCTGATCTTAAACATTCCGATACTGGATATTCCAATAGACTTGTATTCTGATAGACTTACATTCTGACAGGACTGCATTGCGATAAAGTTAATTTACTTTGATATTCCGATGGTTATTCAGACAGCATTATTCCGACAGCTTTCATTTTCTATTATTCCGATGGTTTTGTTTTTACAACATTCCGACATAATTGACTTGTTACATTCCGATGGTTTAAGTTTTTAGTTTTATTAAGTTTTAATTTCCCAAAATTGCACGCTTCCCGAAATCTCTATTTTTACCAAGTGTTTTTCTAGTAATTTTTAGTTTAATATTTAAAGATTTATTTTTACTCAACGACATTTTCATATTTGCTTTTAGTTTGAAATAGATAATCAACCAAACCATTTACTTTTCCACCAAGAACGACTGAGTCGCACTAATTAACGGTAATCAATTCGAAAAGATCGGAACAACGAACTTTCATACGATGCAAAACCTTGTATTAGTGGCTCTTTCTCTAACCAAATTTTAGCGGGCCCCTCTAAGGAATACAGAAAAAGCATCATCTTAATCACGTCATTCGAGACATCCATAAACTTGCAAGTCGACGTAAGACGATTAAAATGGTGAATGTGGTTATGAGGGTTGTCCTTTTCGTCACCACGAAACTTGTTGTTTTGGATCATGGACAATAAACACGTCTTAACCTTAAAATTCTCCGCAAGGATAGCGGGAATCACAATCGCTTCTCCATAACCCTCGGTGGATGCTTGAAGCAACTCCATCATAATACGTTTAGCCATGGAAGCTTCTTGTTCTATGATGGGTTCGTCAATGGGAGATTCTCCACTAGAAGAGGTTAGTGTTCCTTCCTTTCGGTTTCGACGTTTACTTGCACGTTTTGCTTGGCTACGAGTTTACATAAACGTCACGTACAACGTGGGGATGAGAAAAGAAGATTCTTTTTTGTGTTTTTACTTTTTCCAATTTTTTTTGTACTTTTGATTGTTTTTATTTTTTTTGGATTTTTCTTGTGAATTACGTAGATACAAATCTACAGATCTCCCCTCGAATCGATTTCTCGATTATAAGGGCCTCAAGGAATCAAAACGATCACTATGAGTGAACTCCTTCGATGACTTTAGAACGTTGGTGGAATACCAAACGTTTAAGAGGGTTTAATCTTTGAAACCAAGCAAATATATATGATAGGTAGATAATACTTTGGTCGGCAAACCCTTGATTAGCCCTTTTTCTTTTTACACGCACAAGCAAGCGGGGGAAACGAGGCGGCACGAAGCACTTAAGAGCCTTTTTCCCTTAGGTCGTGAAATACAACCGCCTTATACCAACCTTATAGTTTATGTTAATTAAAATCAAGCTTCTCGAAAGTAATTATCTATTTTGCCTTTTTCTTTTGCTTTAGATTCGAATACAATAATTGAGTGATGAAATACCAATTAAAGTTGCGTTTTCACGCTTTTGGAGTATTGTTGATTTATTGTGATACGTATACACTGTAGTAATAATATTTCACAAAAACAACGAAAACCGATAATACGTATGATTAGAGTGCTAATCACACAAATACTAATTATGGATAATATCAAAAAAAAAATTGTTCAAACGTAACACAACACGCCTCCCCGGCAGCGGTGCCAAAATGATATGTAGTAAATTACGTCTTTTAGTAAAAAGGCGTAAATGCGGTAAGTATTAAGTACACAATTTAGGAAAATCATGCACTAATTACCCAAAGTGAATTGTGAGTTCGTTCTCGAGGAGGCTTAATGTGTGTGTTAAACTTGATGGTATTTGAGATTAATATTAGAAAGAAAAGAGAAAATGATGACGGTTTCGATTTAAAATTAAACTACGACAAATGATAAGATGTAAAACGTAAAAACGTGAAGAAATTTAAAAATTACTCTAAAAATTCCTAGAAAATCACAATAAATTCCTAAAAATCTAATTAGAGTTTACAGATAATCAAAACTTTTTCAAACCTTTTATTTAATTAATTTTTAATTTTTTAATGCTAATTAAAGCCCTAAAATTCAATTAAATTAAAAAAAAGCCCAAATAAAGAATTTTCAATTTGTAAAACTCTAAAATAACTTAATTAAACTTAAAAGTATTTTTTTCAAAATTTAAAACCAATTAAAACTATTTAAAATGATTATAAACTAAAAATAAATATTAAAATAATATTAAAAATTCAAAATTTATAAAAAATTATAAAAACTTGCAAACTAGTTTATTTTAACTTAATAAAACCAGAAATGAAAGTGAAATGACCTAAATACCCCTAATGGGCCTCCGAATGGGCCAAAATTGAAAACAATCCAAGTTAAATGGGCTTTTTGGCCCAATATGCAAAAATTCAACCAAATAAGCTGAAAAGTTCTATTCTAGCTTAAAATGGGATTTTAAACAAAAAAAATTAAAGGCCCAAAAGGTGAAAATGAGCTTATCATAACTTAATAAACACTTAGCTTATTCTTAATGAGGTTTTTGGCCCATTAAGCCATAAGCTAATGCCATAAGATTAAATTTCACACACATCCTTCTCTTGTGCTTATAAAGCTGTTTCTATAAAGAAATTTTGAATAAGCTCAATAAATAAGCCTGAAATAAGCAAAACCTCTCTACACAAAATGACAAAATAGTCGTTTTCGAGTTCTAGGCTTATTCAAAAGCTGATTCAAGTTGCAAAATGTTTGAAATGACTTAATTAAGCAAAATAATAAAAAAGATTTTAAATAAGCACACTCAATAAGCTGAAATAAAGAATAAACACTTTTGAAAAAGAAAAGTCAATTCATTTTCTAGTAAAAAGCTAAAACCAAAAGCCACAAACTTCCAGACAAACTAAATGGATGAAATAAGTAAGACTGATTACAAATGTAAATCATGTTTTGAGCCTGTTTTAATGAGTATCTTTTGACAAAGAATAAGCCAGATTAGCTTATTGATAAGCTATTCACAAATTATAACTATCAGTGGCAAGAAGCAGTGGGAAAGGAGTTCCCATTTCTTGAAATGAAAATCCTGTTTTGAGCCTGTTTTAATGAGTATCTTTTGACAATTATGGCACCCTTACAACCAGTGTGTTGTAGGGAGTCAAGAACAAGCAAGAAAATTGTAACACCCCAAAAACCGAGGTCATTATTTTATCCTATTTTACGCATATTTTTGAAATTTTTGAAATTTTTGAGAAATTTCGTCGAGAAATTATTTGACGCTTTAAGTTGAATCCAATAAACGAGGTTAAATTTTTACATTTGACGAATTTATATTTTATTATCGATTGATTGATAATTGAATTTTCGAGATTTTTATTTTTACTTACGTGTTAAGTCTGATCGGAACCATTTTTACTTTATTTTGTGTGAGTATAGGCATATAAATATGTTTTGGAAAGCCGGGACGAACCCTGACTCCCGCAAAAATTCAAAACCGACTAGTGAGTCGATTCCCGCTATTGAAAAGTGTTGTCTAAATTTAAGGCCAAAAGATAGCTAAATTGACAAGAGTGGTCCCTCAAATTTTTACAAAAGGGAAGAAAGGGAAAACACACTTCACATTTTCATTTCAAAAAAAAATTCTCTCTTTCTTTCTCTCTTTGAGCCGCCGGCCACCCATCACCAAACCACCACCATTTGATTTTTCTAGTGTTTTTGAAGATACAAATCAAAGACCACATCTTGTAATACCTTTGTAAGTGTTTTTAACCACTCAAATCCAACATGCATTCATTTAATTTTTCCAAAAATTGAAGATTTTTAAAAATGGGGTTTTGATTTAATTAAGCTTTATGCATGTTTAGATTACATGTTTGTAATGATAATTGATCATAAAAACAAGAAGGAAAAATATTTTCCTTCGTGTTTGTGTTCTCCAAAACCCACGGCCCAAAAGGGGGTGGTGTTTGATTTTGGTTTTGATCCTAATTTGATATGGATATGTGTTTATTATGATGTTTTTAATGTTTTTGAATGATGAAAACACATTGCATGTGTAGTTTTTGAAATGGGTTTTTGTAAAAGATTATTCATCCAAGTGATATAAGGTGTTTAGGATGTCTTAGATTGTTCATATGGTGTTAGAATAGGTTAATGAATAGTTGGAAGTGATTGAAATGGTGATTTGATAGGAGTTTTAAAGTGTCATTTTCAAACAGATTGTTTAAGGCCTTTTTTCGTAGTATTAAGTTTAAGTCCAGGTTTTAAGGATTATATATATTTTTAGAGCTTTTCTCAATCTTCGTATTGATATAAGATAGAGCTTTTAACTCTAGACGAGTCAAAAGTTACGTTAGTTTGAAATTTCGTGTATCGGGAGATGAAAGTCGACATAATCCGAAATTATGTTCGATTTAAGGTCATATCTCGGGCACTATAACTAGAGTTTTAAAAAGGGTTGAGAGTTTTTCTTTAGCTATAAACCTGGGTTTTTGAGTCTATTTTTAGACCTAGGAGTCAAATTTACAAGTCGTATATTTAAAATGAGTCAAAAAGGTCATACAATGTGAAGGTATAAAACTGTCCGAAAATTAAAGTTTAGTAATGTGACGAGCAGTGAGTCTTAAAAGTGAGAACTTTTTTCTGAAGTTTAATATGGGTTATCTACAGGGTATAAGTGAATTTTACAAATTTTCTCATAATTTATGGTGATTTCTAAGTATAAGAAAACAGCCCGTACATTTGGTATGTACCGACATAATTGTAAAACGAGCAATACTTTTAGTAAAGTAGAAAAAATGGTACGAGTCTAGTAACTATCACTTGTTTGGATTTGGCGTGAGTTTGTAATAATCAAAATTGACTTTATTTAAATATTATTGAGTACCTAATAGTATATAAATGAGTTGACTCATTACGCGTTTATTCACTAGGTGTTGTGATCGAATTTCACGGGCATCCTCATCGTCGGTGATCGTCTTCCAATACTTCGACTAATACTTCTACATAAACTGAGTCTATAGCCTCGCTCTTTACTTATTTTAAAGGTTTTTACCTGCGAGAGGGATACATGTTATTTAAATATAAATGATCATGAGTCATGAATGTTTGTTAGACCCGAATGATGCCTTGAATTGTGTTGAGTACCTAGTTGCAAAAAGTCCCTAATTTCATGAACCGTTAGTTATTGTCTAATTCTTGTGTGAATTGGAAATATCCGCTTATACAATTTGTGGTACTACGTGGTTGACGACCCAATTTGATACGAGAGTTGTACGTTGAGTACCCTCTGCGTACAGATATATTGTATGAGAAATAAGGATTAATTGCAACTAATGCCTTTAGAGGGGCAATGGTTTCATATAAGTTACGCCGAAATTTGGCACGGATGACTAATTAGTTAACGGCTTGGTGTCATGAGCTCAAACACAATTATTAGCTAATGCTAAAGATAACAACCTTGAATAATAGATTGTTTGATCGACAATTTTATGAATGATCGTGAATGAATTTTATACACTTATGTTTCAAATGTGATTGTAAAACCTATAGATTTCTCTCAACATTATTGTTGAACCTTTTAAGCATGTGTTTCAGGTAATCAAGGTTAGGATGTGGTGGAGTATGATATCGAAAGTTGGTGTGGCTTTTGTAGTCTATTATGTTTTCCTCCCTTTTATCTAAACAATTAAATCTTATTTTGTTTGAAGTGTAAAAATTTGGAAATTTTGTTGAGATTTGGTGGGGACCTAAACGCACTCTGTTGTAACGTTTGGGTTGGAAAAACTAATTAGACTTTTTGTCGTACATTTTTATAAATGTAAACTTTTCAACGTCTCTTTTGAGTCGTTTGGTATGACTAGTGTGTGATGATAATTGCCTAGCACCCAAATTATGTGCTTCCGATGCACATGTAATTTGGGGGTGTTAGAGATTGGTATAAGAGCCACAAGTTGTAGAAAACCAGGTCGAGTTTTGAAAATATCCTAAACTATAACTTTGGTGTCTCAAATGTTTTCAAAAGCACACAACTTCTCCGCATGGCTCCGGTAAGATTACTTTTAGCATTTCTTTATTTATTTTTAGATGTATCCCATATAACTGAAATGATTTCCCAAGTATTTATTAAGTAAGTACTATGGTATTGTATCGAGATTTTGTTGGAAGTATGTTGAATACTTATCATCGTAAATTTTGGGTATTGCATTTGCATAGCTATCATATTGTTGCATCATATAAGCATACGTACTAACTTTTTGCATGTGCATGTGTATATATATTTTGGATAATGACCTTATTTACCCTCGAACTTTCTGTGATTGCAGAAATGTCGGAAACCCCACCTAACGGTAATGGAGAAGAATAAGAGAGTGTTGGCAATAATGTTGTGAATCAAGCTGAGTTGGTTGATGTGCCAATTGGTCGACGAAGAGTTCGTGTTCCTAGATCTACCCGTATTTCTCAATTGGTTGGTATGCCAGGTATTAATCATGTTCGTTTTGGTCATGCTGATGTGTCTGACGCTGCAACTTGTGCAAATTCTCTCCACAAGGACATTTCTAAAGTACTTTTCCCTGGTCGAGGTCGTATGAAAATACTACCCATTTCTTGAGGAAGTTGGACAGGTTAATGTATGAACGTTATGTTGTGGAAACTCAGGTGATTAAAAGGTTTTATGAAACTGAGAAAGCTTTTCAGAAACTGTTGCCACGGACTGCAAGAGTTGAGTATGACAGGATGGTGGTTAGAAGTGAAATGGATAGTTTGAGGTCCATGATCAAGAATTTGAGTGCTAGCCTGGAGCAAACTAGAGAAGATCAAGCTATATTGCACAGGATGCAAAGCTGGGAGCATCGTGTGAGGCCATCTCTACCACAAGAATGGAGGTTTGTTGACGATTCTGAGTATGCTACCAATGACTTTACGGTTCAACCGCCCGCCTGGGGTGAGTGTATTACTTGTGGGAACCAAACAACACTTGAGATCGGATCTACCTCGAGGAGGAAGAGAGTGGTGGAGTGTGACCCTAATGACAAAGGCAAGAGGAAAATGGGCGATGAAGAAGATAGCAATGAGGAAGAACCCGAAGAAGATGGTGATGATGAGCCGCAAACCAAGAAATCATGTGGATCACCTCGTGATTAGTTCTTGTTTTTAGTATTTCATTTTCTATTTACTTGTTGTAATCGAACTTGTTTAGACTTGTGTACTATAGATTTGTGATGAACCTTAATATCCTTTTGGTTTAGTCGGTGATAGATTGTAATGACATGACTTGTCACAATTTTTTGGATATCAATGCAATCGATGTTTACCCTTCATGATCTATGTTACGTCTTTATTAGCTCTTTTGTGATGTGGTTGATGAATGCTTGTAGTTGTTGATGTACATATTATACTTATTTTATGTCCTGAAAAAGAAATCCTTCTTGATCTTGATGTGTATACTTATCATGTTCTTTTTCCCTGTGATTGCGGAGAAGGAGTAAAAAGGCATTTTTTTGTCATTTGTGGATCAATACTTGATTAGTCCTTCAATATGCCTCCAAAGTTGACTACTAATACTGTTAACAACATGATTCAGCAAGCGATTGCTACAGCTCTCGCTGAGGACCGTGCTAACCAAGTGCAAGGTGCTAGAAACAATGCTGGGAACAATGCTGGACCGCAAGGCCCAAGGGATTGTACTTACGCTAGTTTTATGAAATGTGGACCTACATAGCTTCGTGGAACTGGTGGGGCTTTGTAATTGTGTCGATGGATCGAGAAGATTGAAAGTGTGTTTTAAATTAGTGGTTGTTCGGAAGCTAGCAGGGTAAAATTTGCAACTGCTACCCTCCAAGACGATGCTTTGAGTTGGTGGAAGAACCAAGTGGCGACTGTTGGGCTAGAAGTGGCCAATGGGAGAACTTGGGCTGTCACTAAGGCGTTGTTAACTAAAAGGTTTTATCCCGAGGAAGAGCTAAGTCAGTTAGAAGATGAGTTGAGACACTTGATGTTGAGAAACAATGACATTGCTAGTTATACCCGCAGATTTAATGAGTTATGTTTGCTTTGTCCTGATGCTTTTGCAGATGACCGTAAAAGATGAGACAGTATATTAATGGGTTTTCGAGTAATATCAAGGGTGAGACGATTTCGTCAAGGTCTACAACCTTTGATGAAGCAGTGAAAATGGCTCATGCGTTGATGGATGTGAAAGTCCAGGATAAGAAAGCTAGTGTGGCTGAAGGAAATAAGAGGAAATGGGAGACTGCCTAGTCTAATCTGTCTCAAGGTCAAAATCGTGGAGGTCATCAAGGAAACAATCAAGGGCCGAATCGTAACTCACAGATTTATCAGAAAAGGAATGATGGGGTTAGAGCTGCTACTGTGCCAAGAGGAAACAAGATAAACCCTAAGTGTGGTCGGTGCAATTTGTATCATGTAGGTAACTGTCCACCTACATGTGGCAAGTGTGGAAAAGCTGGACATAAAACTGTGGAGTGCAAATCTAGAGGTGTGGCTACAGGTGCTAATACTACTAGAGTGATGGTTTGCGTTGGTTGTGGAGAAAGAGGACACCAGCAAGGGAATTGTCCTAAGGTTGGGAATAATCAAGGTGGAAATACTGCTGCTCCAGTGTATGTTGTAGGGAATGTGGACAAGCCTCAAGGTCCGGACGTGGTGAATGGTACGTTCTTACTTGACGCTCGTTATGCTAGTGTATTGTTTGATTCTGGTTAAGATAGGAGTTTTGTGGATATACAATTCAGTCGCCTTATCGATAGAGAACCAATAGAGTTAGAAACTAGTTATAATGTAGAATTATCAGATGGGATAATTGTTAGCACTAATTCAATACTAAAAGGGTGTTCCTTGATGTTTGGTAATTACGTGTTTGAGATCGATTTGATGCCTTTAGAGCTAGGATCTTTTGATGTACTCGTTGGTATGGATTGGTTGATTTCGCATAGTGCGGTGATTGTTTATGGAGAAAGGTTAGTCTAGATTCCGTTGAAGAATAGGGTATTAACTGTGAAAAGTGATGAATGTACTTCTCGTTTGAAAGTGATATCTTTCTTGAAAATGATGAGGTATATGGAGGAAGGTTGTGATGTATTTCTGGCTCAGATCACTAGTGCTGGTGTGGTTGAGAAGAGATTAGAAGACGTGCCAGTAATTAGAGATTATCCTAATGTTTTTCCTGAAGATTTGCCGGGTTTGTCGCCACCTCGAGAAGTTGAATTTCGGATTGATTTGGTACCGGGAGCTGCGCTAGTGGCTCGCGCGCCTTATCGATTATCACCATCCGAGTTGAAGGAGTTATCTGATCACTTGAAAGAATTGATGGATAAGGGATTTATTAGACCGAGTTCATCGCTATGGGGAGCGCCTGTTCTGTTTGTGAAGAAGAAGGATGGATTTTTCAGAATGTGTATTGACTATCGAGAGCTTAACAAATTGACGATTAAGAATCAGTATCCGTTACCGAGGATTGATGATTTATTTGATCAGTTGCAAGGTTCATGTGTGCACTCGAAGATCGACCTGAGATTAGGTTATCACCAACTGAGATTTAGAGAGGAAGATCTTCCTATAACTGCTTTCCGTACCTGATATGGACATTTTGTATTCCAAGTGATAGCTTTTGGTTTAATGAATGCGTCTGCCGTATTCATGGATCTTATGAATCGCGTGTGTAAGCCGTATTTGGATAAGTTTGTCATAGTGTTCATTGATGATATTCTTATCTACTCTAAAAGTAAGAGGGAGCATGAGAAGCACTTGAGGACGATTTTGGAATTGTTGAAGAAAGAGGAGCTTTATGCCAAGTTTTCAAAGTGTGAATTTTGGTTGGAAGCTGTGCAGTTACTTGGGCATGTGATTGACAACAAAGGTGTTCGTGTAGATCCTGCCAAGATTGAAGCTATCAGGGATTGGTCAGTACCAACGACGCCGACTGAAGTCCGTCAATTTCTAGGTTTAGCGGGATATTATCGAAGGATTTTCGTTGATCTCTAAGTCTTTGAATAAGTTGACTAAGAAGAATCGATAGTTTGTGTGGGGACAAGATGAAGAGACCGCTTTCTAAACTCTTAAAGAAAAGCTGTGTTCTGCACCGATTTTGTCGTTACCTGAAGGAACTGAATATTTCATGGTCTATTGTGATACGTCTCACAAGGGCTATGGAGCGGTATTGATGTAGCGCGAGAAGGTGATCGCTTATGCGTCAAGACAACTGAGAAAGCATGAAGAAAACTACACGAGTCTTGTTATGGAACTTGGAACTGTTGTTTTTGCTTTAAAGTTGTGGAGACATTATCTGTATGGAACCAAGTGTGTGGTGTTTACTGACCACAATAGTTTACAACACATATTGGATCAGAAAGAGTTGTATATTCGACAAAGGAGATGGGTTGAGCTATTGAGTGATTATGACTGCGAGATTCGTTACCACCCTGGTAAAGCAAATGTTGTGGCTGATGCGCTTAGTAGGAAGGAAAGAGAAAATCCGCTGAGAGTTAGGGCTTTGGTGATGGCTGAAAATGTTGACTTGACCGAGTTGATATTGAAAGCTCAAGCCAATGGTCTGTTGAGGAAGCATGTTAAGAAATAGAATTTGGGAAGGATGATGAATTCGTCGTTTGAAGTAAGATCGAGTGGGATGAGATATTTTGATAATAGAATCTGTTTACCTTTGTGTCCACCTAAGAAAGGAGCACAAGGAGTGCGAGATTTCGCGATGAATGAATCCCATAAGACGAAGTATTCGATCCATCTTGGATCGATAAGATGTATCATGATTTGAAGAAGGTGTATTGGTGGCCGAATATGAAGGCAAATATTGCGCGCTATGTTAGTAAGTGTTTGACTTGTGCGAAGGTTGAGGCTAAACACAGGAGACCGTCCGGATTATTGGTTCAACCTGAGATTCCCGAATGGAAGTGGGAGAAGATCGCTATGGATTTTGTCACGGGTTTACCGAGAACTCCTAGTGGTTGTGATATGATATGGGTGATTGTGGATAGATTGACTAAATCTGCACACTTTTTGCCTATGAAGAAGACGGATAGTATGGGGAAGTTCGCAGAGGTGTATGTGAAAGAGATTGTTTGTCTTCATGGAATGCCGTTGTCGATTATTTCAGATCGTGACAGCGGGTTTACTTCGGAATTCTAGAGATCTCTTCAACGTCCTATGGGCACTGAGTTGAGTCTGAGTACTGCTTATCATCCCGAAACCGATGGCCAAAGTGAAAGGACTATACAAACGTTGGAGGACATGCTCCGAGCGTGCGTGATAGACTTTGGTGGTAGTTGGGAACGTCATTTGCCTTTAGTGGAATTTTCATATAATAGTTATCATGCGAGTATTAAGGTTGCACCGTTTGAAGCGTTGTATGGACGTAAGTTGTGAGAACTCATATTTCTCCCGGTAATTAAATTATTCTTTTATTCGTACTTCTCGATTTTATAATGTTTTACTTGTTCCTCTTTACTTTTTTATACGTAAATCCTGAGATCTCGAGAATTTCAATTAACTTGTATTTTCTGTTCATTGATAATATTTTCTTTTGAATTATAAAAAATTTATTTTTATTTTATTTTTCCATAATTATTTACCGGGGTAACCTGGAATTTAAAATCAACATTTAGACCGAGTTCTAATAATATTATTAATATTCGGGCAATATTTATTACCCAAATTTTATTTGTCATGATCATTTTACTAATAATATTGAATTTTCAGTTAACCAACAAGGTTGTTGCTTTAACGTATCAAAAATGTGCCTTTTATTATTTATTGGCAAAGTCTATGTCCGTCATCGACCATAAATATATATGTTATGACATAGAAATATTTTTATTGTCGTCGTTCTAATTTTTTTCATTTTATGAGCATTCTTCGTAATTTATGCTAAATTTTTAAGTGTCATTTATTTATATGACGTGTTATAGTTTATTAAATCGTAGCCCTCATTTATTTATCAAAATATCAATGTTCTCCGAATGTCGAAGTTTTAGTTTATATTGAGCGTTTATTTTCGTGTTCAACACGTATATTTCAAATCGCGTAACTTTTAAAATATCGGGTTTCGATAATACTCACTATTATCAAATTATAAGCAACTTATAACAATTAATAAAAAAAATGCTATGCATTATTTCATGTTTATGGACGGCAAATAAGGTGTCATAAGACACGTGTAGAAAGTTTAACACCACCCTAACCACATGTAATTTCATTCTTGCATTCTTCAAAAATTTACATACAACTTTATCTACAAGTCCAAAATTTTATATTTCTTCCTTTTTGTCCACCGATTCTCACAAACTGTTCCACATTAAATTTATACAAATTTCATATCATAATGATCAAATATAGTTGAAGTATGGTAAACGTTGATACTTGTTCTTGATTTTGGGGTTTTAAATCATCCTCAACATCATTAAAATTATTATTCAAGTTGGGCTGAAGTTAAAGTTTATTTTGCATTTGGTATTTACCTTGGGTAAAAATCATTGAGTTGGCAAAAATTATTGGTTTGAGCAAGAGTTATTATGGGGCTTATCTCAATTTTTGTAAGAATCATTGTCCTATTTCATTTTTAATATTATTTTATTTACCAAGTGATCTTTATTAATATAACTTGTATATTAATGATATATATGTTATTCTATGTATTTGAGGCATTGTATAAGAAACTAGACATTTTTTTTAAGACTAGTAAGCTTGATTGTAATAAGATGGATAAAAAAAATGTATTATAAAAAAATGATAAATGTTATTTAATAGTTTTATAAAAAGTTTATTAAATTTATACAATGCCTAAAACATATTAAAATATACATTATTTACATATGACTTATGTATAGTCTCGAACCTAAGATGCGTCTCGTCATTTTAGGTCTCGTTCGGTCTTATGTCAAATGTTGGGCGTCTCGTTCTCGATCCACGAGTAATTGTTATCTCGTGAAGTCATGTATTGACTATTGGACGTTTGTTCCTTGATCTACATGTAATAACTATATCAGGTGAGTTCATAGCCCCTTTTTACTACTTATACATTGTTTCTAAACGCGGGGTGAGATTTTGCATGGTGGAACACATTCATTTAAAACTGTATGCTATCCTGAACTTGTATGCTATCCCGAACTTGTATGCTTTCCAGAACTTGATGATTTCCAACAGATTTTCATTATTATTGCTTTTAGTTATAGCCTTTAAGTTCCCTCTCCTGATCATGAACCGTTAATTTACTTGTGTTGCTAAGCGCGAATGTTGTGGGTGGATCCATCGGGATTGACAATCCCCGTCCCATGTTGCGGTTGTTTAACCATGACGCATTTCATTTGTTTATACTTGAGTATTTAGGCTGAATACTCACTAGAGGAACTTATATTGAGTTAAGCTTCGGTTCATGAACTAAATAGTAATAATAATGGTTTCGGACTATGGTTATCGTACGTAACCATTTTCCCTATTTCTTGTTTTACAAATAAATGCTTGTGTTCCACACATTTACTGCTAAACCTATGAATATCACTCAACTTTATGTTGACGATTTTACATGTTTAATCTCAGGTATTATTACTTAGATTTGCTTGGATGGGAGCCCGTAGGATATTATCACAGCTTGGAGATTTCTGTGTTACTTTTTAAAGTTTGGTTTTGGTAAAAGCTGTCAGAAGTTTATCCTATATTTTTGGTAACAACATGTTACAAAACCATGTTTAAATAATAGATTTTCCGCTTATAAAACTCTGGGACCTTTGTTTAAAAACTCTGATCTTTTTGTGATGTAATGTATAAGTTTTTATTACGTCAACTTTATGTCAACTTTATGTCAACGGTATTTCATTATTTCTTGTACCATGACGTGGAACCCCTTTGATGCCTACGTGTTTCCTTGCCTGATTTTGGGGGTCTCACAGATTGGTATCAGAGCGATGGTTATAGGGAACTGAGTCGTTTTTCAAAACTTAGTCTATAACCGAAAGTTCAAATATTTTATGTTTCTAAGTGTCAAACACAGAATCTGCCATTGCTGTTCAATATCTGCACGGGTAACTCTCTAATCCTTATTATTTACTTTTAATCATAGTTGTAGTATTTCATCTATGGATTACATTTTGAAATATTACATTACCATAATGACGACAATTACTATCTCTTTTTAAAGCCTCTATGCTTATGGAATTATCACTGGATATTATTGTGATTACATCTGCCCTTACTGTATTTCTTGAATTCTTGTTCATGTAAACTTGATCTTGTTACCATGTTTTTAATTTGTTATGACGTTACATACTTGTATTAGGAGCGAGTATGGTGCCGACTTTTCATACTCACTTTACTGGGTACTATTGCTATCTTGTTTATGCGTGATACGACTGACCTCATATACTCGTTCGTTTTGAACCACTTATTTTTCTTGACTCACTATTACATGTTATGTGTATTCTCACGATACCATTGTTTAAGATTAAGTAAGTGTTGATTTCAATGAAACTTCTGATTTTCATTCTACTACCGTGCGTGTTACTTTTATTGTTAAACCTCTTAAAGCTATCTATTTAGATACCAAATTGTTTTCCGACCATTCGTAATTGAATGTCTAGTCTATAGACCATTGTGTAGCTCAATGTGTCTCCGAAAAAGACTAAAGGACATGGTGTGAGTCACACATCTCTAAGCATTCGTTGAATCTGTGTTAAATAATATCAAGGGTTTTCATAACCTTGATTTACTTTTATGTCGCCGTTTTACACGACACTCGTATAACGATTAAATATTGTTTCATTGACCATTCTACATTTCGATTTCGAATTACAACGTTCGTTTGTATCTTGAAAACATCATCGCTATCTTGTAATTCATCCTCTATTATGCGAAGATTGTTTGGAACACGATTGTACTTCTATAAACTTGTATCCTCCCTTTTCATTTAACCTCCTCGCTCCAGGAGTGTGACCCGCTAATCTTCCAATTCTTTCTCGATATGTCTTGTGATTTTGGAAAAAATCACACTGACAAGAGACCTTCCTGCAATGTATCTCGAAATCTAAGACACAGATGTCATGCGTCGTTTTTGAATTCTTATTTTATCGTTGGCATTCTTGAACCATTTCTATACTGTGTTTTCTTTACATGATTAATTACACAATTTATTCTTTTTCGTCTTTATGGAATCCACAAGTCTTGTGTGTACATTAATTCTGGGTTATTATGAAATTTGGATTTAATTTCAAACTGTGTCGAAAAATATACTTTGTACAGAAACTTTACAGGAAATTTATCAGTGTCGAGTAAATATTTTTATAACTTTAGACATAAAAATATATATTTCTACTTGTTGAGACGTCCGCTTAGGACATAATATTTTACCAATAAACATTAAAAACAAGCAAGTTACGCTCATTTGGGATTGTAAAATTTAAGAACTTATTTCTGCGTAGCTCTAAAATATCATTTTATTGACAGATTTAAATGCAAGGGCATTTTCGTCCATTTTTTATCCGTTTCAAGTCTCTAGTAAAACTAGAAAGTTGTTCAAAACATCGTTTTATGCCAAATTGATTTATACTTCGAGTCTTGACAATCTCATTTAGTGAGTCAACTGGTCAGGTCCGACCCTAAAAGTCGAACTTAAAAGTCAAAGCTGATAGACTTTAAAAGTATTGTTTGAAGCGTTTTTGAGTTCGTTTGAGCTCGTAAAACTTTTACTAATTATATTTTACAACTAAAAACATTGATTACGTTTGAAAACGTTATAATAATAACTTTGAGTTCGACCATGCATACATATATATTGAACTTTTGGAACCAAGTGATTTGATAAACCAATGATGAACTACATGTTTTGAAAAATGTGTACATTTTTATGCGTCACTGTTTACGTGTTAAATTCATAAACTTTCCTAAAATAGAAACTTTACGGAGTAGTTGTACTATTTGGGAATTGATGCCCTACTTTCTTAAAAGTATATTTATGTCAAATAAATTTCGACATGAGCGCATATGGATTCCTTTATCTTCTCTTTCATAAATGACTTATTTGTCAATTTATCTTATTTTCTTATACTTCTAACGTAACACTGATTTGGGTCGATGTTTGAAGTTCTTATTTTCATTGTTCGTTATCATCTTGACACGTGTCTCATGACGATTCCGGCTAAACCTTTTGAAACCTTATCACCTTGTAACCATTTCATCGATTGTGTGATGAACTACTCTTTATTACCCTCATGTAACCCACTCGCTATTTTGTAAGCTATCATCGTGTCACCATATGAATTTAAACCGATATTGTTTACAAATCATTTTACAAAATGTTTTACTTGGACTTTATAGAATACTTGAATGTTACCTTATAAAAATTAATTGACATTCATTTTATGATGTATTTTCACAAAAGTATTCTACCTTGGTCTTATAAAGAAATCTTGTGACATTAAGATTGTTGATTCAAAATATCTAGCCGATTTACCTACTTGTGAAAGTTTTCATAAATCATTTTAAATCTGTTTTACAAATGGCACTATATACATATTTTAAATCATATGACATGTAATACTGATTTGACGAAGCTGAGCATCGCATTGCTAGTCCTAAATTATGCATGGCCTGATCACCTATGCTTTATTTAGAAGGAGCCATGCAACGCCAAATAGTAGTCACCTTAAATATTTGGCCAAAAACCAACTTTTTACTTATGTTTCATAAAAATCTAGATAAAATAAAGTTTGAAAACTTTTACATATAATGCGAGTAACACCAGTTCACGGCATACACATATGAATCCTTATCTTTTCTTGAACAAAGTACATGCCTCAAACACAAATTTCTTTACTCAACGATCTTTATTTTACTTGTTACCTCATCTTCCTTCGTGACATAATTCTCATTACCACTTGTCTAATTTTTTTTACCATTGATATCAGACTTGAAGGTTTCAATGTTGTTATGCTTCTACATCGATCGACCTTCTCTATCTATTTTGATAGACCTTCGAAACATCTCCAGACGCGAATAGTGATTTATGACGGGACGTGAACGATAAATTCGTGTAACTGTTAGGATTATGTGTTAGAATCATTTTGAAATTCATTCGCGTGAATTATGTGTTGATTTTGTCCTTCATGGCTAGTGTTGTTCAGTTTACTGGAATTACTATCAAGAAACTTCTTAATAATTTTATGTGATTCGAAAATTTATTGCGTGGCTTTTCTATTTCGATCGTGTATCGACCATCGAACACTTAATAAGCCGTTTTTGGTGACACCAACTGCACTCAAGAAGTGATGACTGGCTAAATCCTTGTTTCTTATTATTTTGTTCATCGCCGCGTCTATTCTATCACGTTTGTTAAGACGAATTTCGTTTTATTCCCTCGTGCTATTGCTAGTCATTTGTTTGTATTTTCTTCCGTCTCCAGTGGAACTCTGAGGACCAGAGTTCCTTTAGGAGGGGCGACTATGAGAACTCATATTTTTCCTGGTAATTAAATTATTCTTTTATTCGTACTTCTCGATTTTACAATGTTTTACTTGTTCCTCTTTACTTTTTTATACGTAAATCCTGAGATCTCGAGAATTTCAATTAAATTGTATTTTCTGTTCATTGATAATATTTTCTTTTGAATTATAAAAAATTTATTTTTATTTTATTTTTCCATATTTATTTACTGGGGTAACCTGCAATTTAAAATCAACATTTAGACCGAGTTCTAATAATATTATTAATATTCGGGCAATATTTATTACCCATATTTTATTTGTCATGATCATTTTACTAATAATAATGAATTTTCAGTTAACCAACAAGGTTGTTGCTTTAACGTGTCAAAAATGTGCCTTTTATTATTTATTGGCAAAGTCTATGTCCGTCATCGACCATAAATATATATGTTATGGCATAGAAATATTTTTATTGTCGTCGTTCTAATTTTTTTCATTTTATGAGCATTCTTCGTAATTTATGCTAAATTTTTAAGTGTCATTTATTTATATGACGTGTTATAGTTTATTAAATCGTAGCCCTCATTTATTTATCAAAATATCAATGTTCTCCGAATGTCGAAGTTTTAGTTTATATTGAGCGTTTATTTTCGTGTCAACGCGTATATTTCAAATCGCGTAACTTTTAAAATATCGGGTTTCGATAATACTCACTATTATCAAATTATAAGCAACTTATAACAATTAATAAAAAAAATGCTATGCATTATTTCATGTTTATGGACGGCAAATAAGGTGTCATAAGACACGTGTAGAAAGTTTAACACCAACCTAACCACATGTAATTTCATTCTTGCATTCTTCAAAAATTTACATACAACTTTATCTACAAGTCCAAAATTTTATATTTCTTCCTTTTTGTCCACCGATTCTCACAAATGTTCCACATTAAATTTATACAAATTTCATATCATAATGATCAAATATAGTTGAAGTATGGTAAACGTTGATACTCATCCTCAACATCATTAAAATTATTATTCAAGTTGGGCTGAAGTTAAAGTTTATTTTGCATTTGGTATTTACCTTGGGTAAAAATCATTGAGTTGGCAAAAATTATTGGTTTGAGCAAGAGTTATTATGGGGCTTATCTCAATTTTTGTAAGAATCATTGTCCTATTTCATTTTTAATATTATTTTATTTACCAAGTGATCTTTATTAATATAACTTGTATATTAATGATATATATGTTATTCTATGTATTTGAGGCATTGTATAAGAAACTAGACATTTTTATAAGACTAGTAAGCTTGATTGTAATAAGATGGATAAAAAAAATGTATTATAAAAAATGATAAATGTTATTTAATAGTTTTATAAAAAGTTTATTAAATTTATACAATGCCTAAAACATATTAAAATATACATTATTTACATATATGACTTATGTATAGTCTCGAACCTAAGATGCGTCTCGTCATTTTAGGTCTCGTTCGGTCTTATGTCAAATGTTAGGCGTCTCGTTCTCGATCCACGAGTAATTGTTATCTCGTGAAGTCATGTATTGACTATTGGACGTTTGTTCCTTGATCTACATGTAATAACTATATCAGGTGAGTTCATAGCCCCTTTTTACTACTTATACATTGTTTCTAAACGCGGGGTGAGATTTTACATGGTGGAACACATTCATTTAAAACTGTATGCTATCCTGAACTTGTATGCTATCCCGAACTTGTACGCTTTCCAGAACTTGATGATTTCCAACAGATTTTCATTATTATTGCTTTTAGTTATAGCCTTTAAGTTCCCTCTCCTGGTCATGAACCGTTAATTTACTTGTGTTGCTAAGCGCGAATGTTGTGGGTGGATCCATCGGGATTGACAATCCCCGTCCCATGTTGCGGTTGTTTAACCATGACGCATTTCATTTGTTTATACTTGAGTATTTAGGCTGAATACTCAGTAGAGGAACTTACATTGAGTTAAGCTTCGGTTCATGAACTAAATAGTAATAATAATGGTTTCGGACTATGGTTATCGTACGTAACCATTTTCCCTATTTCTTGTTTTACAAATAAATGCTTGTGTTCCACACATTTACTGCTAAACCTATGAATATCACTCAAGTTTATGTTGACGATTTTACATGTTTAATCACAAGTATTATTACTTAGCTTTGCTTGGATGGGAGCCCGTAGGATATTATCACAGCTTGGAGATTTCTGTGTTACTTTTTAAAGTTTGGTTTTGGTAAAAGCTGTCAGAAGTTTATCCTATATTTTTGGTAACAACATGTTACAAAACCATGTTTAAATAATAGATTTTCCACTTATAAAACTCTGGGACCTTTGTTTAAAAACTCTGATCTTTTTTTGATGTAATGTATAAGTTTTTATTACGTCAACTTTATGTCAACAGTATTTCATTATTTCTTGTACCATGACGTGGAACCCCTTTGCTGCCTACGTGTTTCCTTGCCTGATTTTGGGGGTCTCACATAAGTGTAGATCTATAGTGTGTTGGAGCGCAGTAGGGAAAGTCAACTGACTGGACCTGAAATGATGTTTGAGACGACTGAGAAGATCGTGCAAATCAAGAATAATTAGCTGCAAGAAGCCGACAGAAGAGTTATGCAGATAATCGTAGGAAGCCTTTGGAATTTGAGATTGGAGACATGGTTATGTTCAAAGTATCGCCATGGAAAGGTGTGATTCGTTTTGGGAAGAGAGGAAAGTTGAGTCCGAGGTATATTGGACCTTTCAAGATTGTAGAACGAATTGGACTGGTTGCTTATAAATTGGAGTTGCCAGTTGAGCTTAGTGTTATACATAACACGTTTCACGTGTCGAACTTGAAGAAGTGTTTAGTGGACCAAGAATTGCTGATTCCTTTGGATGAGTGATAACGCGTAAATCCAACATGTTTTCTTGAGCGTTATCCGTATATTTTGCATGGTTTTTGTTTATACCAACGAGCTATTTAGCTCATATATGTGTGAAGTTGTGTTTTGTGTTGTTAGTTAGCCAAGATCAAGGAAAGTGAAGAAAGACAAGGAAAGAAAGAATGAACGATGACTCATGCATATACTAAGGAATCCCAACAAGTACAAGCCTTTGAAGATCCATTCCGGGTGCAAGAACTAGTGTTTCCAAGAAGTGTACAAGTCCATGAGCATGGAAGTTGCCACCAACATTTCTGAAGTTGTCACCTACTTTTGTGTTGGAAGAATTTGTCTATATACATTCAACTTCTCCAAGCCTTCATGAAGCTTCTATGGATCATTCTAGAAGTACTTTTCCACCAAGTAAACTACTTTGTGACCAAGCATACACCTTTGGCTCCAAGTATATTTCTTTGGTGCCAAGTTCATGCATTGAAGACAAGGCCTTGAATTCATCTATAAATAAGACCGCATCATCAATCTCATAACCAACATCATTATTCACCAAGGAAATTCTCCAACCTTGGTGAACAACCCCATTCTCGGATTTAATATTGGTGTGCCAAAAAATGACCTTTTTGAAGCTCCAGTCATCAAAATAACATTTTCAAACTCTAAGGGATCATTACCCTTATCATTGGTATTGTTTCTTGATACCTAAATCACCACCAACCTTCACCAAACCTCTCCAAAACCTGCCTCAAATCACAAATACGAATTTCATTTGCATAACCCGAAAGACCACAAAACTTGTAGTCAATTGGAGGCCTAAGGATTGCTCTAATTCCTTTCATTTACTTATTGTATTCATACTTTGGGTAAACTCTTGTTATTTTTATTAGGTTGAACTCTATGTCATATGTTGAATGTTTGTTTATTAATATGATCATGGAGTAGTTTTCTTTACACTTGTTTGGATGATGTTTTGACATGAGGTTTGTTTATGTTTTATCATTGTTTTGATCAATTTCATGTTATGTATGAAATCTAATTGTGCTTAAGTTCCATTCCATTTTCTTATCATACTTGATTAGTTGTTGATGATTTCATAGGTCGAAAGGGTTATCATTCACCAATTAGTTATAATCGTTTTGTCTATGGATGATTATCTATTGTATTAACCATTTATTTAGTGGTATGATTATGCATAGGAACTTAAGTGTGATTGTTAATGATTTTGTGAAACGACCGTGAATCAAACTCGTTAAACTAAACATAGTCTTGAATTGGTTGATTTGTCTTAATGCTTGATTTGATTGTGTTGTAATCAAACGCGTTGGTTATATACTTTAAAATCAAAGGTTAGAATTTGTGACCATCATCTTCTATACATGTAATCATTTTATCAAAACCATCCTCATATGAACAATCCAAATGTTATTAACTAATCCAAGCAAGTGTTGTCTTTAATATTATTCTTCTCAAGTTATTAGCTTAATCATATTCTTGCTACTTGTTTACTTATTTTGCTTAATTGTTACTTGTATGATAATTTTGGGAGTGACAACCATCTTTACCAATAATGTTACATTGTTACTTAGATCCTTTACAACCGAAAACACCCAAATCCTAGTGAACGACCTCGGCTTACCACAACAAGCTAGCTACAAACGAAAGGGTCATACTTGCCCGTGTGTTCTTAGCTTATTTGGAAATCCGTCTTATATACTTAAAACTTGTGTATACTCACAAAGAACGCATCAAGTTTTTGGCGCCGCTGCCGGGGATTTGTATTTCGTGCTTTTCATGTTTTGAATCTTTGTTGCATATCGTGTATCGTTCAATCTCCTTAGTGCTTATTTGGTTCAAAATTAAAGTGTGTTTACATTAAGCTTTTTAGTCCTTATTTCATCAATCCCACAAAAGTTTTTTTTAGTGTTCTTAGTTTTTAGTTGCCAAAATCCAAAAATAAAAAAAATAAAAAAATTATCACCAGCCAAGTTGCCGGCCGGCATCCCAAGTTGCCGCCGGCAACTGCTTCACAGACTCGAAAAAGCCGGCCGGCATCCCAAGTTGCCGCCGACAACTTTTCCACAGTCCCCAAGAAGCCGACCGACACCCAATCTTGCCGACCGGCAACTTAAAAAAAATAAAAATTTCCTTTTTATCTTCTTTTTTTTAAACTATGCCTTAACAAAAACCCGTTCCTAATTGTTTTTTAACTCGTTTAACGTCCGTTCTTCGAGTTTATAACCAATTATCCTTGTTTTATCATAGCCCACCCAACCATTCCGTTCTAATTCTTTGTGCCTCGTTCGTATTTCTAATCACCTCGGTTTGATCCCAAGCCCCGTGTTTAGAACCCGAAGTCATTCGAACCGTCCGGTTTGATTGATTTGGTACAATAATTCTTTTACGTTTTCATTTATATTTTCTATTTTTTATTTATTTGTTTTCGTTAGTTAAAATATAAATAAATAAAAAATGCAAAAATATTTTTTGTTTGAGTTTATTTTTATTTTAGTAATCTTTTCATTTTTATTTGTAGTCTTTAATAAACTTTTCGAATTATTTCGATTTTTCATAAACCCACGTCTTAGAGGTAAATGCCTCGTTAATAAATTCTATGAACTTAAACGTAAGTTCAAGAAGAAGACTCGTGAACCCAATAAAACCAAACTTGACTTCGAGTCACCCAAACCATTCACCGAGGAACGTGTTGTCATTATCGACATACTCGAGTCGAAATTCGAAAACCCATTCCATACCGAAGGAATCTCATCCTATGAAACCGAATTTGATTCCTCAACCATTGCTAACATTGGTCCCGATGATCAACCTATGTGGTCAAACACTAGGATCGTTGCTCCAACGCCTAGTTCCTCTATTGTTCAAATCCCTATTTTGAACAATTTCACTATCAAAAGTAACCACATACAAATGATTCGGGAAAAACAATTTGATGGACAAACCTTATCCGATCCTCACCATCATGTATTCGATTTTATTGAGATTAGTAGCCTTTTCCAATATGGTGAAAATCAAGAGGAAACGATTAACTTGAGGACGTTCCCATGCTCATTAACCGGAAAAGCTAAGATTTGGTTGAATGAACTAAACGAAGGAACAATTACTTCGTGGAATGAATTAAGAGATGTTTTCATAAGACGATTCTTTTCACCCGCAAAGTTTAAACGTCTCCTAAATGCCATTCATAACTTTCACCAACTCGATGACGAGACCCTCATTGAAGCTTGCTCCGAATGAAAGAAATGCTTCGCGCTTGTTATGGACATGATCTAACCACGAGAACGATAATTGAAACATTTTATCATGGCTTAGAGGATCTAACTCAAGTATCTCTCGACGCTGGAGGAATCTTCCTCTAAAATACTCTCAACCAAGCTTTCCAAATCCTCGAGGACAAGGTCCTTCTCAAGTTCGATTATTTGAAGGATTCTCATATCCGTCCTAAACCTAAAATCGTTGTTTCCGCCGGTGGAAAAAACCTCATCTCCGATCACACCGTGTTGATGCAGAAATTCGAAGCTCTCGCTAAACTTATCGATTCCCAATTCCTAATCATAAGGAATAAACTAAAAGATATGCGAGACGATCGTAGAGACGATCACGATTCACAAACCACCATGAAGGATGACACGCCGATGTGTGAACCTCATGAAGCGAATTATGTCCAACAATATCACTGAGGATATCACTAAGGATATCACCACCAAAATTCAAGGAATTCACATTCCTATCTTACCCTAAACCCGAACCGTCCCATTCCTCAATCTCGACCGCGAGATGTGATGCCATACTCATCACAATATCACCATAAACCCGAAGCCTCAGTGGAAGAGATGATGAGAATTTATGGCTAGGCAAACGGAAGAAAACGAACGTGTCAAGAACAATTTGGTTGACCTAGATTTTCAAATCAATCTAAACTTCCGGAACCATACAACCATAATCGAAGACTTGAAGACAAAAACCGATCGAGTCGAAAATTTCATCCAACAAACCAAGTCCCTTCCTCAAATAACCAACACCAAATCAAGATACGATCTACCCTCTATCCAAAACGAGAGTGATAAGGGTGATATTGTATTCATCGAGGAAGAAGAAAAAACTATTCCAACCGTGCCAAAACCAAAACCCATCATTTCTAACTCAACTTTTCCCAAGGATTGCACCGTGCATATTCCATACAAAAAGGAAAAGGCGTATGGACATGATGTAATCTCAATTCATGACGCGGAGTTGAAATGAATGAATGTCGTTGGAAGTAGAAGAATGAAAAAGAGGGACGAAAAACATGTGCCGAAGAAGCCTTTCAAAGTTTGGACTATAAATGGAGAATTGCTTTGGTTCAAAGATGATAATTATCAAAATCAATGGCACCCAACCAAAGTTCCCCATCTTAACCGTAACGTCAAAGAATCCTAACATTGAGGGGAAGAGTCTAGCTAATGACTCAATAATAAATTAAGTGCTTATCGGGAGGCAATCCGTGCTTTAATTGTTTGTGTGTTTTATTTTATGTGATTTGAATAAATATGTACACCCTAAAAGTATTTTTCTAACTTGGAAAATCTTAAGTGTGAAGGGGTGTACTTTGCTAGTAGTGTTTTTATATATCTATGTGTGCTTGCGTGTTTGTTTGTTTGTTTTGTTTTGTGTGTTTTGTTTGAATAAATGCCGAAATAGGTAATGGAGGATGCATAC
Source organism: Glebionis coronaria (assembly GCA_025667525.1). Classification (NCBI taxonomy): domain Eukaryota; kingdom Viridiplantae; phylum Streptophyta; class Magnoliopsida; order Asterales; family Asteraceae; genus Glebionis; species Glebionis coronaria. The sequence continues at coordinate 222,886,431 of CM046880.1, forward strand.
ATGGAGAAGGAATGAAGTATCAAGAACCAATTGATCTCACAAGCTTTTGTTGTAGCATCTTATCATATGGATATCAATTACAATTTCTTAGCCCGAGGAGTTTTGGGTTTGTTGAACTATTTATTTAGGTACAAAACTCAAGTGTGAGGGGAAAAAGTGGGAAAACGAAACCAATTTTTGTTATAAAAAATTAGTAAGTAGAAAAAAGAAGAAAAAATGAGATAGTTGTACACTTGTTTGCCCTTAGGATTTTTTTTTTCTTTTTTCTCACACGTTTGTTTGTAAATATATTTCAATAATCGTTCCCACGAAAAAAAATAAAAATAAAAAAATAAATATAAAATAAATAAAATAAGTTTTAGTGAGATCACACATGTGTGATAAAAGTGCATATGCGTGACAAAGAGGCAACCTTAGGAATAAAACCTAAATAGCTTTTTCCATTTTCCTTTTAGCTAGTTACATCGATTAGCTAACCACCCATATTAACCCTTTTGTTAGCACTCTCGTTAGTGCTAGATACCCTTAGAACACCCATTGAGCCATTCTTTTCATTTTTCTTAAATCCACTAAAAAGACAAAATATATATATATATATATAACCTTAAACCTTAGCCTAACCCATGTCGAAGTCCAAATGGTGGGTTGCTAGTTGCATGGTATGGTGGATCATTTTTGATGATTTATAGTCGCCACACTTCGCATGTTTGTGTGCCATTCAAACGAAGATGAAGTAGGCCGCTTTTATTTATATTTTTTGTGGTGTGTGCTCAAGCGAAGCGTGAGGGGAGCATGTGATGTATGTTGAAAAAAATAAAATAAAAAAAAGGGAGGAAGATGAGAAAAAGAAATTAAAAAGAAAAGAAGTCATCGAAAAAAAAGTAAAAAAAATGATGACAAAAATAGCCAATGAGCTATATTATGAAGATGAAGGAAGAAGAAGTATGTTTAGATATCGATTAGCCAATGTGCTAAGACGTGATATATGTTTGTGTTGATCGATATGTGTTGAATAAAGCTCGTAGCTATGCTCATTTTTGGGCTTGTGATTTGTTCGGTAACTAGCAACATGGGACTTACACTTTTAATTTGTATATTCGTGACATCTCTCATAAAATATCCCATGTCTTATCCATACCCATTAACCCTTAGCCTTGTAACCCAATAAAAGTCCTCTTTAGATGTGTACACTTGGTGCTCATGCCATTTCATTTAATCTTGTTTGTACTTTGTATATTTTGATCTTATTTTTCTAAACAATTTTTATGCACCATGTGGGAATTATTTTATTTTACTTGCTTGAGGACAAGCAACCTCTTAAGTGTGAGGGGGTTTGCACCTTTGGCGACTTCGTATATATATAAAAAAAATAATAAATCCAAAAATATTTTTCTTTTATTTGCTTGAGGACAGGCAAAATCTTAAGTGTGAGGGGGTTTGCACCTTTAGCCATTTCTTATAAAAACCAAAAATATTTTTAATTTTTCATAGAATTTTCAATTTTTTAGAAAATTTTAAAAAAATTTCTTTTCTTTTAGAACCTAGGTATTTAGTTTCTAACTTTATTTTTATTTTATTTGCTTGAGGGCAAGCAAAGTTTTTCTTTCCTTGCTTGAGGACGAGCAAAACTTAAGTGTGAGGGGATTTGATAACGCCCAAATCCAACATGTTTTCTTGAGCGTTATCCGTATATTTTGTATGGTTTTTGGTTATACTAACGAGCTATTTAGCTCATATATGTGTGAAGTTGTGTTTTGTGTTGTTAGTTAGCCAAGATCAAGGAAAGTGAAGAAAAGACAAGGAAAAAAACAATGAACGATGATTCATGCATATACGAAGGAATCCCGACAAGTACAAGCCTTTGAAGATCCATTCCGGGTGCAAGAACTAGTGTTTCCAAGAAGTGTACAAGTCCATCAGCATGGAAGTTGCCACCAACATTTCTGAAGTTGCCACCTACTTTTGTGTTGGAATAATTTGTCTACATACATGCAACTTCTCCAAGCCTTCATGAAGCTTCTATGGAGAATTCTAGAAGTAATTTGCCACCAAGTAAACTACTTTGGGACCAAGCATACACCTTTGGCTCCAAGTATATTTCTTTGGCTCTAAGTTCATGCATTGAAGACAAGGCCTTGAATTCATCTATAAATAAGACCCATGGGGTCATTGTAACATATCACTTCATCATCTCACAACCAACATCATTATTCACCAAGGAAACTCTCCCAATCTTGGTGAAGAACCCCATTCCCGGATTTAATATTGGTGTGCCAAAAAATGACGTTTTTGAAGCTCCAATCATTAAAATAACATTCCATACTCTAAGGGATCATTACCCTTATCATTGGTAGTGTTTCTTGATACCTAAATCACCACCAACCTTCACCAAACCTCTCCAAAACCTTCCTCAAATCTCAAATACGAATTTCATTTGCAAAACCCGAAAGACCACAAAACTTGTAGTAAATTGGAGGCCTAAGGATTGCTCTAATTCCTTCTATTTACTTATTGTATTCATAATTTGGGTAAACTCTTGTTATTTTTATTATGTTGAACTCTATGTCATATGTTGAATGTTTGTTTATTAATATGATCATGGAGTAGTTTTCTTTACACTTGTTTGGATGATGTTGTGACATGAGGATTTTTTATGTTGTATCATTGTTTTGATCAATTTCATGTTACGTTTGAAATTCAATTGTGCTTAAGTTCCATTCCATTTGCTTATCATACTTGATTAGTTGTTGATGATTTCATAGGTCGAAAGGGTTATCATTGACCAACTAGTTATAATCGTTTTGTCTATGGATGATTATCTATTGTATTGACCATTTCTTTAGTGGTATGATTATGCATATGAACTTAAGTGTGATTGTTAATGTTTTTGTGAAACGATCGTGAAACAAACTCGTTAAACTAAACATAGTCTTGAATTGGTTGATTTGTCTTAATGCTTGATTTGATTGTGTTGTAATCAAACGCGTTGGTTATATACTTTAAAATCAAAGGTTAGAATTTATGACCATCATCTTCTATACATGTAATAATTTTATCAAAACCATCCTCATATGAACAATCCAAATGTTATTAACTAATTCAATCAAGTGTTGTCTTTAATATTATTCTTCTCAGGTTATTAGCTTAATCATATTCTTGCTACTTGTTTACTTATTTTGCTTAATTGTTACTTGTATGGTAATTTTGGGAGTGACAACCATCTTTATCAATAACGTTACATTGTTACTTAGATCCTTTACAACAAAAAACACCCAAATCCTAGTGAACGACCTCGACTTACCACAACAAGCTAGCTACAAACGAAAGGTTCTTACTTGCTCGTGTGTTCTTAGCTTATTTGGAAATACGTGTTATAAATTTAAAACTTGTGTATACTCATAAAGAACGCATCAATGAGATACGACTTGACGATAAGTTGCATTTTATTGAAGAACCGGTGGAGATTATGGATCGAGAGGTTAAGAAGCTGAAGCATAGTAGGGTTTCGATTGTGAAGGTACGATGGAATTCTAGACGTGGACCGGAATTCACGTGGGAGCGTGAGGATTTCTTTAAAAAGAAGTACCATCATTTGTTCTAGTGGTACGAAATGTGAGTATAAGAGGAGGCGAACACCGGGACGTCGTTCTCTTAAGGAGGGGAGGATGTAACACCCCAAAAACCGAGGTCATTATTTTATCCTATTTTATGCATATTTTTGAAAATTTTGAGAAATTTTTTCGTGAAATTATTTTACGGTTTAAGTTGAAACCAATAAACGAGGTTAAATTTTTACATTCGATGAATTAAGAAGAATCGATAGTGATCGTGATACCGACGGATGCCAAAAATTTTATATTTTATCATCGATTGATCGATATTCGAATTTTCGAGATTTTTATTTTTACTTACGTGTTAAGTCGGATCGGAACCATTTTTATTTTATTTTGTGTGAGTATAGGCATATAAATATGTTTTGGAAAGCCGGGACGAACCCCGACTCCCGCAAAAATAAAAAACCAACTAGTGAGTCGATTCCCGCTTATGAAAAGTGTCGTTTAAATTTAAGGCCAAAAGATAGCTAAATTGACAAGAGTGGTCCCTCAAATTTTTACAAAAGGGAAGAAAGGAAAAACACACTTCACATTTTCATTTCAAAAAAAAAATTATCTCTTTCTTTCTCTCTTTGAGCCGCCAACCACCCATCACCAAACCACCACCACCATTTGATTTTTATTATGTTTTTGAAGAAACAAATCAAATACCACATCTTGTAATCCATTTGTAAGTGTTTTTAACCACTCAAATCCAACATGCATTCATTTAATTTTTCCAAAAATTGAAGATTTTTAAAAATAGGGTTTTGATTTAATTAAGCTTTATGCATGTTTAGATTACATGTTTGTAATGATAATTGATCATAAAAACAAGTAGGAAAACTGTTTTCCTTGGTGTTTTTGTTCTCCAAAATCCACGCCCCAAAAGGGGGTGGTGTTTGATTTTGGCTTTGAACCTAATTTGATATGGATATGTGTTTATTATGATATTTTTGATGTTTTTGAATGATTAAAACACATTGCATGTGTAGTTTTTGAAATGGGTTTTGTGAAAGATTATTCATCCAAGTGATATAAGGTGTTTAGGATGTTTAGATTATTCATATGGTGTTAGAATAGGTTTATGAATAGTCGGAAGTGATTGAAATGGTGATTTGATAGGAGTTTTAAAGTGTCATTTTCAAACATATTGTTTAAGGCCATTTTTCATAGTATTAAGTCTAAGTCCAGGTCTTAAGGTTTAGATGTAGTTGTAGAGATTTTCTCAAGTTCGTTTTGATATAAGATAGTGCTTTTAACTCCAAACGAGTCAAAAGTTACGTTACTTTGAAATTTCGTGTACCGGGAGATGAAAGTCGACATAATCCGAAATTATGTTCGATTTAAGGTCATATCTCGGGGACTATAACTAGACTTTTAAAAAGGGTTGGGAGTTGTTCTTTAGCTATAAACCTGGGTTTTTGAGTCTATTTTTATACATAGGAGTCAAATTTGCAAGTGGTATATTTTAAATGAGTCAAAAAGGTCATACAATGTGAAGGTATAAAACTGTCCGAAAATTGAAGTTTAGTAATGTGACAAGCAGTGAGTCTTAAAAGTGAGAAATTTTTCTGAAATTTAATATGGGTTATCTACAGGTTATAAGTGAATTATACAAAATTTCTCATAATTTATGGTGATTCCTAAGTATAAAAAACAGCCCGTACATTTGGTATGTACCGGCATAATTGTAAAACGAGCAATACTTTTAGTAAAGTAGAAAAAATGGTACGAGTCTAGTAACTATCACTTGTTTGGATTTGACGTGAGTTTGTAATAATCACAATTGACTTTATTTAAATATTATTCAGTACCTAATAGTATATAAATGAGTTGACTCATTACGCGTTTATTTGCTAGGTGTTGTGATCGAATTTCCCGGGCATCTTCATCATCAGTGATCGTCTTCCAATACTTCGACTAATACTTCTATATAAGGTGAGTCTATAGCCTCGCTCTTTACTTATTTTAAAGGTTTTTACCCGCGAGGGGATACATGCTATTTAAATGAAAATGAACATAAGTTATGAATGATTGTTTGACCCGAATGATGCCTTAAATTGTTTTGAGTACCTAGTTGCAAAAAGTCCCTAATTTCATGAACCGTTAGTTATTGTGTAATTCTTGTGTGAATTGGAAATAGCCGCTTATACAATTGGTAGTACTACGAGGTTGACTACCCAATTTGATACGAGAGTTGTACGTTGAGTACCCTCTGCGTACAGATATTTTGTATGAGAAATAAGGATTAATTGCAACTAATGCCATTAGAGGGGTAATGGTTTCATATAAGTTATGCCGGCATTTGGCGCGGGTGACTAATTAGTTAACGGCTCGGTGTCATGAGCTCAAAAACAATTATTCGCTAATGCTAAAGATAACAACCTTGAATAATAGATTGATTGATCGACAATGCCATGAATGATCGTGAATGAATTTTATACACTTATGTTTCAAATGTGATTGTAAAACCTATAGATTTCGCTCAACATTATTTGTTGACCCTTTTAAGTATGTGTTTTAGGTAATCAAGGCTACGATGTGGTGGAGCATGCTATGGAAAGTTGGTGTGTCTTTTGTAGTCTATTATGTTTTCCTTCCTTTTATCTAAACAATTAAATCTTATTTTGTTTAAAGTGTAAGAATTTAGAAATTTGGTTGAGATTCGGTGGGGACCTAAACGCACTATGTTCTAACTTTTGGGTTGGAAAAAGTAATTAGACATTATTTTCGTACATTTTTATAAATGTAAACTTCTCAACGTCTCTTTTGAGTCGTTCTGTATGAACAGTGTGGGATTATAATTTCCTAGCACCAAAATTATGTATTTCCGCTGCGCATGTAATTTGGGGGTGTTAGAAAAACACAAATCCACACAACCAAATGATACAGTTTAATCAACTAATGCACATACATGAAAATAAGAAAGGTCTGATGGTTTAAGCTATGTTTAAGCAAGAATAAGCTAACCAAACTTCGCCAAATGCATACAACAACAATATATAACTTACTTAAGGCCAATTAAACAGGTTTCAATTATAAACTCTAAGATTAGAACTAGTATTAGCCCTATGTGATTAACTGATGAATTTTGTAAACAGACAAAGCAAGTTTGTTGATGCACTTGACCAAGATACGAATATCAAATGAATAAAACAAGTTATCTAGATGAACAAATTTTGGTTTTTCAACATACAACCCTAGATTTATGCCTTAAGTACAAAGATGGACATTTTTCAGTTCACAAGCACCTAAAACCACTTTGTTTTTAGCAAGATTCAGATTCAATGTTTAAAAGCACAAGTTATACAGGTTTTTAACTTAAGCTCTCAATAACAAACTTAAACACAAAGAAAATCCTAAAACTTACTCAATCTCTACTAACCACTTACTAACATGCAATCCCAAACACCCTTTAAAAAAAGATTAACAAGATTTTTCAAAGATTTTTTGAGATTCAAACTTCAAAACACAAAATTTATCCTAAACAAACTCCAAATAACTTATCTAAGCAGAATCATTTAAGAACACTCATGACAAAAACATATGGCAGATTCAAATAACATGCAATTTTTTCAAGTAAACAAAAAAGGATGAAAAGAAGGTGATACCTCCTCCCACTCACTTCCTATGGGAGGCAGAAATGCTCCCCTAAGCTTGACCAACAACTAGGTCAAGCTAGGGGTGTCTCTGATGAAAGAAAAGAGCTCCTTAACTGGTGTAGTTAAGGAGTATGGCCAAAGAAGGCTTAATGTCTTGGACAAGTGAGCTGTTTTAGAACAAACAAGAGCGAACAGTCCTCAATCCTTGATGTTCCAACACCACAAACTAGCTTATGGTATGAGTGGACCAAGGATCAAGGATTAGAACAGGTATCAACTAAACAGGTAAATGAAGTTGCAAAGAAAAAAATCATATTTCTTCCAAGGGTTTGTCCCCACGACTTGAATATCCCCAGACCAAAGGTCTCACTTCACCTTGATAATCTATTATCAGGGTGATATGATCAAACTAGAGTCCAAAAACTTCAAGTGCTTGAACTAGAAACTTGGAAAAATCAGTGATTTTGAAAACCTTTAAAACCAAAGTGCATAAAACTTAAAACCAAATTTTGAAACGTATTTAAAGCAAGATAATGATGAAAATAACAGGAATAAAAAAGTGGAACTTGGATTTTGTCACAAACTTAAACACTTTTTTCTCATTCATAGAACAAAAGGCTTTACAAAGCTTTGACCAAAGAAACCAATAACAAGAATAAATGTTATCTCTAAGACCCTTTATATAGAGGGTTTACAAGTTCTAGAATGCTGAAAATAAACTAAAACCCTAATGCTTGAAATTCTTGAATGTCGTTGGGAGTTTGAATTTGTTTGACTGATCTTGGTGCAACATGTGACGCCAGTTGTTGTATAGTGATCTTAGGCGTTTATCTTGAGTTTAGGATGGAAGCAACTTTGTGAGGCGTTGATTCTCTGTGTGGTTTTTGTTTGGGAGTGAAAAGTGTGGTAGGGGAGGGTTGAGGTAGCATGTGAGGTGATGGTGATGGATGTTTAAGAGTGGGTTTAGATTTAGTTTAGTGGTAATCATGGATCTGGAGGAGATTAACAAAAACCCCCTTGATTATATAGGGTAATTAGATTAGGGTTTATGTGTTCTTGGCTGGGAAATTAGGCGAGTTTGATCCAGATTAGGGGTGTGGTTAGGTGTTAAGGCGCCAAATTTAAACTAATTATTAATTAGTTATAAACCGGTTAGTGGATAGGTGACGTGGTGAAAGGGTGGGATGTGATTGGTTAAGGTTGTTAGTGGGGTGGGGTGGTAGAGTGTGGTTGGTCTAGGTAACTTTGTTTGTCTCCCAGCTTTGGTCCATCAATTCTCTTCTTTGTTTCCTTTGTAGTTTTAACAACCCAAACTTCAATTCCTTTGTTAATTAAGTTTTTGTCTTTGCATTTTGACCACAAAAACTTTCCCAAGGTATGTTAAAGGACTTGATTTGTATTTTCTTGATTTTTGAAGGGCTATTCTTGACATGTCTTCATACTTTTAGGTCTTCACTTGTATACTTAACTTTTTGGAGGACTAAAAGTGACAAGTCTTCAATTTGTTTAGGGACCATTCTTGCCAATTCTTCAAAGTTGAGTCTCCTTTTTGTAAATTTGACAAACTTTAGGGACAAAACTTGTAATTATGAACATACAAGGGTATAAAGTTACAATTATTAAATGATGAAGGACCCTTCTTGTACAATCTTCATTTCTTCGAGGACTTTTCTTGGAAAGTCAACACTTGGGTCCAGTATATTGTGCGTCTTATTTTCCGTGTTAGTTTTTGATTGATTCTTGTGATCTATTGTCATTTTCTCGATATCCGTACCTAAAATACACATTGAGCAAACACAAGCATATATATGGCCCTTAATATGATATTTTAACCGTTTTAAACCCGTTTTGGACGATGAAACTATGTATAAAAGCAGTCTCATTACTCCCCTACACTTATCACATTACGTACTTTGTTTAACTCGAGCTAAGGAAAGGTCTACTAAAGTGATTTTATTTTAGATATTATTAAGAATCAATTTTGAATCACAAAAGTATCAAAGTGAACCCGATACGAGGGCCTCCTCCATAAGCTCCAAGCATGAAATGAGAGAGAGCAACCCTACAAACACAAAAAATACAAAGGATAGGCACCCCCTACACTTCATCACGACTATATTACCCTTTTATTAATCCTAACCTAGTACACTCTATTATAGATGATCTAACCTAGTTATTCAAGCTTGATTTAAGGAGTCTCTAGCTCGACTCTTCCAACAATGAATTAATTCATGGGGAAAATGGGGTTCTCTTGGACCATTTCAACGAAAATATCCTCCCCAAAATAATGCTTCACACGATGACGATTTACTTTGAAATTTGGGTCATTTGGTTGAGATGACTCAATAGTCCTATATGGAAACACTTGAGCTATAGTGAATGGACCGGTCCATCGTGACTTAAGCTTGCCCGCAAAAAGTTTCAACCGTGAGTTATAGAGTAAAACAAACTCTCCAAATTTGAACTCGCGGTTCTTAATCTTGACATCATGAAATTGCTTAGTTTTTTCTTTGTAAATCAATGAGTTTTCATAGGCATCGGTTCTAAGCTCATTCATCTCATTGAGTTGATCTTTCCTATGTGAACCGGCTTGATTAAGATCAAAGGTATCCCATTTAAGAGCCTATGAAGCCTCATGTTCCAACTCAAATGGGAGGTGGCATGTGTTTCCATATACAAGCCTATAAGGTGTGCAACCTATTGGTGTCTTAAATGCGGTTCGAAAAGCCCATAATGCATCATCAAGTTTATTTGACTAAGAAGCTCGATGCTCTCCCAGCGTACGTTCTAAAATTCTTTTCAAACCACGATTTCTGACCTCGGTTTGCCCATTCTTTTTTGGGTGATACGTGTTAGAAAGTCTATGGTTAACACCATATTTCATCATGATTCTTTTAAATTGATCATTACAAAAATGAGTCCCACGATCACTAATAATGGCACGAGGTACAACAAATCTAGCAAACAAATGCTTCAAGAATTTCACTACAACTCGAGCATCATTATTAGGCAAGGCTTTAGCCTCAACCCACTTGGAAACATAATCCATCGCTAAGAGTATGTACTTATTCCCCTTAGAAGATGGAAAAGGTCCCATAAAATCTATGCCCCTTACATCAAATATCTCACATTCTTGTATGAAATTTTGTGGCATCTCATCTCTTTGATTAATTTTTCCTTGTCTTTGACATACATCACAATATTTTACCATCTCTTGGGCATCCTAGTAGATTGAAGGCCAATAGTAACCCGAATCAAAGACTTTCTTAGCCGTGTAATTAGGCCTAAAATGGCCCCCGTGCGTCCTTTATGGCGAGCCTCTAGGATCTTAAAAGCTTCAGGCCCATCTACACAACGTCTTATGATTTGATCCGTACATTGCCTAAAGAGGTAAGGGTCATCCCAAAAGTAGTACGTAGCTTCTTTGAGAAACTTCTAATTTTGTTGGGAAGTAAGACCCTCAATTAGCACATCCCCCATAAGATAGTTTGCAATATCCGCAAACTAAGGGGTGACATCCTCTTGTGAAGAGATAGACATGAGTTCCTCAAGTGGAAAAGATTCATTTAGTTCCTTATGAGGCAATTCTCCTTAAAAAGGATGCTCAAGTCTACTCAAATGATCCGCGGCTAAATTCTCGGCTCCTTTCTTATCACGAATCTATAAAAAACTCTTGGAGCAACAAAACCCATCTTAACAATCTAGGCTTAGCATCTTGCTTTTTCATAAGGTATTTAAAGGCGGAATGGTCCGTATACACTATGGTCTTCGAAAGAACAAGATAGGGGCGAAATTTCTCAAAAGCATACACAATGGCTAACAATTCTTTTTCTGTGGTAGTGTAATGCAATTGAGCACCCGTCATTATCTTAATAGCATAGTGTATAGGTTGAAAGTGTTTATTTATTCTTTGTCCCAAAACGGCTCCCATAGCATAATATCTAGCATCACACATGAGCTCAAAAAGCAAATCCTAATTTGGTGAAACCAAAACTAGAACCTTAGTCAATTTTTCCTTAAGGATCTCAAAAGATTCTAAACACTCTTGTGTGAATATGAAAGGAGCCTCTTTTTCTAAGAGGTGGGTCATGGGTCTAGCTATCTTAGAAAAGTCTTGTATGAAACGTCTATAGAAACCCAAATGTCCCAGAAAGCTCCTAACTCCTTTCATAGTAGTTGGTGGGGGAAGTTTAGCAATAACATCTACTTTAGCACGATCCACTTCTAGTCCTTTGTTAGAAATCTTATGTCCTAAAACTATCCCTTCTTTAACCATAAAATGGCACTTCCCCCAATTTTGAACAAGGCGGGGTTCTTCAAACATTTTAATCATACATTCTAAATGGGAGAGACAAGAGGTGAATGAATCTCCAAACACAAATAAATCATCCATAAACACTTCCATGGTATGCTCTATCATATCATGAAAGATTGCCATCATACACCTTTGAAATGTTCCAGGAGCATTACACAAACCAAAAGTCATTCTCTTGTAAGCAAATGTGCCATAGGGACAAGTGAATGTTGTCTTTTATTGATCTTTCGGATTAATGGGTATTTGGAAATAACCCGAGAGTCCATCAAAAAAGCAATAGTATTCATTTCCCGCTAATTGTTCTAGCATTTGGTCCATGAAAGGTAAGGGAAAATGGTCTTTCCTAGTGGCATCATTAAGCTTTCGATAATCTATACAAACTCTCCAACCCGTGACAAGTCTTGTGGTAATTACCTCGTTGTTTTCATTTGGAACAACGGTGATTCCACCCTTTTTAGGCACACAATGCACCGGGCTAACCCATGGGGAGTCGGTCATACTCGCATCAAGGAGTTTGATAACTTCCTTTTTATTACTTCATGGATTTTTGGGTTAACCCTTCTTTGGTTTTGAATGGCGGGATTATAATCATCCTCCATAAGGATTTTGTGAGTACAAAAGTTAGGATCAATCCCCCCTTATGTCGGATATTTTCCAAGTAATAGCCTTTTTTGCTTCTTAAGAGCTTCTATAAGCTTTTTATTCTCATCTTCTTTCAAGCCTTTAGCAATGATAACGGGTACCTTATCATCTCCCTCTAAGAAATCATACTCAAGGTGAGATGGTAAATCCTTAAGCTCTAAAGTAGGTGGACTCTCAATAGAAGGTTTCACTAATGAAGGATCATAATTGGTAACTTCCTTAGGAGTATATGGAGAAGTATGGTCTTCATTGATAAGTTTCTAAATGGTACGAATATCTTCTTCCCAATCAGTGGGAGAATCGTCATATGGTAAATCCACATCTCCTAAACTTGCCTCAAATTCTTGTAGAAGAAAATAACTTGCTCCAAAAAGAGTCAAGGAAGGAGCAATGGAAGCTACGGTCTCAACATGTGGAATGTCCTAATTACTACTCTTGCAAGCATCATGAAAGTGTTCATCACATACTTCATCAAGAACATCGACAATGTTAACGGTTTCACACCCTTGAGATTTCTTAGTTACTTTTCCCATCTTAAACACAACTTTCTCATCCTCAACCCTCATAATGAGTTCCCCTTCCGCCACATCAATAAGAGTGCGACCGGTCCTTAAGAAAGGTCTTCCTACAATAAGGAGAACTCTAGGGTCCATATCATAGTCGACAACTACAAAATCCACGGGGAATGTGAATTTATCAACTCCAACAAAAACATCTTCTACAATCCCCACCGGATAAGCAATTGAACGGTTTGCTAATTCGAGTTTCATTCTAGTAGGTGTAAGCTCGAGAAAAGAGAGTTGTTTCCAAACCGACAAGGGCATCAAATTTATGCTAGCACCAAGGTCTGCTAGTGCCATACAATTCTCTACCCCGGGAAATTACATGGAATCAAGAACCGTCCCGGATCACCAAGTTTAATTGGTAAAGTCTTCAACAACACCGCAGAAAAATTCTCGTTCAATGAAGTGTTAGGCATATCAACCACTTTTTCTTTGTTTGAGAGAAGGTCCTTAAACATCTGGCAAACTTAGGCATGTAAGCTAAAGCCTCCGCAAAAGATATGTTGATATTCAATTGCTTAAACATCCTCAAGAAGTTGGACACTTGAATGTCATCTTTGTTCTTTAACTTATCTTTCCTTAACCGAGAAGGGTAGGGTAGATTAGGTTTGGGTAAAGGTTGAGTAGAGGTTGTTGGAGGACTCTCCTCATGGGTTTCTTCAAGGGTAGGCTTAAAAGGTGTAGGGTTGGTTAATGGTGGAATATCACAAGGAGGGATCGTGGGAGGAATCACCAAAGGGTAAGTAGGAGTACTCATTATTACCTTTAGGCCTTGTTCCCCCTTTTATGGCAGAGGAATGGAAGGTCCCATGGTGGTTTTCCCACTTCTTGTAGTGATTGCATTGACATTGGCCCTAGGATTGGTTTGAGTATTGGAAGGTAAAGCACCTTGAGGTCGTTGGTTTAAGAGCAACATTAATTTATTGTTTTCTCATCTTGCATTTCCCTCAATTTATCTTGAGTTCTTCTTTCACTCTCACGGATCCTTCTTTCATTCTCTTGATTCATCTTATGAAGTAGCTCAATTTTTTTATTTTGTCCATTCCCTTGATTATATTCTTTGTTTTGGAAAGGTGGAGGTGGATTGTGAAACCCTTGGTGATTTCTATGAAAATTGTTCCCTTGGTTTTGAATGTTATTTGGCCCTCTATTGTTGTTATTCCCTTGATAATTTCCTCTTGGCCTTAATCATTTGTGGATTGTTTGGTTGGGTTTGGGTGGGTTGTTGGGGAGGGAAACCCAGTGGAGCAAGATAATTATTGGACTTGTATGAAAGGTGATTAGGACTGATGTTTGGTTTAAAGTGTGCTCTTCCATCATCATTATAAGCGTAACATTCTCCTTGATAGCTTTGAACTTTGTCACAATGCAACTATGAGTGAGGACCTCCACATGTCTCACAAGACAGGGTGATGGCATTGACATTGTTGGTAGAAGAGTTGCTCAACTGAAGTTTCATAAACTCTTGGAACATAACATGAGATTGGTTAAACCGTTGAAGTATTTGTTCATCAACTGATTTAATAGCACTAGCATGCACAACATGTACCACCTCTTCTCTATCCCTATTTCTTTAAACCATGGATTTTGTCTCAATGATTTCTTATGCATCTTGGGTGGACTTAGCAAGAATGTTCCCACCCGCGGCCGAGTTAAGGGAATCTTGATGGTGTGGTCTCAAGCTATTGTAGAAGGTATTGATTTGGTGAACTTGGTCAAAACCGTGGTTAGGGCACTTTCTTAACAACTCTTTGAACTCTTCCCAAGCTTCATTAAAGGTTTGATCTCTCTTTTGTTGAAAACCTATGATTTGGTTCCTTAATGCGATGGTTCGTGAAGGTGGAAAAAAATTGTTCTTAAATTTCTTCTTTATGTCCTCCCAAGTGAGAATGTTATTTGAGGGTTGCTTATCTAGCCAAATTCTAGGATTTCCCTCCAGAGAGAAATGGAATAAGATCAACTTAGTCGCCTCTTGAGGTACCCCCATTATACTTGATGGTATTACAAATGGACAAGAATCTCTTGATATGGTCATGAGGGTCATCCATAGGTCTCCCTAAGAAAGGTATGGTAGAAACCATTTGTATCACACATGTCTTAAGTTTAAAATTGTTGGCGGCTATCTCGGGAATGACTATGGCATCCACATTCCCAGCCACGTTGGATTGGAAATCTCAATCAATGGTCTATTGTACATGGCTTCGTTTAAGTGGTCGAAAGCACGATGCTCGTGATCGGCTTGAGGGACGGCTTTGTTCTTATTCTTCTTCCTTTTTGGAGGAAGTGGTACATCACTAGGTATATGTGCATGCGCTCGAGTGCGCATGCAACTCAACACAAGGTATGAGAGAGGAGCTCTTAGTCAACTTTGAAAGAGAATAGATTATCTCCTTCGAGGTTCAATAGTGAAAACCACAAGAAAGTATAATATATATGTAATACTAGTTGGGCGGCAAAACCCCCAACAAGCCTTCCTTCTTGAAATACTTACTAGTGAATGGGGGAATTAGGTGGCGCAAAGTTCTTAAGTACTTGTTTCCCTTAGGCTTTCATTTTATAGCAAAGCCGCCTATCTATTCACTTAATAGTTCGTATTTCTCGAATTCTTGCTTATTGAAAGTAATTATCTATTTTTGCCTTTATTTTGTTTTATCGATACACGTATTTGGAACCGGAACACCCTCAACTACCGTGTATTGCCAAGGCAATACTTATGGAAGTAGGTAGATTGATTGTTCGTATCTACGTATACTTAATTACATATAATAATATAAAGAAAATATTTTTGTATTTATTTGATTTTTATAGAAACTATAATATGTACGTAAAAATGAGTGAATACAATATATACAATATATTTTTGGTGTAATCTTTTAGGAAAAAGACTACTTTTTTATTTTTCAATTTTTTGGTTCAATTCTTAGGAAATAATTGATTTTTGGGATTTTTTTTTATATTTGAGATTTTTTTTATATTTTTGATGTTTTTGATATAGCAAAAATAAACTTCCACAAGGGTACGGATCCCAAAATCCAATATGTAACCGTCAATCAATCGTCAATCTCCACGTAAAAAACCGGTAGCGGCACCATTTGATATTTGTCTTTTTCAAGTTCGTTTTTCTCTCAATATCTTTACGAATTGAATGATCGATATCAATCAAGTCACTTTATTGTTCTTGATATTTGATTGTCAAGATTATGGTATTCTATTTCTACTTTCCACAAAACCGTCTAAAGTGTAAAAATATTACAGTCTACGTAATCGTACTAATCTAAAAACAATTGCACATACCAACATATAAGCACAAATTACAACCAAATAATGCACAACAAGTATTTAATGCCAAAATGTGAAGTATAGGGACTAAAAATGTAAATGTGCAAAGTATGGGGAATGGAAATGTAAATTGAACAAACTACTAACCAAAAGTAACAATTATAACAAACTATGTAACTGAAATAACAAACCTAACAAAATACAAGGACTAATGAGCAACCCTAGAAAGTATTAAGTATATTTCCAACAAACTAGCAACTTCCCAAATTCCAGGGACTGATTTGCAATTAATCAAAGATTTTCACTAAGAACGGGCTTAATCAAAATTAAGCCATATCAAGAGTTCTAGTGAATCAAATAAGCTCAAACTGGTCTCAAAAGATTCACAATGAAAAATTAGCTAGTCATTATCAAGGAGAAAAGTTGGGATGGTCTTAAACTCAATAAGCAATTTCTAATAAGCTACTTTTAAGAGAACAACTTATCTAAATAAGCATTAGGTCTGATTTTCACAAGAAATGTTTAAAAGCCCAAAATATTGACACTATCCAAGAAAATTTGAGAAACATCCACAGAATAAGCCAGAAAATCGAATAAGCTCAAACAACTTATATTGACCAAGTTTGACCAGCGTTGACCAAATTTTGACCAGGTTCAAATCTTGTTTTTATGACTTATACAACTAAATTGTGTAATAATATGGCCAGGTTAATGAAGAGAATCAGTGGGAATTGAAAATAAGCTATGACAGATATAAGCTATTATCGTAGAGACTTTCAATGGCTTCTAGCTTATTCTATAATGAAAACTGTATCTACTGGTTTATCAACCTTGAAAGCTAGGATGTTGGACTTTCAAATGAACCAAGAAACAAGTTCTAGTACCAATATTTGAGCTAGTTATGTTGATTTGAAAGTGGATTATTTTAGACTTCAATGACTAACCCAAAGTGTTTTAGTACCATTTACCTTTTTGACTAATAGTTTGACTTCCAAAACTTGCTCAATTGCTATTGACCAGTATTAAAGTGTATGTAAACAAGTTTTACTCACTATCACTAACTGAATCAAAAGATAGCAAATTATCCAAACACCACTTATGGACTTAAATGGAAATTAATCTATGTAAAGCAGATTTATACTAACAGATCAAGACTATAAACTATCTAAACATATCAACAAGAACACAAGGATAAAATAACAGGCAAAATCAAGCAAGAATACACTATAACTAAGAATTGAGCATGCAGTTTACTTTTTAGAGGAAATGTAAAAAGAATATGAACTTTTTAGCTAATCATGCCTCCTTTGATGGAGAAGAGAGTGTTGAACTCTCTTTGAGCTTATTCTACACCTTATCACCAAACAGCTTCAACCAAATCAACATCAATCATCATTATTCATCATCATTGAATCTGCTATAAGTCTTCTCATGAACTTTTGGCTAGAACTGGTAAAGAACTTGACTACAACAAAGTTTGATCACTTGGAAAGACTTCCAAAACACTTAATTGATTCAGTTATTCAATACGAATAACAGAATAACAAAGATGAGCATATGAAGAGTAGATGCAGTAAGGTAAAGTAGAGAATTGAGAAATTTATGAAATGAAGTGTGTTATTAATGGTGAAATCTGTTACAACTGCCTAACTAACTCACTTAGAGTGGCTGTCAATCACTCTAAGTAGTTATAACTAGTGAAAGGAAAACATAAAAGGAGATTAATCTAAGTGTGTGTGTTTTCACACTTTTCTACATTACATTAAATGAGCTATCCATCCCTATTTATAGACGAAATGTGAGATGTAGGTGAGCTCCAGGAAGTGTCCCATCCAATGAGAATCTTCCAGGTGTAAAAAAACTGTCAAAGCTTCTTCAAGTGTTCTTCATAGAATTGGGGGAATTTTCTTCTCTTAATTTCATCATAATTAAGAAGTTGGGTTGAGCTCGTCTTGTCATTGCGAGTACTTTTCATGTTGGCAAGTGTCTTTGATATGGCCTCTATAAGAATCCACGATCTGGTGTTGAGTTGTCCACGTGGCTTGATATAATTAGATGTTAGGGAAGCACACGGATCATATTCTTTAAAATGAAATATGATTGGTTGGTTTTTCTAGTGGAGTGTAGTGTTGTGATTTGCTAGCCGTCTTCTCTTTCTTCATTAATGAGCATTATTTGGCAATCCGTGGCAATGTAATACTCGTTTCTTATTTGCTAAGAGTTGTTTCACTTGGATCAAACTTGAATTAAGTATCAAAATGGCAGATGTAGCCCCTCGGATTTTGGAAGTTTGTTGTTTTGATCTATGCACTTCATAAACTTGATATAAACAGCCCTTTGTCTTGGAGTTTCAACAACATTGACCCTTTGACTTTGGTTGACTTTCTTCATAAGCTCTTTGACTTTGTTGAATTTACACTTTAAGTCCTTCTTCTTTAGCAGATTTTCATGAAAGGTCCTTGATCTTTGGTGATTTATCACAATGAGTCCTTCTTTTTTCTTTTTCTTGATATTAATGCCTTGAAATCCGTGTTTGCACGAAATCATGTCATTTTACCTACAAAATCACAAACAACAAAGAATACCCCATAATACTTATTTTTCACATAAAAGTTGGTATTTTTCTTTGTATTTTAGGGTTTGATTTGTTATAATTGATAGGAGATTTCACTCATATCAGCGTGTGTGTATTGACTACCACAAATTGAATGATGCCATACGAAAATATCGTTTTCCTCTACCCTTCATGGACCAAATGTTGGAAAGACTTGCGGGGAACAAATTCTTTTGTTTTCTCGATGGTTTTTCTGGATATTTCCAAATACCAATCGAACCATCTGATCAAGATAAGACCACCTTTACGTGTCCCTTTGGAATGTTTGCTTATAGGCGTATGTCGTTTGGTCTTTGCAATGCACCTACAACTTTTCAAAGGTGTATGATCGCGATCTTTCAAGATATGCTTGAAGTATCCATGGAAGTCTTCATGGATGATTTCTCAGTCTTTGAAAACTCATTCGAGTCTTGCCTTTTAATCTAGAACATATGCTCATACGATGCAATCAAGCTCATCTTGTGCTCAATTGGGAGAAATGTCACTTCATGGTAGCTGAAGGAATTATTCTTGGTCACAAAGTATCCGGAGCCGGATTAGAGGTAGACAAGGCTAAGATTGAAGTGATATCCAAATTACCACCACCCAATAATGTTAAATACGTTAGAAGTTTTCTAGGTCATGCGGGATTCTACCGCCGATTCATAAAGGATTTTTCCAAAATCCCTAGACGATGACCAAACTTCTAGAAAAAGACATAGTCTTTGAATTCAACGAAGAATGCATGAAGGCATTCGACAAGCTTAAAGACAAGTTAACGAATGCACCAATCATGGTTTCACCAGATTTGTCGCAATCGTTTGAACTTATGTGTGATGCAAACGATTTTGCTGAAGGAGCCGTATTAGGACAACGCAAAGGAAATTATTTACGTCCTATACACTTTGCGAGGAAAACTCTAAATAGCACGCAACTCAACTACACAATCACCGAGATATAACTACTTGTCGTAGTCTTTGCTTTCGACAAATTCTGCTCCTATATTGTGTTGTCGAAAACGATTGTATTCACCGACCATTCTATGTTGAAATATATATTCTCTAAGCAAGATGCTAAGTCGTGTCTTATTAGATGGATTTTACTACTCCAAGAATTCGACATAGAAGTTCAAAATAAGAAAGGAGCAGAAAACGTAGCAGCCGATCATTTGTCGCGACTTGAAAATACAAACATGGAAGAGTTAAGGGACGAAGGTATCGACGATTACTTTCCCGATGAAACTCTTATGAAAATCACTACGGATGAGCCAAGAATCTCCGTGGTTTGCAGATTTTGAAAATTACCTAGTTAGAAGAATTATAAGAAAAGGTTTTACTTATCACCAACGATGTAAATTCTTTTCCGATCTCAAAACACTATTTATGGGAAGATCCCTATATTTTCAAAGTATGCCCCGGTGGCATGATTAGGAGATGTGTTTATGGTGCGGAAACAAGAAAGATCCTTGATGTATGTCATCATGGCCCTACTGGGGGACATTATGGTCCTTCCACCACCGCGAAAAAAGTCTTTGATGCTGGTTTTTATTGGCCAACAATTTTTAAGGAGGCTCATACTCTAGTCCAAAATTGTGATGCTTGCCAAGGTACCGGTAACCTCTCACGAAGAGATAAGATGCCTCAAGACGTCATTCAAGTTAGCGAAATATTTGACATATAGGGAATTGATTTCATTGTACCCTTTCCCAAATCCCATAAGTTCGAATACATCTTAGTCGTTATTCATTACGTATCAAAATGGGCAGAAGCCGAGGCTCTATCCACGAATGATGCACGAGCCATAATCAATTTTCTAAAAAACTTTTCTCTCGTTATAGAATGTAGAAAGCTTTAATTAGCGATCGAGGATCCTATTTCTGTAATAAGCAAATGGAGAAGATCTTAAAGCGTTATGGAGTAACCCATCACTTTGCCACTGCTTATCATCCACAAACGAGTGGACAAGCTGAAAATACCAACAGATCCTTAAAACGAATATTCGAAAAAATGGTGAAGGACAATCCTTTCGTTTGCTCAAGGAAACTTAACGACGCTATCTGGGCATTCTGAACAGCTTACAAAACACCAACTGACACAACACCTTATCGTTTGTTGTACGGTAAAACGTGCCATTGGCCCTTCGAAATAGAACACCATGTTTATTGGGCATTAAGAAGCTGTAATCCTGATCTCAAGGTCGCCGGAGAAAACCGATTCTTGCAATTTCACGAACTCGATGAATTAAGGCTCCAAGACTATGAGAATTCTAAACTTTACAAAGCTCGTACCAAAGCTTATCATGACAAGAAACTTCGAATAAGAAAAGAATTCAAGAAATAAGATAAAGTTATCTGGTTTAAAATGAGGTATAAATTCAAAGCTCCAAAGCTTAGACAAAATTGGTATGGTCCTTTTATAGTTAAACATGGATACTCGTCTGGTTATGTTGAATTATATTACAAAAATGGAGCTAGCTTCATTGTTAATGGACACCGTGTTAAACTATATCATGATGAATCAAGTAAGGACTTTCCACTCGATAAAAATAAATAAAACTAAAAAGAAGTATGAGTCGGCTGATGACTCAATAATAAAATAAGCGCTCCTCGGGAGGCAACCCGTGTGTTTTAAGTGTGATTTTCTTTTTAAAAATAAATTCATGCTTACACCCTACAATTTTGTAACCAATGTTCCGCTTAAGTGTGAGTGGGTGTAGCATGTGTCGTTTTATAAAAACCTATAAAAACAAAAAGTTAAGTGTTTTTCGTATATTTGTGTGTTTTATCTTTTTTATAGGTACCACAAATTGAAGGCGAAGACAAGACTTATGTGTATTCTTTATGATGCATGATATGCCCGTGATTCTGGTTTTTCTCTTATTTCCCCAACTTTTGTTCAGTTTTATCAAATTGAGGACAATGCTCAACTTAAGTGTGGGGGGTTGTAGGAAAACGAGAAATGTTGCTTAATTGCCATATTTTTGGGCCATTTGATTTTTTTTGTGTACTTGTTTGCCATTGTAAATAAAAAGTTCAAGCAAAATGTATATAAATAATTAAGAAATTATCCAACCGGTAATTTTGAAGATTTGAGATATATTTTTGTGTCAAGCTTACCGAAGTCAAAGTGCCTCATATAATATAGAAGAAAAATCTAAAAATAGGAGAAAGTTGCAAGTTCGATGTTTGTCAATACAACATTAACTTTTCAAGTATGTTGATCAATGGCTAGGAGTTTTATCCAAGTAAAAATAAAAAAAAAGATAAAGAAAAAGAAAGATAAAGTCAAAAAGAAAAATGAATAGCCAGTGAGCTATAATATTATGAAATTGAAGGAAGAAAACGAAATAAAAGGTATCGATTAGCCAACGTGCTAAGTCATGATACATGTTGCTTCAATTCATATGTTGCTAGTATAGTATATAGTTAGGAATAAAAGAATTTTTCGACTTTTATGGTTATTGACTTTATATCTCAATTTGTCAACTTAAAAACTTAAACCGACGAGTTTTATCTTGTAATTGTACTTGGTAGACTTGCAACGAATTTTTATAAGTCACATGTACCTTTGGATTTAATTTTCTTTCCTTCTTGCTTGAGGGAAAATAAAACTTAAGTGTGGGGATTTGATAACACCCAAATCCAAAATGTTTTTAGGAGCGTTATCCGTGCTTTTGTACATGTATATTGATTATATCTATAATGCTTTTGTGCATAATTGTGCGAAAATGTGTTTGAAAGTCTATGTGTAGCCAATTGCATGGATGAAGTATAAAGTGATGCAATAATGAAGATTAGTACGAGTACGGAGAATCCTAGTCAAGTTCAAGACCCGTATACGAGTTACAAGCCTTTGAAGATCTATTTCGGGTGCAGAACAAGTGTTTTCAAAAAGTGTACAAGCCTTACAAGTAATCTCAACTTGGGAGATGCAAGAGAAATTACGTAGCTAGTTTTAGTGTCAAGTGTGCAAGTCACTCAACATGGAAGTAGATGCCAGCAGTGTAAATATGTTGCCAGCCATCTTCACTTTCCACCAGCTCTTTTTCACTCATTTGCCACTAGCATTGTGAGAAAGTTGCCAACATAGTTCATTTGCCACCCTCTCCTTTCATGTAGGCATATTTCTACTACAAGTTACTTAGCCTTCATGAAGTATCTAAAGAAGACACAAGAACCTTCTATGGAAGAGTCTAGATTATCTTTGGCTACAAGCAAATTCCTTTGCCAACAAGCCATGCATTCACTCCAAGCCTTTGATTTATCAATAAATAATACCCATGGGGTCACAACTTTGATATCTATTTCATAACTCACTAGTGTGTGTTATTGCAACTTAATTTACCACAAAATAAACTCTCTCAACCTTGTCCAAAGTACTATTCCCGGATTTAAGCAAGGAGGTGCTAGAAAAGTCAGTTTTGGAGCCCAAGAAGCAAAGTTAACATCACCAAACTCTTAGGAATCATTACCTTAACCATTAGCACTATATTTATACTTTGTAAGACTCTTGATTATGACTTCTAAGGCTATTATTTCTGAGTTTATTTCAATGTTTAATATGAGTGGCTAAATTCCATTCTACACTTGGTATGATGATGTTTGTGGTATGAAGTTGTGGTTGTGATTGTGATTTATGTCTTAATTCTGTTAATGCAAAGCAATGCCTAAAAACATTGTTAGTGCTAACTAATCTTTCTTAGTTTTGATCAGGACAAATTACAAAGACATTTATTGACAAACACAATCATAAAACGAATTATCTTACAAACACTATCATCAAGGTAATAATCATTACACTAACATATCTTAATCATGCTTAGTGATCATAAAAGTTATTAGCCTTAAAACTCACTTTTATCAAATGTGACAAAAGATTTTCAATAAACTTTATTTTTATGAAATCTTTTATTAAAATTAAAATATAAATTTGAATATGGCATATTTCAAATTCTATAAGAATATACTTTGAAGGTTTAAAAAGCCTCAGATATTTCAAATCCACTAAAAGACAAAAAGGAGCGGAGTCTACCTCCGCGGTTCCTTAAGTGCCTACGCGGTTCTCTATCGATAAGGAACCACCTAGGTAGATAAGGAACCGCCCTCAGCTAGCCATTAGGTTTTTGTCTTCTATAAATAGTGGATCGAATCTGCATTTTCAATAACCCTTTTTGGACATCTCTTTCAGCCTTCTTTCTCCTTTATAATCCTAATCATTTGTAAATAATCACTTAATGTGTTAAGTATGTTTACTTATGATTATCCTCTTGATCTCCTTCTTTACCTTTTCCAAGGAGAAGATCACTCACACACTTCTGATGTGATTAAAGATGAAGCCTTGATGAAGATCATCCTCTCCTAAAGATCTAGTCTTGTTCATCATTTGTTTAATTGTGTCTTGTGTAGATCCAATGTATTTGTGAATACTTGGACTAGTTGTGTTCATCCAAGTTATTTGTGAATACTTGGATTAGAGTTGTGTAAATCCTTTGCATATTTGTGTGCTTGGATTTGTGTTGTGTAGATCCAAGTTACATGTGTGTACTTGGAAATGGTTAGTTGAGTTGTAATAAGTTGTGTTAGTTCTCACTAAACTATAAAGTGATTTGGTTGTGTCTTATGAGTTCTCACTAAACTATAAAGTGATGTGTAGTTGTGTTGTGTGAAGTTCTCACTTAGCTTCAAAGTGAAGAGTCGTGAAGATTGGTTCTAGCTTTGGATTAGAACTCGACATCTAGCCTTGTGTTAGAAAATGATGAAGTGCGCAACGTTGTGAATATTGGTTCATCTTTAGATTAGAACTCGACATCTAGCCTTGTGTCCTAAAATGGTGAAGTCAGCGACGTTGTGTAGATTGGTCCTAGCTAAGATTAGGTCTCGACATTTAGCTTAGTGTCGGAAATTAATGTAAGCGATGTTGTAAGGTTTTCTCCGCAAAGAAGGGAGCTTGTGGATATAGTGGAAATCTCGAGTAGGTGTACTCGAGGATTGGAGTAGGAACGAGGATAGAGCCTCGTTCCCAAACCACTATAAATCTTGGTGTCTTCCTACTAGGTTGTTTCTTTCCTTACTCCTTACTTACCTTCATCATCATTACACTTGCTACTTATTGTTAATGCATTAGAATTGAACCTAATCATTATGCAACTAGCTTTCAAGTAAAAGAAGGTTTTGACACTCACCTAATTGAAAGGAATTTTAATTAGTAGACAAACCGAACATAAACTATTCAACCCCCCCCCCCCCTCCTTTCTAGTTTCTATAATTGGTATCAAAGCGATGGTGACACAAGATCTTTGAAGTATATTGTACTTTAAAACTTGGATCGATCCGTTGTCTCCTCAAATTAGAAGGTTAAGTTGTACTAAAGTTTTTCTTTGGTCAAAACTATCTTCTATTGAAAATACGCCTTTTAATTGGTAATATTGCATCTCATTTAGATTATTAGTATTTATGAATTTTAGATTTACTCTTGAAAGATCAATCATTCAGTTGATTATGGATTGAGTTACTTACACTTGTAGAAGACTCATCTTCTTTGATTTCCAACATCACTGAATGATGATATCAAGATGGATGGGAGTGATACTAGTCTTTGAAGACTTAGTAGTCACTTTAGTCATGGTTGGGCTTTTCATTGATTCCTTGGAAGCTTGGAATGCAATTTGTGGCTAAGGTACGTTTTCGTTCTTCCACACGCCCTATTGATCATTCTTTTGATCATTAATTGACTATATGCTTGTTCTTGGCATCCTTGCCTTGATATTTTTTTGTGGTTTGGGATTCTTCCTTTTTTCCCTCTCAAACCATCATTGCTTGGATAACTCACTATGGAGATGTAAAGTGAGTTAGTAGAAGCTTAAAGTATCAAGCATGATGTGACAATCCGTCAATTTATGGTCAATATTTTATTCTCAATATTTATTTGAAAATATTATTTTATGAACTCACTTATTTTTGGGAATAAATTTAGATTTACGTCTTGGAGTAGCATCGACTACGTCTAAACCGGAGGATTCAACTTTACGTGCTTACGTTTACATACACTGTCTTTGGTGACAGTCCGACATTTCAGAAAATAAATTTATTTGTGAATATTATTTTGGAGTTTTAAATTTGTGTTGGTTCATAAACTCACAAATTTACGAGAATAGAGTAGGACTTACGATTTTATTTTAACGTCCTTTACGACTAAACCGGAAACCTTAGGATTACGTATTTACGTTTTCGAACTCCGTTTTTGATGAAACAATTTTTATTAGATTCGTTTTGTGCCGTTGATTCATAATTTATAAAAACGTTTTTCGTAAAACGACCCGAGGGCACGCAAATCGAGGAAACTAGAATCGAGGAATACCCGTAATTAAATGGGGATGAGACAAGAATAAACTTGCCCCACCCCCACTCTAAAACCGGCCTAAAGAAGCTAAACACCATGAGGTGTCAACTTGTAAGATACAAGTTGCACACTTGTTACACTAGCTTCACTTTGAAGCTACTTCCACCCCACTAACTAGTCAAAACCATCAAACTACTCACATTTCTCACTTGCACACATGCAAAACCACTCTCAAAACTCTCTCACCCTCCATTTTTGGCCGTCCCTACTCCACCATCAAACACCACCTTTGATCTTGATTCAACCACAAAGCTTATGTTATTTACATATATGTTGAAGCCCTCTTGAAACTCTATTGATTGGTGGTGCTTATAACATCCAAGGAGGAGTGTTCATGGTGTCTTGGGGCTGATTTTCCACAAGGAGTTCATGAAGCATGGTGGTCATGAAGATGGTCTTGGTGCATCACAAGTTTCTCCATCAAAAATCCATGTTTTGATCAACCTACATCATCATGGTGGTATAAAGATTGTCCTCCTCATCTTCTTGTTAATTTGATTATGTAAACATGTATTTTATTTCCTATTGTATATGTATATGATGATTATATGATGATAAAAATGTTATGTGGGGATTTGTTGTTGATGAATATGATTAAAGTGGTGAAAAACTATAAGAAACAAGGTTAAAATCATGCTTAATTTACATGGCTGTATAAAACAGTAAAGAAACAGGTCATGGACTGATAAAATGATGAAGTAGAATCCATTTACAGTAAGCTATGGGTCTTGTACACATGTGAGAGTTGGCCATGCAATGGAATCATTGTAATGAGTGAGATATGATCAAAACAAGTTTAAGGTATAAATCTGAGGTTACTGTTTTGGACGATTTTTAGAAAATATTTAGAAGATGATTCAACAGTAGCTATAGAAGAGTTAAATGTAGCACATATCATGTAGTTTATTGGATAAAAATTTGAGCTTCTATATCCATATAGAACTCAAGATATGGCAGTTTTGGTGGAAGTAAAGATAAAAATCAGATTTTTGGAAATTAAAGTATATTACTATTATATAAGCACTCAAAATTTAATAGTATAAAATGTAAAATAAAAACCCACTAACTTATGGATTTTATTTATATAAATATGTTAAAGGTTAAATAAGTATACATTTTATAAAAATGGTAACTTGTTAAGTTTTATAAGTTATAAAACTATAAACATGATTTTTACGACTTTTTCGGCTATCGCCGTAAAATTAACGTTTTTGTTAAATAAAACTTAGATGGTTGGACCCGTCTAATGAAAACATTATAAAACTTATACACTGATATATAGACATGTATAACAAGTAAAAACCAATAAAACCCGAACTATAGGGCATACGGACATTAACGAGCTAAGTAAACATATTGGACTAATACTTGGGCTAATAATTGAACTAAATAAGATAAACACCCATAAAAAGAACTTATTGGGCTTAACCCATTTGGGCCCAACTTGAAAGTGTATGTACTGATAATATAAGTACAAAATGGATTAAAATAAGTTAAATAACTTATAATAAGCTTATTGGACTTAATACACGTAAATGGGTAAAACTAGTAAACTATTATAAAAGTTATCGACATATAACACAAAAATGAGTAAACGAGAATATGTAAACCCACTTGATCATCATATATATATAATCATCATATGTATACATAATTGTTATTTTTATAAAGTCATTGGACAAGAGTCTAAAACGAGTATTATTTGTCTAGGTTTCCGTGATTGAAGCACGTACCGTATGTCCGAATTGCCGATAACCCGCCTTCCCATATCAACGTGAGTTCATAGCCTCGCACACTTTTAAATGTTTTTATAAATGTTTTATAAACCCGCGAGGGAGATAACATGTTAGTTTTTATAAAATAGGACACCATTTGTCCCGATTATTTGTTTATTGATTTGGACCCGAATGATTGAATGACCCGATTGTATGACCCGATAAATGATTAAAGGACCCGATAGATGAAATCAAATGGATTATTAAAGTTAGGTTATGTCACTAAAAGTCCCATTAGCATGAATTGTGAACTACCGGGAGTTGGTAGACGCTTGTGCATATAATAGTACTATTTGGGGACGATCACCCCAGTTCGCGCCTTGACGGTTGATCCCCGTCGTGCCACATTGATTGGTAAGCGAATTTATGTATGAGAAGATTTCCATAGCGTGACCTTTGTGACGACACGCTACTTTAGATGGGCAAAATTGGTATCGGGTTAGCTACCCGTTGTTAGTTCAGTAAGGTAACAATGTCATGCGGCTTATAATAATCTAAATTAACGAAATACTAATAGACGCTCCGAATTACGATGTATTGCCTGACTAGCAATACAGGGTCATACTATTGATATTATATTTGTGTTTTGGTTTTCATAACCATATTCATATAACGGTTTTTATTTGATTTTATACAACGTCATAAGACGTATTGTATGATGTTTTTACGACATTGGCTCGTATAATGATTTTTAAGGCAAATGCCTATATTATGATTTTCGATAAGGATTTGTATAAAACGACTTTGGCTATTTTATGGCCTATTAAAATGATTTGTACAAAATGATTTTCAGTAATAATTTTATACTGATATTATATTGATGGAATTTATTAAACTCTATGAATTCACTCGGCGTTATCGCTGACCTTTTCCTTTAACATGTTTTATCTCAGGTACTTGAAGGTAATTCTCGGGAAGACGACAAGAATTCATGGCCCGCACTTAAACAATATTTTTCCATTCAAACACTTTGTAAAACTTTTGTATGAAATGTAATGACTTGGGACCAATGTAACTTTGATGTTTATGAATGGAAATGATTTATTATTAAACGACGCGATTTTTATGCGTTGTCTATGATGTGAGTAATGTGCTATCCCGTAACACCAACGAGTCTTCCGCTGTATTGAGTTGTATAAATTTGGGGGTGTTACAGTTTGGTACCAGAGCTCTCGTTATAGAGAACGAAAGATTTTTTTAAAACCAAGGTTTTGAATAAAACATTTCAAAATCATTTAACTATAAATATTTTTCTAAAAATGTCTAAAAATCTTTTGACTATAACGGTGCCGAAGAATTCCCGAGTTACCGACAAGGCCAGACTGAGAAGTGTTATTTTAATATATATATAACTTAGATTATATATATATATATATGATGTAATTTTATTACATGATTGTTTTATGATTATTTTGATTTTTATACGAGGTATTTATACGACGTAGATTGTCACAAGAAACCCTAAATCCCCTAGTAAATTAATCGAAGCTATTCTCGTAGGAATTCTAGCTATCCTAGATCTAAACCAAGTTGTGGATATTTATAATCCCAACAAATGGTTGATATTCGTAGAAATGTAGATAGTAGTTGATTGTGATATTAAGAAAGAATTGGCGAGATTAAAACTGATATCGATGTCATGACGATCCTTCCTTATAGAGTAGAGTTTGACAAAACGTTACCACCTAGAAAGATGTCATCTGATTCGTTGTCATCCAATTCTTAAATTGAAATCGAAAGGGTGAATGTTGCACTTGAGGCTGTTATTGGAACCATTACCCAAAAGCCTCATGCCACTAATACCTTTCCGAGAAGTCTAAGTTGAATAATCAAGTCATTTCATATTAATGACTCATTTGATAATTGTTGTTGTAAGAGTTAATAGGATTGGAAATTAAGTGTTGATTCATATTGAGATTGTATTTCCTTTACAAGGCCGAAGAATAAGATTGAAAGTATTGGAGAATGAGGTAGAATATCGCATTGAGTATAAATTGGTTAGAACTTGAAAAAAAAAAGTGAAACTTAACCCATATGGAATATGAGATTATTAATAGAAGTCTTTAAGTTTTGTGATTGAATTATAAGGCTTTAATTGATTGTTGATTCGTGTTAAGGGTTGTTCCTAGACCATTGTCCACTAACGAGGATGCCCAGTGTCCAAGAAATAAATTGAAGAAATCTTCTTCTGAATTGAGACCGATGGATCTTCTGGGACATGTGGAACACCTAATGACTCTTGTAGATTAGTATTCATTGTGGTATCTTTTAAAAATAATCCCTAACTTAACTAAGACAACAGTTGGTAGGATGAGTTCTGAGAATTGTATGACATAGTGACACGTAATGTGTTACGGTACAATTTTTACTTGTTTGTGATTAATGAAAAGACTACCTTTGATTGCTAAATTCTACATGTATCGATGTTATATATCCTATTATTGCTTCATCCTAATGTTCGCATTAGTGATGCAACCATTGAACAAGTACTCATCTCGAATTGAGTTACGTTGTGGATTATTCTCTTTGTATTCCTGAGTGCCATCAAAGTCATGAACCTCATGATTAATTGGCTTAGCTCATTTCCTATCATATCGTAGTTAATTCTTGGTGAACAAGCTTTCATCACTCTTTTGCAGATCACACATAGTTTTTATAAAGTTAAAACGGTATCCTTTGAGAAAATTTAATTTTCATCACAATAAGGATTATTCAAAGTGAGATTTATAAGTGATTGATATCAAAATGAAGTTGTTTATGAAATGCTTTGGAAACTTAATTGTTTTCATAACAAGGAAAATCTTTGTAAATTTATTTTGATTCTTATTTAAGAATTAAGCATGTAAATGTATTTATTATAAACCTGATGATAACATTTTGACGAACTGAGTATTACATCGTTGATCTTGAAATTGTATATAGTTGCGCGCCTACATACAATTTGGAATGGACTATGCAAGACTGATTAGTAGTCACCATAAAACTAATGGATAAACACTACATTTTCTTTGAAGATTGTGAAAGATAAAATTTTATGAGATCTGCAAGAAGTGCAAAATAGGGACATAATGTTAGAGACATCTACATATGTGCCCGTGCCATCTATTCTTCTGAGTCGAATTTACTCATCTGTGGAAATTGTCTTATTTGACAATTGACAATTCTTTCTTGTCCAATTCTCCCATAGTGAGATTCTTAGGAAAAGTATCTGATTACCGAGTGTTGATACCCGACTGGATGTATCGACGTTCTGATCATTTCTTATGATTTGATTTTATTTGAATGACCTGGGTAACGATCCGAGGAGCTTTCGAATGCGTACTCAAATTATGAAGACATGGGATATATTCATATTCGTTAAATGTTTTCATCTGTTTCTGATTTGAAATTCTCTCGCATAGGTTATGCGTTGACCTTACTCTTTTAATGGTAAATGTGTCTCCATATATCCTTGAATTTGCGAAGGATTATGAATTATTATTAGTCTTTTGAGAATTTCACATCTTATCGACGGCAATGAAACTGAAAAGTTGATAGTGCCAGTAGAATGGATTGATTGATTATGAAATGACGACATTGTCTTAATTGATGGGAAATCAAATAGAATTCCCCTAAACGATAAGATGTTGATTATCAAAAGTGAACTAAATAATTCTTGACAGATAATCATATCCTGTATTTAGACTTGAGATTATATTGTGATTGGTTATGAATTAGTCATAGATATCATAATCTAGAAAGAACCTAATATGAGTTTATTAAAAAGATGTTTCGGTTATCTGAAACTTTAGGAAGTATTTGTTGATGAATTACCTAGACTTTCGCCATTAAGGCAAGTAGAAATTGGTATTGATTATTGATGAGATGGCATTTATACATGATCTCATCGTTCTTTTCGGGCTTTAAATGCATAAAATGTCATAAAAATACCATATATATGCTTGTGTTTGTTTACTTGTGTATTTTAGGTATGGATATCGTGAAAAAGACAAAAGATCACAAGATACAAGGAAAAACGGACACGAGAAACGAAGCCGTACAAAGACCCGGGCCCTAATCATGGAATTCTCAACAAAATACCTTGAAGACTTGAAGACAAACAAGATTGATCCTCATTTATTGAAGAAATGACACTTAAAACCCTTGTATATTAATAATTACAAGTTTGGTCCCTTAAGTTTGTCAAAATTACACAAAAGGTCCTTCAACTTTGAAGAAATGGCAAGAATAGTCCCCCAACAAATCAAAACTGCCAATAATGGTCCCTCATGAAGATTAAGATACATTGAAGACCTTTGAAGATCAACAATGTCCAAAATCAGCCCTTGCAATATTCAAAAATGTCAAATATAACCCTTGAAACACTTTTGTGTAAAGTTTGTGCCAAAAATGACAAAGGGTGAAATGTTGATACATGTAAAATGGGCGCTGATAGAAGTTTGCATCCAAGTGACAAAAGAAAAGAAAGAGGAGGGCTAAACTTGTGCAAATGAAACTTTTAAACACATTTTGCGCCAAACAACATAACACTCCTACAAAAACGGATCAAACACAAGTACTATTCACCTTTACAGCCCAGATTTTACACTACTTAAAACAAAGGGTAAAAACAAATTACCCAGGCACACGTTTGATTCACATGTGCAGAAACCTATCCCACACACAAAACCCTCATCTCCACTCACTATGGACCCCACCCCAATACCCTTTCCACCAATCAGCAAGCAACTTAGCCTCCAAGTCATGTGACGTGTCAAGATCAACAGCTGAGAGCCTTTGCTTGATCACAAAGCTAAAATGAACATCCATGATCATTTTAAACAGCTCACACCAAGGATTCGTCTAGAAGGACTTAGGGCATTTAGGGAATTTCACATCTAGGGTTTATGAACAGTGTAGCCTTGGCATTTGCCTATAAAAAGACTCCTCAACATGTGAGAGAGCTTTTGTTCTAGTTTTAGGCTATTAATCTTTGTAATTCCTTTTTAAGTTAAATAAAAGTTGAATTTCTAAAAATTTGAAATCTCTTTTTGATTTAGTTAAAAGTTTGGTGTTTGAGTAGCCTAATTCTGAGTTCCATTTGATTGTGAAGGCCTACCTTAATCTTGTGGTTAAGGCACGTCTTGTTTCATAAGGTTTTTAAGGTTTGAAAACCTTGAAATCCTAGGTTCTGTTTTGGTTATTTTGTGTACTAACCCTTGACCATTAGCTATAAGCTCTTACAAGCTTGTTGACACCAAGCTTGTGAAGGGATTAGAGCCCTTGGTTGAGTTTTTTGCTGTTTGTGTTGAAGATATAAAGTCCTTGAGGTTCTACTTTGAACCATCAACCAAGGCAGTTTGCATCATCTTCATTGAAGTACCTTGGTCTTGTTCTAGTTGTTGAACAAGGTCCAAGGAGCATTGCTGGCCTTCCTAGGATGTTGTGGAAGGTAGGTATAATCTCTTGTTAAGATTCCCCTAAAAATTTCATGTTTATGACTGTTTTTGATTTGGTGCTTTGATTTTGAGTATTGGTGTTTGTGCTGGTGATTTTTGAGTTTGATTGTGTTATTTGCTATTGTTTAAGTGTTTTTGATCATTAAAATCAGTAGGTTATTAGTTAAAATCAGAAGTTTGTATGATAAGTGCTTGATTAAGGGTTGTTTGGGATTACTGGTTATCAAGGCCTTGTGGCCTTGTGCCCTTGGTTCTTTAGGTTTGGGTGGTCTAAACAAGTCATAATATACAAGTTTTTGCCATTGGTTCACTTTCTGAAAGTCTGAATAAGGGATTCTAAGTTTTGCAAAAATCTGATAAAAGTGGTTTTGAATTTGGTCAAACACATCAGATCCAATAACTTCTTTGTTTGTTGGATCTAAGGACTGAAATCAGGTTTGGGAATAGTTTGGGTGATAAGCTATCTATTGGTTATCTGCTTGTTGAATTTGGTGGCTTATTGTGGTTTTTATAGCTTATCAAAAGTTGCTGAAGTGGTCATTTGCATCAGCAAAGTGACCACCTCAAATTGTGCTTGCATTTGTTTGACTAGTGTATGCCTTGTGACTTTGCTGCTTGGAACTTGTTCATGTGCTGCTTGTGATTGGTTTTTGCTATTTGGATTGCTTTGTTCATAGCTTATAAGCTCACTGGCTTATTGGCTTATTTGTGCCAAAATACATCAAGTTTACCAAACTGGTAAGCTTTGATTCACAAGGTTTGCACTCAAACCTTGACCAGCAGGGTGAAAAACAAGTCCTTACACTTCATTAAGTCTGTCAACGCCTACTTTGTTCCTGTTAGCGTTTGATTTCAACTTATCAGCGTTTGACTTTTGGTCAAACTTGGTTTTCAGCTTATTTGAATCTGTTTTGCTTATTGGTACATGCAACAACTTAGTTTTTGTGATAGAAATCATTTTTCTCAGCTTAATATCAAGTCTGGAAGTTTACAAGTCTTTTGGTTAAGCTTTTGCTAGAAAGCTAGCTTATTTGGCTTTTTCAGCCAGCTTATTTGCTCCTACAGCTTATTCTACTTGGCTTTTTGTGATTTTCTTGATTGATTATTCTTAGTTAAGCTATTTGTGAGCTTTTGCAACAAACTAGAGCTTCTGAGGTGCCTTATTTCTCAAACCCGACTATTTTGTCGTTTTGTGGAATTTTACTTTTCTATTTTCTGGCTTATTGAGTGAGCTTATTGAAAATTTCTTTTGACAGATCTCTTAAGCATCCAAAAAGAGGGTTGTGTGTCAAATTAGAGCTTATGGCATTAGCTTATGGCTTAATGGGCTGAAAAGCCCAATAAGAATAAGCTTTGTGTTCAATAAGCTGTGATAAGCACATTTTCAGCTTTTGGGCCTTTAGAGTTTTGTTCTTAGAATTAAATTTTAAGTCAGATAGGGCTTTTCCAAGTCAATTGGGCCAAGTTTGACTTTTTGGGCCCAAAAGCCCATTTGTGTTGACTGTTTTTGGATTTGGCCCATTTGAGAGCCCATTAGGGGTATTTTGGTAATTTCAATTTCATTTTCTGATTATTTAGGTTAAAATAAACTAGTTTGCAAGTTTTTAGAATATTTTATAATTTTTGGATTTTTAATATTATTTTATTATTATTTTATTATTATTTTAAAAATTTCACATTTTCCAACTTTTTACATTTTTCTTAGGTTAAATACAATAAAATAGGAATTTAGCAACTTTTAGAATAATTTTATCACTTATAGATTAATTTTTATAATTATTTTAAGTTTTAATAGTTTTTAATTCATTTTAAATAGTTTTTATTAGTTTTAAAATTTCTAAAAATAGTTTTTAATCATTTTAGGTCATTTTAGAGGTTTATCAATTGAAAAATCTTTATTTGGGCTTTTTGATAATTTATTTGATTTTTAGGGCTTTAATTAGCATTTAAAAATTGAATATTTAATTATTTAAAAGGTTTGAAAAAGTTTTGATAATTGGTAAACTCTTAGTTTATTATTTTTGATTTTTGGTGAATTTTTGGTAATTTTTAGAATTTATTTTATTTTTGGTAATTTTTTAGGTTCTACGTCTTAACTTTCTAATAGTGATTTTTAGTTAATTTTTATTTTTACGACTTCGTCATTTTCTCTTCTAATCCCCTTCTAAACCAAATATTAATCTCAAATCTTGTACATCTTAGTCACACACATATACCTCCTTGGGAAACGAACTTAATCGGGTCATTAACACTTGATTTTTCCTAAAGTCATTTGTTCAATACTTACCGCTTTTACGCCTTTTTCCTAAAAGGTGTAATTTACCACAATCACTTTGGCGCCGCTGCCGGGGAGGTGTGTCGTGATTAATTTGCATTGTTGTTTTTAATATTAACCAAATAGTATTTGTATTAGTAGAACTCTACTAATACGTATTATCGGTTTTCTTGGTTTTTCTTGTACAAATAATATTACTATATTGTATTAAGTATCACAATAAATTTACAATATCTCCAAAAGTGTGAAAACACAACCTTAATTGGGATTTGATCTCCTAATTATTGTATTCGAATCTCAAACAAAAAGAAAAGGCAAAAATAGATAAATACTTTCGTGAAGCTCGATTTTGAAAAATACAAACTATAAGGTGGGTATAAGGCGGGTATTATAAAATATACCCTAAGGAAAAAGGCTCTTAAGTGCTTCGCGCCGCCTCGTTTCCCCGCTTGCTTGTGAGTATTTTGAGATTGAAGGCTAATCGAGGGTTTTGCCGCCCAAAGTATTATTACGTATACTATATTTGCTTGGTTTTCTTTGTGATTAAAACCTCTTGAACAATGTGGTTTTCACAAAAGTTCTAAAGTCATTGGAAGACGTTCACTCCACGTGATCGTTTTCATTCCTTTGAGGCTTCTTTAATCAAGAGTTTGATTCGAGGAGAGATTTTGTAGATTGTTGTCTACGAAGATACACCAAAATCAAAAAAAAAATTAAATATCATCAAAAACACAAAAAAATTGAAAATTCACAAAACACCCAAAAAGAATCTTCTTTGCTCACCTCCCATTCTTCGTGAAGTTTATGATCACTCGTAATCAAGCAAAACGAGCTCGTAAACGACTTCAAAAGCAAGCCAATCAAGAGACGTTGATTGTTGAAGAACCTCCAATTGTTGAACCTATTGTAGAACAAGAAGTCGTCATGGCTAATCGTACTATGATGGAGTTGCTACAAGCACCCACCGAGGGTTTTGGAGAGGCTATTGTGATTCCCGCCATCCTTGCGGAGAATTTCGAGATTAAGACGGGTTTAATGTCGATGTTGCAAGCAAATAAGTTTAGAGGTCACGAGAAAGACAACCCGCATTACCACATTAGGAATTTCAACCGTCTCACCGCCACTAGCAAATTTAAGGATGTTCCACATGACGCCATTAAGATGATGTTGTTTCCATACTCGTTGGATGGACCCGCAAAAATTTGGCTCGAGAAAGAACCGCCAAATTAGATTTTGACATGGACCGATCTCGTTTCTAAGTTTGTGAACAAGTTTTTTCCACCATCTAAAACAACACACTTAAAAAATGAGATTTCACGATTTGTGCAAAGAAATAATGAAAGTTTTTCAATGGCATGGGAACGATTTAAAGAGATGTTACATGAATGTCCACACCATGATTTTACGGAATTGCATCAAGTGGATACTTTTTATAATGGGCTTAATGATCATTAACGAGATTATTTGAATGCCGCCGCGGGTGGTAATTTTTTGTGCAAGACGACAAATGAGGCTTTACAAATCATTGAAAATAGATCTAAGGTTTATAACCCTCGTAACACACCGAGTGTTGCCAATATGGGTTCGTCATCTTCGTCACAATCGTCTCGTAGCATTAACGCCTTACATGATGAAGCTAATGAGGAAAATCGGTTTTTTCATAGATTTGCTAATCTTATGTCCCATTGGAAGGCTCAAGAAGCTTCCAATTCCGCTTCGGTTAAAGCGGTTGCTAAGAGTTGTTTATCTTGTGGGGGAGCTCATGATCTTTCCGAGTGCATTACCGCGGATGGTAACACTTCGAGTGCTTATGTAGCAACGGGAACTTACAACCAAAACGGTCAAGGTTCCCGCCAAAATCAAGCTCCACCAAACCAAAATGTTAACAATTATCGAAACAACAACCAAGGTAATTACCAAGGCAACACACGCAATTACAACAAAGGGAATTATCAAAGTGGGAATGGACAAATCTCTAATCAAAACCAAAATCGTGATTTTCAAAACACTACACAAGGTTTTCAAAATGCTCACACTAAAAATTTGCAAGGAGAATTTTTGGATTATGCAAAAGCAAATGATGCTAAATTTGATAACATGCAACGTGAGATGATTAGCTTAAGATCCGAGTTGAAAAACGAGCTTAAAAATGAACATGCTAATGAACTTAAAACTCATGCAAACAAAATGGAAGGAAATGTCCAACGTCTTCAACAAAACCAACAAAAGATGGAATTAGGACAACATGAGATTAAGCAAGAGTTATTAAAAGCGGATGCTAGGCAATCAAAATTTGAGGACCAAATGGCTAAGATGTTTGAAGCAATCATGTGTAAACCCTCTTCTTCGGGTGGTCTTCCTAGTGATACCATTAACAACCCGAGGGGAGAATTGAAGGTTGTTGCTACACGAAGTGGTAAAACTTTCAAGGAACCAATCTCTCGTCCAAGTACTTCTAAGGAGATGGAAATCGAGAAAGAACCCGAGGTGATGGTCGAAACGGAGCATATTACAATCCCACGAAGTACCGCTCATACCACACCTACGGTTGAACCAATACCAATTGTGGAACCCGAGTTTCCAAGGCCGTTGCCTAATGACCAACCCACACCACCTTTACCTTACCCTTCGAGACGAAACAAAGAGAAAGCACAAGAACGAAACAATTATCAATTTGAGCTATTTATGAAAATGTTTCGTGATTTACATTTTAACATAAGTTTTGCCGATGCTTTAATCATGATGCCTCGATTCGCCGCAAACTTCAAAAGTATGCTAAACAACAAAGAGAAGTTACAACAATCGTCTAGTTGTTCATCGGTTTTTCTAAGCCGCATACCACAAAAAGTCGGTGATCCCGGTAAATTTTTTATTCCATGTGCTATTCAAGATATGGAGGAATGCTACGCCTTGGCCGATCTTGGTGCTAGTATTAATTTAATGCCTCTTGAGATTTTCAAATCGCTTTCGCTTCTGGCTCTTACTCCTTCGAACATGTCTATCGAGATGGCCGATCATTCTATGATTTTAGCATGTGGAGTAGCCGAGGACGTTTTCGTTAAAGTCGGAAAGTTTTACTATCCCGTTGACTTTATCGTTGTAGATATTCCTATCGATCGAAAAGTTCCTCTCATTTTGGGTCGTTCATCTTTGGATACATCAAGAGCTCTTATCGATGTTCATGCTCGAAAAATCACCCTTCGTTTCAATGAAGAAGAACTTGTCATCAATGCAACACAAAACTCCAATCTTTCTCATGTCTATTCTATTGCAACTTTAAACCATGGTGATTCAACCAATGTCGTTTGCAAAGAATTTTCACCAAGAGTTTTAGGAAATGTCGCCAAAAACAATTTACCATTTCCTCCGCCGGTGGAGGTTATGAGTGTAAAGCCTTCAAAAAAGAAACCGTCAATTCTTGAATCGAAAAATCCTTCACCTCACCTCGAACACTCATTCTTGAAAAGTGTTGATAAGTTGCCGGTTTCTACGAAAGATCTTTCGGATGATGAATATGTAGACCCCGATTGGGAGGTTTTCTTCGTCGATAAACGTTTTGAGAACTTGCCACCACCAAAACCAAAACGGTTTCAAAATGTGAGAATTTTTAGTGTAACTAACATCGTCTTAGAAACACCGAATATTTTCGACATAATCAAAAAGGGTTTTCATAAAGAGAGTTTTAAAGATAAAAAAGGAAAAGATTTTAAATGTGATTTAATTGATTTTTCTACAAATCTAACTCCGTCATCACCGCGTGTTTTGAGTACTACAAGCTCGTCTACTCCTTTTGACGATGATTTGTGTGGTTTTAGTATGGGGGAAGCCCCTTATGTTCCCTCATCCTTGTCCACCGAGGACGAGATATTCGATCCCGGAATTTCATGTAAAGGGAAATCTCGGTCTTCCACCGATGCAATAAATGGAAAATCTTTCTATTTGCTTGGTGCGAGTCTACCTCGAGTAGCTCGAAAGTTTGTCTTACCAATTCTCCCACCCTTCTACTTCTCATCTATTTTCTTCAAACTCTTTGAGTTTATGGCACATGTTGAAGTGGCGTTTATTTGTTTTTCCAATAAAAACGAGAACGCCATTTTCGACCCCGGTATTTTGCATCATCTAAGGACTTAGTCCTTAATACCGGTTGCTTTTTGGGCCTTGTTTATCATGTAAGCCCCATCAAAAATTGACCATACCATGATATCCCTAAATGATCACCTTTTGAGGGGATCGAGTCGAGCTCATGACTCGGTAATCAAAAACGAGGTGCCTCGTGGGGGAGATCCCATGCTTATCTTTATGCTCACTATTCACTAATAAGGGGACTTGTACCCTTTCAACTCATTGTCTCGTGGTTGTTTGTGATTGTGTTATCTAGATCATCATCATCATCTACGATTGAAGACTCTCGTGTTCGTTTACGTGAGCCTCCATCGTTCGTTTGAAGAAGTTTTTCATGATTCCATGACATATCCTGTATTGTTCTAACAATTATCTTTTAGCATACTTAATAAACGGCTTTAGATATATTGTTGATCACCCTTTCCACGCTAGATCCTAAGCATTCGATTCTTCGTCTCTAGTATGGGGGTGCTCCACCTTTAGACTCGAAACATTGAGGACAATGTTTACTTTTAGTATGGGGGGGTGAATAGGTACTTGCATTGCTACGCCATCACGCTTTCCAATTTTCAATGTTTTGTTTTGCTAATAAGGCTAAAAATGGCCAAATTTCAAATTTTTCTTAGTTTTCATAAGTGTTTTTAAGGCACGAATGTATATTTTCCGATGGGTAGAATAAGAGTTAATTTTTGACTTGATGGGCATTTCGAGCCATTAACATTCCTTAACCCGCTCAATTCAAGTTTTGCTAGACTTTTATATAGGGAGCTTTAAAACGCGAAAGTCTTAATTCATTCGGGTTAAGAACAAGAACTTTTCGCAAGTTCCTATAATTAATTCTAGAAAGTCACTTATCAAGGGAACTTTAAAACGCATTCTCTAAACTTGAAAAGTCCAAGAAAGTGCAAGATCCTATAGGTGGCTTGAAAACCCAAAACTTTGATTTGATATAGTCTTAATGAAAGCTAATCCAAATTTGGCTTAATTTTTACTTGCATGGCTAAGTATTCACGAGTCTCTTTAATTAGAGGTCTTTATATAGTGAAGAACGAGAAATGATAGAGTTAGACAAGTGATCATGCTAAACGTAGAACATGAATTTGTTCTTTCAAAAACTCATATGTTTTTAATTGTGGCTTTTTCTTCCCATAAGATCAATGCATTAGGAATAAATCATAATTGCAATAAGTAAGGTCGTACGATTTGAATGGTTACTTAGCCTCTAGCGCAAGATCGTTTAAAAGTTGCTCGGGGTTGAATAGAGTTCATAGCCAAAGCATAACTTATTGAAGCGGGACGCGAAGATTGGTGATTATCCAAAAAGGCCCTAACAAGGCATGAGGAGCTCTATTTTTGCTAAAGATCCAAAGATGATGTGAAGTATCATTATTCCTAAATCAATATGAAGGATCGAGACACACGACGAGAAGCAATTACTCCCCTAAAGAATGGAGAAAGTCTATCCAAAAAGACCCTAACAAGGTATGAGGATAAATATATCCAAGTCCGAAAAGGAGGCGGATCGTTGTATATCAAAATCCAAAGTAAAGATTAAAGAAAAATGATGAAGTCGTGGTCCTATATGAAGAATCTCTCAAAAACGTCAAGTGAAGAAATTCCAAATATATGAAGAGAAGACCATAATTTCAAGAACGTCTTCCCAAGATTTGAAGTATGAAGTACATACCAAATATCGTTCCGAGAAAGGTCTCAAATCGTGAAACGAGTTATGCCAAGATATGAACTTAAGGAGATACACGAGAAGCCGTTTTAAAAGATTTTGTCCTTCGGCTAACTATCGATCAAATCGTGCTACTTTGCTTTCGGACTAATAACTACTCAAATAAGTCAATATGAATCACTTGTGATCCATGACAAATAGATAAAAAATGCTAGTAACCCATTTCCTCTTATAATAACTAGGATTGCGGGGAGAAAAAGTATTACACAATTTGGACGTATGAGTAGTGTTAGCATTGTGACTTGTACCAACAATGATCTTGTTTTTGCACTTAGCATGGAATGTATGACAATCAAGGATGACGAAGTTTACTCTAAGGGACATTAACTTGTTTCTATTCTTTGACCCTAAAAGTCACTTTTCGTGATGAAAATCATACATTATGTCTTTACACATCATCGTAGTATGTTGCAAGTCTTTTACTCAATAAAGGTTAATAAAATTGAACTTTGGTGATGCTTAGATACTTTATTCTAGCATTGTGTGAGGGCACGGCAATGGCTTAGTATGGGGGAGTGATGAGATGGCATTTATACATGATCTCATCGTTCTTTTCGGGCTTTAAATGCATAAAATGTCATAAAAATACCATATATATGCTTGTGTTTGTTTACTTGTGTATTTTAGGTATGGATATTGTGAAAAAGACAAAAGATCACAAGATACAAGGAAAAACGGACACGAGAAACGAAGCCGTACAAAGAACCGGGCCCTAATCATGGAATTCTCAACAAAATACCTTGAAGACTTAAAGACAAACAAGATTGATCCTCATTTATTGAAGAAATGACACTTAAAACCCTTGTATATTAATAATTACAAGTTTGGTCCCTTAAGTTTGTCAAAATTACACAAAAGGTCCTTCAACTTTGAAGAAATGGCAAGAATAGTCCCCCAACAAATCAAAACTACCAATAATGGTCCCTCATGAAGATTAAGATACATTGAAGACCTTTGAAGATCAACAATGTCCAAAATCAGCCCTTGCAATATTCAAAAATGTCAAATATAACCCTTGAAACACTTTTGTGTAAAGTTTGTGCCAAAAATGACAAAAGGTGAAACGTTGATACATGTAAAATGGGCGCTGATAGAAGTTTGCATCCAAGTGACAAAAGAAAGGAAAGAGGAGGGCTAAACTTGTGCAAATGAAACTTTTAAACACATTTTGCTCCAAACAACATAACACTCCTACAAAAACGGATCAAACACAAGTACTATTCACCTTTACAGCCCAGATTTTACACAACTTAAAACAAAGGGTAAAAACAAATTACCCAGGCACACGTTTGATTCACATGTGCAGAAACCTATCCCACACACAAAACCCTCATCTCCACTCACTATGGACCCCACCCCAATACCCTTTCCACCAACCAGCAAGCAACTTAGCCTCCAAGTCATGTGACGTGTCAAGATCAACAGCTGAGAGCCTTTGCTTGATCACAAAGCTAAAATGAACATCCAGGATCATTTTAAACAGCTCACACCAAGGATTCGTCTAGAAGGACTTAGGGCATTTAGGGAATTTCACATCTAGGGTTTATGAACAGTGTAGCCTTGGCATTTGCCTATAAAAAGACTCCTCAACATGTGAGAGAGCTTTTGTTCTAGTTTTAGGCTATTAATCTTTGTAATTCCTTTTTAAGTTAAATAAAAGTTGAATTTCTGAAAATTTGAAATCTCTTTTTGATTTAGTTA
This sequence comes from Glebionis coronaria, assembly GCA_025667525.1. Taxonomy (NCBI): domain Eukaryota; kingdom Viridiplantae; phylum Streptophyta; class Magnoliopsida; order Asterales; family Asteraceae; genus Glebionis; species Glebionis coronaria. Next base: position 222,929,470 of record CM046880.1, read on the forward strand.
AAAGTTTGGTGTTTGAGTAGCCTAATTCTGAGTTCAATTTGATTGTGAAGGCCTACCTTAATCTTGTGGTTAAGGCACGTCTTGTTTCATAAGGTTTTTAAGGTTTGAAAACCTTGAAATCCTAGGTTATGTTTTGGTTATTTTGTGTACTAACCCTTGACCATTAGCTATAAGCTCTTACAAGCTTGTTGACACCAAGCTTGTGAAGGGATTAGAGCCCTTGGTTGAGTTGTTTGCTGTTTGTGTTGAAGATATAAAGTCCTTGAGGTTCTACTTTGAACCATCAACCAAGGCAGTTTGCATCATCTTCATTGAAGTACCTTGGTCTTGTTCTTGTTGTTGAACAAGGTCCAAGGAGCATTGTTGGCCTTCCTAGGATGTTGTGGAAGGCAGGTATAATCTCTTGTTAAGATTCCCCTAAAAATTTCATGTTTATGACTGTTTTTGATTTGGTGATTTGATTTTGAGTATTGGTGTTTGTGCTGGTGATTTTTGAGTTTGATTGTGTTATTTGCTATTGTTTAAGTGTTTTTGATCATTAAAATCAGTAGGTTATTAGTTAAAATTAGAAGTTTGTATGATAAGTGCTTGATTAAGGGTTGTTTGGGATTACTGGTTATCAAGGGATTGTGGCCTTGTGCCCTTGGTTCTTTAGGTTTGGGTGGTCTAAACAAGTCATAATATACAAGTTTTTGCCATTGGTTCACTTTCTGAAAGTCTGAAAAAGGGATTCTAAGTTTTGCAAAAATCTGATAAAAGTGGTTTTGAATTTGGTCAAACACATCAGATCCAATAACTTCTTTGTTAGTTGGATCTAAGGACTGAAATCAGGTTTGGGAATAGTTTGGGTGATAAGATATCTATTGGTTATCTGCTTGTTGAATTTGGTGGCTTATTGTGGTTTTTATAGCTTATCAAAAGTTGCTGAAGTGGTCATTTGCATCAGCAAAGTGACCACCTCAAATTGTGCTTGCATTTGTTTGACTAGTGTATGCCTTGTGACTTTGCTGCTTGGAACTTGTTCATGTGCTGCTTGTGATTGGTTTTTTCTATTTGGATTGCTTTGTTCATAGCTTATAAGCTCACTGGCTTATTGGCTTATTTGTGCCAAAATACATCAAGTTTACCAAACTGGTAAGCTTTGATTCACAAGGTTTGCACTCAAACCTTGACCAGCAGGGTGAAAAACAAGTCCTTACACTTCATTAAGTCTGTCAACGCCTACTTTGTTCCTGTCAGCGTTTGATTTCAACTTATCAGCGTTTGACTTTTGGTCAAACTTGGTTTTCAGCTTATTTGAATCTGTTTTGCTTATTGGTACATGCAACAACTTAGTTTTTGTGATAGAAATCATTTTTCTCAGCTTAATATCAAGTTTGGAAGTTTACAAGTCTTTTGGTTAAGCTTTTGCTAGAAAGCTAGCTTATTTGGCTTTTTCAGCCAGCTTATTTGCTCCTACAGCTTATTCTACTTGGCTTTTTGTGATTTTCTTGATTGATTATTCTTAGTTAAGCTATTTGTGAGCTTTTGCAACAAACTAGAGCTTCTGAGGTGCCTTATTTCTCAAACCCGACTATTTTGTCGTTTTGTGGAATTTTACTTTTCTATTTTCTGGCTTATTGAGTGAGCTTATTGAAAATTTCTTTTGACAGATCTCTTAAGCATCCAAAAAGAGGGTTGTGTGTCAAATTAGAGCTTATGGCATTAGCTTATGGCTTAATGGGCTGAAAAGCCCAATAAGAATAAGCTTTGTGTTCAATAAGCTATGATAAGAACATTTTCAGCTTTTGGGCCTTTAGAGTTTTGTTCTTAGAATTAAATATTAAGTCAGATAGGGCTTTTCCAAGTCAATTGGGCCAAGTTTGACTTTTTGGGCCCAAAAGCCCATTTGTGTTGACTGTTTTTGGATTCGGCCCATTTGAGGGCCCATTAGGGGTATTTTGGTAATTTCAATTTCATTTTCTGATTATTTAGGTTAAAATAAACTAGTTTGCAAGTTTTTAGAATTTTTTATAATTTTTGGATTTTTAATATTATTTTATTATTATTTTATTATTATTTTAAAAATTTCACATTTTCCAACTTTTTACATTTTTCTTAGGTTAAATACAATAAAATAGGAATTTAGCAACTTTTAGAATAATTTTATCACTTATAGATTAATTTTTATAATTATTTTAAGTTTTAATAGTTTTTAATTCATTTTAAATAGTTTTTATTAGTTTTAAAATTTCTAAAAATAGTTTTTAATCATTTTAGGTCATTTTAGATGTTTATCAATTGAAAAATCTTTATTTGGGCTTTTTGATAATTTATTTGATTTTTAGGGCTTTAATTAGCATTTAAAAATTGAATATTTAATTATTTAAAAGGTTTGAAAAAGTTTTGATAATTGGTAAACTCTTAGTTTATTATTTTTGATTTTTGGTGAATTTTTGGTAATTTTTAGAATTTATTTTATTTTTGGTAATTTTTTAGGTTCTACGTCTTAACTTTCTAATAGTGATTTTTAGTTAATTTTTATTTTTACGACTTCGTCATTTTCTCTTCTAATCCCCTTCTAAACCAAATATTAATCTCAAATCTTGTACATCTTAGTCACACACATATACCTCCTTGGGAAACGAACTTAATCGGGTCATTAACACTTGATTTTTACTAAAGTCATTTGTTCAATACTTACCGCTTTTACGCCTTTTTCCTAAAAGGTGTAATTTACCACAATCAATTATATTTCCGGTGCTGCACTTGTGGCTTGTGCACCGTACGTCAGCACCATCTAAATTAAAGGAATTACCATACAACTGAGAAAGTTGTCGGAGAAAGATTTTATTATACCAAGCCTGTCATCCTGAAGAGCTATGGTGTTATCTTTCCTTATATTTATAGATTACTGTGACTGAGTAAATTGACAATCGAAAACGATATCCATAACTCGAAATGGAAGAATTGTTCGATCATTTACAAGGTTCGAGCGTATGTTTTAAAGATTTGATCCACGGCATGGTTATTATCAACTTCGATTCTGCGAAGAAGATTATCTATTCCAATCATCACACCCCGAACTTGTGATGAACATTATGAGTTTCACGTGATGTCGTTTGGATTGACCGATGCACATGTAGTATTCATAATTATGATGAATCACGTGTGTAGGCTGTAATTTGATAAATTCATGCTCGTGATCATTAAGGACCATTTATTTGTTTATTTATAAGAATAAGAATGAGTTAATAATTATTTATAGACTACCCTGAATTGGCAGAACAATAAAAACCTGTACCTTAAATATTTAACATATGATTAAAGACTTAAACCTTTACATTATTTAACCATGTGATTAATAGATAATGGAAGCTATATTGACTTTTCAAAGATTAGAACCATTAACGCTTAGGGGTTAAAAACTTAATCCTTTACATAAAATGACCGTTGGATTAATAATGGTAAGATGTATACATATAGACTGTTCAAAAATTAAGAGCCCTTTTAAGACTTTGAGTTATACTAAAAAGAAAATGGAAATATGTTTTGACGAATGTTTTAACAAAGGATTTTAAGGGATTATTCCCTTATACACAAACCATTTAACTAAACTTCTGTTTAGGGGTAAATGTTTGTGTATGCCTCAAGATAACCTAAGAAGAATTGAGGAAACCATTTAAATCATGACTTGAAATTCGAAACAACACATTTTGCTTTTCAAACTAAGAAAATTTTGACCACGGTATAACCAAAGATTTTTCGAACATTTATGCATCTTATTAATTATTTTAATTATTTTCGATAAATCAACAAAAATCTTGTTAATTAAATTCAAATTTAATTTTGAACATTTTATATAATTGGATGGACTAAGAAATTTAAAATCTTTACGTTTACGTTTCATAAAAATTTAATAAATAATTATTTAATTAATTATAATGATTATCGACGCTTTAGACGATGGATTGAGTAAAACGGATAAAAATAATAGTGGAGACGAAACTGAAACATAGAAGATATGAAGAAAGAATTCTTGAATAAATACGGACATGATAACTATTTCATCAGGAAAGTGAACGTAATTACTGACACGTTATGTATAAAGATAAAGAACCAATTTGGACATGTTCCTTAATAATGAAGGTGCAAAATAAATTGTTGAACAATGTAAAATAGCCGATGATTGTAAAAAGGATAATATAGATAATAAAAGGGGGTTCGCGGCTAATGTGAACCATTAAAATTGAGAAGCCAATAGTGTTAAATGTTTTAAAGGCCACTTGTGGTTGCCTAAATATGGAGATTGTGAGATATAGTTATGTTGGAATTTGTAAGTGTAAGTATTCTATTTATGTCATTGATGACTAAAAGTATCTGTGTCTTAAGAAGTTGTACTAATGGCAAATTATGAAGGCAGAGATCGCCTCAAACATTAGTAAACTTCTAGCTATTGTAAAGGTCATCATCTGAATTTGATTCGATTTGGGTCATCGTCGACAGACTGACCAAATCTGCTAATATCATTCTCGTTAATGATAGAATCTTGATGAAGAAATAGACTCTTTTATTTAAAGGAGTTATGTAAACATAGTGTGCCTGTATCGAACATCTTTATCCAGATCCTCGCTTCGCATCGAATTTCTAGAGATTTGCTCAGAAATCATTGAGAACGAACCTTGATGAGAGTACTATGTACCACCCCAATCGAAGGGACGAGGTAAAGTAACGATACAAAATAATACAAATGCTATTTTATGTTTGAATGAATGACCTTTAGTAATAAATCGTATAATCGCTTTCCTTTGGAAGGATTACCATTGATAATCATCGTATTAGGATCGAGATTGAATCTTGTTAGGATCTATATTAGAGCATCTGAAAGCAGGATTTGAGATAAAGACACCCGACATACACCCATTGTGAGTTAGACATGTCTTTTAGGTTTAAGGTTTCCTATGATGGCGAACCTAACCTTGCAAAATACCCGACCCGCGAGATCTGAAATGATTGTTGAAATTAGGATCTGATTATTGACTGCCGATAGTGGGCAGGAGGTTATGTGAATGTGAAATGTAGATCTTGAAGTGCCAAATGGGTAGCGAAGTTATGCCAAAATTTTTAAACTTGGAAAAATGAATTCATGATCTGACAAATCATGGGATATAAGTCCCCGTTGTATGGGACCATTGAGATGATATAAAAGATTGGTTTGGAAGGCATATAAGCTGGATCTACCCTAGGACTTCAAAGAATGCATGAATTAGGTTTCGTAAATCGAACTTGATGGAATATCTATCAAGTAAAAATCTGAAATCTTCTTTAGAACTTAGATCGGCGAAAAGTTGAATTCATCAGAAACCCGTGAACATCATGGATAGAGAAAGTAAGCCAACATTAGCCTGATCTTATTCCGGTAGATATGTTTGATGAAACTCGCGTATTGTAATGAATTGCACTTGTGAGAAAAGATCGAATGTGGAGGAAATACCCACATGGCTTTAACTCTATAAGAAGAGAGTAGTAAGGTAAGATGATCTTTGAGGACAAAGATCCTGTTTAGGGGTAAATGCTGTGACAATCCGTCAATTTATGGTCAATATTTTATTCTCAATATTTATTTGAAAATATTATTTTATGAACTCACTTATTTTTGGGAAGAAATTTAGATTTACGTCTTGGAGTAGCATCGACTACGTCTAAACCGGAGGATTCAACGTTACGTGCTTACGTTTACATACACTGTCTTTGGTGACAGTCCGACATTTCAGAAAATAAATTTATTTGTGAATATTATTTTGGAGTTTTAAATTTGTGTTGGTTCATAAACTCACAAATTTACGAGAAGAGAGTAGGACTTACGATTTTATTTTAACGTCCTTTACGACTAAACCGGAAACCTTAGGATTACGTATTTACGTTTTCGAACTCCGTTTTTGATGAAACAATTTTTATTAGGTTCGTTTTGTGCCGTTGATTCATAATTTATAAAAACGTTTTTCGTAAAACGACCCGAGGGCACGCAAATTGAGGAAACTAGAATCGAGGAATACCCGTAATTAAATGGGGATGAGACAAGAATAAACTTGCCCCACTTCCACTCTAAAACCGGCCTAAAGAAGCTAAACACCATGAGGTGTCAACTTGTAAGATACAAGTTGCACACTTGTTACACTAGCTTCACTTTGAAGCTACTTCCACCCCACTAACTAGTCAAAACCATCAAACTACTCACATTTCTCACTTGCACACATGCAAAACCACTCTCAAAACTCTCTCACCCTCCATTTTTGGCCGTCCCTACTCCATCATCAAACACCACCTTTGATCTTGATTCAACCACAAAGCTTATGTTATTTACATATATGTTGAAGCCCTCTTGAAACTCTATTGATTGGTGGTGCTTATAACATCCAAGGAGGAGTATTCATGGTGTCTTAGGGATGATTTTCCACAAGGAGTTCATGAAGCATGGTGGTCATGAAGATGGTCTTGGTGCATCACAAGTTTCTCCATCAAAAATCCATGTTTTGATCAACATACATCATCATGGTGGTATAAAGATTTTCCTCCTCATCTTCTTGTTAATTTGATTACGTAAACATTTATTTTATTTCCTATTGTATATGTATATGATGATTATATGATGATAAAAATGTTATGTGGGGATTTGTTGTTGATGAATATGATTAAAGTGGTGAAAAACTATAAGAAACAAGGTTAAAATCATGCTTAATTTACATGGCTGTATAAAACAGTAAAGAAACAGGTCATGGACTGATAAAATGATGAAGTAGAATCCATTTACAGTAAGCTATGGGTCTTGTACACATGTGAGAGTTGGCCATGCAATGGAATCATTGTAATGAGTGAGATATGATCAAAACAAGTTTAAGGTATAAATCTGAGGTTACTGTTTTGGACGATTTTTAGAAAATATTTAGAAGATGATTCAACAGTAGCTATAGAAGAGTTAAATGTAGCACATATCATGTAGTTTATGTGATAAAAATTTGAGCTTCTATCTCCATATAGAACTCAAGATATGGCAGTTTTGGTGGAAGTAAAGATAAAAATCAGATTTTTGGAAATTAAAGTATATTACTATTATATAAGCACTCAAAATTTAATAGTATAAAATGTAAAATAAAAACCACTAACTTATGGATTTTATTTATATAAATATGTTAAAGGTTAAATAAGTATACATTTTATAAAAATGGTAACTTGTTAAGTTTTATAAGTTATAAAACTATAAACATGATTTTTACGACTTTTTCGGCTATCGCCGTAAAATTAACGTTTTTGTTAAATAAAACTTAGATGGTTGGACCCGTCTAATGAAAACTTTATAAAACTTATACACTGATATATAGACATGTATAACAAGTAAAAACCAATAAAACCCGAACTATAGGGCATACGGACATTAACGAGCTAAGTAAACATATTGGACTAATACTTGGGCTAATAATTGAACTAAATAAGATAAACACCCATAAAAAAACTTATTGGGCTTAACCCATTTGGGCCCAACTTGAAACTGTATGTACTGATAATATAAGTACAAAATGGATTAAAATAAGTTAAATAACTTATAATAAGCTTATTGGACTTAATACACGTAAATGGGTAAAACTAGTAAACTAGTATAAAAGTTATCGACATATAACACAAAAATGAGTAAACGAGAATATGTAAACCCACTTGATCATCATATATATATAATCATCATATGTATACATAATTGTTATTTTTATAAAGTCATTGGACAAGAGTCTAAAACGAGTATTATTTGTCTAGGTTTCCGTGATTGAAGCACGTACCGTATGTCCGAATTGCCGATAACCCGCCTTCCCATATCAACGTGAGTTCATAGCCTCGCACTCTTTTAAATGTTTTTTTAAATGTTTTATAAACCCGCGAGGGAGATAACATATTAGTTTTTATAAAATAGGACACCATTTGTCCCGATTATTTTTTATTGATTTGGACCTGAATGATTGAATGAACCGATTGTATGACCCGATAAATGATTAAAGGACCCGATAGATGAAATCAAATGGATTATTAAAGTTAGGTTATGTCACTAAAAGTCCCATTAGCATGAATTGTGAACTACCGGGAGTTGGTAGACGCTTGTGCATATAATAGTACTATTTAGGGACGATCACCCCAGTTCGCGCCTTGACGGTTGATCCCCGTCGTGCCACATTGATTGCTCAATGTTTTGTCTTTTGGAAGATTGCCGGTGCTGGCTACGAGTAGTTCTACTCGACTTCCGCTTGTTTTCCGTTTGTCTTCCGGACAGGTTGTGAGCTCGCTTGTTGATCAACTCTGTCGCAAATTCCATTGCACCTTCCACGGTAGTGGGTTGTGAAGCTAGCACACGGACATGAATGTTGTCAGGGAGTCCGCTGACATACTTCTCAATCTTGTCACTCCTTAGAGGAAACATTCTGGTGCACATTAGGCTTAACTCTTGAAATCTTTGGTTGTACCAAAGGATATCATTGTTCTCACACTTGAGATCCTACATCTCGAGTTCCAACTTCTTCATTTCTCTTCTAGGACAATACTTTTCAGTCATTATTTCCTTGAGGTTGGCCCAAGTGAGAGTATAGACAGCGTCTTGTCCAAGGATGGCGACCACAGAGTTCCACCAAGTAAGGGCGCTCTCAAGCAGAGTTCCAGTCGCAAACTTAACTCTGTTCTCGTCAGCACAACCGCTGATGCGGAAAACTGTCTCTAGTCTCTCAAACCATTACATCAATTCAACAACTCCTTATTTTCCTCGGTAGAATGAGGGTTTGCATTTTAAGAAGTCGGGGTAAGAACAACCCCTGTTGAAGTTGTTTCTGTGCATGTTGTGGTTCGGTTCATTGCTCATATTAATTTCTCTGGCTGCCATAGCTTCCGAAATGCCTTCACCAATCATCTCTCTGAGTTGAGCAGTGGTAACATTATGAGTAGCTTCAGGAGCCTCGTGTGAGCGATGTTGGGAGCGGTTGCATTATTGGGATTTGATCGCGTAATCATCATTTGTCTATAATCATACACAAAATGAGACTATTAGTTCAAACGTTAGTGCAATTTTTATATTATTTGCAAGAGATGATTTCATGCGTAAAATTCATAACAAATTTAGATAACTTGTCAGGATTTCATAATATAATACTTTGCACAAAAGATATAACATAAGAGAATGATTGGATGCAAATTTCCATAAGGAATTAAACATTCATCGAGCATATCAAATCCGGGACAGAGACTTAGCTAGCCTTGTCCTGGGTAGTGGTACACATAGTCTTAAGTACATTGAATCCCAAAAATACATGCCAGAAAAGAGAGGTACAACACAAGAATGTATCAACAAAAGCTTGAAAAGAAATAAAAGTACGAAGGTCTCATATTATGATAGCTGGGATACAACCCGTAAGCTTGTCATGATGTACAAGAAATCCAGTACGTCTATACTAGTCTTGCCTAGATGATCCACTAGTTATGGCTGGTGCTGATGGTGTTGATGAAGCCGGTGGAGCTACAATTGCTCTTCGGGAACCCTGTAATGCCCGAATCGTCGCTCAGGTCTCCTTGAGCACATGGAATGCTGTCAGCAAATGAGTCCGGAGTCTATTGGTGGCTCCTCGGAGATAAGTCATCTCTGCAGTAATCCCGTCATGTTGGACGGTGGCGAGATCACAAAAGATAGACAATGATTGCTCCTAAGCAGATAGGGCCGTATGGGTCTGATGCTGAGGACCCTCCATGACATGGATACGTTGGTGGAGACGACGGTTCTCCTCTATGAGCCATTTCAATGCTTTATTAGTCTTGGCATGGACACCCTTAGTGGCCTGGGCTTCTCTTCTCATGGTGCGGGAGAAAGTGTCAATACGATCATGGATGACGGTGTGACCTTGTTGGCCGGCTATCAGTAGATTACGGAGGTCTGATATCTCTTTCTCTTGGCGTGCAGCCAGTGCGAAAATCTGAGCCTGAACGGGATCGACATGTCTCGCTCTGGAGCCTTCCCCGGTCTCATAAGTAGAGACGGGTACGGACCCGGAGAAATAGCCCGATGATAAAAATGGAGGCACGGAAGGTGCTAGGCTAAGAAGAACCTGGTCCTCTTCCATAGAGGTCGGGGCCAGTATAGCTGATGCGGAGATAGGAAATGGGTCCTCTAGAAGTATAGCCTCGATAGTTGGGTCATCCTCTAAATCCGAGGCTGACAACCATCCATGCTGCGCTGATCGTGGAGATGAACAAACAACTGGGGTAGGAGCTACTACGGGTAGAAGAGTCGAGGATGGAGTTGACGGAGTCATGATGCTCTAGAATAGTATTATTTTAAGTTTGAAGTGAGTATAAGCTTACAAACAAAGAACAATATTATTTTAGATTACATGCTTTATGAAATATATCCCTTTTTAAACAATTATTATTATGTTTTAAGGTTATATAAATTAATACCAATATATACATATAGGTATTATCATTTAAGCAGTTCATTTATCAATTTGTAAGTGTGAAGTTTAGTCTAATATTACCCATATTCTCATTTCAGTATTTTACTATGTAGTGTAAAATTTTAAAGCTTAGCACGTTTAACATATAACAATATTTCACTAAACAATACTTATAATCAAGTTCAGTAAACATACTGTAACACCCCATTTTGATAATGGAATGTCACGCGTAATTATGGTGTGTCATCAAAGCGTACAAGGATAAATGTCTAAAACATTACATGACCATAGGGATAACCGGAATCAAACATCGGTTCCCAAACATAAGCCCAAAACATAATAAAGCAAAAGAAATGAATGAAAGACTAAACAAGCATAAGTATATGAAGGCAAAAAGGAAAATAAGTCTCTAGCAGCTTCCATCCTATGCACGTCCTCCAAATACTCGAGTCTTTCCTAGGGTACCTGCCGTTTTGGGACATGGAAATGAAAGTAACAGCTGAGCAAAACGCTCAGTGCACGGATATAGACATAGTATAAATGACTAAAACATAATAACGATTTAATAACAGCGGAAATGTATAAGTCCTGGAAAACCTGGAACATGTTCATAAAACTAGTTTTAGAGTTTGAAAATCCTTATGTTTATCTTATGAAAACTGTTTAACATAATTTTACCATTAGCAAATATAGGTCATGAAAATCTACCGTGCATGAATACTTGGAGGGGTGACCTCATCATGCAAATTAGAGGGGCTGCCTCTAATTTAATATACTGGTTTTGGGTAGGAGGAATCAGCTCCTTGTGAAGGATGCAAGGCACACACCACATTCACCATGAGATCCTGACTGAAACATGTAACTAGGATGCACCCATACGCCCCACATGATAATATAATATAAATGGCCAAAAGCTGAAGGGACGCCACGAGAAATCACTCCGCCGTGGTGAAGTCATAACATCAGTGCCTCTAATGTTATGGTTATGGTACCTCCATAACTAGGTGAAGCTGGTCATGCATATATATGGCTATAGGTATTCTATATTAAACATAAGCAATTCAAACACATACTTATACTACGGGAAAACATTTGGCTGCATACGGGGAAATCCTAATAAGGAAAGAATGTCCATACTGAAAGGACGGGAATCCGTACCTTATGTCCAGTGAACGAAGACGATGAACTTAGAGGAATCCTACTTCCGTATCACTAGTGCTACATAAATACATACATGAATAAGTATCTGCTTACTAAATACGTAGCTGGTTTTATGTCATGTCTTAGCTTATTTCATATGTTCTTACCATGTTTTACTGTTTAAAGCCTTAAACTGTGTTTATCTTATATTCTGTTTAATCTGATTAAGTATTTCTGGTATTTCATGTATTATTATACTTACTGTGTAATAATAAGTAACTTTCCAAAAATAGCAGGTTTCCTAAAATAGAAAGTTTCCAAAAATAGAAAGTTTCCAAAAATAGAAAGTTACCAAAAATAGAAAGTTTCCAAAAATAGAGAGTTTCCAAAAACAGAAAGTTTCAAAAATAGAAAGTTTCCAAAAATAGAAAGTTTCCAAAAATAGAATTACTGCTTAAAATAGATAAGTTTCTAAAATAGAAAGTTTCCATAAATAGATTAGCTGCCTTATTTAAATAAGTTTCTAAAAATAGAAGTTTCCCTAATTAGAAATAAGCTGGTTAAATAAGCTAAGTATATAAGCCTAAGTGTTCTCATGATTATTTTTCTAAGTCATATGATATAATGTATAGTTTATTAATTATTTCATGTAATTAAAATAAACTATAGGTTAAAATATTTAATTAAAGTATAACATGTTTTTAATTAAATAAAGTTAAATACTTAGGTTAAAACATGTATTATTATTTATTAATAATATAACCTAAGTCATGTTAATTAATTAAATATAACCATGTTTTTTAAATAATTAATTAATTTATAAGTCTAAAATATGAAAATACTTAGGTTAATAATTTAATAATTATTAATAATTAAAATAACCTAAGTCATGTTATAAAATTAATCATGTCATGTTATTAATTTAACTTTTAACATAAGATCATAAAAAAAAACTAAGCATATACCATGAACTGGATCTTGACTAAGAACCATGAACCGGACACGAAATCGACACCATACCCCGAACCAAGTCGGGGTCACCCTTGTCTTGATGCGGCCGTGGGACCCACACCAACCAACCGGGACCATATGGTCTCGGTGGTGGTCAAGTGTCCAAACCGAGACCCTCTCGGGTTCGGTGTAGGCTGCGGCCAAAACAAAACACCCCTAAACATCCCTTTTGATTTTATTCCAACCCAAATACATGTTAGATCTATGATTTAATTAGGTTTTATAAAAAAACATAACATGTTCTTAATTAAATAAAAGATTAAATCAAAAGAAAAAGGTTTAAAACGATTTACCGAATACGTGGATCTAAAGAACGATGAACAAACACGAACACCAACAACAATTCCAAGATCAAAGATCACCAAACACCCCTTTGGTGTTGTTTGAGGGTGGCGGCCAAAAGAGAAAAAGAAGGAGGAGGAGGATTTTAGGTTTCTGTAATATTCTTCTATAAAGTTAAATGAGTAGTGTAATTTTCCTTAACCTCCTTTTAGTGTAAAATTGAAATGGGCTTGGCCCATTTCTTCCTTGTAGCCGTGGGTAGGGGGCCCCACATGGGGTACCCCTACCTTTTTCTGTGTCTCGATGTTTAGTTATTCGTTCGTGATTATTTGTGTTCGCGTTTTATGTGTTCTCGTTAAGTAATTATCGTGACCTAATATATTTAATTACGCTCGTAATAAATATATATACACATACGTAATATTAGTTCGTGATTAATTTACGTTCATGATTTCATGTTCGTATGCTCGTGATTATAATTATTATTTGAATAATTATCGTGTGTTCATACGTAATAAATACTTATCGTGTTCTAACACGTACGTAATACTTAAAATTCTTATACGTGAACGTAAACATGCTATAAAAGGAAAGTTCTAATCCTATACGTACGATCTTAAGGGTACTA